>OY288239.1:53056096-53731348 GCA_958450325.1 Agrostemma githago
ATTGTGAAAGTCCATGGTGGGGGCACGATCTAACCAAAGATTTAAACCTCTCCCAAGCTTCATAAAGGCTCTCCTCATCCCGTTGTTGGAAACCGGTGATGGAGGCCCTTAGAAAATTAGTCTTCTTCGGAGGGTAGAACTTTTGGTAGAATGCCAATGCAAGTTTCTTCCAAGTATCGATGCCCATGGTTGCCCTATCGAGACTCTTGATCCATTGCTTCGCTTTTCCAATTAATGAGAATGGAAATAATACCCAACGGATTTGATCTTGTGTAACCCCGGTTTGAGAAATAGCGTCACAATAATCGGAGAAAATCTCCATGTGTTGGTGCGGGTCTTCGGTGGGCAAACCACTAAATTGGTTCCTCTCCACAAGTTGGATGAATTGAGTCTTGGCCACAAAATTTCCGGCATAAGTGGCCGGTAGAGCATTCGGTCCCAGCAAGACATCTTCCGTAAATGTAGAGTGAGACGAAAACTCCGGCATAATTGGATGTAAGGGAGATGGTGGTGAAGATGGAGTTGAAGTAGATGTAGAGGGGGAACTAGGACTAGAATATCCAAAGGGATTGGTGAAATTCCCTTCGGCCGTCTCTCGAGATGCTTCCTCAAAATCGCTTCCTTGAGCTTGCCCTTGATGAGTATTGCTTGCGCTTGGTTGAGAGATTCTAACCCGGTTAATCGTCCGTTGGCGAAAGGCTCGAAAAAATCTTTCCGGCTCTGGATTAAAGAGAAAGAAGTCGCCTCCCCGCCTAGGCATACACTACACACTAGAGCAAACGTGTGAACACCTAGTGCTTTATGGGCACTAGGTAACGACAATAAACAAGCACAATCGATAGACAAAGAGAAAAGAGGGAGAAATAAAACTAATGACACAAGAAAAATCTAGAGAATATGCACAAGAGAAGATAGAAGAGCACAAAGAAGGGTAACTAAGTCTAGCTATAAGCAAACTAAGTCTAAACAATGCACCGTCCCCGGCAACGGCGCCAAATTGATGGTGGGATTTGTCGTGGATCCCGCCGATCAATAGAAAACCGACTATTCCTAGTGGGTAGCTAGGGCAAGTAGGGTCGATATCCACGGAGACGGTATTGTAAGGTCTAGAATAGGTAGGCCTAAAAACCAGACCAAGTCACAAACAAACACAAAGAGATACTAATTGACGAATTATGATGGGAGGAGATAAAGGAAGTGGACTAACAATGACTAGACTAATATAATGCTAAAACGGAATAACTAAATACAAACTAAACAATGAACTAGAGAAATGATGACTAACTAAGAAGATGAAATCAAATATGAAAAGAAGTGGGTTAGGTCGGGTTCATAAGTGTAGTAGGGTAATTGGGGTGGTCAAGGGTGTAGGTGTCTCCTAATTGCTAGAGTCGGTCCGGGCTCTCGCTACTTAGACCGATGTCAAGGTGAGTTCGCGCTCTCGTGTCTAAACTCTAGTCCACACTCTTATGTCTAAGACTATTCTCAACATAATCACATAATAGGCAAACAACGAGAAGATGAGCACAAGTATGGGAAGCATGGCCACTACTACTCACACAAGCATATCAACAAACACATGGAGTGCCCAATATGTGACTAACAACAAAGATTCATCCTTTACCCCTAATCAAACCCTAATCACCCATAATCTACCCTTAATCCCCCTACTAACCCACAAGGAGACTACTCACTCATTATCAAACTAACTATAACAACAATAAGAGAAAACAACATCATAAACCAAACATCCATAATGAAGAACAAGAACAATAATAATAACAATATAAAAAAGATTCAAACTTGATTAAATAACAAAGAACAAGAGTAGAGAAGATTATACCAACAACAAGATGATGAAAAAGATGTAAACTTGCATAAATAAGAAACCCAAATCAACTCCAAGGTTGTCAAGCTTGGATGAATCTTCAAGTATCTTCTTAATACAAGATTAACTAAACTAGATTAACAAAGATTAACTAAGGATTAAAGAGAGATTAAAACTAATGTGAGGAACACTAATCTAGGGTTTGAATGCTTAATGGAGGCATAAAATAATCTAGAGTAAGGTAGGATACATAGACAATACAAGAGGGAAGTATTTATAAGGTTACATGAATGAGGGAGGATGAACCAAAGAGTCACGCGCAGCAGCACCATGGTCCCGACCGGGACGGGATTGGTCCCGACCGGGACGGTCTGATCCCGACCGGGACGGGTCGGTCCCGACCGGGATGGGTCCAAAACAGCAGCTATGCAAAATGCGCACTTCATTCCGGACGGGATGAGGCCATACCCGTCGGGGATGAGTCTTGTAGGCCTCCAATATAATCTTTAAGGTTCCTCCTTGCTTCACATGGACTTCTCATTGACTCTCGGGTCTCGGGATCGAGTCTACGGGGCTCGGGATCGGGTCCCAAGGTCTCGGGGTCGAATCCAAGGCATCGAGTGATCGTTCCTCCGCTTCGTTGGCTCCGAAAAGAGTATGTATTTAGTCGGAATCGCTCCCACTCTTCATGAATGGTCTCGGGAAGCTGAAACGAGCTAGAGGAAGCATAAGTAGCCCATGAACCGCTCCCAAGGAGCGATTCCGCAAGGAAATTGGGACCAAAACACAGCAAAATAGGCACTACAAACTACACTTATCAGCGACCGAGTCAAAACCCGGTCAAAAGATATTTCCCGAGACACACGGACCAGCCGTGACACCTCACACGTCCGGTTTGGACTCAAATACTACAAAAAATCAGCCTCATAAAATATTAAATAAATCCGTTTAAGGATAGAATTCGATCCCAAGTAGGAATCCTGTCCGAATACCAAATCAAGTATTCGACCGAGCATCAAATAACTCGGCCAAGCAGCCCCATTTCAGCCAAGGTACATTGCTTCCTCACCAAGCAACGGAATTTTTGTTCCACTCGAATTACTTATTCCTATCCTTAGACGGAATCCTACCTTAACCCGACTGGTGACTCTTTCTTCCTTTGCAAGTTAGTCATCCTATAAATAGGACCCTCCCGTCACACATTCAAGACATCAATTACCAACAATTCATAACACACATCTACAATTCATAATCATACACCTTCGTTACATATAATCCCATAACATCCATACATCCAATGAAGCATCGAAATACTGTCAAAATCAGCCCGACGACCCGACCCCACAAGCCGGTCGAAACCCATCACTTCACACGTCCAAATACACCATCCTAAACTCACCCACATCGTCTCAAAGCTCCCGTACCTAAGCCACTGTCCGACGAGCTCTTTTCCGAGAAAACAAAGCATGTAGGTTGAGGGTGTAAAATCAAACCTGATTCTTTCTCTTTCTCTTCCTTTTTCACGTTCTTTTCGTTTTTTGCGTCGTGGTGTCGATCCGTTTCTTTTTAATATGGGTCGTTGTCGCATCCTTTTTTATTTTTATTTCTAATATCGATACTACAAAAACTATTTTCATATATAAACGTTCTTAAAATATGATATCGCGATACAAGAAAAGTCTAGGTTAGCAACCGATATTTTCCGACCGCACAAACAGCAGTCGGTATTTTGATTTACCGACCGAAATCAGTCGGCAAATAGAAATATCAGTCGGTACATTACCGACCGATTTATCGGTCGGCAAATTTAAAATCAGTCGGTATTGTTTTGTTTTACGACCGATTTCTCAATTTACCGACCGCCAAATCGGTCGGTATTGTTTTTAACAAAAATCCCCCCCAGATCCCTTCATTACTCACTTCGCTGTTAAAATTAAAAAAAAAACCCCGCAAACCCCAAACCCCAATCCCCCCCGACGACCCCAACCACGATCTACCCCACTCCCCCTCGCCGGAGACTCTCGCCGCACCGCCGCCGCACCGCCGCACCTCACCGGATTATCTTACCCATCCTTCCCAAAATCCCTAATTTCAACCTAGGTATGAATTCTAACTCAATTTTTTTGTTTGATTTTGTTTATATTTGCTTTATTATTGTTGTTAATCCAATTGTTTGATGAATTTAGGTTATTAGGTTTGATGAATTTAGGTTATTAGGTTTGATGAAATTGATTAGGTTAGTGTAATATATTAGGTTTGATTATCCGTTTGACGAAATTAGATTTAGGTTAGTGTACAGTCGTGAAATTGACTGGAGTGAATGAATTACTCCGTAGTTAGAAAGCTAGAAGTGAAATCGGAATTATAAAGCACACTTTACGCTAAGTAAAGTATTACTCCGTAGTTAGAAAGCTAGCATTAAGATGAAATTGACTGGAGTGAATTAATTACTCCTTAATTTTACAAGTGAAATAAAAATATTTTTCAAATACTTTCTCCATCTTAGTCTCTCAATCATTTGTTTACCTTTAATTAAAACATTTTCACATATATTATATAAAACGTGAACAAATGATCGGGAGGGAAAGAGTAATATTCCCTAACTACATTACTTGTAAGATTATCATTTCAACTTATTATTGTTTGTGGACATAACAAGCTAAAGAGAGTCCATGTGACTCAAGATATTCGAGACCTTACACGGAGTATAAAGTAATTATCGTAAAGAATCAATTAAGTGTGATATATAATCGGAGGGAGTATAATATTTGAAATATGACAATTATTAGTGGGAATGTCGACAAGCAAATGGAGGAGGAGAGGTTGGTGGTGATATGATAGAGGCTTGCTTGGTGTGTGTGATAAGGGCATCCCTACATGGATGAACAGTTGCGATGTGTCATCCGTAGTTATTGGATTTATTAGTATTAATTTTGGTTGAGTTAATTTGATGAGGATTTTTGTGAATAACTTCTAAGGAAATTTGGAGAAGTATTATTACTATTATTGTTTTTATGTGAATAACTTCTCAATAATGATAAATCTATGTATTGATGAGATGATGATTTATGATTTGTTGAAGAGCTTTCTCTTTTGTATAATTTCCATTTTTTTTCTTCATAGACCATGGGCGTGGGTGTATGTGTGGCCAAATAAAAAAATAATTAGTATTCTTGATTGGAAAATTGTTTAGTATAATTAGTCTTAAAAATATATTCAATGTTGATTGGATTATCCAATTAGTATTCTTGTCGTTGATCATCCTTTAAGGTCGATGTTGCTGCTGTATTTCTTCATTCTGGTTCTTCTTTTTCGGTTTCGGTTTCTTCAGTTGTGCTGCTACTTCTAGTTGTCGGCCTGGTTCCTCGTCCTTCTTTCTCATCGGTTTGTTTTGTTGGTTTTCTGTTTTCCTTGTCGTTCATCCATCATTCCGTCCTCGTTCTTTTGTCTTGTTCTTCGCTGATGCTATTACTTTTTGAGTCCAGTCTGGTCGTTCTCATTCTTCTTAACTTGTCCATAAATCCTTCCCCGATCTTGCTCCTAATCTTTCCGTTCGTCTTGGTTTTAGCTTTCCTCGTTTGGGTTATCAAGTTTACTTGGATCCAACCTTGCCTCACTAACTTGTTTTGTCGACTCGATTTTCTCGGTGGAGCATCCGTAGAGGACGACTAAAGATTCTACAACTCGGAGCTTAAGGCGTATTATTAAAGATTTGGAACCGGACTTTACAAGAAGGAGACGTATAGCTGAGGGTTAGCAAGGTAACTTTAGGACGTTACTCGATTTTATATCGTATGTTTGAGTAGTAGTATGTAGTAAATATTTTAACTTCCGTTTTCTAATTTTAGCTATTTATTATTTGCTAAAAATATTATTTTATAAATTGTATGCTTTATAAATATTTTTACAACCTTCGATATCGTTTTATAAATCGTTAGTAATTTTATTATTAATGATCGTTATAATATTTTGTTGGTTATCGTGATACTAGTAACTAAATAATATCGATTTCGTATTTTCTTCATATTTCGTTAATTTATAATTTTCACTCAAAATCGTATTTTTATATTATAGTCGAGATTTTTATACTTGTTCAATAAATTAATTTTCGTTTTACGATTTATACTAATAAATGAGAAAATAATCGATTTTGTTTTAATTACACTTCTAGTCGAGACTATTTTCCCTAATAAATTCTCATTTGTCTACGATTGATTATTTTTAGTAAAATCAGTATTATTTATTGATAAAATGTATTTGTTAAAAATAGTTTGAAATCTTTATAAATCTCATTTCATTTATAAAACTCGTTGACTCAACTAATTTTTATATCGATTTTCTTAAAATATCTCGTCTCTAAAAATTTATAGTTTTAACTCAATTTCCTAATTATTTATAAAATACTATATATTGAGATATTATATTTTATTTATATTTTGAGTAACGAATTTAGAAATATATTAAAGTTACGATAACGACGATAATAATAATAAAATATTAATTTCGTTAGAAATGCTATTTTATACATTTTACATATTTTAATAACTTACGTATATGCTATAATAATATTTCTATTTTAAGTAAGTTTCTAAAATTAGTAAGTTTCTATTTATAGAAAGTTTCCATTTTTATATTAAATGATTTTTCTTTCCTTTTATCCTCATATTATCAATATTGATTATATTTATCTTTTGAATATCGATAATGGTTTGTTTTGGAGTTATGGAATAAGGACAAGTGTGGGTTTAGAGTAATATAGTCTGGGATGTACGTTTTGCCATCAACTGTAAGGCTGGTGTGTCTTTATGGGGCGCATTGGTTGTTGAACTGAGCATGGTTTGTGTTCAGGAGAGTGTATATTTACCTAAAACTTAGATATCGCATCGTATAAGTCGCGTCGGGTTGAACTGGATATGGTTTGTATCCAGGAGGGGTGTGCATTACTTAAGCCAGGACCTCGCTGCACGCAGTCCTGTTATGGTTGAGTTGCCTAGTTAGAGACCGAAGTCTAATTTGTTTTGACTAAGTCCTCGAAGCTAGTTTGAGTATTATCCTAGTGAAAGTCTATTCCGTTGCACTGATTGATTTCCATAACGCCATGTAATCCCCTAGAAAATCTAACGCAATACAGTGGCGGAAACACTGTAGAGTTGGGATTAAAACACACTGACAAACTATATCTTATTAAAAGAAATGGTAAGTCAATACAAAGGCCGCTTTTTACAAAAGGGCTAAATAGAAAATTCTCCAAATGGGTTATACAAATCCGTAAATTACAAGAATGAAGAAAGAGTAGGATCCATGCTACTCGCTAGCTCACACCCAAAACCCAGCAGCAAATACCTGTCATGTTATAAACATAACAGCCACGTCAGTGGAGAGTAACTCGGACGTTCTCCCAGCCATATTATATCATATGGAAAAATAATAGTATTATTATATCAAAATACTTAAAATGAGAAAACATTAAAAACGATATAATAAAATAAGTTCTCGGAGGAAACTTAAAACACTTGCCAACCTGCAAGTCAAAAATTCAATCGATAATATAAATATTCGAAAATGGCGTTATGGAAATTCGTTCAGTGTGCACAAGGCTAGACTTTCACTAGGATAATACTGGAAACTAGCTTCGAGAACTGGAGACTTAACTCATAACAGAATCCAGTCTCTAACTAGGCAACTCAACTATAACAGGACTGCGTGCAGCGAGGTCCTGGCTTAAGTAATGTACACCCCTCCTGGACACCAACCGTAATCCAGTTCAACCCGACGGCGACTTACACGATGCGATATCTAAGTTTAAGGTCAAAATATACACACTCCTGAGCACAAACCATGCTCAGTTCAACGACCAATGTGTCTCAACATAGACACACCAGCTTTATAGTTGATGGCAAAAATGTACATCCCAGACTATATTACTCTAACCCCACACTTCTCTTTATTCCATAACCCAAAACAGCCATTATCGATAGTCAAAAGTAATTATAATCAATATAAATGATATGGATAAAAGGAATAACCATTTTATATTAAAAGGGAAACTTTCTATAAATAGAAACTTACTAATTTTAGAAACTTACTAAAAATAGTCTTATAGAAAATACGTAAGATATTAAAATTAGTGAAATGTATAGAATAGCATTTCCAACGAAATTAACATTTAATTATTATCGTCGTTATCGTAACTTTAATATATTTCTAAATTCGTTACTCAAAATATAAATAAAATGTGATAAGTCATTATATAGTATTTTCATAAATAATTTAGGAAGTCGAGGTAAAACAATAAATCTTAGAAAAGAGATATTTTAAGAAAAACGATATCAAAATTAATTGAGTCAACGAGTTATATAAATGAAATGAATTTTATAAAGGTTTCAAATTATTTTTAAGAAATAGCTTTGATTTATGAATAATACAATTTTCAATAAAAATAGTCAATCGGAAACAAATAGGAAATTATTAGTGAAAATAGTCTCGACTAAAATGTATTTAAAACTAAATCGACTATCTTCTCATTTACTGGTATAAATCGTAAACCGAAAATTAATTTATTAAACAAATATACAAATCTCGATTATAATATGAAAATACGATTTTGAGTTAAAAATTAGAAATTAGCGAAATATGACGAAAATATGAAATCGATATTATTTAGTTACTAGTGTCACGATAACTAACAAAATATTATAACGATCATAATTTATAAAATTATTAACGATTTATAAAACTATATCGAAAGTTATAAAAATATAGAAAGGCGTATGATTTAAAATTAATATAATTAGCAATAATATATAGCTAAAATAGAAAATCGAAGTTAAAATATTTACTACATACTACTACTCAAACATACGATATAAAATCGAGTAACGTCCTAAAGTTACCTTATTCGATACCCGAAACGAACTCGTACCCGTCCTTCTTGATCAACCCAAGTTTCAAATCAGAAGAATGTCGTCCTTAAGCTCCGAGTTGTAGGACCACTAGTCGAGTATGCAAGATTCGCCGCGACAATCGAGAAAAATAAAATAAAAGAATGAGACATAAACGTCACAAGCCGAAAAGGGAAACGAATTGACGAAAATAGAAGCAAGAGGACCGAACTTAATCTAATCGACAAATATGATAGAAGAATGGCAGTAGTAACAGAAATGACAGTTGGAAGAAGGACGGAGAGCGAAATTAAAGAAGAAGGAAACGAGCAGGCATGAATCGGTATTAAACCGAGGATAATAGGGTAGCAGCAGACCAACGAGAAAAATAGTAGCAACCAACCTCGAAAATGAGGCGACAAAACGAGCAGCAGAAAAGAAATAGCAGCGAGAAGAAGCAAAAACAGACGCAGCAGGGATAGCATCACAGCAGCAGCATAAACGGACAGCAGTAACGACATAGACAGAAGAAGAAGAAGAAGAAGAAGAAGAAGAAAACTAGCAACAGCAGTAAAAGTCGACATCGATTAGCATCAACAAACATCAGAAATGGCAGCACAGCAGCAGTAGAAATAGCATCAATGAGAAGGAGAAGAAAAGGAAGAAAATGACGGACAGCAATCGCGATGATAACAGCAACAAAACCGACCCAAACGACAGCAAAAACAGCAACAATGAACTGAACAGGCTTAACATCGGCAGAACGTAACAGCAGCAACAGAGGACAACCGAAATCGAACCCGAATCAACAGTAGCAGCATCAACATACAGAAATAGCAGCAGAAAGACGAGGAAGAAAAGAAAAGAAGAACGAGGACAGAAATCGACGACGAACGGAACAGTAAACGCAGCAGCAGCGGACCGGCGAAGAGAAAAAGAAAAGAAGAAGGACGAAGACAACAGAGAGATGGAATTACCTGACCGAAACAAAGGACACCGGGACCGACACCGGAACCGAGAAGAAACAGCAGCAGCTAGCAGCAGTAACGGCAGTCGCGTAGCAGCAGCGCAGCAACAGCAGCAGCAGCGCAGCAACAGCAGCATCGGAGCAGCAACCGCAGCATCGGAGCAGCAACCGCAGCATCGGAGCAGCAACAGGGGCGTAGCAGCAGCAGAACAGCACACTTGATCGAATTCCAACAAGCCTTGGCACGGATCAAGGAGGAGTTACGGTAAAGAAACGTATCAGCAGGAACAATGGAGAAATAGCGCAAACTAACATGGTTGATCGATTGATGATGGTGGCTGAAGAAAAAGAGGACTATAAAGGTGATGGTCATAGAATGATGAAGATGATCGAAGAAAGGAAAGGGAAGATGGAATGAGCAGCTGAGAAAAATAAAAAGAGAAGGGGGAAGAATGATCAGTAAAAGGTAAAGGGGAATGAATGTAGAAGTGAAACGGAGGAAAGGGTAAAGCAAAGGAAGGAGTATGAATGACAGTAATAAGGGGGGCCGAATTCAGAAATATGAAGGGTTGGATTCAACTCAACAAATAAGAAAAGGTGTCCGGATTCAGAAATGAATCAGGTAGAAAAATACGAATTAAACGAATCTCGTAACGATAAGTTGACTGACTCACGAATCCGGTTAAAACGAGTTAATAAAATTAATAAATAATTGGAATAAAATGAGTAAATAAAATAAAATTAATAAATCATCAGACCGTCACTTAAAATGAGTAAATAAAGTACTCGAGACGAGAATGAAGCTGATAGAAATAAATAATTAGACGACCAAATAGTATTTCCCGATAAATAATAAATTTTCGATAAAATGAATTAAATTGATTTCTCGAGGAAAGAAAATAAATATTTTGACGAAACTTAAAATAAATGAGTTTCGAGCTAAATAAAAGAATTTTAGGAGTTTGAAAATAAATATAGAAAATCGAGCTTAAAAATAAAAGAATTTAGAATTTAAATCGTCGAAACAGCTTTTCGATAAGAATTAAATTAAATGTGTAAAATAAATCGAAAAAGAATTAAAATATGTTTCCGAGATAAATAGAATTTTAGGAGTTTGAAAGGATTGAACGATAAACGCGTTTTATAATAATTTTGAGAATTACGAGTTCAATCGTAAACAAAATAAAAAAATACGAATATAATTTAAAATTAATTTAATTTATAAAATCAGGGGTGTTACAATCTTCCCCACTAAAAGAAGTTTCGTCCTCGAAACTAACAAAAACATAATAATAGAGTGGAAAACAACGTATATCACTTGAACAAAATGAGAATGCTTAACTCGCATCACAATCTCGATTTTTAAAATTTTACACTTCAAACGTTATATGAAATCTAAATCGAAGACAAGATTTATTTCAAGAAGGGTTGGGCTCAATTCCCAATGTTTGAAATCATTTAAATTAATAAAATCGTAAGTTAAAATTAGTTGATAAAATAATGACGATAAATAATATTTGTAAACGAACTCAAGGGTGAGAGTACTCAAATATTTTCAAAACATAGTAAAACGTTTTAATTAAGAAATTCGACCATACCTTATTTTAAGACCAAGCAAAAATTTGAGAAATCAAGTTTTGTAGTTAGTAAATAATAATCGACCAAGTCGTCAAACATTTTCAATGACAGATTTAAAGTTTAACGACAATAAAACAAAAATATAGACGTACAAAGTTTTTCAGAAATTTTAAATCGTTTTACATAATAATCTTATAAAAATCAAAATATTTGAAATTAAGAAAGTTTTCATAAAATCCTGATCACTTGAAAATCAAAATTAAGATTTTAAACAATTTCGAAATACTTTTAAATATATTATTTAGACCCTTTTGAAATATGTCCAAAATAAAATAAAAACGAAATAAAAAGTTTTGAAATTTATAACTCAAAATGTTAAAATTTCATAAAAGTCAATTTTTTTTTTTTTTAAATTAGTCAACCTTTTCATAACATAAGTTCGGAGAAAAGATAAACGGATAAATAGAGTCGAAGTCAAAGACAATTCGAAACATAAGTTTTCCACCCAATAAAGAATTTAAAGGATTGGCTGAAAAAGGAAGGAGCTTGATTAAAGAGGAGGTAAGGGGAGGACGAAATTGAGAGTCAAACGAAGCTCTCAAGGAATTACAGAAGAAGTTAACCATCTCGAGATTCCCGGTACGACTCCCACAACACGGGTTCCTAATCCAAAGTTTATAAGGTCTGAACTCGAGGTGTACTCCAAATTTCTCGAGTGAGAAACTCTAAACAAGGTCCACCAATTTAAACAAGGCTCGGGTACGAAATCCTCAAAAATGATCATTAACATATTTAATATGCCACAAGTACAAAACTTGGAAAAGTACAACGAATCCTCAAACCCGCTCAAACCTATAGGTAATGGCGTGAACACTCACATCTTCAAAACACGTCTTTCGGCTAAGGTTTCAAAGAATTCCACCAAAGTTCATAGGTTACAACCTCACACAACGATCAACGATCTAATCCTTAAGAAATACGGGTAATCTATGTCAACCAAAATTTCTAACAACATTAATGAAACCTTCAATGGTACCACAACACTCAGGCTAACACTTTAAACAATACTCTAAGATACCAAATATTCACGACGCATCCATCTAATGAGCATTAGGCAAGAATCTCAAAGTAATATTATCACTTACACTTAGTTCGGTTCTTGGCTAGGTACTAGGTATCTATCAAATATAATATATTCTTACTACTCCAAAATATATTCAACTCTAAATACTCCAAAAATAATCAAAATACCTATACCCAAAGGTTCAGTGTCTAAAGTATCATCCTAATTCCATCAATCAACAAATACCATTCAACCCATTCCAAAATTTCTTATCTTCTTAGAAAATAGGGTAGAATCACAATCCTCAAATAAGGTAACAAGGGTTAACTAAACCTCGAACATCTATAACGCGGGTTCACTAAGACAGGATTCAATCTAACCAAAGAATCTTAAGAGAAAGATGGTACAATAGAGGAATAGAACAAGGATTCATCAAGCAAAATGAAGATTAGAAAATAAGAGATGAAATAAGAGAAGAATTGGAAGAAGGCAGAAGCAGGAAGGAAAGAATCAATGATTCTAGAAGATAAAGACCTAAACCGAGAAGGGAAAGTATGGACCTCTAAGGTTCACGAGGAAAGTAAATAGATTACTTCATCTTCTTATAGAGGAACGAGAATGAAAGTCCGGGGTCACTCAATTTGGATCTACTGCAGCATCATGGAACATGCATCTACTCTTGATCATCTTGCCTGTAGCTTAAGTAAACAGAACCGGAGCTAAAAGTCATTATCGAAATCTTTCTTGGAGCACCTAGTTGTCCACTCAAGTCAGCAGGCGTTGAGAGTGCTACGTAGGTCTTGTCCCGATCTGGAGCAGCATATCAGCAACTTGTTCTTTCATCTTCTTCGACATATAAAACAAATATTCAATGCTAATCATTGAGTTCAGGAACAGATAATCTTAACAGTTAAGTCCTTATTTGTTTCTACCCATCTCTAATAATATTTTTATTTACTGTTTAAATAATTTACTGGTATTATCCCTAATTTCAGGTGTGTAAGCGTTGGGAGCAGTGATGCTCTGATACCAACTGTAATCCCCTAGAAAATCTAACGCAATACAGTGGCGGAAACACTGTAGAGTTGGGATTAAAACACACTGACAAACTATATCTTATTAAAAGAAATGGTAAGTCAATACAAAGGCCGCTTTTTACAAAAGGGCTAAATAGAAAATTCTCCAAATGGGTTATACAAATCCGTAAATTACAAGAATGAAGAAAGAGTAGGATCCATGCTACTCGCTAGCTCACACCCAAAACCCAGCAGCAAATACCTGTCATGTTATAAACATAACAGCCACGTCAGTGGGGAGTAACTCGGACGTTCTCCCAGCCATATTATATCATATGGAAAAATAATAGTATTATTATATCAAAATACTTAAAATGAGAAAACATTAAAAACGATATAATAAAATAAGTTCTCGGAGGAAACTTAAAACACTTGCCAACCTGCAAGTCAAAAATTCAATCGATAATATAAATATTCAAAAATGGCGTTACGGAAATTCGTTCAGTGTGCACAAGGCTAGACTTTCACTAGGATAATACTGGAAACTAGCTTCGAGAACTGTAGACTTAACTCATAACAGAATCCAGTCTCTAACTAGGCAACTCAACTATAACAGGACTGCGTGCAGCGAGGTCCTGGCTTAAGTAATGTACACCCCTCCTGGACACCAACCGTAATCCAGTTCAACCCGACGGCGACTTACACGATGCGATATCTAAGTTTAAGGTCAAAATATACACACTCCTGAGCACAAACCATGCTCAGTTCAACGACCAATGTGTCTCAACATAGACACACCAGCTTTATAGTTGATGGCAAAAATGTACATCCCAGACTATATTACTCTAACCCCACACTTCTCTTTATTCCATAACCCAAAACAGCCATTATCGATAGTCAAAAGTAATTATAATCAATATAAATGATATGGATAAAAGGAATA
The DNA here is from genome assembly GCA_958450325.1 of Agrostemma githago. NCBI lineage: Eukaryota > Viridiplantae > Streptophyta > Magnoliopsida > Caryophyllales > Caryophyllaceae > Agrostemma > Agrostemma githago. The sequence goes on from OY288239.1 coordinate 53,070,373, forward strand.
ACCATTTTATATTAAAAGGGAAACTTTCTATAAATAGAAACTTACTAATTTTAGAAACTTACTAAAAATAGTCTTATAGAAAATACGTAAGATATTAAAATTAGTGAAATGTATAGAATAGCATTTCCAACGAAATTAACATTTAATTATTATCGTCGTTATCGTAACTTTAATATATTTCTAAATTCGTTACTCAAAATATAAATAAAATGTGATAAGTCATTATATAGTATTTTCATAAATAATTTAGGAAATCGAGGTAAAACAATAAATCTTAGAAAAGAGATATTTTAAGAAAAACGATATCAAAATTAATTGAGTCAACGAGTTATATAAATGAAATGAATTTTATAAAGGTTTCAAATTATTTTTAATAAATAGCTTTGATTTATGAATAATACAATTTTCAATAAAAATAGTCAATCGGAAACAAATAGGAAATTATTAGTGAAAATAGTCTCGACTAAAATGTATTTAAAACTAAATCGACTATCTTCTCATTTACTGGTATAAATCGTAAACCGAAAATTAATTTATTAAACAAATATACAAATCTCGATTATAATATGAAAATACGATTTTGAGTTAAAAATTAGAAATTAGCGAAATATGACGAAAATATGAAATCGATATTATTTAGTTACTAGTGTCACGATAACTAACAAAATATTATAACGATCATAATTTATAAAATTATTAACGATTTATAAAACTATATCGAAAGTTATAAAAATATAGAAAGGCGTGTGATTTAAAATTAATATAATTAGCAATAATATATAGCTAAAATAGAAAATCGAAGTTAAAATATTTACTACATACTACTACTCAAACATACGATATAAAATCGAGTAACGTCCTAAAGTTACCTTATTCGATACCCGAAACGAACTCGTACCCGTCCTTCTTGATCAACCCAAGTTTCAAATCAGAAGAATGTCGTCCTTAAGCTCCGAGTTGTAGGACCACTAGTCGAGTATGCAAGATTCGCCGCGACAATCGAGAAAAATAAAATAAAAGAATGAGACATAAACGTCACAAGCCGAAAAGGGAAACGAATTGACGAAAATAGAAGCAAGAGGACCGAACTTAATCTAATCGACAAATATGATAGAAGAATGGCAGTAGTAACAGAAATGACAGGTGGAAGAAGGACGGAGAGCGAAAATAAAGAAGAAGGAAACGAGCAGGCATGAATCGGTATTAAACCGAGGATAATAGGGTAGCAGCAGACCAACGAGAAAAATAGTAGCAACCAACCTCGAAAATGAGGCGACAAAACGAGCAGCAGAAAAGAAATAGCAGCGAGAAGAAGCAAAAACAGACGCAGCAGGGATAGCATCACAGCAGCAGCATAAACGGACAACAGTAACGACATAGACAGAAGAAGAAGAAGAAGAAGAAGAAGAAGAAGAAGAAGAAGAAAACTAGCAACAGCAGTAAAAGTCGACATCGATTAGCATCAACAAACATCAGAAATGGCAGCACAGCAGCAGTAGAAATAGCATCAATGAGAAGGAGAAGAAAAGGAAGAAAATGACGGACAACAATCGCGATGATAACAGCAACAAAACCGACCCAAACGACAGCAAAAACAGCAACAATGAACTGAACAGGCTTAACATCGGCAGAACGTAACAGCAGCAACAGAGGACAACCGAAATCGAACCCGAATCAACAGTAGCAGCATCAACATACAGAAATAGCAGCAGAAAGACGAGGAAGAAAAGAAAAGAAGAACGAGGACAGAAATCGACGACGAACGGAACAGTAAACGCAGCAGCAGCGGACCGGCGAAGAGAAAAAGAAAAGAAGAAGGACGAAGACAACAGAGAGATGGAATTACCTGACCGAAACAAAGGACACCGGGACCGACACCGGAACCGAGAAGAAACAGCAGCAGCTAGCAGCAGTAACGGCAGTCGCGTAGCAGCAGCGCAGCAACAGCAGCAGCAGCGCAGCAACAGCAGCAGCAGCGCAGCAACAGCAGCATCGGAGCAGCAACCGCAGCATCGGAGCAGCAACAGGGGCGTAGCAGCAGCAGAACAACACACTTGATCGAATTCCAACAAGCCTTGGCACGGATCAAGGAGAAGTTACGGTAAAGAAACGTATCAGCAGGAACAATGGAGAAATAGCGCAAACTAACATGGTTGATCGATTGATGATGGTGGCTGAAGAAAAAGAGGACTATAAAGGTGATGGTCATAGAATGATGAAGATGATCGAAGAAAGGAAAGGGAAGATGGAATGAGCAGCTGAGAAAAATAAAAAGAGAAGGGGGAAGAATGATCAGTAAAAGGTAAAGGGGAATGAATGTAGAAGTGAAACGGAGGAAAGGGTAAAGCAAAGGAAGGAGTATGAATGACAGTAATAAGGGGGGCCGAATTCAGAAATATGAAGGGTTGGATTCAACTCAACAAATAAGAAAAGGTGTCCGGATTCAGAAATGAATCAGGTAGAAAAATACGAATTAAACGAATCCCGTAACGATAAGTTGACTGACTCACGAATCCGGTTAAAACGAGTTAATAAAATTAATAAATAATTGGAATAAAATGAGTAAACAAAATAAAATTAATAAATCATCAGACCGTCACTTAAAATGAGTAAATAAAGTACTCGAGACGAGAATGAAGCTGATAGAAATAAATAATTAGACGACCAAATAGTATTTCCCGATAAATAATAAATTTTCGATAAAATGAATTAAATTGATTTCTCGAGGAAAGAAAATAAATATTTTGACAAAACTTAAAATAAATGAGTTTCGAGCTAAATAAAAGAATTTTAGGAGTTTGAAAATAAATATAGAAAATCGAGCTTAAAAATAAAAGAATTTAGAATTTAAATCGTCGAAACAGCTTTTCGATAAGAATTAAATTAAATGTGTAAAATAAATCGAAAAAGAATTAAAATATGTTTCCGAGATAAATAGAATTTTAGGAGTTTGAAACGATTGAACGATAAACGCGTTTTATAATAATTTTGAGAATTACGAGTTCAATCGTAAACAAAATAAAAAAATACGAATATAATTTAAAATTAATTTAATTTATAAAATCAGGGGTGTTACAGCCATTTCCGAATATTATTATTATCGATTGATATTGACTTGCAGGTTTGCAAATGCTTTAAGTTTTGCTGAAAACTTATTTTTATTATATCGTTTTAATGCTTTCTCTTTTTAAATATTTTGATATAATAATACTAATATCTTTCCATATGATATAATTTGGCTGGGAGAACGTCCGAATTACTCCCCACTGACGTCGCTGTTATGTTTATAACATGACAGGTAATTGCTGCTGGGCTTTGGGTGTGAGCTAGCGAGTAGCGTGGATCCTACTCTTTCCCTATTCATGTAATTTACGGATTTGTTTAACCCATTTGGAGAATTTTCTATTTAGCCCTTTTGTAAAAAGTGGCCTTTGTATCGACTTACCATTTCTTTTAATAAGATATAGTTTGTCAGCGTGTTTTAATCCCAACTCTACAGTGTTTCCGCCACTGTATTGCGTTAGATTTTCTAGGGGATTACAGTCCCGATCGGGATGAGGGTGCCAAAATCGAGTTCACTGGAGTGTCATCCTGATCGGGAAGGAGGCTTCCCGACCGGGAAGGGTTTATCAACCCGATCGAGATCATCCATCCCGACCGGGATGATCCCCTACTCCTTTTTGGTGCCTCTTCTTCGACATTCAAGCCCACCCAACCATTATATACCCCCACCCAACCTCCCTACCTTCCTTTCTCATATCACACCACCCATGTGCCTCATTTACATACCTTAACCTCATTTCCTCCTCACTTTAGACCGATATTCACATCAAATCCCACCCCCTCGCACCATTACTACCTTAGCCATGCGGTTTTCTAAAACTTGAAGAAGGATGACAATAACGACAACAAGCAAGTGCCTATATTGATCATTGAGACGATGGAGCGAGTGAGTTGCTATCCGGGCGGTATGGCAACTATCCTTTCTTTTCCGTTTTTTTTATTGCTTGTTTTCCCCTTGTTTATCCCCTTCCCCTTTGTCATGGTGGCCTTCGAGGCCTTGGTAGTTGTTGCTCCCGACTCTCGACGATGTGACTACATCGAGAGTCATTTTCAAAATCCAAATTTTACAAGTTTTTCACTCTTTCTTTTTGAGGATTTAGTCCGATTTAGGCGGAATCCGGGCTAGGTGACTTGATTACACCTAGCCCTCCCCTCCCATTTCCTTTTATTTCCTTCTTTTCATTTTTCTTCCCCCTTCCATATCTTTTCTTGTCTCGGCTCATGGTGACTTGACTACACCCCGGCCGGACGCCTTCTACCCTTTTCTTCACCTTTATTTTTGATTTTTAGCTTTATTTTCGTAGTTTCTCTTCTTTTCTTTTGTCTCTCCGCACACTACGATCGAGCATGAGGGCATGGCTCGGTTTAAGTGTGGGGGGAGCGTTATTCTATCGTAGTTAGTTTTATTTTCGTAGTTTTTCCAAAAAATCTTTAAAAACCATAAAAATTTGAAAATTTTTCACAAAAATCAAAAAGATTTTCTTTTGTGTGTTTTCATTTTATGTCGTTGTATCGTGTATTTGTTGTGTTGTGTGTGTTTGCCCCCCTTTTCCTTATAGGTCGCTTAAATCACCGCTAGCTTTGGAGAGCTTTCAAGACTACTGGTAACATCTTATCCCTTTTTCTTCTTTATCTCTCGCGGAGTTTGGAGGAGATTGTGATGTTGTGTGCTCAGGTGGAGCTTTGTAATGCTTGAGGTTGATTTGGTTGCTCATTTGGAAGATAGGGGTGGTGTTTGTGTTTTCATTTGTGTTCGTTTTGTGTTGTTCTTGTTTTGTTGCTTTTGTTTCTTTTTCTTTCGTTTTCGTTGAGTCTTTGTTTTGTGTTTTGTTGTGTGTCTTGTGTGTAAATGATTTTCGAAAACCCGGTTTAGAGGCTAGTGTGCGAGTGTCTATTTTCCCTTCCTAGTTGTATAAATCGAGTCTTGGACTTTAATCTAGTAGAATGACCCTAAATCAATGATTTCGTTGGTCCTTTACCTTGAGTCCACCTAGCTTACCAGGGATTTACTACGGGATTTGCATTTTGACCATTTTGACCACCCACGGTGTGAAAAGGCCTTGGTTACCGAGTCTCGTCCCTTAGGTGACCGTGTCTAGGAATGTTTGATTAGTCCAAGTTCTCCACTTTTTGTGGGTTAGAAGGGAAGGGCCCGTCCCGACTCACCCATTACCCTACCTCCTACACATTTCCACACAATAAAAATTGCAAATTGTTGAAGTCTTCTTTCTTGTTGCAATAAGAAATGCCAAAAAGCCAAATCTTGCCAAAAAGGGCAAAGAAAAGAAAAAAAAATGAAAGAAAGAAAAGAATGAAGAAAAAGAAAAGGCACAAAAGCCAAAAAGAAAATTGAAAAGAAGAAAAAGAATGGCATGGAAACAAACGAGCAAAAATGCAAAAGAAAAGAGAAAATGCCAAAAGAAAATCGTCTCACAAAAAGATCTTAACCCCACAAAAATAAGCCTTTTTCCGACTTTTGCCGTGAAGAGCCTACCAAAGGACCGAGTCCCGAGGAAGGATGATAGCGACATTATTCGGTCTTCCCTCATTTTGCATGTTTTTCCACCTTTTTACTTGGACTAGTTAGGCGATTTCGGACATGGGACGACCCTCTTGGTTCTCTGCTAAAGGGGGCGGGGTCTCACTTACCTACAGTGTCGACTAACACCGTGGTTCATCCTTTTTCCATCCCGCCGATCGTCCCGTAGTACGTTCTTAGAAGATTAGGAGGAACCGAGGTAAGTTACCAACGTTTTTTATTGCTTTGTCGTCATACTATTAGGGTTTAGTCCACCTCGGTTTATATTGCTAGCTTGGGAACGTTGTCACTTGCCTTGAGTCCTAAACCGGTGCTTCTTTCACCGCTTGTTTGAGGGAAGCGGTATTTGTTTTTCTTTTGGGTGCAACCGATTATGTGTTCGTTTGTGTGTTTGTTTGTTTTTGTGTCTTGTGTCCGGTTGCATCCGCAGTTTTGTCGCAAGACCCGACTTGCCTTGCGGAGTGCACTTTTCCTCTAAGTGCACTCGCGTGAGTTGAAAGGGCGTAGGGTGCGCTAATACCCATTCGGCTAGTATAGTAGTTAGTATGTGCTTACTCGAGGGCGAGTAAGGGTTAAGTGTGGGGGAGTTGATAAGTGTGGTTTGTAGTGCCTATTTTGTAGTGTTTTGGTCCCATTTTCCTTGTAGAATTGCTCCTTGGGAGCGGTTTAGGGGCTTCTTATGCTTCCTTTAGTTCGTTTCAGGTTCCCGAGATCGAATTGGAAGAGTTGGAGCGATTCCGACTCTATACATACACATTTAGGAGCCAACGGAGTAAAGGAACGATGACTCGATGCTTTGGAATCGACCCCGACACCTTGGGACCCAATCCCGAGCCTCCGAGACCCGATCCCGAGTCCCGAGAATCGATGGGAAGCCCATGAGAAGCAAGGAGGGACCAAAAAGTTCATATTGGAGGCCTACAAGACTCATCCCCGACGGGTATGCACCTCATCCCGTCGGGGATGAAGTGCGCTTTTGAAGGTGTTACTGCAAGGCCGTCCCGGTCGGGACCAACCCGTCCCGGTCGGGATGATGGGTCCGTCCCGGTCGGGTTGAACCCGTCCCGATCGGGACCGTGTGCTGTAGCCCGCATTTCTTTTCTTTCTTCTCCCTTCCATTTGTAACCCTATATATACTCTTCCCTTGTTTTGTAAAGCTTATGCACTTCCTTAGATATTAAACCCTAGACTACTTTAGGTTAGATTAGATTAGATTAGTGTAGATTAGTCGGTAATTAGTAGTTAATCTTAGTTTAGTGCTTGTATTAAGGGAATTCTTCAAGATCCCTCCAAGATTGACAACCTTGGTGGTTAGTTTTGGGTTTTCTTCATTAATGCAAGTTCAAATCTTTCCTCTTCACTAGTATGGTATAATACTCTTCCTTTTTACTCCTTATCTTGTTTAATTCATCCAAGTTTGCATCTTTGATTGTTGTATTGTTCTTAGTTCATAGTTTTCACTAGTTTCATTATGGATGTTTTGTTTCTTGTGTTGTTTCCTCTTGTTCTTATTAGAATTAGTTTGATGATGTTAGAGTAGTGTTCTTGCTAGGGTGAGTAGAGTGATTAGGGTGTTAATTGGGTGACTAAGGGTTTGTTGGAGATGTTGGTGGAAGATTTGGGTTTCCTCTTGAGTGATGCACATTACATGTTTGTTGGAATGCTTGAATGACTAAGTAGGTCGGAATGCTTGTTTTTCTTGTCTTTCTTTGTCATGTGTGTCGCCGGATGGGTTCCATGAGGAACCTCTAGGTGAGTCTTAGTTACATTACCTAGATTACCCTACTACCTCCTTCACTCTAACTCCTCCATGACCATTCCGTTACCCCTTTGACCCCGACCTAATCCTAGCCCGTTTTCCTTAGTTGTTCTCCTTAGTCTTAGTCTAGCTCTCTCCCCTTCTATCATTCTCTAGCTTAGCTCGTTGACTTAGTCTCGTTCTTAGGTGACCTTGGTCTAAACGCCTCTTACCGTCCCCGTGGATTCAACCCGACTTACCCTAGCTACCCTAGTTAGGTTTTGCCGGTTATTTATTTGATCGGTGGGATTCACGACAAATCCTTCCCGTCACTTGTGTCGTTACATCCTCCAAAATCTGAATTTGAATAACCAGTCACCTGTGGGTGATCTAGTTTTCCATATGTGAGCATAAATAATGTCAGATTTACCTGAGCATACATTAAGTTACCAAACTGGGATGCATGCATTAGAATATTTATTTAGTCATTTAAGACATAAGTATTGGTTATATGTAATAAACCAAGATCGTTTCTGGCTAATAAAATATCATCATATAGAATCAAATATATGAATTTACTCCCACTGATCATGAGATTTATGCATAGATCAATGATATTTTTTTTAAATCTGTAATGATTTTATCGAACTTTAAGATCATTGTCTCAATTTTGTTTTATTTCATACAATGAATTCTTAAGTCTTAATGTCGGTATTATCCAACACAAGAATAAAATAAATAATCTGCCAGATCTCTCCCAAGCTTCATGGATAAATATTTAATTTGAGCAGTACTTTCAAAAGTTAAGTCAATTGGCTTGTCTATGAGAAGACCAGTATCCAGTTTCATCAACCTCAAGGTGAACTTAATTACTCTTTTCATTCAGAGTAGTTTGTTTGTTCCATTAAGTTCAGCAACAGAGTTATCATAATATTGCACTTGCTTAAGTAAAATTTAGTTGTGATAAAATAAGACAACATAAATAATAAAACTTCAATATGTGAAACAACACATCTTTAATATTAGTGCTCATGTGGGTAGTCACTAAAATATTTAAATAAATAGAATATTACACATGACAATATAATCTACTTGGTGTAAATATACATATTTTTATATATGAACGATATAATGACTATAGTAAGTCAAAATTAAATAAGTTGTAAATTCACTGTGGTGAAATTTAACCATAATAATTTCATATTAACATTATCTAATACCGAAATATGAAATTATAACTTATCATAAATTATTATCAGTCAAACGAATAATTATATCGAATGAGCATGAACAATACGGTCAAAACGTATTTTAGTAAATCATGTAATGATACAGAGTATAATATAATCATATTATCATGGAATTACTGCTCAAGTAATAAAATTTTCAGTCACTCCACATTAAAAACTTTAATCTATATACTAATCAATATGTATATAGTAAATCATATAATCATGATAAAATCAGTTTAACCCAATAATAAAGACAACGATGATAACAATTTCAGGTTAAACTTTCATTAATTTCTATATTAATAACACCTTATATTTACATTATATATGGTCATAATAATAGGATTCCGTACATCAAAATAATGACAATAAAGTTAAACAGTCCACCGTGCAATAACATGCATGCTCGTCAAAGTTATACGGAGTGTGTAATAGGTGTGTGAAAAAAAAGAAATTATAATTAGGCAACATATTGTGTGGGGTTAGCACCGTAATTAATTCATCACCTATCCAATATCTCCTTATTATTGCGGTGATAATAAAATCAAATAGAAACAAGTAGGTTGGCTAACCTTGCATTGAGCAACATGCATAATGTTATGAATTAATCAAATAGGTAAGCGAAATACTTATGTATGCATCGTTGAGGTAGGAGATATACAGATTAGTCCGTGAGGTATATAGTATGAATTATACGATTTATTATGATTACAATAATAACAATAATAATCTTAAATTAAATGATAATCATGAGTTCAATAACCTAAGCTCTGATACCACATGTTAGCATATTATTAACATGACATAAATAAAAAAATAATTCTCATAAATCTTTGAACAACATGAAGGTCACAAATAAAAGATTAATTAAGACGAGATTAACACATACCTCATTATGGAATAAGTCAAAATCTAATACGAATGATTTTAGATCTCTATAAGACAACTTCATAAATAACAAGCCGATAATAAGACGACTTGAAATAATAATAATAATAATAATAATAATAATAATAACAATAATAACAATAATAATAATAATAATAATAATAATAATAATAATAATAATAATAATAATAATAATAATAATAATAATAATAATAATACACTATGTTTCGGAAGTCTGAGCAAATGATCCGTTGGATGGCAAGATTCAAGGGCAGGAGTGTTATCCCAAAGCATAGAATCATCCTGATCTTAGCTGGGCAGAGAGCATTGGCTACGCAAGACAGATTACAATCTCGAGGACTTCAGTTGGCAAACAGATGTGAGCTTTGCAAACATGGGTTTGAATCGACTAAGCATTTATTTTTTGGTTGTTCCTTCTCTAGGCAGGTATGGCAACACCTGTTAAATTGGATGCAGATTACGGGACGGGGATGGGACCTGGAATCTGAATTGAATTGGTGCACTGCTCGACATAGAAAGAATCACTGGAAGAATCAATGGTTTAAAGGAACCATTGCTGCTGCTACTTACTGGATTTGGATGGAGCGTAACTGTAGAATCTTCTCTACAACTAGAGCTACAGTTGAAAGCCTTGTTAGACAAATCAAATTTGAAGTCTGTACTAGGTTGCGAGTTATTGGAATGGATCTGGCTTTAAAGCTACTGATGTAATGTTTTTGGAGTTGCGCGTTTTAAGGAATACTTGATACTACGGAACAACCGGTCATCCAGTATTTGGGAATAGGAATGAGAGATATGGATACGACGGAACAACCGGTCATTCATATGAGCTTGGGTACTACGGAACAGCCGGTCACCCTGTATTAATCAGAGTACTACGGAACAGCTGGTCACTCTCAATTCTTCTTCAATTTGGGCGGAACGATCTTTAGCTAATACAGCAGGTAGCAGTAGTAGCACGAGGCAGAGATTTAATATGTATTCGGTTATTGATTTGTATAATCTATTAGATAGAAGGTCGTAATAGTGGATGATTAAGTGGATTTAGCTTTTGTAAGAGACTGGTCTCATTTTAATAATAATGAGGCATACCTTTCTTGCAAAAAAATAATAATAATACACTATGTTTTGAAAGAGGAAAGTATTTGGGAGATTCGCAGATCTGAGAGATACACTGCCACTTTTAATGGAATTCTACTAATTCGAGACGAAGTGCTGCAAGGTACAGGAGAATATGAAGCTGCTGAATCCCTAATTCAAAGCTGGACTGTAGGGAATGGTTTTAATGTTGGGGCTTCCTATAACTGGTTTAGGCCCAACCACAAAACTCTGGTGTGGTTTAGGGGGCTCCAGCAAGCTGCTATAACTCCTAAGCACATGATCATTTCAGTGCTTGCCGGTCTGAAGAAGTTGGCTACTCAACATAATTTATAGATGAGAGGAATGCACTTTGTGAACAGATGTGTCCTCTGTTTGCAGGAAGAGGAAACATCATCTCAGCTCTTCTTCCATTGCACTTTCTCAAGACAAGTTTGGCAAAATTTACTAAGTTGGATACAGATAACAGGTAGAAGCTTTCATCTTAGGCGAGAACTTCAATGGAGTGCACAAAAGGGGAAAGAAAGGCATAGGAAACATAGTTGGTTCTGCTGTTGCTTAGCTGCTGCTATCTACTCACTCTGGACTGAAAGGAATGCTCGAATTTTCGAGGAGAAGTATAGTACTAGTCTAAGTATTGTTAAGAGGATAAAGTTTGAAATATTTACAAGGCTTAGGGGTAAAGGGGTACGAATCGCTAGTGTCCATAATTGATATTATAGTATAGACGATTTGTTTCCTTAGTGGTTCTACCTTTGTAAGATCCTTATCTCATTAATCTAATAAGATGTACCTTTCTTGCAATAATAATAATAATAATAATAATAATAATAATAATAATAATAATAATAATAATAATAATGATAATGATAATAATAATAATAATAATAATGATAATAATAATAGTAGTAGTAGTAGTAATAATAATAATAATAATAATAATAATAATAATAATAATAATAATAATAATAATAATTACCACTCTTTGCTTAGCTATTGGTTAGGTGTTCCTTTGTTCTCGATACCTAGACCTTATCCCGCCTGTTCCCGAGTGTTTGCTGGTGACATTTTTGGAGATCATGTTGTGTCGTGTGCCAGTATCGTTGGTATTAAGCATAGACATAACCTGGTTCACGACACCCTTTTGGATATCTGTTTCCGAGCCGGTATTTCTGCCGGTAACAAGGTGGATGTCAGTTTGATGGATAGGCACGACAACCCCCTACGCCCGGCGGATTTGCTTCTTTATTCATGGGATAGCGGGCGCGATGTGTGAGTTGATCTGACAGGGTCGTCCCCCTTGACTCAGTCCGCGATGGCTGATTTCCTGCCTGGTCGTGCGGTCGTTGATGCTGCTCAGCGTAAGTGTGCCAAGTATGGAGATTTGTGCAGCAAGATTGGGTATGTATTCCTACCTTTCTCTTTCTCTTCTCTGGGGGAGCTCGACGCGAGGCCGCTGCTTTACTCAAGCGGATTCAGAAATTCTCTATCTCTCAGGACGCGGGGGCTCGCGTAGCTGCTTTTATTTTCACTAGACTTAGTTTTTCTATTTCTAAGGGAGTGGGTGCCCAGATAGTATCTCGGCTACCCACTAACTTCTTGTAATTTGTTTCGATCTTAATACAAGTTCTGGTTAATTTTTTTTTAATAATAATAATAATAATGGTTTTGTTCACTAGAGGAGATGCTCCTTCTGTGGGTGCTATTTCTAAAACCCTTTGTGCATTTTGGAGGGATTTCTGGATTGCAGGTTAACAAGGACAAGACTAATATATTTTTGGGAGGCATTTCAGCTGATATTAAAGAACTAATTTTGCAGCAGACTGGTTTTCAGCAAGGACAACTCCCCTGTAAGTATTTTGGATTGCCTTTGCATTCTTCTAATAACAAAAGAACTTAGTATGAGGCTTTAATTAGTAAGGTTCAGATGAAGATTTCTCATTGGTCTTCTCATCTTTTAACCTATGCTGGCCGAATTCAACTCTTAAATTCTGTCATATTTGGCTTAAACAACTATTGGAGTGCAAATGCTATATTTCCTGTGAGTGTTATCAAAAGATCGGAACAGTTGAGCATGAGGTTTTTCTGGTCTGGGGGAGATGACATTAGGATTTGTTATAAAAGTTGGGTAGACATCTGTAAGCCTGTTGAGGAGGGTAGTTTTAATATCAAGAACTTGCATAGCTGGAACAAAGCTATAATTACTCATTGGTTATGGAAGTTGCAGAATGGAGTTCGAGGGTTATGGATTTCATGGCATAAGAAATATGTTCTTAAGGGGAAGGACTTCTGGTTCATCAAGAAGCAAGAAAGGTTTACAGCTTCTTTTAACAGCATTCTAGCAGTTAGGGATGAACTGGTTGCTGCAATGGGGAGTAAAGAGGATGCTGTAATGCTGCTGTCCTCTTGGACTGTAAATGGAAAATATAATGTTGGTAAAGCATATGAATGGTTTCGACCGAATGCAGAAAAGAGGGTTTCAGATGGCTAGCAGATGCTCGTTATGCCAGGATTCAATTGAGGACATTCATCATCTATTTTTTGATTGTGCATTTTCTAGGCAGGTCTGGCAGCATTTACTGAATTGGATGCAAATAACTAGAAGAAGCATGAACCTACAAGAAGAACTCAGGTGGTGTACTAGGCGGCAGAATAGGAAGCATTGGAAGAATGAATGGTAGATTATTTAGTAATTCCTTTTGTTCATACAAAAGTATAATGGAACAGATCAAGTTTGAAGTTTTTACTAGGTTGCGTACTAGAGGAATAGATTTAGCAACTAAGAGGCTGATAAGTAATTGTTAGCTTGCCATAGTAGCGGTTTATACTTTTGCAAGATCTCGTCTTGTTATACTTAATTAGACATAACATTTTTTGCAATAATAATTATAATAATAATAATAATAATAATAATAATAATAATAATAATAATAATAATACCTCTTCATATGATCTTCAAATAATAATAATAGATTTCTCTCTCTTGTTCCATGACGTAATAAGTGTGTTGTTCTCTTATTCATTATTCATGCATAAAGTTTCTGATGGGGAAGACTCCATTATATAGGCAGAGAGAAGATCAGTTTCCTTTTAGGGTTGTAGGTTACGGTAATCTCGACCTTCCATCAAGGTTGAGTAAAATATGGAAAGACTCCTTATTTAGTCCGATATTATTATGATAACATATCTCTTAAAGACTCGATTTCCAATAAGACCATAATTATCGGGAAGAAATATTAGCATAATAATAGGGAGGATATATTACATATCCCGTAATATTATTATATCATAAAATATTCTTACATGAAAGATTAAATAGAATTCTATCACCTCATTATAATTTTTCAATATGTGATAATCTAATTTAACTTTATTCGTAGTCTTTTTAAGAACTTTTTTTGAAGACTAAAAAGTTTTTTTGTTGATATCTAAGGACGAATGATTCGTCTTATTTATAATATATAAAATTTGTAGTCTTATTTATAATATAAAATATCACTGTAACTTATTTTAATTGTTTTGATGTGGGATAATTTTAAGTTTTATTATTTATTAAGACATTTTTTTAACTCAAAAGTTTTAAAAAAAAAAATCAAAAAATAAGACTACAAATTCACGACCTCATCATAATTTAAAAAGACAATGATATAAAATTTCATCATAGTTTTTTTTGTTGGTTGATATTTAAAAACAATGATTACTCTTATTTAGTATAAATTCATAACCTCATCATAATTTTCGATGTGGGAGAATTACTTAAGTTGGTTGATATCCAAGGAACTTTTTTTATTAATTATTTATAATATAGAATTCCATCACCTTATTATAATTTTTCGAATGTGGGATAGTTTTACTTAAGTTTATACTCTTAATATATATTTTAAGACTCAAAACATTTTTGGTTAATATCTAAGAGCGCAAGATTACTATAGAGTATTTTTTATAATATAAAGTTTCATCACTTTATTATAATTTTTCGATGTGGGATAATTTTTACTCAATTTTGTAGTCTTATTAAGAGACTTTTTAAAACTTAAAAGTTTTTTGATTGATATTTAAGAACGAAGGATTAGTCTTATTTATAATATAGAATTCATCAACTTATCATAATTTTTCAATGTGCGATAATTTATTTTAGTTTATAATCTTCTATCAGCTCTTTTTAAGACTAAAAAAATACATAATTACTCTTGTTTATAATATTGAATTTCATCATCCTACTATAATTTTTCATTGTGGGATGATTTTAAATTTGTAATCTTATACTCCTATATTAAAAGATTTTTTAAGACTCAAAAATTTTTTGGTCGATATTTAAAACCGAATGATTACTAATATTTATAAAATAGAATTCCATCGATGTGGGACAATTTAAAGTTTTTCTTGGTCGATATTTAAAACCGATTAATTACTCTTATTTATGATATAAAATTTCATCACCTCATGATAATTAATTAAGGTTTATAGTCTTAAGAACTCCTTTTGAGATTCAAGAGACTTTTGGTAGATATCGAAGAAAACGAATTATTACTCTTTTTTGTAATATAGAATTTCATCATCACATTATAATTCGTCGATGTGGGATAATTTTAAAACTATTTACATAGTAAAGTCATCACATAATGTGAAACAAATAATGTGAAATTTACTCTAATGAAAGTATTTCTTACCACGAATCTAATTATTTCATTTTTATAATTTATTTTACGATAATGTTTTTAAAAAATGAACTCTAAAGGTTTTTACCTCAGAATTGTAAAACATCACATTAATATAATAGATTAAATATATATTGTAATAATTAAAATATTCTCTAATTGATTTATTTATTTATTTATGATAGTTTCCTAATATGAGTTTTGATCAAACGGGCCAATGAGATCGCTCGAAAAAAGCTTGAAATATATATATATATATATATATATATATATATATATATATATATATATATATAGAGAGAGAGAGAGAGAGAGAGAGAGAGAGAAAGAGAGAGAGAGAGAGATGGGTTCTAATGAGTCCCCTTATATATGTTGAGTCCCTAAGTCCTCATCTCATCCGTTGGATGAGATGAGGATGGATGGACAAGATGCATCATAATATTTTGTATTTAAAAAAAAAAACAGATTTAGTATCCTAAAATAACTCCCATGATTTTAGGAAACAATAACTCCCATAATCACAATCATTCCTCATTCATTCATTCATTCATTCACGTTCATTCACAGGTTCATCAAAACCTCAAAAAAAATGCTCCCATCGATCATCACGTTCATTCATTCAATCAAATCTGTGCACGAAATTCCGTTACTATGAATTCAATGATCGTGACATCTTCATTAACGGTTGATAAGCAATTCATCGAGTATAACAATGGTGAGTTTCGATATTGCTTTCATGTTTTGCGTCAATTTTTATTTATTATCTTGATTAATTTGCGTCAATTTGTGTTCATGTTTTGCGTATTTCATGTTGATATTGTTTTCATGGTCGTGTCATTCATGTTTTGCGTCAATTTTCATGTTGATATTGTTTTCATGGTCGTGTTATTCATCATAGATTCATATGCAAATCGTAGAACACACAAACGGTGAGTATATGTTTTGTAATTTATACTGGAATCGCCATGGAAGTCATTAAGATGCTGCTCAATTATTAGTTTTTACGTTTACAATATATTGAGTTATTGTAGTTCATATACTGCGTTACTTTAGTGTAGAGCATCTGTTACTTTAATGTCTACCATTTGTTACTTTATATGTCGTGTTACTTTAATACACTCCAGTTGTTACTTTAGTGTTACTTTAGTGTAGAGCATCTGTTACTTTAATGTCTACCATCTGTTACTTTATATGTCGTGTTACTTTAATACACTCCAGTTGTTACTTTAGTGTTTTTCATCTGTTATTGTAGTGCATGGTAGTGTCCTAAGAATTTAGGAAACTGTCATATTAAAAAAATAATAAAAAAAAAGATATTATTGTTTCCTATAATACTGGGACGTGATTGCCACCAAAATAGGAAACAATATCAAAGAGTAATGCCATATAAAAAAAAGATAAAAGAAATACTACTTCCTATAATTATGGGACGTGATGACTTCAAAATAGGAAACAATATCAAAGAATAAGATACTGCGTCATACTATCATTTTTTATTATTATATGAATTTTTTACACTAACTTATATCTGGTGTTATTTTAACGAACATTATCTGTTACTTTAATTCATACTATTTGTTACTTTAATATCTGACCTCTGTTACTTTATACCTGGTGTATAAGCATACTCTTTTAATTTAATTAATTGTTACTTCAATGCACTTCATATGTTACTTTAACTCTTGTTATCTGTTACTTTAATCCATATGAATGATGTAGGGATGTGGGTGAGAGTTTCCTCCATTGAGATTAAATCAAAGCTTCTGAGATGATGATGAAGAAGATAAAAAAGAAGAAGACGGAGAAAACGAGAAGGATGAAGAAGAAGCGAAATTATAAGTAGGACATTATGAGTAACAAGTGTGAAACATTGGAATTGTAATGGAGTTGATTTAGTTGGAATATTGTACCACTTTTTGTTTTGGAGTATCTTAATAAAAACAAACATTGTTCTTTTTGTTAATTGGAACTCCTGTTTTTGCAAGAGACTACTATGCAACGTAACTGATTTTATGAGTTAAAGTAACACAATTCATGAATTAAAGTAACACATTGTATGAGTTAGAGTAACAGTTTTTGCAAGAGACTATGCAACGTAACAGATTTTATGAGTTAAAGTAACACAGTTCATGAATTAGAGTAACACAACGTATGAGTTACAGTAACATAGTTTATGGATTATGGCAGTAACAGGGTAACATACGTACAATGGCAGTAGGGAACGGATGATTTTTTGCTGAAGATGAAAAAAAAACTTAATTTTATATAAACTTGTTGTGTGAGAGAAAGAGGCAATTTAAAATTTGATAGAAAAGAGAGAAATTGTACCGAGATAATTAAGGAAGAGAGAGAAAGAAAATATATTTTGATAGATATTATAGTTATTTCCTTAATTATGAGATCAAATCTTGTCCATTAATCTAACATTGAATCAAGGGCTAAGATGGGGACTCACGGACTCAATATATATAAGTGGACTCACCTGATCCAATCTTCTATATATATATATATGTATATAGAAGAGATCATATAAGTCCCTTCTTTTCTTATAAGTCCATAAGG
Source organism: Agrostemma githago (assembly GCA_958450325.1). Lineage (NCBI taxonomy): Eukaryota > Viridiplantae > Streptophyta > Magnoliopsida > Caryophyllales > Caryophyllaceae > Agrostemma > Agrostemma githago. Next base: position 53,088,172 of record OY288239.1, read on the forward strand.
CTTATTATCAGCCACTGGATCAAAACGAAATAGATGGCTGAGATCTTTCTTCACATTTAATTTGAAATTAAAAGTTACGTATCCCCAAGCTCCTCTTTTTTTCTCCTCATTATTCCCACCTTCATTCATTACCTTGTTCACTCATTATTCCCACCTTCATTCATTCATTATTCCCCAAGCTCTATTCCCACTTCATTATATTTCACTTTATTCCCCCTCCCTTACTCCTTTACCGTCAATTTGTTCTCTTCTTTGTTGATCAGTGTATTTTCGATCTTCTTTGTTGATTCAAGTACCCTGTTCTCGGTCGATTTCTCATCTTTTCGCAGGTCAAGGTATCGTTTCCTCTTGTTGTTTTTTAATTTGACGATTTATGGTGGTTTTAGCGAAATTAGGGTTTGCTTGTTTGCTTGACGATTCATCATTTTGCTTTACGATTTTTGGTGGTTTTAGCGAAATTCCAATTTGATGGTTTTTGCGTTGAGGAAACGATTTTCATGTTTAATTTCGAGTTTTTTGTTAAATTGGGGTTTTCTATTTGGGAATTTGGTGTTCATTGCTGGTGTTCTATTTCTGGGTTTTCTATTTGGGTATTTTTGGTGGTAACATTTCTAGGGTTTACTAATTTTTTCCTCACTGCAGTTTTTTTTCCTATGCTTACTAATTTCGTTTTTTTTCAATTTTTTTCAATATTACTCCATATATGCTAATTGATATATTTTTTTCATTATGTTTATGATTTTTATTGTCCGTTTACTCGTTTCCGTCTTCATTTTTTAATTAAATGTTTTTCAACTAATATAGTATATATAGTTCAATTAATATAGGATATGCTTTTTCAATTAATAATTGCAGATTTTTGATGACGATGAAGAATTAAAAATGGAGATGAAGATGAAGAAAAAGAATTAAAAATGGAGATGAAGACCGGACGAGCTTTGTAAATGAGTTGTTTTTTATATATATTTGTAACTTCAGTTCACATATTTTGTAACTTTAGTTTACATATTTTGTAACTTCAGGTTACAATATTCAGATCGTATATTGTAACTCTAGTCCACATATTTACAACTTCAGTTCACATATTTTGTAACTTCAGTTCACATATTTTGTAATTTCAGATCGTATATTGTAACTCTAATTCTAACTAGTTCATATATTTTTGTAATTTCACTTCACATATTTTGTAATTTTAGTCCATATTTTTGTAACTTCAATTCATATGTTTTGTAACTTCAGTTCATATGTTTTGTAACTTCAGATCATATATTGTAACCACAATCCATTTTCTGTAATTTCAATTCCAATCATTTCATATATTTTTGTTACTTCAGTTTATATATCACGTAACTTCAGTTCATATATTTTGCAACTTCAGCCATATATTGAAACTCCGGTCATGTTTTATAACTTTAGTTCGAATCAGTTCATTTATTTTTGTAACTTTAGTTCTTATATTTTGCAACTTTAATTCATCTCAATTAAAAACAATCGTACTCTGATTTACCGCCCTCAAGAAGATCCAAAAAACTAAAGCAATTTCTTTTGATGAAGAAAATGATGAACCAATATTTGCCATGAATCTGCTACTATCTTTAAATAATTTTATTCTAAGTAATAATGGAGAAGATGATGGACCAAGAGGAACACTACTACAAAGTGCTTGGTGTCTTGTCGCTTTAAAGGTAGGTTCTCGACGCTTTAAAGTGACGCAAATTTAATTCTCGATGCTTTTGAAAAGCGTGGAGATTTTGGGTGTCAGGAATTCTCGACAAATTTTTGTGTCGTCATTTGTGACGCTTTAAAGCATTGAATATTTGATTCATGACGCTTTACTGCGTCACCACATGAACACTAAATTATGCAACCTCGACGCTTTTATATGTCAAGGGTTTTTTTCCCGACCAAATTTTTTCTAAGCGCCCGACTTTCTACTACTAAAAGCGTCAAAAATTAATAATATAAAATTCAACTATCGACACTTTGACATCATAAAAGCGTCGAGAATGTGATCGTAAAGAATATATTAATAATACGTTTTGTTCCAACACCTTACTCCTTGCGATTATCTATTGAACTGCTAAATTACAAAAAAAATATGAAATAGGCGCGCCACTTTCACATAAATGATAACTAAATTTTTATTAATAACAAAACAATTAATTACAGTCACAAGACATCAATTATCCATCTTCCTTCCACACTGTAGAGATACTTAACTATAAACTAAATTGGATAGTCGATCAAGAAACCTAATAAACATGCTAATAAAGCGACTGGAATTAAGACACCGCTGCTGCTCTTGACATTCCTCTCATCTGTTTGCTCCTTTCAGAATGCATGATCAAAGACAAGGCTCTCATTGATAACCAAGCATAATTCCATTGTTTGGAGAACACACTTGTCTATGCAGCCATTCGAATCGACAATTTTTCAAGGATTTTATCAATCACAATACCCGGGACATTGCTGAAAAAATCCTCCATTGGCTGCTATAGGGAGATAACAGTTAAGTCTCTCGATCTTGAAAGTGTACACTTGGGAGTTGGGATGAATTTTGTACCACAGCCCTAAACAGAAAACATATTCAAGCCTGCACCCAGGATGGTTATATATACACAGTTAGTATTTGGAACAAGGCCACTTGTGGAAATGATAGACTATCTTTGTCATAAACCGGCAAATACATAACAAACAAATCAGTTGCCTTGAATGTTTTGTCTTTATATTTGACCCGTTGTAGAGTTTAAGATGGAGCAATCAATAAGTCGATAAGAAGTACAGTAATAAATGAATGACAGTTGAACACCGATGGAAGAAATAAGGCAATATACAGTCGACATGATAGAGAGAATCAGAAAAATTGGAACTTACAATTATCGGAGACAGTGAGTTAAAAAAAAGAGGACCTAGCACCTTGCTTTAATAACAGAGCATGAATCGCATATCAGAAAATAAACCGTCCATCAATAATGTTGCATTTCACACTAAGTTAACGGTATAATATTATCCTGAAATTGCTGGAACATGAAACATGATCCAATTTTAAAGTCTGCTCTTCATAATTTAGATCTAATTTAAAATAACGTTTTTGGAACAAAAGTTGGATTAAAATGTGATTAAAAGAAGAACGAATTCTAAACGATAAAATCAGTCAACGATAATTGTAGTCGGAGAAGTCGATATTTCAGCAGCTCGAAAAAAGATGGGAAAGTTAAAGGTGACATAAGTAGATGACACAAACCTGAAATCTTGAACGTCGGATGAGGGTTCTATTTTTATTTATCAACATTTCTTCATGTGGCATGTTCGAGTATCAGTTGAGTAAAGAAGGGATCCGAGAAAGATTCCTTGGCAGAGTATCACGTCTCATTAGAAAAGGGGAAAATCATATCGAAAAAAGACGTACCAGGTAGCACGTCTCATGTATTGCTTCCACGAGTCGCTACTTGCTTCTCTTCCACCACTGATTGCCTTCTCACCCCCGAAAGCACCTCCGATTTCAGCACCATTGGTCGGTATGTTTACATTCACTATTCCACGGTCACTTCCCGAAGGCCCGATGTCACCCAAATTTTAGTTGACGTGATCTTAATAGAAATGTATGCTATGTATTGGAATAAAATCGATACATGTGTAGAAAAGATATAGAGCACGTACCCGATCCATTTAAAGATAGCTTCAGGTCTTTTGGTGAATATATAGAACTGCTCAATCCTTTGGGAACCAATTTGAATATATAGCTTCTTCTAGTGTTTGCACACACAAACAATGAAAGCAAACACAAAAAAATTGCAGTAGGATGAAAGTCAAAATGGGGTAGGTTACCCAATTAACTATAATAATAACCGAATGTTACCTTGAACTTCATAACATAGAGAACCGGAGCAAACAACTCTTCTTTCACGACATCCCCATAAGGAGAATTTTAAACGATTTTAGGGTGGGGGGTAGAAGATTGCACCACTGATGAAGGCTCATTACTATCACCCACCCAATCGAGGCTGAAATGGGACACCATCCTTCTTATCGGATGGGTGTGTGTTGGGCCTTCTTTTGGCATATGGTCACCCCGGGGAAGTGCTTCTGACTCCAGAGTGGCTGGCAAATGAGGGATCGAACGAGGAGATGTTAATTGTTATGTAGGCACGTACTTGGTCAAAGATGAGGCCAATGCAATTCTTAAAATCTTGATTAGCTCAACTAGCTTAAGGATGTTGAACTGGTATGACACTTCTCCAGAGATGGCCGGCCAATACTTGGTTCAGACTGAACTAGGGTGTTAACAAGTTCATATATTACACATATTTCTTCCTTTAAATTCCCCAAGAAACCAAATATACAGAGGATATTTTTTTTTAAATTACTACTCCGTATTCTGTCGTTAGTTTATATACAAATGAAAAAAAAACACATGATGTAGTCTGTAAAAGCTTAACTGATTGCTTGAGAACTGATCTAATTTAGCTTTCAGTCGACGTGTGCGTGATTTTCTAAACTTTGCTGCAAGCAAAATGTGAAAAAGTTTATGCTGAGAATGTACAGTTCAGTTAAGCTTTGTAGTTTCATTAATTGAAAACGAATAAGAGCTTAATTACCATACACTGACTCTGACCGAGTGCATGAACTCGTGAAGTTAAATCCTAAAACATGCATATGAACACACAAAATCATGAATCAAGTTGTTCTGTGCCTAAAGAAATTACCTTATCGCAAAAATATTCTGGAAGTTCTTGCGGAGGAGTAGCTAATCTTAGTAGCGAGAAACGGAACATGCGCCTGATGCACACTCTAAGGTGATTGGATATGTTGTGCATTAGAAACGAGTCATAATTACATAGTTTTTGAGCTGCAATCTGTTGTAATTAATCTCGTGCTGAATCTTAGCAGTCATTTAAATTAATGCGAAACAATTTGCGCTTCTTATATTGTGAATCAGTGAGTTTTGGATAGATGGTGTAGGAAGCAAATGAATGAAAAGAACGAAAGAACAAACCTGAGTCTATGTCGGTTACATGTGTTTAAGAAAGCAACTAGTCCATACAAAATACTCTTAAAAGATTGAAGCACCTGCAAGACGTATGTAGTTACTGTTAGTTAGATTTTGAGTTATCACTTCAAAACGTACATATTCGCAACAAGCTACCTTTGAAAACAAATCCTTCCACATAGAGACTTCTGCTGTGTTGGGTTTGGCTTTTGAGACTAATTGAATGTAATTAACCCGACCAAACCTATGTAACAAACGGCCTAAGAAAAAAACTCAAAGAACTAATGCTACAATTCCAGACTAAATAAGGATAAAATTAACCAATAAAAATGGATTAGTAGAGTAATTTCATTAAAATACATGGCCGCCACTTCCACTAAGTTGTTCTAAGAAGAGAAGTAAAGTAAAGTGTTGCCATTGTGACAATATAATCTACCATGACTTCATACAATGTCTTTATGAATTCCAATAATAGAAGGGTGAATCACTATTATTAAGAGTAGTAATCTTCCCAAGGGAAGCTCCTGTATTTACTCTGTTTATTATTCTCATTATTATTACTGATTTCTCTTGTCATTAATAATAATATTTAACGACATACGACCGTTTTCATCTTTCTTGTTGTTAATATGGGTTAACAACAGTTCTGTATGAATGACACGAAAAAGTAATTCAAAGATCACGAAACACACAATTCAATCAATCAAACAACAAACTATTAAATTCAAGCAAATTCAAAACTTTACACAACTGAATCATCCAAAAAACTAATCAAAGATCTCGAAATGCACAATTCAATCAATCAATCAAACAACAAACTAAAAACTTCTGACAAAATCAAACGAATAAAGAAGATTACCTGCCGACAACGTAGAGCCTGATGAAAAGAGAAAAAAGATAGCGGACTTATAAGAGCCATCCAAGTCCAAGACCACAACAAGCAAGTTTTGGCTCCCTCAAAGGTCGTACGTCTGCAATAATGTACCCTTAACATGATCAGAGTCGCTTAGTATCTTATATATCAGATAGAATCACGTCGAAGGCAAAAAAATGGATTGGAAAATTTACCCTTTAGAAACAATTTCAACATGAGTATTCTTGAGCGAACGAACAAAAATCGAGTGAAAAGACTCATATAATTGGAACAAACGTCTAGAAATTGAACGGATATAATCAATCAAATAACAAATATGAGAAATATAATCGATCGAAACAAGCTAACAATCCTTCAACCACCGACTCCTAGCATAATTTGAGCAAACGAATAAAAATTGAACGAAAAGACTCTTAACATAATTTGAACAAACGTACGGAAATTGAACGAATACAACTTTAAATAAAGTAATCGATCAAAACAAGCTAACAAATCCTTCGATCACCAATTCATAGGATAATTTGAGCAGCCCAACGGAAATCGAATGAAATGAACTCACATAATTTTAACAAACATTTGGTAAATGAAAGAAGACAAATCAAATGACAAAGAAGAGAAACATAATCGATCGAAAGAAGCTACACGAATCCTTGGATCACCAATTCCTAGCATAATTTGAGCAGAATACTGTTACTTCCTGATTAACCTATGTAACAAACGGACTAAGAGAAAAACTCAAAGAACTAATGCTACTATTCCAAATCCTGAGGCAAAAAATGATGTCAGAATACATGGAAACAGTAAGCAGATGCTACTACACAGTGACAGGACAACATCCAGACAGCGACACCCTTGAAAAAATCGTCTCAAACGCCACAAACGAAGGCAAAATCCTACAAAATCCTTGCAATTCTTCGCTACACAAGAAATCGTTTGATCGAAGGTAAAAGTATAATGTCATACACGAGAATTCACATAGATTGTTTTCAATCGGAAAACCCAATTAAACCCGAAATGCAACTCGAAAACAGTTACTCCAACTCAAAAAACAGTAACTCGAAACGATTAAACCCAATTTATAACACAATTCAAAGAAATTCAAAATTCAACACAAACCAACACATAAAGCCCAATTTATAACACATTTTATGTCAATTGATTTTAGGGAAGGAGAACAGAAGCCGGACGATGAACAGAGAGGGTGACGTATAGAGAAGGCGCATACTGAGGACTGAGAAGACGAGCGTTCTATGATGGAGGAAGGATGGTGGCGAGCGTTCAACACGATTGAAGGATTATAGAGGATCGAAGGTTTGGAGGCTTGAACACGAACAGATGAGGATGATGGAACAGATGAGCAGTGATTGATTGAGCGTTCAACACGAACAGATTGAAGGCTTGAAGGATCGAAGGATTCACTATTAAAGGCTTCAGACTTTTCACGGAATGTTTTTCCTTCTATCAAAAATTTTCATTTGCGTCTGATGAATCGGAACAGTAGAGTTGATTAGGTTTGGATTTAAAGAATGGAATAGCGATGATTAATCGGAAAGAATTGATTTAGGTTTAAATTTGAAGAATAAAATATTGAGGAATCATAATCGTAATTTGCGATACTAAACTTCCCAATTACTATTTTTTTTAGGTGAAAGCGGGATTTTTTTTGGAGGAAAGCGGGATACTAAACTTTCATTTAGCTTTCATTTAAGTATTTTTGGAAGATTTGGTTTATTAAACCTATAAAATACTTTCTTGACACATGAAAGGGTCGACAAGGCAAAATTAGATAGAAAGAGGGTAGACACTTATAAAAGCGTCCAGCTTAAAGCGTCAAGAAACCAAGGATTTGTAGTAGTGGAAGGTTTTTAGCATTATTGGGATTTGGCATGGTTAATTAATGGAAATGGTGGGGAAAACGTGATGGCTTCTTTTTTGGAGAGAGAAGGTGATAGTGATAGGTTAGATGTTTTCTCATTTAATGTCATCCCTTAATTGCAAATCAAATCTCAGCCCTTCATCCAAGGTTAATCCAATGACTAACAATAGGACTTATGGACTTATAAGAGGTATGGTCCTTACGAGAACCTATTTCTCTCTCTCTCTCTCTCTCTCTCTCTCTATATATATATATATATATATATATATATATATATATATATATATATATATAGATTTAGGATCTCATCCGAACCACAACTTCGGTGCTAACTATTGCTTACGGTCCGAACCCCACTTACACTACTTTAATGCCCCACTCAAACTTTTAATGGCTCCACTTACACTTTAAAAATAGCAAAAAAAATGGAAATCAGGCCGGTCTGGGCAGGGGGCCGGTCGGCCGGCCGACGGTGCACAGAGGGTCGGTCAGCCGGCCTGATGGCCTTTTTATTTTATTTTATTTTGGTATTTTTTTAAAGTGTAAGTAGAGCCCCTAAAAGTGTAAGTGGAAGAATAAAGAAGTGTAAGTGGGGTTCGCACCGTAAGGAAAAGTTAGCACCGAACATTGGTTCGCACCGGATCCCACCCTTATATATATACACTACAAGAATGAATGTTCATTCCTACGAACCCAATTCGTAGGAAACATAGCCATTTCCGTCGGAATAAGCATGTTCCTACGGAAAATTTGTAGGAACAATTCCGTCGGTATACTTCGTCGGAAATAAAAAACTTCCTACGCCATTTTTCGTAGGAAATAACTTTCCTACGAAATGTTCCGTCAGAATGGCTGGTGACGAGTATTTGTTGATAAAAAAATCATTCCTACGGAAAATCGTCGGAAGGGTTCAAACTTCCTACGGAAATTCCGTAGGACAATATCTTTCCGTAGGAGGCAATGATTGGGAAAAAAATTATTATTAAATATTTCGAGCTACAGATATCCATAGGAAACTTTAGGACTTCCGTAGCATAAAACAAATGTCGTCCCTAATATACCAAAATCATATAAACATCACCGACATACGTTAACACTCCACCGCAAAGCGGGAGGTCAGAATTCTACAAAACAAATGAGTGATACGAAAACGCAATTCAAATTTGTAAATAATCTCAAATATCAAATTACAATAAAACAAAAAATTATCCCATTCCAAAACTTCTTGCTATCGAAAACCTTCATTATTAGAGTGTCTAGTTGTTCTTGCATCTTCAGGATTGTTTCATTCATTCTTTTATTCTCCTGTAACATCTTAGCATTCTCCTCTCGCACCTTAGCATTATCCTCTAGCACCTTAGCATTATTTACTTGAACCCTACTTAGCAACCCAACACCAACATAAGAATTGGAGGTGATATCTATAGGCGAAGATGTATATGATGGCGCCTTCTTGAAATAATAATCAACAGCACTGCCTATGCCATAAAATCGTCCCTTTTTAAATCCACCCACAACTTGAATGAAAAGTTCATCCTCATCAAATTCACCCCCTTCCACAATCGCTTGTGCTTTTCGAGACTCAAATATTTTCTGAAAAAAACATGATATAAAGATTTGTAAATAAACTTCAAAACTAAACAATCACATGTTATGCTTATATTTCCTTCTCACCTTTATTTCTTCTGCCTTCTTATCCGTAATCTTCCCATTGTGGGAATGAGCACGAATGAATAAATCGAAAGCCGTAGGTATTTTCCCTTCTTCATCATCTCTAATCTGGAAATTAAATTTCAAACATTATTGAAATTTTTGAACATGAATATTTTTTATATTTTTGAACATAAAAAAAAATAAAAAAATAAAAAGGCTATAGAATATTGATTTACCATTCGCTCGGCCAACTCAATGCTAGAAATAGAACCCATGTTATGAGTTCCAGGAATTTTACCATCGACAGCATATTTTGCTCGGTTGGCTTTTGCGCTATTAGACATCTTTTTAAACACAGAACTATATCTATATGCTTTTAGTTGGTTAAAAGAGGTCGCCGGCATCCAATCAGGCTTATCACCATTAGTGTCGATGTGGTAAAGTATGTCCCTAAGGCGCTCTTTGACTTTTGCAAAAAAAGCCTTCTTAACATCAACCTTGGGATCAGACACAAACGTAACCTCACCCTGGATCGACAATAACCATGAAAAGTGTTGTATATTATTAATATGGATAACCTGTTACTAAAATAAATCATTATTTTTTAGTTGATTTAGCACCTGAAAGTGATTCCACCGTTTCTCTCGAACTTCTGCAGGAGTCTTTTTCCAAGTTGGGCAAAAAACAGTGAAGTTAGACCTTATTGCATTTGCGACCAACGATGATACATCTGGATGACCAAACCTGTGTATATCTGGATGACCTTAGTGAAGTTGATTTATTATTGTTATTATTGTTATTGTTGTTGTTGTTATTATTATTATTATTATTATTATTATTATTATTATTATTATTTATTATTATTATTATTATCGGTATTCGTAATATTAAAATTAGTAGAATAGTTGCACTAGTGTTAGTATTATTTAGGAAATTTAGGTGGTGATCTAAATTTATACCATGAGACGAAGTGAACTAACAGCAGCAATAGGCAATAAATCCTAATTTCATAGTGACACAATCAAATTAAAAGAGATTTACACAATAATAAGCAATTAAACATACCTTATTGAGTGATGTATAAACGAAACAACAATTACCGAGCCCCTAACTTCAGTATTTCAACAAGGTAACCCAAAAATTCTTTTATGTGAATCGATAAGCAGTAACTGGAGCCGATTGCCTGGAAAAGGTGAAGATAATTAGGAATAAGTAGGGTATGAAAGTTGGAGGAACGAGGAAGAACAAAGACCCAATACGAGCTAAACAAAAGGGATAAAACTGGAGGGCAACAACGAAGAGCAGCAACTACGTAACTACATCAACAACGTACAAACAGTAGCAGAATCGGTAACAAAATGCAACAGCAATTTCGTGGATCATGCTCAATGGTGGACTGAATACAAAAGACAAATTGATTAAATATGGCTGCTGTGCTGACGATGTATGCTGTATATGCGGAGCTGAAACTGAGACTGTCATGCATTTGATGTATGACTGTGAGTATAGCAAGAGAGTGATAAATGGAGTTGAAACTTGGATAAAGATGAAAGTACCCTGCCCCCCTGATTTCAAGAGAACGCCTGGTCCTTCAGGTAGTATACAAGCTAAACGAACAGCAGCTAAACATGAACAGCAGCAGTAGTAGTAAACAATCGTAAACAGAGGACAGCGTCCGGACAATATACTGCTAGGTTTGAAAAGATTATTCATACAGAAAAACTCAATAGCAATGATGTCATAGAGATTAACGAACAGTAGCCACGCAATAAACATGAACAGCAGCAGTAAACAATCATAAAAATAGGAAATTAAAGGAGAAAGAAGACGGAAACAACAACAAGTGGACACGCAACAACAGGAACGACAGCAGCAGCGGCGAGACATTAACGAAACAGCAGTAGCAGCAAAACGAGAAGCAATTCACGAACTAAGAAAACAACAACAGTAGCAGTAATAGAAAACGCAAATCGAATTCATGTCGAGTAGGCAGCAGCAGCAATTCACGAAACACAGTTCACGAGACACAGCAATTTCAGTCACAACTCACTAAATTACTATTTCTTTCATAATGAAATTATTCATAATTTCAATGAGTTACGTGAATCGGGTTAATCATATTAGTCAATCAGCAGCAGCAACAGATTTCGCAGCAGGAAAAAAAATTGAACGTGAATAGACTTCACGTATATGCAGCGAAGTGAAAAGGATTCGAAAAGAAATTGAAAGTGTTCCAGATTAATTCAGGAATATGTGTGAGACGAAACAGTAATTCAGGAAACTCGGTATATCAGTATATGCGTGAAAAACAAACAACAATTCACGAGACTCGTATATGCGTGAGACGAAACAGGAATTCACGAAACTCACTATATGGGTGAAAACGAAATAGCAGTTCACGAAACTCAGTATATGCAATTCACGAAAAAGCAATTCACAAAACTCAGTATTTGGGTGAAAACGAAATAGCAGTTCATGAAACTCAGAATATGCGTGAGAACGAAAACGTATATGCATACTTAAAAGAAACAATTACAAAATCAATTTGCCAGATTGATTCAAAAGTGAAAACGTAGATGAACACTCCGTAGCAGCAGCAATTACCCAGAAAAATCAAACCGATATGCAATTAAAAGAAAAACTGACTAGAAAACTTAACTTAAAGCGGAATTGCACAAGATGAACAATTGGGGATTGGAATAGAAGCTCTTCAATTTGAGGTGAATTGAATACTGGGATAGCATAGGGTTCATATATTGGTTAATAAGGAGGAATTAGGAAATAAGAGGGGATAGTTTGGGGGAAATTGTAGTTTGGGCGGTAATTAGGCAATATTAGCAGGTGAGCGGTGGAATTGAAACTAAACAAACATCTTGCCGCTTAATATTACGATTTGCAGCAATTTCCCCATATTACTATTATCCAAAACCGACTCGGTTTAAACCGGGTCCGATTTTTTTTTCATATTTCAAACCGAAACCGAGCCGATTCTTATGACCCGGTTTTTTAAAAATATGGTTATCTTACTTATTAACTGCTTTTTTGAACCGGTTTCCGAACCGGATTTTGATCCCGTTTTCACTAATACTACAGAAAAACTCAAAAAAGTGAGAAATATACATATCGAAAATAACGAATGTATCTCGAGGTTAATATAAATACCTGAGACAAAACGAAACTTAGGAAAATAATTAATAAGTTCAAAAGAATAAAAAATAAAGTGTATCTCGAGAATAAAATAAATTTTCGCGATAAAAATAAAGTTTCACGAGAAAATTAATGAATGTTCGATGGAAATGAATTAAAATGATTTCTCGAGGAAGAATAGATATTTTGACGAGGTATATTTAAAATGAGCTTGATCTAAAATTAGAAATTCGAGTTTAAAAGTAAATGTAGAAATTAAGTATCGAACAAAATTAAAATACGCATACGAAACAGACCCGGTTTTGTTTCATATTGCAAAACATAACCGGTTTAAACTCGAGCCGGTTCTTACTACCCAATTTTAAAAAAAATATAGTTATAACTGCTATTTTGAACCGGTTTTCGAACCGGATTTTGATCCCGTTTTCACTAATACTACAGAAAAACTCAAAAAAGTGTGAGAAATATACATATCGAAAATAATGAATGTATCACGAGGTTAATATAAATATCCGAGGCAAAACGAAGCTTAGGAAAATAATTAATATGTTCAAAAGAATAAAAAATAAAGTGTATCTCGAGAATAAAATAAATTTTCGCGGTAAAAATAAAGTTTCACGAGAAAATTAATGAATGTTCGATGAAAATGAATTAAAATGATTTCTCGGGGAAGAATATATATTTTGACGAGGTTTATTTAAAATGAGCTTGATCTAAAATTAGAAATTCGAGTTTAAAAGTAAATGTAGAAATTAAGTATCGAACAAAATCAAAATACGCATACGAAATAGACTCGTTTTAACTAATATTGCAGAATTTTCCATATTGATATTTTTTTTCGTTAAAATTGTAAACCGGTTCAAAATCGTGTACCCGGTTTTCAAAACTGTGAACCGGGTTCATAATATACCGGATATCGTATATATGGTATTGGGTTGAGTCAAATCAGACCAGGTCAGTCTCGGTCACTAAGATATTTCAGTACTGTTGATTGTCGGACGAGTCCGATCTAGAGTGAGTCGGATCGGCTACCTCGAGTCGGATCGAGTTTTGCCAGGTCTAATTAGCATCATTTAAGTTGATTAATTATTGTCGAATTTTATTTGGTAAGATATGTTGTATATCATACGAGTCTGATCATTGTGGGTTAGTTGCGTCAATTTGCCAATAGTCGACATATAATCGCCACGAAAATATGATTTTCATGTAGCGAGACCCGTGACCCGTACAACTTGCCCGTATTTGTCCCGACCCATATGCCCCGATCCGCTCTACAGGTTTTCATGTAGTAGAAGTGAATAAAATAAACGACTCCATATCATGTAATGATAATTAAAATCACGGGAATATTTCGAGGATACTAATTAATAATCTTAGGGATGTTAACGAGTCGAGCTGAGCACGAGCTCAGGGTATCTCGGCTCGAGCTCGAGAAGCTGGAAGACCAACTCGGCTTGAGATCGAGCTCGTCGAGCTTGGGAATTATGGGCACGAACTCGACAGCAGGTTCATGACTTGAGCTCGGCATAAAAAAGTCATTAGTGGGGTTTGAACCCTAGTCATTTAATTAAAATTGAGACTAGAACCAACTCTTCCGTTCTACCAAGTTGACAATTTAGTCATAAAGTTGTTTTTATGTTAATATTAAGTTTGGGTATCAATACACCCTCATAAAATCTTATACAAAGTGTACGCTATTTTTATGAAGGAATTTTTTTAACCATTTTATGTAATTTTAAAGAATAAAAAACTTTGTATAATACTCATATTATTTTTAGTGTAGGTGCAAATTAGGCTTCATAAAAAAAACAATACTCTGTGTAAAAAGCAAATCATACTCGTAGTACTTAAAAAATTATTGAGCTTTTCGAGCCGAGCTAGGCCGTTCATGAAACTAATTTTTTGGAGCTACAAAATTTCCTACCGAACATTCCGTGGCCTAAAATGTTTCCTACCACAAGACTGTAGGAATTTCGTAGGGATGCTTTAAAGGAGCGACGGATAGGGAATCCATAGGAAATATCTGTAGGAACTACTTACTTTCCTACGCCTTTCAAGATCCGTAGGAATTATTCCGTTGAAATTTCCGTTAATTCTAGTAGTGATATATATTGATTTTACAAGTTTAGGCCGAATATTTTGATTTTACAAAATAATATAACACTCTAATCGTTAATCTCGTAAAAGTGACAAAATTACCGAAACATGCAAATTTTTACCACTTTAAAAAATTTCCAGTTTATATGAAATACATATATTGTAAAAAATAAAATTATACTGCTATACATGCAATTACAACAATAAAATCAAGCAGTACCAAGTAACATCGTTCTTACCTTCAATCCAAGTCCAAATTGATAATATACTTGTCTTTTGGGGGATCATCTCGGAAGCCTTGTCAAAGGAGACAGAAAGAGGATCGATATAGTGAAAATGGAGATGATGAATATGAAATTTCTTGGCAGAAATGCTGCTGGTTTTTGGTCACATTTCATTAGAAAAAAAATAGGAAGAAAGAGAGTATTTGCTTGAATAAAATGGATGAATGAATAAAGAGAAAAATGTTAAGATATATGGAATGAATGGTGACTTAAAAGTTGATGAAACTAGGTACATTCACCTCCAAAATTTCAGCCAAAAGTGAATGCGAGAGGAGTGTGAAGAGTTTGCATGAGTCAACAATATTAATTTGTGAGAAAGAAATATCTTATGCTTTAATCAATTTGTTTTTATAAAAATAAAATGTTACCCAAAAAAAATGTATAGTGGTAGTGTGATATGAGTGTCACGAAAAATAATGGTTCAAGGTGGTCCCAAAATAGTTGTAGGTTGATAAAAATGAGGATCTTAAAATTATTAAAGGCATTTCAAAGCAATTCGAGTAAACCTCGCGCTAGAAAATAATTATTTTCAAAACTTCGTAATAAATTATTAATGGGTAAATTTTCATAAATAAAAATGTTTCTTAGTTGGAAATATTATATGAACGTGTCTAGACATTTTTAGGAAAAGAAATAACTTAAATGTGAGCTTAAAACGTTAATTCGTAAAGAAATTGAATTCCTCGTGGAAAAATAAATAGTTTGCGATGAAAATCAAATAAATAGGTTTAAATAGAAATAAAATATTTTAAAATGAAAATAAATATTATTTTACTCGAAAATAAACATAAAGCTTGGAAAAAAAAGATGAAATAGAAGGTCGAAACATGATAGAGTTATGACAAAGTCATAAAGGAAAATAAAAGTGCTAGTAAAAATAGCGGGTGTTACACATCGTACGCCCACTCAAGTCGTGTTAAAATAGTGTTAGGAAGTTATATATATGCGGTATTAATAAATAAAGTGTAAAAAGCATTTTGGGGGTTGACTTGCCTTAAACAACCAAATACGCGAGGTGACGAGATAAGCGACTGGCAATGCGAGTACGGTACTCTTGTGTTCGGGTTTTCTTATCTCGTCACCCTTTGTATTCAATACGTTAAAGGGCATGTATTGTCAAATGTGTTAGTAGTTAGATGTTAGGAACGAAAAAATGTAAAATATTAGATGCGGGAAATTAAATGATAATGTACGATAATGAAAACTTTGTATAGTTAGAGTACAATAACTAAAGATATTAGAGATTAGAGACGGGGTTTAGACACCCTCAACCTACATGTCAAATTCTTTGAAAACGGATCCACGGAGTATCGTCGTAGACACGGGGAGCGGTTTGAAGTATATAGGAAGAGTTAGGGTGTGTTTATTGGGATTTTGAGTTGGTATGAAAGAGGTTAGGCTCTCGCACTTTTGATTTAGGATTCCGGAAATGAGAATGTCGACCCTTGAAATGGTGTGCATAAGAGTGTATTTATAGAGTTTTGTTAAATGTTCTGATTTTGAAATTCAGGCGCTTGAAGGTTAGCACCCTGATATTGAGGCACCTCACTCGGAGCGACTCAGTTCTGAGGAGCCAGGGTTCAGGCATTTGAAATCGCGCGTATCGAAAGTTGCTCAAAATATGGATTGATATCCGTGTTATTTGAGGTATGATTGGATACGGTTTAACTTTGATTTGATTATGTATTTAGATGCGATTTCTTACTTTAGCTTGTTTCGGGTTTTCAGCTTTGACCGGGTTTGACTCGATCACGAAAGAAGGTTTTGCCACTGGGGGCAATTTTGGCTTAAAGTAGTTTTATTTTATTGGAAATGTCTCACTGAGTCTGGATTTGAGGTCGATTTTGAGATATTTGTACTCCGCTAAGTGCCCACATCGGATACTATTGATTCTGAGCCCGTATTCGAGCGTATTGATACATGTTAACGTCTAATCATCATCAGATGTTTTGTTGGAGACTGCTACAGACATGAGCAGGCAAAATGCAGGTGTCTCCAGTGTTTTCTTGATTTGTGTTTTTCTTGTATCTTTGTGTTCTTGTAATTTTGTTTACTTGGTGTGTTTCTTCACTCCTGTCTCTTGTTAAGATGGCTACTCTCAATTTTTCCCAATTTTGTGGTGAACCATTTCACAAATACTACGATAGATTAGAGGAATTTACCTATATTCACCCTTATCCTTTTGAGTGTTGGGAACTTTGTCACGTGATGTTCAATGGGTTGAATTATAAGACTCGTGATGAAGTGTATCGATTGGCCAATGGAGTTTTAGTTGATTTCAGGTATGAGAGGAGGTGGTGTAACACCCCGACCCAACCCTAGGACCAGAAATGTTAACTGTGGTAGCTCGCCAGATTTTGTACTGGTCCCACAGACCAACACGAGTCCTTTCCAGCGCATTTTGTCCTCACTCATGCGCCTCCCGGAAACCTTCCCAGGAGGTCACCCATCCTAAGATTACTCTCACTCAAGCACGCTTAACTGCAGACTTCTTTTGCATGGACGACCGGAAAAGAAAGTGCACTTTGTTGATATGAGTAGTATTTCAAATCCCTTTAAGCAAAGCTCATAAATAGGACATCTTCAATCAATGTGGGGTGTTTCAAGTGGTCGTTTTTTCTTATCTTATATAGACACATCTATCAATTAGAGTTGAAAGCCCTCCTAGTGTCATTGAGCAACCCTCTACTCCACCTTCAAACCTTGAGACCATGTTGAGAACTATCCCAGCCAACCAAGATAAGATGTGTGAAGATAGAGTGAGAGCACAAGGAGATAAATCTAAAGAGGAAGAAGTGAGAGTATAAGAGGAGGCTCGGTTAGAGAGGCTTGAAGTGATGATGGCTCAATTGAAAAAGGCCGTGGCTCATCGTGAGACTATTGTTGAGACTGCCCAAGTTGTTTTGGAAATCTTGGTTGATTGTGTTAGGGAAAGGGACGATTCTCCTCCAAAAAAACCCATTGTAAGATGTATGATAGAAGAGTGTGACATGGTCTTTACCGATGAGATTGAGGACGAGTCGTGTTAGATAATCCAATTCCTCAATCCTTTCTTTTTGTCAACCACGGTCCGCTTTGCTACTAGGGGAACCATACCGACTTATAGTCACGTGAGGGAGGATTTCATTTCCCATGATGTTTATGATGAATGTGAGGGTGAAATGGATTATGGAGGTATGTTTGATGAGGAGAACAAGGAGGAGAGTGATGTTGAGGATTTGAGCCTAGGTGGAGAGTCAATTGTTTTGAGTGATGAGTGTGTTGATTAAGGAGGTGATGATTTTCCTCTTGACATAGCTATACCCCTAGTACCTTTAGTGAACCAACTTTTTCCTAACCCATGTGATAACTTTGACTCCCTCCATTTTCATTTGATTGTCAATGTGCCTAATCCTTCATGCTTTGAGCTATGCATTTACTTGTCTTATATGATAGAGCCGACTTCTCCTCGTATCTTGCATGATTGTAATCTCATTTTACTTGAATGGTGTGCGTTGATGTTTATTTTTTAATCACCATTCATCTAGTAAGTATGTGGAGTAGTGTGCATGATAGGCTACTCCGTGCATTGTGTAGTTACGATCTTAGTGTAAATATGCTGCAATAACCCATCTCAGGCTTCAAGCTAAAGACACTAAATTAGTGTTTTTGTTTTGGTGTTTTTTATATTTATTTTTATTTTATTTATCTTTGATTTTCAGAAAGTTCTAACATGTGTGTTAAGTAAATTCTTGTAGTGATAGTAGGAAGACGATTTCATGCTCGAAAACCAAGATAGTTGAGGAATGAAGCATTGATTCGTGACTAGTAAAAGCTTGGTGTAGATTCGAAGAGTGAAAGTAAAGGAAGAAAATAAAGAACGATTGCGCTAAATTCCTACAAAAGAAGGAATGATTGCATTCGAAGTGTGGTTCCTACTAAATTCCTCAATGCCCCCACATTACAAGCCTTGGGGATTTGGAATGATCGCCCTACCATTGTTGGGAAACTTGGTTTGGAGAGGCACCGTGCTTTATGCGTACTTACCTACCGTGGTATGACTCTAGAGTTCTTAGCCACTCTGGAGCATGTGGTTGAGACAGACTTGGAGCCTGAGTTTGTCAGATTCCATCTCTTCGGGGAAGTTCATGATATGTACTTTCCTCGGATCGCTACTACTCTCGGGATGACTGAGGGGCCCAAGCTTCAAAAGGTTTCAAAGGTTTGGTTGAATAATATCTGTCAAACTTTGACCAACCAGAGGTTGACTCATTATGACAAGCTCTCGAGGATCACTCATCCGGTACTCCGCCTTCTCACCAGGCACCTGATCTAACTCTTTGCACCTGTCAGGGATCCGACTAAGGTGAACGACAAGGCACGATCATGGATTTGGACTATGGTTCCCAATGTGGAGGGAACACCAAACTGGGCATCCATTTTTGTTCAATCAATGATCACTCATCAGAAGAAGCCGATTGGGGTCTCTATTCATTGTAGCATCCTTGTTACCATGTTCTACAACTATCTCAAGGGTCGGGTCAATAATGTTACTGATCCCACGAGGTTGACCAGACCTTCGGGTAGGATAGCCTGTGATGTTAATGGGCTCAGGGAAGTGAAGATGATGCTCCCTAGGTCCGATGCGCCATTCTTTGTCTTTTGGCTCGATCACTCTGTGAAACCATACATAGTGCTCCCTCATGCTACCGATCAACACTTAGCTTTCGGCGAGTCCTCAACAGATTTCTATTGTCCCCCAAATTCACCTACGATCTTGGTAGCGGCACAATCTCAGGTTGAGCGGGTAATGATCCCACCTATGGGTCAGCCATTTGTTCGACAGACGGTCAGGGGTCAACTTCTCACCAGCGACAAGATGATATTTTGATGAGGGATGCCGATGTAGGAGTGAGTTGGCAGGATCGTATGCCAGAATTTATTGCTCATAGCTTAGAGTGGATAGGCACATCAATCATCAGGTCTCGAGACTTCGCCACTACCCTAGAGAGCCCCCACAGGATGTATAGTGATCGTTTTTCGGCTCAGCAAGTCCTGAGCAATGAGATTCTACAGCGCCACCTTCAGCAACAGCAGGAGCACACCGCCTTTAAAGGGGAGTTCCGACACTTTTGCTCTTCTTCGGAGTTAAGGGACCAGGATCTTGTCACCAGTATGGGTAATTTGACACTCAGGTAGGATGCTTAAGAGACGGTTTAGAATGATCGCTACGAGGTCACTAGGAACTCGTATGAGGATGCTGCAGGTGAGTAGGTAGGCACACTTTGAGATGAATGTTGCAGTCTATCAGACGTACCTAAACCAGAATCAGGGTGTTGTTTCTTCTTTCTCCCAAGAGCGGTTAGAGGTCGAATGCGCCAATAGGCGTAGCATTCGGAGAGAGAGATGAGGAGGAGAAGACTCGAGGTGAGGCGCGGTGGAGTGTCTGGCTCTGGTTTCTGAGTTTGCGTTCCTACTATAACCTTGTATATACTCCCTTTGATTTTGAATATTCTTCCCTATTTCCTAAATGGGCTGAAACACCTCTTCTTCTCTTTTTCACTTTATGGAAAAACTTTTTCACACAATTTTACCATCTTACCCTGACTACTTTCCTTATATTACACCAATTACCCAGAACGGTTAGAGGTCGAATGCGCTGATAGGCGTAGCATTCGAAGAGAGAGGAGAGGAGGAGAAGACTCGAAGCGAGGCGCGGTGGAGCATTTGACTCTGGTTTCCGAGTTTGCGTTCCTACTATTACCTTGTATATACTCCCTTTGATTTTGAATATTCTTCCTTATTTTCTAAATGGACTAAAACACCTCTTCTTCTCTCTTTCCCTTTATGGAAAAACTTTTTCACACAATTTTACCATCTTACCTTCACTACTTTCCTTATAGTACATCAATTGCCCTCATTAATTAATATTATATTCCTCTTTCATACTTTTCCAATCCACTTTTTCTCATTTAATTAATATAATATTTCTCTCTCCTACTTTTTTCAATCCACCATAACACTTTTAATAATATAATACTCCATCCTTACTTTCTTCCCCAAAAGCAAAGGTGAAGATCATTCGAAATCGGAAGGAGTATTGTTTTATTAGACATTTTGTTAGTTTTCCCGATTTTCTTTGTTCTTGTTTATATTTGAGTATGTGGGTACATTGGTTAGATGGATGAAAAATTGGTTACTGTGTAATGATGAGCACCAAGCCACAGTCATATCGATTCACGAGTCTCAGGGCATCTAAGGGAGGCACACGCTCACACTTTTACCTCTATTTACCGTTTGAATTTTATTCGACTGTCTCTTAGACTGGAACTTTCACGGGATATTTAAGTTCCTTACCTACATCATATTTCCTCTTTTATAACCAATTTTGTGACGATTTCACGAGATTGATCACCCCTTTTTATCCACTTAATTATGCCTGTCTCAAACACCTAGCCGATTACCCAAAGATTACTGCCCTATCACAGATTTAAGGGGAAGGGGTGAGTGTTGAACAATTGTGGGCTTATTAGAGTGGTTTGCTAGTCCCATTTTCCTTTGAGTTTTGAGCTGAGGAAGGTTATTGCCCTCTTGTCTTAGAGAGTGAAATTTAGGCACATGGTTGGACTGACTCATGACTACCAACCCTCATTTTGTCTCTCAGACCCTTCTTTATTGAGCAAAACCTCCCATCATTTGCATTCTTCATGTTTTTCATCCCTTGAAGCTATCCTAACCCAGAATGAGGACATTGTTAAATTTTAAGTGTGGGGTAGGAGTTGTTGTATGTCATACTCTCTTGTACACATTTGTGTGTTGGAAGAAAAAAATAAAATTGATGGCCGAGGACGGGATGAAAACTCGAAAAGGCATTACGGGCAATATGCAGAATCGAGTTGCGAGACACCATAAAAAAAGATAATTTTCCTATATTGTTCTTGTTGAGTTATAAGAAGAGGAGTTATAAGGAGGAATTGGTCGGGTAGGTTAGTTTTTATTTTTGATTGAAGAAATTTTTTTGTTTTCTTTTTTAGCGGTCTTCTTGCATGATCACTTGGTAGAGAATGAATGGTCTATTTGGTGACCTCGTGATTATGTATATCATGGAGTGATAAGTAGGGAGAAATAAGAAGATTGTTGATGTTGTGAGACTTTGAGTCACCTCACTAGGCTTTGGGATAAAGCCAAGGTGACCACATATTGTAATCCCCTAGAAATTCTAACGCAATACAGTGGCAGAAACACTGTAGAAGTGGGATTATAACACACTGTAGTTATGTCTTGATTAAATAAAAATGGTAAATCAATACATCAGCCATAAAATAAAAATGGCTACAAAATAAATAAATAAATAAAATCCATAAAAAGGGTTTTAACAATCCATAATACAGTGATCTGATTAAAACAAGCAGGATCCATAACTGCTCGCTAGCCCACCCGAAGAAAAACACATATACCTGTATGTTAAAAACATAACAGCCACAATCTGTGGGGAGCAACGTCAACGTTCTCCCTGCCGTATAACAGGATTTTAAAACTGTAATTACTATTATAGAAAAATATGGAAAACAGTAAAACACATTATAATAAAAATAAACTTTCAGTAAAAAACTTCACGTATCAAAACAATATAATAAAAATGAGTTTTCCGAAGAAAACATAAAACATTTGCCAACATGCAACCAAATTATATCGATAATAATAAAAATATTAAAAATGGCGTTATGGATAAGAGTAGTGTAGACTGCTAGACTTTCACTAGGAGAGTACTAAAAACTAGCTTCGAGAACTTAGTTCAAACAAATCAAACTTCGGTCTCTAACTAGGCTACTCAACCATAATAGAGCGGCGACTTATAAATGCGTGACCCTAGTTTAAGATAATGCACACCCCTCCTGGATTACCTGTCACCCAGTTCAACTTATGACGGCGACTTACTGCAAGACCTAAGTTTAAGGTCAAAATGTACAAAACTCCCGGGATACCTGTCACCCGGTTCAACAACCAATGTACCGATTCCTGATACACTAGCCTTATAGTTGATGGCAAAACCGTAAACTCTAGAATATATTACTCTAACCTCACACTTTTCCTTATTCCATAACTCCAAAACAAAGCCATTATCGATATTCAAAAGATATAATCAATATAAATAATATGAGGATAAAAGAAGTAAACATTTATATTCTAAAAGAGGAAACCTTCTATTTTAAGAAACTTCTAATTTTAGAAACTTTACTAAATATAGCATTATATCAAAATAGTGAAAATATTAGTTCATACTAATACCACATTTTTAGTAAACGATATAGATTTATAAAACTAATACTTTCGCCCTTAACGATATTAATTATTAAAGTAAGAACATTTGAGTTTATGAAGTTATTGAAATATCGTACAAGTGTATAAAATGATTAAAAATGTCTTAAATTTTTTAATAATACTAATCAGGGTGATTTCAAAATTTACAAAGCTAAAATTCCCTAATTATTATTAGTTACGACAATACGATTACAAATTGGATTTTACGGCAAATGTCAAATTAAATCTTTTAACGTCTTTTATTTAATTAAACCATTGAATATATTTAGAATATGTTAAGGGATGATTTAACTCTTAATGTTTCAGATTTAAATATTTTCAAAATAGCTGGAAAAATATATCTTTTAGGTAAGACAAAGCATTTTAACGATAAATCGTAATTTGTCCAAAAATCAATACTTATTAATTAAAGACTTTAATAAATAGTACAAAAATTACGTAAAATAGTTAAAATATATTTATGGACATTCTGTCCAGAAAAGAAAACTTTTCAGAATCCTAAAACTCGGTTTTTAAAGCGTTCTCTCGTTAATCGTCTAATCTCGACAATAATGATTAATAAAAATAGTAATTACAAAACGATTTAAGTATTAATATCCAAAAATTATTATTAAGCTTAAAAACCATGATTTTCCAGAAAATACTATTTTCCCATATTTCCAAAAATTCGAGCTTTAAAAAATCCCATCAAAACCGTCTTTAAAACCCGTTTTCACAATTAACGATTCCATTAATAAAACTTATCATTCCTAACATTTTATTAAAGCACTAAAAATCATAAAAATACATTTTATTAAGAAACCATCAGAATCATAATTTTTTTCCAGATTAAATCAAAAGATAAGTGTAGTTTGTAGTGCCTATTTCGTAGTGTTTTGGTCCCATTTTTCTTGTGGAATCGCTCCTTGGGAGCGATTTATGGGCTACTTATGGTTCCTCTAGTTCGTTTCAGGTTCCCGAGACCATTCATGAAGAGTTGGAGCGATTTCGACTCAATACATACACTTTTCGGAGCCAACGAAGTGAAGGAACGATCACTCGATGCCTTGGATTCGACCCCGAGACCTTGGGACCCAATCCCGAGCCTCAGAGACCCGATCCCGAGTCCCGAGAATCGATGAGAAGTCCATGTGAAGCAAGGGGGAACCTTAAAGATCATATTGGAGGCCTACAAGACTCATCCCTGACGGGAAGGAACTCATCCCGTCCGGGATAAGGTGCACATTTAGCATGGCTCCTGTTTTGGACCCGTCCCAGTCGGGATCAGACCGTCCCGGTCGGGACCAATCCCGTCCCGGTCGGGACCATGATGCTGAACCCGCGTGACCTCTTTTCATCCTCCCTCATTCTTGTAACCTTATAAATACTTCCCTCTTGTATTGTTTATGTATCCTATCATACCCTAGACTCTTTTAAGCCTCTCTACCAGATATAAACCCTAGATTTAGTTCTCCTCTCATTAGTTTAATCTTTCTTTAATCTTTAGTTAATCTTAGTTAATTAGTCTTGTAATTAAGAAGATTCTTGAAGACTCATCCAAGATTGACAACCTTGGGGTTTTATTTGGGTTTCTTATTAATTCAAGTTCTCATCTTTTTCATCCTATTGTAGTGGGTATAATTTCTCTTCTCTTAATCTTTGTTTTATCATCAAGTTTTAATCATTGATTATTGTTTATTGTTCTTTATTGTTCATAATGAATGTTTTGATGTTTATGATGTTGTTTTCTCTTTTCATTGTTGTAGTTAGTTTGAATATGTGTGAGTAGTCTCCTTGTGGGTTAGTAGGGGGATTAAGGGTAGATTATGGGTGATTAGGGTTTGATTAGGGGTAAGGAGTGAATCTTTGTTGTTAGTCACATATTGGGCACGCTATGTGTTTGTTGATATGTTTGTGTGAGTAGTAGTGGCCATGCTTCCCATACTTGTACTCATCTTATCATTGTTTGCCAAGTATGTGATCATGTTGAGGATAGTCGTAGTCACGAGAGGGCGGACTAGGGTCTACGTAGCGAGAGCCCGGACCCACCTTGACATCGGTCTACGTAGCGAGAGCCCGGACCGACTCTAGCAATTAGGAGACACCCATACCCTTGACCACCCCAATTTCCCGACTCTAGCAATTAGGAGACACCCATACCCTTGACCACCCCAATTAGGAGACACCCATATTTCACTAGTAGAAAAACCCCCTACGGTGACGGCTGAAATAACCTTACGGTGACGGTTTTAAAGCGACATGATTGGTGGGGACACTATAGGTAAGTGGCGGTTGTACAACCGCCACCATAACTTATCTACAGTGGCGGTTTTCAACTAACAAACCGCCACCATAGGTCAGCTATGGTGTCGTTTTTCAACATAAAACCGCCACTATAGGTCATCTTTAGTGTCCTTTCTCAACTAAAACCGCCATTGTATGTCATTTATAGTGTCATTTCTTACCTAAAAACCGACATTGTACGTCATGTATGGTGTTGTTTCTCAACTTAAAACCGCCACTGTAGGTCAACTATGGTGTCATATCTCAACTAAAAACTGCCACCATAGGTCATCTATGGTGTCGTTTGTCAACGTAAAACCGCCACTATAGGTCATCTTTAGTGTCCTTTCTCAACTAAAACCGCCATTGTATGTCATTTATAGTGTCATTTCTTAACTAAAACCGACAGTGTACATTTATGGTGTCGTTTCTCAACTTAAAACCGCCACTGTAGGTCAGCTATGGTGTCATATCTCAACTAAAAACCGCCACCATAGATCATCTATGGTGTCGTATCTCAACTAAAAACCGCCACTGTAGAACTTTTATGGTGTCGTATCTCAAGTGAAAACCGCCATTGTTGGTCGTCTATAGTGTCGTATCTCAACTAAAAACCGTCACCGTAGGTCATCTATGGTGTCGTATCTCAACTAAAAACCATCACTATAGGTCATTTATGGTGTCATCTCTCAAATTAAAACCGTCACTGTTGGTCGTCTATAGTGTCGTATCTCAACAAAAACCGTCACCGTAGGTCATCTATGGTGTCGTATCTCAACTAAAAACCGTCACTATAGGTCATTTATGGTGTCATCTCTCAAATTAAAACCGTCACTTTAGGTTATCTATGGTGTCATATCTCAACTTAAAACCGCCACTGTTGGTCATCTTTGGTGTCGTTTCTTAACTGAAAACCGCCACTGTAAGTCATCTATGGTGTGATTTCTCAACTAACAACCGCCACTATTAAAAAAATCTAGTTAGGTAAATTTTGGCAGCACCTCGCTATAAATTATATGACAATCCAAATATAAAAGATGACAAGACAATGTCAACGATAGATCAACAAAAATGTTATAGAAACATCTTCATCATCCAACACACCAATTGTGTCAATGTTTACCAACAACACATCCAAAAGTATATCTTTATACAAAGACCACAAAAGGAAGCAATAAAAATAATCGAATATACACTAGATGTTCTCCAAACATTTTGTTGCCCACGCCTCTTTAACTTCGTCTAAGTCCTCAAGTGTCATGGTTGAATCTGCCATAATCTACATTTAACATAATATTAAGAAAATTGACATTGAAAAGTATATAAAAGATCACTATAAACCTATAATTTAAAATAAGAAATACCTTCTCAAATTTGTCTTCCATAGCTTTAGAGTAGTAATATGTTATGTTATACATCCATTTCATAACATAATAACCACACTCATAATCTCCTATTTGTTGCGGACACTAAATTTGAAAAAAAAATGTAATTAATTAAACGATATTTAGTCTGTGATCATTTAGAAATAGTGAGACAATAAAAGTATATATATATATATATAGTTAGTTAGTTAGTTTCTCATGATTACCTTTATCACTTTGATTTGAAGTTGATTCTTTAGACTATAATTACGCCTTCCGCCGTTAACACCGTGTAATAACCAAGCAGCCTTTAACCTTCCCTTGATGATCAACTTCTTTGATGCCCTTTGTTGGGAGTCCAAAATATACGTAGTGTTCAACCCCAAGCAAGCGACAAACAACATCCAATGGTTTCTATTCATTGAATTCATAATTAAAGATATTTTTAGAAAATAATACATAAAACAATAAATCATTTTTTTGGATAATTACCTTTCATAAAATGCACCCATGATAAATTTCTTTTTCTCTTCAGTCTTTAAGACATGTGCTATATAATCTTCGCATTCTCGTGGTTTATTCATGTATTCCAAAAGCTTTGCGGGACACATGAATCCAACCATTTTTGTAGCTTTAATTTCAACCGCATATTGGTGTAAAAAGCTGTAAATTTGAACACATTATAGATTTAATAAGTAGTGACTTGTATTTGTATCTGTGTTTCCTTAAAAAAGAGGAAAGAGTGTTGTACTTCCAATCCCTACCTCACCATGAAAGAGAGATGATAAGGAAACCAGGTAGTGGTTTTTAATAACGATTGCTCTTAATATAGGAGTTAAGTAATGTTCACTTGGACATATGTAGAAAAGAGAAAAAATACTTGCTATATTGGCTATGCATACAAAATCCTATCAATTATCAACTTAGGATATTTTTTTTGCTTCATGTATCGGTGTTATATATGAAAGGATTTCAGCAAAAAGAAAATCTGGCATTGTTAGATATACGTTACTCCAATGAACTCCAAGCAGATTGACTGTTCATTCATAAGGTAAGTGATACCACTTCAATATGATGCAACTTCTAATTGTAATAATATTCACGTCGTCTCACGGGAGACCTACTCAAATACTTCATACTATATAGTGAACAAAGCTACTGAGTCAAGGCTCAAAGAGTCGCAAGATATAATATATAGTCAATCTCTTGTGATACAGTCTCACACAAATATACAAGTTTATGTGTATAATATAAGGGTGCTATGATAGTGTAAATACATTAGAAAGCATAGAGATGGAGGAAGAAAAAGTGGGAAATTAAAGTGGAAAGCAAGGAATAAAAAGGAAGAGGAAGAAAAAGTGGTAAATATAACATAGTAGGAGTATATCAAAAGAGAATCCCAAATTGGACATATCGCATTCATTAACTTTGTTATGAAGACAAACCAGATCCCCAACTGCCACTCTCTGTACTATCCGTATAACTCATGCCTTACAACCATGATGAACAGAGACTTATATTACAAAACATGATTCAAATACTACGGAGTACGTAAGTAGATCGATAGAGTAGAGTAGATAATTAAGGTTAAACAAATAAGTAGGTTACGAAATGATATTATGATGATGTCTTAGTATTGGTTAGAAGGTGATGGACAGACAAGTTGAATGATTATGTTGGTGAAACCATAGAAGAGAAATGTGTATATCGTCACCTACTATAGAAAAGATGAGGTTGTTGGGTGCACACAATGATTCGGAGATAAGACACTCCTAAATTAACACACAAACTGTTCAATATTGATGAACTAAACTCAGCTGAACATAATATATAGTGAACCGTAACCGAAATATCTTCATCGGGCTTATCTAAAATAAGTCACAAATGAAAATCGAACTCGAAACTCATATAATCATATGTGATTGAAGTTAGAAATGTTTTCGTTCAACAAATTAGTCCTTCTGAATTTGGTTCCAATGACAAGAAAACAATTAGGTTAATGAGTCCCTATAACATTTATTAGGTTATAAACTTAGGTTAATTAATCACTCATAATCTGAGAAACTGATTATTAAATCTTGCAGAAAACCCAAAACACAAACACCTACACAAAATGAGCAATCAACAGCCGTCGCCGACGCCGCGACAACCACCCAAGAAACCCCATATATCACGAAAGACCAACCGGAAATACCTATGTCGAAAAACAACCTAAAAAGGCTGAAAAATCAGGAAGGACACAAAGCAAAGAAAGCAGAGACAGAAAATACCCAAACGGTTCTCGAACCAACAGAGCTACCAAAGTCGGGTACTGGAAAGCAACATGAAAAGACCGGAAAGTGAATCAATAGTTCAAAAATCAGCAATAGTAAAGCCCGATTTGTAAGAAAGTATAGTTCAATAACAAAAACAGATTTGTAAGACAACAATCAATCATGGCAACAATTGTAATTGGAATAGTTCAAAAATCAACAACTATAACTTACACGGATTTGGAAGAGACTAGAGGTGTGAGGTTTAGGGTTTTTTCTTTGCGTCTTCTTCTTCGTGTCTTGGTCTTCTTCTTCTGTGAGGTTTAGGTTCAGGGGTTCTTCGTGTTTTTTGGTGCTAGCTAGGGTTCTTCGTGGGTTCTAAGTTTCCTTTTGTGAGTTACCGATTATGTGGGTTTCATTCCTTAGTTTGCAATCTGGAATTACTTTACCCTTTGGAACCATTTGTTAGAAAAATGTTGTAGGTTTCATCGAAATCCTTTGGAACCGGTTCAACTTCTAAGAGGTGCAAACATTTTTAATAAGGCCTAAATATTTTTATCCTTTACCTTTGGCACCTTTTCTTAGTTAACAACCGGTTTCATTGATATAGTCTTTGAAACCGGTTCAACCTACAACAGGTGCCAAAGCATTTTAATATGGGCTAAAAATTTTAGACACTATCTTTGACACCTCTTTTAGTGAACAACTGGTTCCATTGATAAGGTGTTTGGAACCGGTTCAATATACAACAGGTGCCAATCATTTTATTGGTCAAATAAGGCACCCCTTGTATTTACAACCGGTTCCTTTTAATAGGTTCCAATGACACTAATTCTACTAGTGTATAATGGCGGTTATTTTAACATTTGCCACAAAAATCCATACAGTGTCGGTTACAAAATCTACTGTGTCCTCATTTTACGTCGGTTGTTAGACAACCGCCACAAAACCCTATAGTGTCGGTTCTAAAATAAATCGCCATGAAAAGTAACACTCTATTGGGTCACTGTTTATGTCAGTTGTAAATACAACTGTCACAAAAACTCCATAGTGTCGGCTATAAAGTAAAACCGCCACCAAAGGTAACACTCTATTGTGTCGCTTTTCATGTCAGTTGTAAACAGAACCGCCACAAAGACCCTATGGTGTCGGTTCTAAAATAAAAGCGCCACAAAAGTTAGCACCTACTGTGTCGTTTTTTCAAAAAACCGCCACTAAAGACCTTTTCCAATTGTAATTTACACCTAATATGTCGTTTATGCTAGAACCGCCACGATAGCACCGACATGATAGGGGTTTTTTCTACTAGTATACACTTATGAACCCGACCTAACCCACTTCGTTCCATATTGGATTTCATCTTCTTAGTTAGTCATCATTTCTTTTAGTTCACTAGTTTGTTTGATTCTTAGTTACTCCAATTTAGCATTGTTTTAGCCTAGTTCATTGTTAGTCCACTTCCTTCTTCTCCTCTCATCATAATTCATCAATTAGTAGTTCTTTGTGTTTGTTGTGACTTGGTCTCGTTTTAGGCCGACCTAGTCTAAACCTTGCAACACCGTCTCCGTGGATACGATCCCGACTTACCCTAACTACCGTTAGGTCTAGTTGGTTATTATTTGATCGGCGGGATCCATGACAAATCCCGTCATCAAAAGACCAAAAATCAAGAATTCAAACGACAAACGCGGTTTTAACGATAAACGATGATTTAAAGTGATTAATTAATTCATCCACTTAGCAATTCCAAAAAAATTACGAAAAATTTCATAAAATTCTACTTCATCATAAAGTTTCACCACGTCAAAAATCAAATTAAATTAAAATGTTTAAATACTAGAACTAATAATCGGCTTTTAATCGTTTTTGTCCGTAAACGGAAATAATTCAATAATCGATAACTAAAATATCAGAAAAATACTAAATTATTAAAAATCATCAAAAACATCATTTTTACAGAATATAAATATTTATTACATGTTTAGGCCGAATATTACGATTTTACAAATTAATATGACGTTTTAATCGTTAATCTCGTAAAAGCAATAAAAATATCAAAACATGCAAATTTTCAACTTTTTTAAAACTTTTCCAGATTATATGACATACATATATTGTCAAAAATGAAATATAAAAATTATACATGCAAATACACAATTAAAATCATGAAATACCGAGTAACATCGACGTTATCTCTAACCCAAATTCGAGTCGATTATAAATTCCTCGGCTTCAGGATCATTCAAAAATCCTTCAACACAAGAAAAGCATGGTGGAAAAATACCATGAGAAAACTAAGAAAATCAAGGAAAATAACGATCGAAAACAACATCGATTATTACCTTAACGAAGGGATCAGAATGACGATTATTTACGAGATGAAAACGAGACGATCGAGACTCAATTTGAGACAAAATTTGGCTAGAAAAGCTGTTGGAAAATCTCAGCCAAGAGAGAAAAAGGGAGGAAATGTTGTTTAATTTTTTGTAAAATGAATGATAAGAAAGTGGATGGTTTTCTAAAGCATAAATGATAAGTAAATTTTGATGAAAACTATGTCATAATACATGCACAAATCAGCCAAAATGAGAGAGGAAGGGAGTGTGAAGAGTTTGTGCTTAAGGCCAAAAATAAATGGGTTAGAAAAAAAATATCTAAGGCTTAAACATCATAAAATGAAATGTATACAAAGTTGTAGTGTAAAAATGTGACATGAGTGTGTCACGGTCCAAAGCATGGGGAAAATGTCCCAAATAATTTCTAAGTTGATAAAAAGATGAATCGTAAAATTATTAAAGGTATTTCAAATCAGTTCGAGTAAACCGCGCGTTGCAAAATAATTATTTACGAAACTTCGTAATAAAATCATTAAAGGTCAAATATTCTTAAATAAAAATATTTATTAGTTGGAAATATCATATAAACGTGTTTTGATATTTAGGAAAAATAAATAACTGAATTCCAACCTTAAAACGTTAGTTCGTAGAAAAATAGAACTTCACGCGCAAAAATAAATAGTTTACAATGAAAATCAAATAAATAGGTTTACAAGAATTAAAATCTTTTAAAATAAAAATAAATATTACTTCACTCAAAAAAATAATAAGAATTCAGAAAGATGAATGAAATAGAAGACGAAATTGACATAGAGTCATGACGGAGTCACAACAGAATAATTAACGGCACTAGGAAAATAGTGGGTGTTACACATATGCTATCTTATGGGAGTTATAAGAAGGGTGTATGTCTTTGGTGATGTGACTTAGGGAAGGAGGAATCAAGTCTTCATGTCGAGGGAAGAATAAAGAGGTCTTGTGAGTGAGAGTTTTCACATTTATTGTTGAACCTATGTTTCCTTTTACTACTATGTGTTTTGATTATGTCAAGATATGTTTATCATAGATACTGCCTGGTAGTTTGCAAAATGTTTCCTCAGCTATGAAGGGAAGCTAAAGACCGAAGGACGGGACTCGACAAGACTCAAGATGAAGAACGAAGTTTTTCTTTTAGCTTAGGTTATAAAAATGTAAAGAGAAAAGTGCAACTATATGAGAGAAGGTTAATATAACCTTGGCAAAGGTTAAGTTAACCTTACCATCACAACAATAAACACATGCCAAGAATTATAAAAACTATTTCCTTGTTTAAAAGAGTTCTTTCGGTAAAAGAAAAAGATTTGAAGTTTTGATATCAGGAAAATAAAAGTCTCCACAAATAAATGATCTTCAAAATATCTTATCTTTATAAGATATGAAAGCATCATTTAAATAAAGGAAACTTTGATCAATAAACCTGATTGATATATTTTCTTATTTTTTCTACCAACCATATCTCTTTTTTTGGGAAATGATTGATACATGATTTTATTTCCTTCTTTTGAAAATCATCACCTATAAATACCGGTGCACTTGTTCAAGCAAACACACGACTTGCACACTTAGTTTTTCATTTTGCAAAAACTCACTACATTTCAAATTAAAAGGCATTTTGCAAAAAGGTTTTGAAAAGGGTCTTGGGTAATAAATCGTGTCTTATTGTTTTTAAAATTCAAGGTCATATAGTTGCATTATTCTCTCTAGACAATTGAATTGTATCCTATCTAGAGAAATATTGTAAACTTGAGTCGAGTAAAGTATACGAGTAGAGTAGTGGTTTACTCAATCGAACGACATATATCGTTCACACCTTGGACGCTTCACATCGTTCAATCTCCGAGGGCCTCACATCCCTCACACCGAAGGCTTAACATCCTTCACAATCGTGGGCTTAACATCCCACAATCCGAGAGCTTAATATCTCTCAAACACGAGTGCTTCACATCACTCACCCCATCACGATTAGATTTAGTCGTGATAGTCTTTATTTGTAAAAGTAATCCGGAAAAGGTACTATTATAAATAAAAGACACCCGGTGGACGTAGGCTTTTCAATTGGGCCGAACCACGTTAAAATGTTCGTATTATTTACTTTACGCATTTTAATTATCTTTGCTATTTCCTACACTTATACTTTCTAGTAGTAAGTGTAATAGCAAACAAAATTGTGATTTCATTTTATTAGCCGCACCTAATACGTAATACTACGCTACATCTTTTATAACTAGATTTGAGTGTAGTATATCGTAAAATTTTTTTAAAGACAAGGTAATACTCTATTCACCCCCCCCCCCTAGAGTATTACATAGGGTCGCTAGATTCTACATTTATTTTCAGCCTTATTTTCCTTGTTTCTTTTGGTGTAGTTGTTTTCCTCAAGGGAGCTATTGATGAAGGAAGGGGTGTGAAAGAAGAGTGATAAATATCCCACACACATATTTTGAACTTAGTTTATCATGCTTAATTCTCGAGTTTGCTCGGGATGAGTAAAGTTCAAGTGTGGGGTATTTGATTCGCACAAATTAGACCTTCATTTTAGGTTGTTTTTACATCCATTTGGGTTTATCTTATTGTTTGTTTCACTCATTTAGAGTGTTGTTATTGGCACCCATTTTTATTTTGTTGTCATTCCTAAACTTTTATACATGTTTGTTGGTTTGCATGGCACATATTAAGTATTGATAGAAAAGTGAAGCTACCAAAGATGTCGAGGACCTCGAACCAGACAATTCAGTGAGCCAAGTCACCTAAAGTAGTGCATCTTCCTTGTAGCAAGATCGTGCTTAATTGAGATCGTGCTTAATTAAATAAAGAAGCTACAAACATTGAAAATCATCAGAACAAGCTACGAATGGGCAAAACTGGCGTGCCGATCACCAGGCGCAAACTGCACAGAGTCTGTGCAACCTGTGCCAGGCAGGCGCAAACCGTGAAAACTGACTTAAATCACCAGAATTCGTGGTTTAGATTTATATTTTGTTATGGGCTTTGTTTAATCTAAGGGTTATGAACCTAAGGTATAAATAGGCCATTTCTAGGGTTTTGTTGGTATCATCCATTGGAGGAGAATTCTTGAGAGAGGGTGTATCTTCCATTGGTGATCTAGTTTAGATTTTTCATCTTTTCTTTGTTTTTAGGAGAAAACTCTTGTATTTGGGTAAATATGAGGAGCTAATATTCATTACACTAGTAGAGTTATTGCCATTGGAACCTACTAAAAGGAACCGATTGTAAGAACAAGAGGTGCCTTAGATGATAAAAAAAAGGTGCATATATCAATGAAACCGGTTGTTTACTAAGAAGAGGTGCCAAAGGTACTATGTAAAATATTTGACCCCTATTAAGATATTTGTGCACCTGTTGTAGGTTGAACCGGTTCCAAAGACTCCATCAGTGGAACCTTTTTCTACCACAAGTGGTTCCAAAGAGTAATAATTCTAAACATTAGAAACCCCACCCAAATTAAAAACCCTTTAGAAATTAGACATCCCACCCAAATCCTTTGAGATCCTGTTAGATGATGGAGGACACAAAACCCCAACCAAACGAGAAGAAGATGACGAAGACTACGAAGCCGGACACGATGAAGGCCACGACAAATCAACGTCGTGTCGGCCACCAACGACAGAACCAAAGGACGAACTCTGTCTTGGATTCAATTTAAGGTAAGCTTTCAATCAAACTGTCAAACCCTAACTCGATTTTAATATGGTAAATTTAATTTCATTTCATTCAAGTTTCATCTAAAATCTTTGTTGAATTCTAATTGTTTTGATGCAAAATCTTCTACAAATCGTTAGACTTGCTGAAACCCTAATTCGAATTTAATGTGTTTATTAGATTCTGCGGTATTATTATTCTGGGTATTTTTCTTTTGTTGTACATTTTGTGTCAATTCGTTTTGTTTGGAATCTGGTTTACTATGCTAATCTTTGAAGATTCAATATAGCTTGTTTCTTTTATATTATAGCTTGCGGGTTAACATATGACTAAAGTGTCAAAGCAACCATATGGAAGCTGTGAAGAGGAAGGAGTGGTATAAATGGAGATGAATGTGACAGGGTCAAATTTGACCATGCTTATATGCATTTTAATAGGTCAAATTGTGACCTGAAGTAATCATCTTTTGTGTGTGTTTCTTACCAAAACGTTTTTAGCACCAGAATAATCCAATTATGCATTGATCAAACAGTGGAGAGGAAACCATTGATCATCATCATAAACACACACACCATTTCTTCAAATTCCCTCATTATTATTACTACTGGTATGTATTCTTCGGTTCAATCTCTTCGATCATGATTTTTTTATTAAATTAAATTAAATTAAATTCCATGATGAATATGGAGAAGGAGTTACCAGATGAATTATTGATCCTAATCTTGGTACTTTTCCCTGTAAAATCCCTTTTGCGATTCAAATGTGTGTCAAAACATTGGGCTTCTCTCATTCAAAGCCTTGAATTCGTTGACTACCATTGTCGTCGTCAATGTTGAACCAGGAACAATAATAAACTCCTGTGTTACCGTAAAGATCCCACCATCAAAACATTTGTTATATAAACCCGACATATTTAATAGGTCGGTGTGTTTTTCCATGCTTATAATGTTGGGTTTATATGCATTTTAGCGATTTATGTCGGATTTCATCTAATCCCATAATTATGAGTTTCATGCTCGGTTGCACTGCAATTCAATGCAATATTAAGATGTGTTTAAATGTATTTACTTCTTACTGAAATGAAGGTTGAATGAATGAGGGAGAATGTGCTATACATCGATGCAAAGACGCAAAACACAGGCTGCGTTGAATTGAGTAGAGCAGGCTTTGTGATGTCGTTGGTCTGCCAATTCTCTTTTTTGTTCTCTACTAGAAATGAAAAGGCCCACTTGAATCTCATTTTCTCGTGTTTCAGCTGAAGGTGTGAAGGGACACTAGTATTTTGTCTTCATTGCTGAACTTGCAATGGCTAGAACAAAATTCAAGCATACATTCCATTTTCAATAGAATTTCCCATTGATTGCATCATCAAAATGTAAGGCCACTCAAAATAATTAGAAAAAAAACTCACACATCAGGCCTTTATATACAATTCAGGTATCTGGTGATGCTATGGTACTTCTTATAATACTCTTGCAAGACCTGTCTTTGGATTTAGCTCGTAAGGATCATAGTTGTAGAGTGAAAGAACCATCTCAACCAATAAAAGTGTAATCTAATTGTCCAAGCCATTGATTTTCTTTCTTTTTATGTGTGTTTATGATGACAGCTGTAGGTGGTTTCTTTCATGGACGTGGAAAACTAATATATGGTGTTAAGGTGGAAAAGTTTCGCTGGCTAGGTGTATTACGGGTAAGGTAACCTTATGCTACTAATGTGTGTCTTATTTTCTTGATGCCTTTTTAATGTTTATATACTCATATTAATTAGGAATAACATCATTTTTGATTTGTTGGCTACTCATCTTTGTCGACCTCGTAAAAAGCTTTTATCTATTGTCATTTAACCGAAACCAGGTAAATCATTACTCCCTTTTAGGCCTCGAGGAATGATACATCACTGATTGCTTTTGCAAAGTGCTCTTCATATGAACTATTTTTGTGTTATTGCTTTTGTGTTCCTTTGTTTTAATCCTTCGTTTTATTTACAGAGAATATCAATTGAATATCTGAAATTTGGCTCATCAACTATGCCATGGTGGACTCAACCTTGTCATTACAGCGAAGATACTACTTCGAATGGTGAGGTTGGTTTATATAATTCTAGCCCTCAGAAATGAGAGGCATGCTATGCACTATTTACCCTTCCTATTTGGTTCATGTACATGAATTTGTATAATTTATTCCATTGGATGATTAATTAAAACTTAGTTGCTGATATGGTTGATCCGACTTTACCCTCAAATCTTTAGAACATGTACTATAATCAAATGAATATTTCAGATAAGATCAAACTTGACAACATCAAAAGAGCTTAAACTTTACTGTTGAAAACATAAAGCTTATTTATCAAATGACTTACCCATATCCGTACTAAACTTGTAACACGTCAAATAAATACTTATGTGCGTACCTACACACAAACCATTTACCATTCTCTTGTTTTATTTACCTAGGTGAGTGATACTTGATTCGTCATAAGTTTGTTATGGCTCAGAGACTTACTTTTCATATATAGAGTTACGTCTCACATTTCCTCTCATATTTCATAGATCTTCCGTATGAAGGTTTCTTCTTCTTCTTTTTCAGCTTAATACAACATGTTACTGAACTGTTTGTTTGCATACTTGACTGATCTGACTCTTTTCTTTTAAAATCAATAAATTCATTAATCAGCTTAATACTACATGTTACTAAACTGTTTTTTTTTTTTGGCATAGACTGGTCTCACTTTTTTCTTTTAATATCAGTAATTGTAGTTTTCTGTAACTAAATGATTTGGTTGACTGATTTTTATGCTCTTATCTGATCTCCAGGTGAAACCATGTGCGGTTTGTGGAGGGACCGACCTTTAAGTGCATGAGCGTTTATTGTAGATGCAAGATAACCCGTGAACATACTCAAAGGGTCCTTATCTTTTAAGTTTTGCAGTTTGATGTATGAGTGTTTTTGTTATGGAACATAATGTTGTGTTTATTTAAAATTTGGGTCCAATGTGCATAATTTCAGTGCACTAGAAGCGGTCATGGCTTAGCTAGTAGCGTGTTGCGGCTAATCTGTGTACCAAGATGAAATACATTGTAATTTTCAATTTAATATTTTAAAAAAAAAAATTAGTTTTTCAATTTTGTGGCAATCTTTTAATTAAATTAATTAATTTCAAGTATGAAAATATATTGTTGATGTACGTTGATAATCTTTTATATAGTACTGTCGTGGATTTGAATATGCATTTTTTTTAAAAAAAATTATCACCCTTTGGAACCGTTTGTAACTACAACAGGTTCTAATGGTGTACCCTTTCGAACCGGTTGTAATTACAATAGGTTCTAATGGTGTACCCTTTGGAAACGGTTGTAATTAAAACAGGTTTCAATGGGACATCTTTGAAACCGGTTGTAATTACCGTAGGTTCCAATGGTGTAACAACCCAGATTTTCTTAACTCGAGTGACGTCCAAAATAAGGTAGCGGGAGTTGTAATACTTAAACATAAATTTTCTTATTACATTTATTCCTAAAACTTAAAAAGGTAGCTATTATATCTGTTTTCGATTATCTTCAACTTTGTCCGCCCGAGGTGTGGTCAGTCTCCGAGAAATTTGACGATTTAAATATTTTGAAAAATATCAAAGAAAACAAATCGTCAGGTGGGTAGATTATTAGTAATGAATAACAAACAATAAATAATACTGAAGCAACCATAAAATAACAACATCTAACATGCACCGTGTCTTGAAAGTAAAAAAAAATATTTTATGGCCGTATTGTTTTAGAAAGTTTTATCACGATATATCAGCCAATTATTGTACGGGTTCCAAATAGGTTCTTATTTGATACTCGTACGATAAAATATACCGCCAATCACCCCGATACCAGGGGGCTTACATTATTACCCCTGTTTATCGTGGTGACATAAACACGTTTAAAACAAGATTCGTCCTCTCATCTCCAGGGTCGAATGCCGGTACGTGGGGTTGTTACCCACACCACGGACTACTCACCACCCGGCTGGTTATCCCCGCAGCCATGCTCCAATCGTCGACTCACGGAAACCCGGGTGCGATCCACCTAACACGTACGGAACTGATCAGGTCCCCACCTAAAGTATGGCCACACTCCCGCCTACTCTCGGGTCAATATCAACACAGCCAAAGACCCTTCGTACGCTACGGACGGTTTTATACGGTTAAGCTAAACGCTATTCTTCCATGTTATCTCGTACACAATAGAAATAACATGCTTTCCCGCTCAATGAGATTTCAAATAAAGTCCTAAAAATGCCCAATAAAAGATAAAATTATTTTTAATATTATTTTTAAAATGTCGGTTTTATCCATCTCAATTTCTGTGTAAACGAATTTTCATTTTTGAAAATGGTTATATCCGTAAGCACATAACACGTATTTAACTATTGGTCTGCTTAATGGGATGTCCCTATTTGTAAGTCGGGATTTGGCTAACGAACTTGGCCCAATATGTCAAATGATTAGTACGATCATTTACGGAGTTTGGCCAAGTTTAATCGATTTAACTAAGGGACGGTTTTTATTCCCCTGAGTAGTTTAATCGATGTAGATCGTCTTAGTTTAATTTGGTTAATTCCGATTTAAAAATATTGATTTGAAATAATTTTAAGAAAAGTTATTTTAAAAAGGTTTCTGATTACGTAGTGTAATGTAAGCGAATGCTTTTTGTTTTGAAACTCATATTATTAAGAAGTTTGTTTATTTAAATACTTTGATTTTAAAAGGATTGTTTGTGGATTTAAGTCCATGTTGGAATGTTTTGACAAGATCCAAAAAAAAATCTGATGTATATTTGTTTATGCTAGCTAAAAACCCTAATTTCGTCTTATAAGAGATTTTATTTTGAAAACGTCAAAGTATACCGAAAAGTTTATTTAAATATATATTTTTAGGAAATACCGAGATTTATTTAGGCGAATTTGAGTGATATCGTGAGTCAGGCCTAAACGCTTGCCAAGGTCCTAGAAATCTAACCTATTCGTAAGAATAACTAGGTCTTTAATATTACATATTTTGGGGTATATTTTGGTCAAGTCTCGCCCTAATCTATTAAATTACATCGATTTTCGAAGTCTTTAAATAAAACAATAAAAATAAAAATAAACATACAAATATAAATTTACAACATTATTTTAAGGATAACAAATAAAAGAAATCATTTAGCACGTAATTGGTCCACGAAATAATTTCGGAAAAGTCCCTATGCCGGATTTTATATTATCATACCCAAAGTGATTACTTTTGTTCTTAATTATACGATTACTCTAAAATTTTATTAGATCCTAAATTTTATTATTCTCCATTTCAACTTTAATGCCACTTAACTAATTATTTTCCCTTTTCATTATTTAGGAGTTTAGACCAAAGTTTTATTTATACTATAAGTTATTATACTAATGTTTACCATAATTTAGTAGTAGTCTTACATGCAACTCCTTATTAACATAAAACTACGACTAAAATTAACATGCAAACAGTTATATGAAAAATTCATTCTGTAAAAATGAATTTTTCATCAGTTAATATAATTTACCCACCCTTGGTTTGATTTTTGGTCTAAAAAAAACGAGATATGCAACTATGCTTCTTCGATCTCGGTTCCAAGGTCTTCTTCGGCCTCCTCTGCTTCTTCTTCTTCTTTTTCGTCACCAAAACCCATGGAATAAATTAATTAATAATCCCACCAAAATCTCAGAAATTTTTAAAAATAAAAAATGAAAATAAAATTAAGGAATTTATAAGTGAATATACTAGATCTACCGTTTTTAAGGACATGCAATGCCAAACTTAAAATTTTAAAAATAAGATAGTAACTATATAACTCAAATGTATTAGATCTGTAGATTTTAAGCACATGCAAGACTAAAAATGGATAAATTTTCAAAAAGTTTAAAATAAACTGAAAAATAAAATAAAGAATGATGGTTTATAAGTTTTAAAAGAAACATTAAATACTTTAATTATATAAATTTTGGGTTTCGTTATTATTATTACATATAAGAATGTTATTATTATATATAAGGAATTTGAAGAAATATACCTTTTCTAGAATGAAAATCTTGGTTAATTTAGGAAATCATGCTTGCCTTATTTCTTCATTTTGATAAACCCCATTACTTTCATTGATTTGGTTGAAATATATTTATTTGTTATTATTATTATTATTATTATTATTATTATTATTATTATTATTATTATATGTTTTATTATAGTAGTGAAAAGTAGTGGGTTATTATGGTAGAGTAATATGGTGGAGTAAGAGTGAATGAGTGGAATGAAATCAGGAGGAAGGAGGAGTGTGGTGATTAAATGAATTAGGAAAGAGGGAGGAAGGTGGATTGTGATGAGAGAGGGAGAGAGTGACGTCAAAGGTGAGAAAAAGAGGAGAGAGGGAGAAAAAAGTAGGTAGGATTAATTACAATAGTTTTGGGACTCGTATTTGAGTTTGTTTCGAAATTAAATCGGTCTTTGTTTACGCTTGTTTTAAAACACGACATTATTTGAAATAGTTCAAAATAGTTTATTGGCGGAGTAATTAAATGTCTTAATTTTACCTATAATAGTTAAATCAAATTACGAGTTTTATTATACACATATTCTAGCATATCGTGTATTATTACGTCTAGGAAATTTACGGGGTGTTACATTCCTACCCTCTAACAAAAAGTTTCGTCCTCGAAACTAAAAGAATCTAGGTTTACCTTAAGGAAAAGGTTCGGGGTATTTTATTCGCATGGACTCCTCTGTCTCCCACGTCTCGGATTCGGAGTTCTGGCTTCTCGATAGTACCCGAACCAAGGGTACCACTTTGTTACGCAACCTCTTTTCCTTGTGATCCACGACTTTAATGGGTCTCTCTGAATATCGTAAGTTAGGCTCGATCGCAATTTGATCAGGCTCTAAAACATGGGATGGATCACTACGATATCTCTGCAGTTGTGATACATGGACGACATCGAGGGTGTTTGACAAATTAGGTGGCAAGGCTAAACGGTAAGCCACTTGTCCTAATCTCTCCAAAACTTTAAATGGACCAATATACTTAGGGCTAAGCTTCCCTTTGACTCCAAATCGCCTAATGCCTTTCATTGGGGATACCTTTAAAAATGCCTTATCTCCAACTTCAAATGTGATTGGTCTGCGACGCGGATCAGCGTACCTTTTTTGTCGATCTTGGGCGACCCGGAGTTTCTCTCGTATTGTTTTAATATTCTCAATATGCTCCTCAATGGTGGTTGGTCTGACTCGAATCTTATCGCTTGCGTCATCCCAACAAATTGGACTCCTACATTTTCGTCCATATAAGGCCTGAAAAGGTGTTTGTCCTAAACTGGAGTGATAACTGTTGTTATAAGAAAATTCGGCTAGAGGCAAGTTTTTCTCCCAACTGGTGTGAAATTCCAAGGCACAGGCCCGTAACATGTCTTCAAGGGTTTGTATAGTCCTCTCAGTTTGCCCGTCTGTCGCGGGATGGAATGCGGTACTTATCAATAATTGGCTACCCAGAAGTTGTTGTAATTTTCTCCAAAAATTAGATATAAATCTCGGATCACGATCGGAAACAATCTCTAACGGCACTCCGTGAAGACGTATAATCTCTTTCTGATATGTACCTGCTAATTCCTCAAATTCCCAATTCTCTTT
This sequence comes from Agrostemma githago, assembly GCA_958450325.1. Lineage (NCBI taxonomy): Eukaryota > Viridiplantae > Streptophyta > Magnoliopsida > Caryophyllales > Caryophyllaceae > Agrostemma > Agrostemma githago. The sequence continues at coordinate 53,130,978 of OY288239.1, forward strand.
AATAGGTAAGAAATGTGCAACCTTAGTAAAACGATCAACAATGACCCAAATAGCAATTTTCCCACTTTGACTTCGGGCAATCCCATTATAAAGTCCATTGCGATAGAATCCCATTTTCCTTCTGGTATTGGCAAGGGCTGTAGTAATCCACCAGGTCTTTGATGTTCTATTTTTACCTTCTGACAGATAAGACATCTAGACACATATTTAGCTATTTCTCGTTTCATGTTAGGCCACCAAAATTGTAGTTTTAGATCCTTATACATTTTGTATGCTCCAGGATGGATGGAATACCTCGAATTACGGGCGTCGTCTAAAATCTTCTGCTTTAATTCATCCTTATTAGGTACACACCACCTTCCATGGAAGCGTAAGCTACCATCTGGGTGAATCTCAAAGTTTGGTGTTTCCTTCTTTTGAGCCAAGTCTCTAAGATGTATGAATTGATCATCCTCCCATTGGGCTGTCCACAATTCATGGAACAAATCGGGTTCTACAGTTAAGGAATATAGTTTTGCTACATCATGGTTGACAAGCTCAATCTCCAATTTCTCTAAGTCCTGCTTGATTTCAATAGGCAGAGCCCTCAAGACATTTAACCCATGCGATGACTTTCTACTTAAGGCGTCGGCCACAGTGTTTGCCTTCCCTTCATGATACCATAGCTCCAAATCACAGTCCTTGATTAGCTCTAGCCACCTCCTCTGTCTCATATTCAATTCCTTTTGAGTGAAAATATACGTAAGACTCTTATGATCGGTATAGAATCGACATGGAACTCCATAAAGGTAATGTCGCCAGATTTTTAAGGCGAAGACAACAGCTGCTAATTCTAGGTCATGGGTGGGATAGTTACGTTCATGGGTTCTCAATTGTCGCGACGCATAAGCAATCACCCTATTATTTTGCATAAAAACACACCCTAATCCATTAAGGGATGCATCGCTAAAGACTTAAAATCCTTCGCCGCTAACGGGTAAGGCTAAAACTGGAGCAGTGGTAAGTCGTTTCTTTAGCTCCTCAAATGCCCTTTTGCATTCCTCACTCCAGACATATCTAGACTCTTTTTGCAGCAACTTAGTCATAGGTTTAGCGATTTTGGAGAAATCCTTAAAAAATGGACGATAGTAACCTGCTAAACCTAAGAAACTACGAACTTCAGTTACATTAGTAGGAGGTTCCCATTACATAATGGCTTTAATTTTGACGGGGTCTACCATAATTCCGTCCTTAGAGATGACATGCCCCAGAAAAGTGACCTGCTCTAACCAGAATTCGAATTTAGATAATTTCGCGTACCACTTATGCTTCCTAAGAATACCAAGTATGGTGTGGAGGTGCTCAACATGATCTTCCCGAGTCTTGGAATATATTAAGATATCATCAATAAAAACTACCACACACTTATCTAAGTATTCACGAAATGTTCTATTCATCTGGTCCATGAAGACTGCGGGTGCGTTGGTTAATCCAAATGGTACCACCGTGAACTCGTAATGACCATAACGAGTTCTGAAGGCAGTTTTAGGAATGTCCTCCTTTTTAACTCTGACTTGATGGTATCCAGATCGTAAGTCAATTTTCGAGAACACTCCTGCCCCACTTAATTGATCAAATAAATCATCGATTCAAGGTAAGGGATATCTGTTTTTGATAGTTACCTTGTTGAGTTCTCGATAATCAATACAAAGTCGCATGCTCCCATCTTTCTTTTTCACAAACAAGACTGGTGCCCCCCACGGCGACGCACTAGGTCGAATAAATCCTTTTTCAATCAGTTCCTCCAGTTGCTTCTTTAACTCTTGTAGTTCAGAAGGGGCCATGCGATAAGGGGCTTTAGATATAGGAGAGGTACCAGGCATTAAATCAATGGAAAACTCCACATCTCGATTAGGGGGTAACCCGGGTAATTCGTCAGGAAAAACATCAGGATATTCTCTAACGATTGGTATGTTATCTAGTTTATCCTCCTTTTCGACCTTAGTAATACTACATAGGAAAACTTCATAACCCTTACGGTGCATTTTCATCATTTTTATTGCTGAAACAACCTTCACTCCTTCCGATGTCTGAATACCTTTATATGATACTCGAGCACCAGTGGAATCCCTCAAAATAATTTTCTGATTACGACATTCGAATCTCGCATGGTGTTTTGACAACCAATCCATTCCAAGAATAACATAAAATTCGGCCAAGTTAAACTGTATAAGGTTGGCATAAAACGTGGTATTGGTTATGACGATGGGTATGTTTTTAAATAAGGACGAGCAATTAATAGTTTGACCATTAGGTAATGAGATTGAAGTGTGTGATTTATGGTTAGTGATCAATTGGTTGCGTTCTACAATTTCGTGGCTATATGAGACAAGGATGCTCCTGTATCAAATAAAACCAAAGCTTCAATCGAATTGACTAGGAACGTACCAGAAATCACGTCCGGGTGATCCTCGGGATCCACCTATGTCATCATGTATACCCTTCCTTGTACTCGGACTGGAGTAGCTGGCGGTTTCTTTGGGCACATGTTCGCGCGATGTCCTTTTTCCTTACAATGCCAACATTCTATCTGAGACCCATCACACCTAAAGGCAGGGTGGCGAGGCTTCTGGCATCCCAAACACTTGATATAATCGCCTCCCGAATTGAAATTTGTTCCAGGTCTGGCATTACCACCATGCATCGGTGCCTTACCCTTAGGATTATTCCCAACCCTACTACTTTGTTATGGTTGTCAAAATGATCTCGGAGGGTTTGTCTTTTGTGCTAATGCTCCTCGGGAGTTTGGTCTGGAGAATTGTGGCTTTTGTATGAAGCTGGGTCTTGATATAGGTGGTGTATAATTCTTCTGAACTGACTTCTTTAACTCGGACTCTTCTATCATAATTGAGGCATTTAAGCTCAAGGCGATTTGATAGGCCTTCGTGATATTGGTGATAGGTTGCTAGAGCATTGCCGTACGAAGCTTGCCCGTCATTCGACGAACATATAGTTGAACCAAATCATTCTCAGAAGAAACCTGATTCTTGGCAAATCGAGATAGTCTTACGAATTTGTCATGATAGTCCTGAAATGACATTCCTTCCATTGATATGCTCATGAACTGCTCTTCCATTTGCCATTTTAATTCCTGAGGGTAGTATTGCCCTTTAATATCTAACTTAAACTCCTCCCAACCGTAAATGGACTCCACCATTACCATGGGTTTGATCAACTTCCACCAGTGATTTGCCTCTCCTTTCAGGTAGTCAGTAACACAATTGACCCTTTCCTCCTTGGGTATATGCATTAGCTCCATCAATTTCTCCATTTCATCCAACCAATTGTATAGTACCACTGGGTCAGTAGATCTGGAATATGTCATTGGTCGATGCTTAGAAAATCTCTCGAATGCTGTTTGCTGGAATGGTTGAACTTGCATTTGTTTGTTTACCGTCTCAGCATTATCTGCAGCTTTCTTGCTAAATCGATCACAGCCTGCTGAAATTTTCTCTCAAGCTCCAAAGCTGCTGATGACTTCGTGCTGCCAGGTGAGCCTTGAAAATTCGAACCACTCCCTGGGGCGCTTTGATTAGATCTCGAGCCGCTGATTCTCGAGGAATTGTTCCGGTTGGACCCACGGGAGCTGCTTCCACCGGTTCTGGCACTACCGGATGATCTTCTTGATGTCGCGCTACTAGATCGAGTATTTTCAGACATCTGACATCGAACACTCGTGTAAGATCGCATTTAGATTAGAAGGTCTTATGTAACATAAAGTAGTTAATATACCCCATAATATATGTTCATTACATAATCCACATATTTACATCATATACAACACATAGCATAAGAGACATTTACAAATATACATTAGATGGGTTAGACGGGTAGTAAAACACTTATGCATCCTAGGGTACACCCGTCATTGTTCAGAAATAGAGAAAGTAGAGTATTCTACGATAGTAGTTTATCTAGCGATTACTCCAAAATACCTGCATTCTCAGTGATGTCCTAGGGGTAAGCCCTAACGTAGAAATATAAGGCTTGTGAAAAGTCGGCCCACTCGATAAATTCATAGCGATCTAGTTTAGGGCTAACTTGATTCCACCAATTAGTCACATCCGAGTTTAGATAACCTAAGTAGCTTGCGGCCGTCTTTACCCATAGGGACCTAGGTACACCTTGACGACGTAAAAGTTCTTTCATCCTATCTAAGAATGGTAGTCTGTCTGCCCTTGTTCCGTTAAAAGGGATTATGTCAAATGACTGGAATTTCTTAAGGTCCTTTTTGCTGCTCCAGACCCTGGAGCGATGTACGCGAAGTGGGGGATGTGTTGCTTTATATGTCCAGTCAATATTCCTAAATTCCCTTGCTCGCCGCTGATATTCCTCATACTGGCGAAACCTCTTTTGTTTCTGAGGCCCGTTTAGGTCACTTATACGTACGCCATCGCTAATAAACCTTTTGAGACTCATCTGAAAATTTGTTTACAAGAAAAGGATAGGACAAAAGTTAGAGGAAGGTTATTTGGTTATGTTTCGAAAAGATGTCTTACGCACTACATTTTGTTCTTAATTTCGAAGAGTTAACTAAAAGAAAAGGATGGAGATAAACACGTAGAAGTTGGAAGTCTCCTAAATGCTACGAAATTAACCTGCTACTTCTAATACATCCGATATTAAAGAAAAATTTGTGCTAGGGTTACATGCCTTAGATATCCATAAACATTTCATGGGATGTAATCCATATAAGGTTTCCTATATACTGATGTTCCAAAAGGGGAAACATTCCCATTAACTCCGAGAATCCTAGTTCCCAAGTTTCGGATAACCTTAATCTCCCTAAACACCTCGGTAACACGATCGAACTCCATCCAATAAGGGGGTTCTAACTCAATCCTTCCTGACGAGGGTCGACCGAGTCTCAACATGTGTCCATGATAAAGTCGAAGCATTTCTAGTCTTAGAGATCCCCAAAATCCATCCAATGGTAAGTTGTGCACAAATTCCATTCCTCTAGCAATTTCATCATTATGAAAATCATGTGAACATCCAGATACGTAGGTCAAGGTCCATTCTCTCATAACTTCTATATGACGCTCCATACAATCACCTTCGTGCATGATTGGAAAATGTGGGGAAACTGGTGGGCCGATAAGTCGAGGGCGATTACCAATATCTTGCAAATAAGACATTCTATTCACAAATTCGTAGGAAACAATTAGCATATAAGAAGTCTTAGATCGAAGTGCTTAATTTAATCAGGTTCCTATTCTAGGTCGTTCCTAGTGGTTCTTACCCTCCCCTTACTCATTTTCCTACTTGTGATTTCCTTAGACTAGGTGTTAGGAGAACAATATAATCTCCTCTATTAACGAGTTGGGATCTCGGAAGCTCGAGATGTTCAAGCTAAGTGTCAAAATTTGGTGATTTCAACACGTTCCGGGATTGTACCGCTCTGATACCACCTGTAACAACCCAGATTTTCTTAAGTCGAGTGACGTCCAAAATAAGGTAGCGGGAGTCGTAATACTTAAACATAAATTTTCTTATTACATTTATTCCTAAAACTTAAAAAGGTAGTTATTATATCCGTCTTCGATTATCTTCAACTTTGTCCGCCCGAGGTGTGGTCAGTCTCTGAGAAATCTGACGATTTAAATATTTTGAAAAATATCAAAGAAAACAAATCGTCAGGTGGGTAGATTATTAGTAATGAATAACAAACAATAATAGTACTGAAGCAACCATAAAATAACAACATCTAACATGCACCGTGTCTTGAAAGTAAAAAAAAAAAGATTATGGCCGTATTGTTTTAGAAAATTTTATCACGATATATCGGCCAATTATTGTACGGGTTCCAAATAGGTTCTTATTTGATACTCGTACGATAAAATATACCGCTAATCACACCGATACCAGGGGGCTTACATTATTACCCCTGTTTATCGTGGTGACATTAAACACGTTTAAAACAAGATAAGTCCTCTCATCTTCAGGGTCGAATGCCGGTACGTGGGGTTGTTACCCGCACCACGGACTACTCACCACCCGGCTGGTTATCCCCGCAGCCACGCTCCAATCGTCGACTCACGGAAATACGGGTGTGATCCACCTAACACGTACGGGACTGATCAGGTCCCCACCTAAAGTATGGCCACACTCCCGCCTACTCTCGGGCAATGTCAGCACAGCCAAAGACCCTTCCTACGCTACGGACGGTTTTATACGGTTAAGCTAAACGCTATTCTTCCATGCTATCTCGTACACAATAGAAATAACATGCTTTCCCGCTCAATGAGATTTCAAATAAAGTCCTAAAAATGCCCAATAAAAGATAAAATTATTTTTAATATTATTTTTAAAATGTCGGTTTTATCCATCTCAATTTCTGTGTAAACGAATTTTCATTTTTGAAAATGGTTATATCCGTAAGCACATAACACGTATTTAGCTATTGGTCTGCTTAATGGGGTGTCCCTATTTGTAAGCCGGGATTTGGCTAACGAACTTGGCCCAATATGTCATGATTAGTACGATCATTTACGGAGTTTGGCCAAGTTTAATCGATTTAACTAAGGGACGGTTTTTATTCCCCTGAGTAGTTTAATCGATGTTGATCGTCTTAGTTTAATTTGGTTAATTCCGATTTAAAAATATTGATTCAAAATAATTTTAAGAAAAGTTATTTTAAAAAGGTTTCTGATTACGTAATGTAATGTAAGCGGATGCTTTTTGTTTTGAAACTCATATTATTAAGAAGTTTATTTATTTAAATATTTTGATTTTAAAAGGATTGTTTGTGGATTTAAGTCCATGTTGGAATGTTTTGACAAGATCCAAAAAAAATCTGATGTATATTTGTTTATGCTAGCTAAAAACCCTAATTTCGTCTTATAAGAGATTTTATTTTGAAAACGTCAAAGTATACCGAAAAGTTTATTTAAATATATATATTTTTAGCAAATACCGAGATTTATTTAGGCGAATTTGAGTGATATCGTGAGTCAGGCCTAAACGCTTGCCAAGGTCCTAGAAATCTAACCTATTCGTAAGAATAACTAGGTCTTTAATATTACATATTTTGGGGTATCGTTTGGTCAAGTCTCGCCCTAATCTATTAAATTACATCGATTTTCGAAGTCTTTAAATAAAACAATAAAAATATAAATAAACATACAAATATAAATTTACAACATTATTTTAAGGATAACAAATAAAAGAAATCATTTAGCACGTAATTGGTCCACGAAATAATTTTGGAAAAGTCCCTATGCCGGATTTTTTATTATCATACCCAAAGTGATTATTTTTGTTCTTAATTATACGATTACTCTAAAATTTTATTAGATCCAAAATTTTATTATTCTCCATTTCAACTCTAATGCCACTTAACTAATTATTTTCCCTTTTCATTATTTAGGAGTTTAGGCCAAAGTTTTATTTATACTATAGGTTATTATACTAATGTTTACCATAATTTAGCAGTAGTCTTACATGCAACCCCTTATTAACATAAAACAACGACTAAAATTAACATGCAAACAGTTATATGAAAAATTCATTCTGTAAAAATGAATTTTTCATCAGTTAATATAATTTACCCACCCTTGGTTTGATTTTTGGTCTAAAAAAAACGAGATAGCAACTATGCTTCTTCGATCTCGGTTCCAAGGTCTTCTTCGGCCTCCTCTGCTTCTTCTTCTTCTTTTTCGCCACCAAAACCCATGGAATAAATTAATTAATTAATCCCACCAAAATCTCAGAAATTTATTAAAATAAAAAATGAAAATAAAATTAAGGAATTTATAAGTGAATATACTAGATCTACCGTTTTTGAGGACATGCAATGCCAAACTTAAAATTTTAAAAATAAGATAGTAACTATATAACTCAAATGTATTAGATCTGTAGATTTTAAGCACATGCAAGACTAAAAATGGTTAAATTTTCAAAAAGTTTAAAATAATCTGAAAAATAAAATAAAGAATGATGGTTTATAAGTTTTAAAAGAAACATGCAAGACTTTAATTATATAAATTTTGGGTTTCGTTATTATTATTACATATAAGAATGTTATTATTATATATAAGGAATTTGAAGAAATATACCTTTTCTGAAATAAAAATCTTGGTTAATTTAGGAAATCATGCTTGCCTTATTTCTTCATTTTGATAAACCCCATTACTTTCTTTTATTTGGTTGAAATATATTTATTTGTTATTATTATTATTATTAATATTATGTGTTTTATTATAGTAGTGAAAAGTAGTGGGTTATTATGGTAGAGTAATATGGTGGAGTAAGAGTGAATGAGTGGAATGAAATCAGGAGGAAGGAGGAGTGTGGTGATTAAATGAATTAGGAAAGAGGGAGGAAGGTGGATTGTGATGAGAGAGGGAGAGAGTGACTTGAAAGGTGAGAAAAAGAGGAGAGAGGGAGAAAAAAGTAGGTAGGATTAATTAAAACAGTTTTGGGACTCGTATTTGAGTCTGTTTCGAAATTAAATCGCTCTTTGTTTACGCTTGTTTTAAAACACGACATTATTTGAAATAGTTCAAAATAGTTTATTGGCGGAGTAATTAAATGTCTTAATTTTACCTACAATAGTTAAATCAAATTACGAGTTTTATTATACACATATTCTAGCATATCGTGTATTATTACGTCTAGGAAATTTACGGGGTGTTACAAATGGTATACCTTTTGAAACCGGTTCTACCAACAACCGGTTCCAAATGTCATCTTTGGAACCATCCTGCAACCGGTTCCAAAGGTCTGGACCAAAGGAATCTGTGGCAGTAGAACCTATGAAAAAAGGTTCCAAATGGTAATTTACAACCGGTTCCAAAGGGTAGTTTTCTACTAGTGTTAATTGGTGTAATTCAGCCTCATGTCTTAATCCATTACATTGTAAGACTTATCATTATCAAAGTTTCAATCTTTAGATTCTCCTATGCTTCATTGTTTATGTGTAATATCCATGTATGAGGCCTTTTATTTATCAAAGTGGCTGCCTAGTTGTGTGTTAGAGAAGTTGTTACACCTATCTACACAACTAGTGGTACTTTTAGTCAAGTTGATTTGGATCTTGAGACTTGATTGAGACTAAGGAGATATCTAGTTCTTTGATGTGATGGTTGTCTTGGCATAGTCATTATCTTACTCCCTCATTCCTTACTAAGTTCTATACATATGTTGATGTTGTTTGCTAGACGTTTTGTGAACGAATGAATCACTCTATGTGTAATTTTATTGAGCATAGAGTTGTTTGGGTGAGAAGATTTTTCATACATGATCTTTGTCTTGCATTGTTCTTGGTTTATCATGTTGGCTGAATTTTACCAAGTTACTCTCTTATTATTTGTTTATCCTTGTTTTGTGTTCTTTACTTCCTAACCAACCTATCAAACCCCCTCTTTATGTTTAGCATAGTTGTTGTTCTTTATTTTGTCTTTTGTATGACGTTGTCCTTAGACAGCTGACTCCGTCGATACCTTAGCCTCGTCTGTTTGACTTGATTTTTGGTGTACGGGTTTTCTTGGGCGTCTGGACTACTTGGTTCAGATTTCGTGTCATTCTGTTGTGTTTAAGCTAGTTTTCTATTTCTGTGTCTTGTTTAGCACTTTTCTAGCTCGGTTAGGGTTTGTTCACTCGTTCTTGCATTATTTAGTAAAGTAATTCCATCCTTGTGGTTTGACCCCTTTACTTGCTATATACTACGTCATTATTGTATGCTATTTTTGGGTATTATAAATGTTTTTTGCAGAATTAGATTTGTCTAATATGACATAGGCAAACCACTAGTTATCAACAATGTTCGGTTTAGATAGTCAAGTGTTGGTCCTTATTTAAGATACCTCTAGCTGGAGAAAGATAAAACAATCATGAAAGAAATACATGCTTGAGATTGTGGAAACCATACAGGTGGTTGAAGTCTAGCTGGCATGATACCCAGGACAGGTTACTTCTGGCTTATTGAAGAAACACATTTTGTATGGTGTAAGATGGTATATTTTAGGCTAGTGTTATTGCTTGGAAACGGTGTTTGAGAGCTTTATTTTATATCTTATCTTCAACGGTGTTTATATCGAGTTATGTATTATTTTGAGATAATATGTAATTTGTATTGGACAAGTGAAGTAAAGTGGTTGATGGTTGACATGGGCCAAGAAAAGCACGTGGAGTTGGATTTGATGGAAGCATCAAGGCCCAAACACTATAGGTCAAGGCACGAGTCAAGCAAGGAAGCAAACACGGAATAAAATGAGAGCCGCTTTAAGCGACTGGATCCTCTCTAAGTGGATATATCAGTCCGTCAAGAAGCACCAAGACGGAAAGGCCGCATTAAGTAGCTGAAGCCGCTTATAGCGGCTGCACTTCACCATGTCCTATTGGATTCTCTTCTTTGATGATTACACTTGTTTTATTACATTTACTAGGGTTTTTTTTGAGAATAATTAGGAAGAGTTTTACTCATCATATTTTCCATTACTACTAGAATTTACCACACAATAGAATTAATCATTAGTTTCCACATAGAACATCTTTTTCATTGGTTTTTCTCAACATCCATGAAAAGCTAATTTCTCAATTCTTGGAATAGGAGACTAAAACCTTCAAACTAAGTTAATTTTTAGACTTTAATCTCCATTTTGTCTTTTAAATATCAAGTATTGTTTTATATAGTTGTTTGATTGTTAATTTATTTCTAGTTTGATCACCTAGAATTATTTTTGATAATCAATTGCTAATTTGGGTAATAGAATCTGATTGTTCATGATACCAAGATATTTGTAGCAATTATATTTCATCAGTTTGTATGTCGATTCATCGTTGATGATTTATAAGTAAACAATACTTGTGTGAATCAAATTATATGATCGCTTGTGTATGGAATCATTTATCTTTGTTAATTCCTATGACTTATTCTACGTTGTGCTTCAACTTAGATGCTTGGACTAAGTTATTATTTTTGTAAGGGCTATTTGTGTATGATTCCACAGTAAATAGTTATAATTGGAATAGTTAAGTGCTATTTTGCCTGACAAAGTATTCAAAGATAATTTAGAGTAATTGAGTCAATGATCAATCTTTACTTTGTTGGTGAAAATCGATTATTCCAAGATTAGTTTTATAAATATTTTCATCATCATAATATTGCATTTAAGTTTTAGTTGATTTTGAATGAAAATCAAAACACCTCGAATTGGTTACTTGAGTTACAATCTCTACAAACATTTGATTGACGTTTGCACCTTCCTCCTGGGTTCGACCCCTACTTACACCTATGCTTCTTTGAGTTTGTAGTGGATAAAAATACTAACCCGGAGACTCGCAAAAAGTATAGCCACCTACCTTGAGACAAGACTGTGTAAGGTAAACAACAGCTTGGGAACCTTGCCAAAAACATTGAAACACCACGTGTTAATTGAAGAGATCTTACTTATAAGCTTTGCTTAAAGGGAATTGAAGTACGACCCATATCAACAAAGTGCACTTTCTTTTCGGATTTGCCCATGATATGAACTCCACAGTTAAGCGTGCTTCACTGGGAGTAGTCTGAGGATGGGTGACCTTCTGGGAAGGTTCCCGGGATGTAACACCCGCTATTTTCGTAACGCTTTTATCCTTTCCGCTGTGACTTCATCATGACTCTGTCACGTTTTGGCCTTCCGTTTCATCATTTTTCCAAGCTTTATTTTTTTTATTTTTGAGTCAAATAACATTTATTTTTATTTTTAAATATTTTAATTATTTTAAACTATTTATTTGATTTTTATCGTAAACAATTTATTTATTCGCGAGAAATTCTATTTCTCTATGATTATCTTTTTAAGCTCGGATTTAAGTTATTTATTTTCCTAAAAATTTCTAAACACATTTATATAATATTTCCAACTAAGAAATATTTTTATTTAGAAAAAATTTAGCCTTTAATCATTTTATTACAAAGTTTCGTAAATAATTTTTTTCTATCGCGAGGTTTACTCGAATCGCTTTGAAATGCTTTTAGTAATTATACGATTCTTATTTTTATCAACCTACATTTAAAAGAAGCACTTTTTGGCCCCTTTTTAGACCATGACACCCATGGTCACACATCTTCACAATTTTTTTTCATTTGGTTTTATAAAGTGATTAAAGCCTTAGATATTTTTATTACCTTAATGAATTAGGTGACTAATTGTAAAACTCTTCACTCTCCCTTGTTAATCCATTTTGGCTGGTTTTTTTTAGTGTGTCTCACATTGTTTTCATCAATTTTTAAGATCATATTCATTCACACAATTCACATAATTCATTTCTTTTCTTTCATTCTCATTCAACCACATTAAACAAAGAAAATACTCTTCAATTCCTTCATATTGGCCATGAGTTTCAGCCATATTTTCCAGCCCAATTTTGTCCCTAATCGAGTCTTGATCGTCTCATTTTTATCGTAAAATTAATCATCTTTCCGATCCTATCGTTAAGGTAATAATCGATGGGTTTTCGATCGTTATTTACCATTGATTTTCTTAGTTTTTCTCATGGTATTTTTCTACCATGATTTTTGTGTGATGTAGGTTTTGTGGATGATCCCGAGTCCGACGAGTATATTATCGATTCAGATTTGGAATAGAGGTAATGTCGGTGTTACTCGGTATTACTTGATTTTATTTGTGTAATTGCATGTATATATTTTTATGTTTCATTTTGACAACATATGTATGTCACCAAATCTGGAAAAAATTTAAATGTTGAAAATTTGTATGTTTCGGTATTTTTATCGCTTTTACGAGATTAACGATTAAATCGTCATATTAATTTGTAAAATCGTAATATTCGGCCTAAACATGTAATATATGTTTATATTCTGGAAAAATGTTGTTTTTGATGATTTTTAATAATTTAGTATTTTTTTGATATTTTTGATATCGATTATTGAATTATTACCGTTATCGGACAAAAACGATTAAAAGCCGATTTTTAGTTCTACTACTTAAACATTTTATTTTAATCTGATTTTTGACGTGGTAAAACTTTCTGATGAAAAAGAATTTTCTGAAATTTTTCATAATTTTTTGGAATTGTTAAGTGGATGAATTAATTAATCACTTTAAATCATCGTTTATCGTTAAAACCGTGTTTGTCGTTTAAATTCTCGATTTATGGTCTTTGGTTTAAATCTGGAATAAATTATGATTCTGATGATTTCATATTAAAATGTAATTTTATGATTTTTAGTGCCTTAATAAAATGTTAGGAACGATAAGTTTTGTTAATGGAATCGTTAATTGTGAAAACGGGTTTTAAAGACGGTTTTGACGGAAGTTGGTAAATCTGGAACTTTGGAAAATCTGGAAAATTAGTATATTCTGGAAAATGATGATTTTTAGGTTAAATAATAATTTTTAGACATTAATACTTAAATCATTTTGTAATTACTATTTTTATTAATCGTTATTGTCGAGATTAACCTATTAACGAGAAAACGCTTTAAAACCCGAGTTTTAGGATTCTGTAAAATTTTCTTTTCTGAACAGAATGTCCATAAATATATTTTAAATATTTTACGTAATTTTTGTACTATTAATTAAAGTATTTAATTAATAAGTATTGATTTTCGGACAAATTGTGATTTATCGTTAAAATGCTTCGTCTTACCTAAAAGAATTATTTTTCCAGCAATTTTGGAAGTATTTAAATCTGAAACTTTAAGAGTTAAATCATCCCTTAACATACTCTAAATATTTTTGTTGGTTTAATTAAATTAAGACATTCAAATATTTAATTTGATATTTGCCGTAAAATCCTATTTATAATTTTATTGTCGAAACTAATAATAATTAGGGAATTTTAACTTTATAACTTTTGAAAACACCCTAATTAGTAATATTAAAATGTTTAAGACATTTTTAATCATTTTATAACGCTTATACGATATTTTAATAATTTCATAAAATTAAATGTTCACTTTGAGAATTAATATCGTTAAGGCCGAAAGTACTAGTTTTATAAATCTATATCGTTTACTAAAAATGTGATGTTAGTATAAACTAATATTTTCGCTATTTTGATATGATACTATTTTTGGTAAAATTTCTATAAATAGAAGTTTCTAAAAATAGAAAGTTTCCTCTTTTGGAAAATGATTCATTTTTCTTTTGTTCTCCTATTGTTTGTATTGAATACATCTTTTAAATATCGATAATGGGTTGTTTTGGAGTTATGGAATAAGGAAAAATGTGGGTTTAGAGTAATATAGTCTGGGATGTACGTTTTTGCCATCAACTGTAAGGCTGGTGTGTCATTGTGGGGTACATTGGTTGTTGAACTGAGCATGGTTTGTGTTCAGGAGAGTGTATGTTTACCTTAAACTTAGATATCGCATCGTGTAAGTCGCGTCGGGTTGAACTGGATATGGTTTGTATCCAGGAGGGGTGTGCACTACTTAAACCAAGACCTCGCTGCACGCAGTCCTGTTATGGTTGAGTTGCCTAGTTAGAGACCGAAGTCTGATTTGTTTTGACTAAGTTCTCGAAACTAGTTTTTAGTATTGTCCTAGTGAAAGTCTAGATTTTTCATTAATCCTATCCATAACGCCATTTTGAATATTTTATTGTTATCGATATAATTTGGTTGGCAAATATTTTTATGTTTCTTCGGAAACCCATTTAATTATTTCATTTCGCGCTGAAAGCTTATTTTAATATGTTGTTTTACTGTTTTCCATTTTGACTATTTTTCCTATAATAGTAATTACTGTTTTAAAATCCTGTTATACGGCTGGGAGAACGTTGACGTTGCTCCTCACTGATTGTGGCTGTTATGTTTTTAACATGACAGGTATGCATGTTTCCGGGTGTGGGCTAGCGGGCAGACATGATCCTTGCTCGATTAATTTTAATAATTATGTTTTGTGGATTGCTAAACCCCTTTTGTGGATTTATTTAATTTTGGCCATTTTATTTAGGGCCTAATGTTTGACTTTACCATTTATATTTTTATAAAAACATAGTTATAGCGTGTTATAATCCCGACTCTACAGTGTTTCCGCCACTGTATCGCGTTAGAATTTCTAGGGGATTACACGGCATGCGCATGAGTGAGGATAAAATGCATTGGAAAGGATTCGTGTTGGTCTGTGAGACTAGTACAAAACCTGGCAAGCTACCGCGGCTAACGTTTTCGGGTTCTAGGATTGGGCCAGAGTGTTAGAAATGGTATAAGAGCAACCTTGCGACCGTGTATTTGGCACCTAATGGGGGTGGATTCTTGGTCAGCGGTTATGCTGCCAGGCGCGACGAGGATGTGCGTTCTTTAAGTAGGAGTGATTGAAACTCTCCGTGTTAATTGAAGAGGTCCTATTTATGAGCTTTGTTTAAGGAGATTTGAACTACTACTCATATCAACAAAGTGCACTTTCTTTTATGGTTTGCCCATGATAAGAACTTAGCAGTTAAGCGTTCTTCGTTGGGAGTAGTCTTAGGATGGGTCACCTCTTGGGAAGGTTCCCGGGATGCACATGAGTGAAGACAAAATGCGCTGGAAAGGACTCGTGTTGGGCTGTGAGACCAGTACAAAGCCTGAAGTACTACCGCGGTTAACATCTCCTATACACTAAAAGAATAACTCTTTCTAAAGTTTTCCCTCCAAACTACACTACTCTAAATAAAGAATGAATAAAATCATTACATAAATTGAATAAATTTCAATCTATTAATTGCCATTAATACAAAAAAAAAGTGCAAATTTTTTTATGAAATCAAATTCGAAATTCAATATAATGTCATTAACTTTGTGACAAAAAACATATTTCTCTAAAATATAATTTTTTTTTCGAGATGAGTTTTTTAACTTTAATTTTTGTAAAAGTATACAAAATACGAAATATACCAATAAACTCTATGTGAATTTTTTTCACAAATTAAACCATAGAGTGAGTTGTTCATATGACACGTGGGATGACTCATGTTATAAAAGAAAAAGAAATCATTGATTTAATATTGAAAAATTAGGACTTTTTTATACAAAAAAATTGATTCACTATAACAACTAAAAAAAAGTTATGTTAAATACAACCTTTCAAATTGGTATAAACATGGAGATTAAAGAACAAATTGCACATACATCTATGCAATTAATACAAGTACTAGTATAGGTTCGTGCATAAATGCACGGTATACATAAAATTTACTTTGTAGCATACTAATTAAAGATTTTAAATTGGAGGTATATTAATGTTTACATTCCTCAATTTTGAGAAAATAATTTCAAATTGATAAACAATCTGAGTAAAATTAATAAATGTATGTTTAGATGAAAATATTATATTTACAAAGTATATTTTTATTTATGTTATTCTCATATTTCGAAACACTTAATTCCTTCATATATATATATATATATATATATATATATATATATATATATATATATATATATGGAAATAGTCCAAAAATGTGGAAATAGTCAAATTTCTATTTCAAAAAAAGAGTAATATATATATATATATATATATATAATGAAATAGTCCCAAAAAAGTATATATATATATATATATATATATATATAAGTAATATATATATATATTATGGGACTATTTCATTATATATATATATATATTACTTTTTTTTAGGGTGGTACTTTTTTATACTTTAGAATTACTCAATCATACCTGAAAATTACTATCCTACCCCTTTCATTCCCCCTTCCACCTAAGTTTTTAGAGAGACAAAAATACAAATTCAAATGCATCAATTAGGGTTCTTCAAAAAGTTCTAACTTGCGATGATTCAAGTACAAATTGAGTTCGTAGATTTCAAATTCAATCGCACCAATTAGGTTCTTTGAAAAAGTCCTCATTTTCGAGATCAAGAATTTCAAATCAATTGCACCAATAAGGGTTCTTCCAAAATGTCCTATTTGCGATGTATACCAATTAGAGTTTGCGAAAAAGTCCTAGCTTGCGATGAATTTCAGATCAATTGCACCAATTAGGGTCATTCGAAAAAATCCTAATCTGCGGTTAGCCCATTATACAAATATCAATTACCAAACTATGTTCCATAGTGAATTCGCAAATAATGATTGATCGATAAATAGATATGATGAGGTTTAAGTATAAAAAAAAATTGAAGAAAAAATTGATCTAGAATAGGATGAAAATAATGAAGGTTTCTTAAGGGTAATATTGGAAAGTTTTGGAAATTTTAAGGAGGATTGAGTAACGCGCAAGTATGAAAAAGTAATTCCATTTTTTTATGAAATAGAAATTGGACTATTTCCACAATTTTTTAAAAATTAATGTTTAGAGATTTAACTCGAAAAACAAAAAACGTTATTTAGAAACAAGAACCGAATATATTTTTCTAGTGTGAAGCTAATTGAGAATGACTATACTATAAATTTACCATTTTGATGATTTTATCATCATCCATGAAATGCAATGGTGTGGACATGACATAGGCCCACCCCGACGCGGCCACGCGCGGGTTTGGGTAGGCGAATGAATCTCCATATGAGAATGGATCGAATTGAAATTTAGGTCTATGTGGAGTCGCCACCGAATTTTGTGGTTATTCAGAACCATTCGAGCCCACTCTATGTCGTAGTGGTCCGTATACAAAATACGGCCCATTTCCGATGTCAGAGTTTATTGGGCTCGTCCCTTTGCATTTGATACCAATACCGACATTATCGGATATTGTGTATTGAATGACTCTCGTGCGCCAACGGTTTCGGACATCCGGAAACCGAGGTTCTGAGTAAGGGGTGAGGGTACGTGTTGGGAAGCACACAAAGGACACCCAACCTCGCCCGCACATTAGCGGCCTCTACTAAGAATTCGAATGACTTTCCAATACGCGCATTAGTTAAACGGGAAAATGATATGCAAAGATTATTTTCCCTAAACATCTGAATGGAATCGAAAAGGGTTTCTAAGTCAATTTAATGCAATAAATTCTACGTCAAAGTGGAATTTTAGCATGTGGGTTCATTTTAGTGCGATAAAATAAACAACCAAAAAAATGCCAAGAGAAACAATAAATGCATTAGTAACGATATAACGGTTTATGAAATGTTGAGTGATATAGAATGATGCAAATGAGTTAATGCATGGTTTTGAAAGAGGTGTTTCACGTGATAGATTAGGCACGTGTTGACTTAAGTCACGAAAACGATTAACGAGACTCGAATGTGATGTGTAGGACTCGCGGTTTAACGTGATTAAGGTCCACTCAACCGAGTCCTTGTGTGACTCGACCGAGTCCTTGTGTGACTCGACCGAGTGAACCTCTGTAAAGCGGTTTGTCCAGGTTTTGTGACCCTACTCGACCGAGTTACTGACCAACTCGACCGAGTACATCGCCAAACGACCGAGTCACTGTGTGACTCGACCGAGTGGAGGTCATAGAGGCATTCTGTTTCGTATTACGGACCCTACTCGACCGAGCTATTGATCAACTCGATCGAGTACGTTGCCACTCGACCGAGTCACTGTGAGACTCGACCGAGTGGAGGTCGTAAGAGACGTTCTGTCTCGGTTTTTGTAATGTCACTCGATCGAGTGGTGTAGGCACTCGGTCGAGTGACACCTGTACGAACCGTGTCGTTTGCAATTTTAAATATCGATTTTGAAATTGCTTTTGATTTTTGATAACTTGACGAATTGGGCGTAAATATGGCGGAATTTATACTCAATTCGGGACTTGAATACTCGTCGTATCCCATATTTGATTATCGAATCGATATGGCATAATAGAGTAAAAATGATAGAAGATTAATTTAAGTCGACTTAAATTAACTACCGCGATATGGTAGGTTTCCTTCGCGTTAAATAATGTCGTAATTCTATTGAATTGTATTGACAATTACTTTAGCATCAACGGAAAATCGCATTAGTTAACTTATGTTACTAGATCGTTAGATTCGACATCCAATTAGGGAATTGGTATCGAATTTAATAGATCGACGCTTTGCTTAAATTGAAAAACGTGATTCCCTCCGCATCCCGACGTCATAATTAATTCTCACGAATTGTTTGACGTCGGATCCGCATCAACGGGTTTCGACCCTTATTAAAATACAATGTTTGCTTTTGAAAATCGACGTGATTATATGACTCGAATAATGATGAGGACGAATTAAAAAAAAGATTATTGTTTAAGTTGACTTATCTCAATAATCAAATAGTCGGGGTACCGGAATAAGCGACCGTCAACGTTGTGTGCAGTACACTTGTATATTCGTGTTTTCTTATTCCGATATCCCTCTTATTCGACACGAATTGATAAGTATTTTTAATGCTTTGATATTAATTATACTATAGATATTATGATGCAATAAAAAAAACGAAAAAAAAGATGCGAGAAGAAGATGAAGACGACGTGAGGAAGAGAAGGAGAAAAGAAAGGGTTTTGACACCTCAACCTACATGTTCTTGTCTCGGATCGAACTCGTAACCGTGGCTTTAACACAAGAGTCTTCGAGGTGAATGAAGGTTAAGTTATGGTGGCTCAGGATTGATTCCTAAAACTAGGTTTAGGGTTTTTGCTAGTGTATTGGTTAGGGTTGTATGTGTATGATTGCTCAAAGGTGTGTAGAGATCAGGGTTTTTTGAAGTGTTAAAAAGTTGTATAATGTATTGCATGGGGGTTGCTTATATAGGCAAGACTAGGGCACCCGGTTTAGGGCTACTCGACCGAGTAGGTGGCTAACTCGGTCGAGTGGCCCGTCACGCTTACAACCGGGCTCGAAACAGGCCCACTCGATCGAGTGGGTCGGGCACTCGATCGAGTGGCCCAACGGGTTGCACGGGTCCATTGACTTGGACCTTGACTTTGGATGTTTGATGGGTTTTGTGTTTGACTTGGACTTTTTGATGATGTGAGGGGTTGTTTTGTGTGTCTCGGAAACGACTTTGACCGGGGTTGACCCAATCGTAAAAAGTCGGTTTTAATTCCGGTGTCGGTTTCGGCCCAAATTAGCCTTATTTGATTGGAAACGGCCCACTGGACCTGGATTTGAGGTTGATTTTGTGATATTTGTACTCTGTAAGTGTGTTAGCCAACAATTAATGGATTTGAGCCCGTATCCGAGCGCATAGAATCACGTTAGCGTCCGATCATCATCGGGTGTTTTTTGGAAACTGCCATAGACACCTGGCAGTCAAAATGCGGGTGTCTACAGAGCCCCCACTCTGACTGAGGCTTGGACAAGGCGAAAGTCAGAGTAGCCACCAGGCCAATCGAGGATTGAAACTTGGCGGACTTCCGGCCGGGTCGTTTATAGTCCATTAGACTTCCGTGAAGGGCTCGCCAGCCATAAGCTAGAAACCATACCTGGGCTGATGATAATACTCTGTGGGGCATTTGGACTTGTCGCGTAAGTCCTGGGTGTGCCTGTGTGTAGGCCCATCCCGTGAAAATGCTGGGGAGGTGTAGTAGTTTGCATGTCCCTGTTTGAGTCGTACCTGTATAAATCACATAAAATGCATGCAACACGTAGGTAGTAAAATTACTCGTGCTGGGGAGAAATGATTTTTCGAAAATTTGAATTTTTGAAATCTTGAATATTTGAGATTTTTTTACTTTTGGAAACTTTGAGATTTTTGACTCCTAACAAAGATTAGGAAAGTTCGGGATGGAGATTTCCGTGCTAGTATCGAGACTAGGCTCGTGGCTTGATTCAAATTAGGATTAGGAAATTTTCCTAAACGGTTTGCAAGGCTAATGCTATATATAGCCCTCTCTTGCTCTTGATTTCTCCATAATTCTCATCACAAATCAATCCCTTCTTTAAAGAAAGTCTCTTTATTTCCTTTAAGGCAAAAAGAAAATCTCTTTATTTTCTTAAGGAATTAGCCATGGGAATCGATAGATTGACCGTTATGCTGCAGGAGTGGTCTCGACGCTTTAGGGACATGGATAGGGTGGCGCTCAACCAGACGGGTATAACTCAGCTGTACCCGTTCCGTCAGATGATGGTTGATCGCTACTTTTTGGATGCATGCTTGGCTTACTGGGATGACATATATCATGTCTTTGCTTTCTCTCGAGGCGAAGTTTGCCCTTTACCTGAGAAGATTGCAGCTATAGGAGGATGGAACCCGATACTCCGTCCCGCTGTCCCGTACTCAATCTATGACCCGAGGAGGAAGCTTCGAGAATTTCTAGGGCTTTCTCACAACGAGGTATCCCGCATGATAGAAGGTGATAAACTTTCTCTGATCGACTTGGCTGAGAAATTTATGAATTCTCTTGATGTTCGGGTCAGACCGGCTTACAGCCGTAGGGCTTTTTCCTTCTGTATGCTCCACGTATATGCTTTTGAGGGTCACATGGATTTGTTATCCTGCATGGGAGACACCCGTCTTCTGACCGTAGTAGATTTGATGGAGACTGAACACAGCCCGGCTTGGCTGATCACGGGCGAGATTATCCAAGGATTGGACAGCCGCAAGGGGGACTCAACAATTCGTCTTACCGGGAGCACCCGATTGCTGCAAGTATGTTACTTTGCAATTTATTATTAATTTTTTTTTTTTCGCTTTTTGAATTTTTTTTTCGGATTGGCTGCTGCAGTGGGCACTCGATCGAGTCACCCTAACACTCGACCGAGTGCCCTCGTACAAACCTCCTGATCTTCTCTCAGAGGTACCACTCGATCGAGTCATCTTGCCACTCGATCGAGTGCCTTCGTAAAAAGCCCCCTGTTTGTGTTCAGGGGTACCACCCGATCGAGTGTCCTAGGTACTCGATCGAGTGGCCTTAGGAGGGCATTTATTTTGCTTTGGGAACTCATGCTTTTGTTTATTTTTTCCAGATTTGGCTATATGAGTGGCTATCAGTGATAGATCCTCCCCTTGATGCGAGCAACTATCGTCATAACCAGGTGATGACGAGGCGGCGGGCCATTGATTTTTCTCGTCAGATTACGCAAAAGTATTGGGACGAGGTTTTGTCTTTCCATGGTGGCCCGCTAATTCGATGGGTAGTTCCGTGGTGGCCCATCTACCTTTGGAGTGGCTTGGACCGGAGGGACAGAGCCCGTTATCAGGTGATCCTATCTTTCAGGCAAACGGTTCATCTCTACCCAGATCGCATACTAAGGCAGTATGGATGGACCCAGCGAATCCCTGAAGTTGAAGCAGTTGTGAGTAACCCTACCCAACTGACTGATGTGATGTGTGATACCTGGATGCAAAGATGGTACATACGGCATACTTGGCCCATTGTCAAATCTCGCCACTCAATCTGGGTTTCAGATTCTTACACGAAGTGGACCAAAGCAGCTGATGCTAAAGCCCGAGCTGCGCTGAAGGTTGACGAAGCTTTTGACCTGCTGAGAAGGGGCAAGCTAAAGACAACAGGGGCTTTTTCGATGACGGTGACACCTCGGCTACCATGGTTCGTCTTATGTCAGGGCATAAGAAGAAGACTAAAACTCAAGCTGAAGGGTCCAGTGCTAAAGGTGCTTGGGGGAAGGTGAGCCCCCGGATTGACTTGGAAAGGAGACTGGGTCCGAGACTACCCGTGCAGGACCGACTTGGCCCACGGGATAGATTACCCGAGCACGTGCGGGCTCGCATTGGACCGAAGACCGTAATAGAAGACCCGTCGCCGAAGAAACGGGCTCGTGCTGAAGAGGTTCCACTTGTGATTCGGGAACGCTCGCCACCACCCCGAAGACCTCAGGCTCCACGTGACCCAAGGACAAGGGGAAGGGGAAAATGCCCGGATATTAGTCTCCGTTATTTATTATTTGAATATTAATATTATTTTTTGTGGTGTGATTTTTTGTGTGTATGCCGTGTCCAGCATTTTTTTCCCAAATTTATCGGTTAAATAAAGACGTATTAAAGAATACCGTTCCCGTCTTTTCGTTTATTGCAGTGGTTGTACCCTTTAGAGGGGTTGCCTACGTATCCACGATTAGCGGAATCAAACCAACCGTAGTTCAAAATTTGATTTAATTGAATTTTGCAATTCTCGAAATACACCAAGATTATTAATTCGAGATGTGTGACGGTAGAATAATTAATTCTAGCTTATTGACTTGTCTATAACTTTTGAAAATTTATAAAAAGACAATTTTTTTATAAATTTTGCTAATGACATTGAGATGGGTTTTAGGGGTAGTAGCGCTTCAGCTGGTCCAAGTTGGTTGGGTTGTCAAATTCGTTCCCGTCCAAGTCTTTCAGCATCACCGCTCCTCCTGATAGGACCTTCTTGACTAAGTATGGCCCAGCCCAATTGGGTTTGAATTTACCCCTTGGGTCAACCGGTAGTAAGGCGCGAACCGATTTCAGGACCAAATCCCCTTCTTTGATGTTTCTGGGCCTAACCCTTTTGTTGAAAGCCCGTTGGATCCTCTTTTGATATATTTGGATGATGTTGAGGGCCCGTGATCGCCGTTCGTCCAGAAGGACTAGCGAATCATATCGGGCTTGGACCCAATCTGCTTCAGGTACTTGGCTTTCAAGTAAAATCCTGAGGGATGGTACTTCTAGCTCGACCGGTTGGACCGCTTCCATTCCGTATGTCAAGTAATACGGGGTTGCTTCGGTTGCAGTGCGAATTGAAGTTCGGTATCCCCATAGGGCGAAGGGTATTTTGTCGGGCCAGTCCCGATAATTCTCAGCCATCTTTTTAAGTATGGTGACAATTGTCTTATTGGCCGCTTCTACCGCTCCGTTTGTTTGAGGTCGGTAAGGCGAAGATGTATGCCTTTGAATTTTGTATTTTGCCAGCAATGCGGCAGTTTCGGCTTGAAAGTGGGTCCCGTGATCACTAATAAACTCATGAGGGATCCCATACCGGCATATGATCTTGTTTTGGATGAATTTGGCCACGTGCTTGGCGTTCAAGACACGGTATGACTCGGCTTCGACCCATTTGGTGAAGTAGTCGATGGCCACCAAAATGAAGCAATGACCTCCCGTCCCGGAAGGGTGAACCTTTCCAATTATGTCAATACCCATGTCGAAAATGGCCATGGTGATGTCATGGTATATAATAGGGAAGATGGCATGTGTTGTACGTTGGCAAAGATCTGACAGTTATGGCAGTGTTTGACATATAACTGACAGTCTGTTTCCATGGTGTTCCAATAATACCCGAGCCTCATGATTTAGCGGGCTAGCATATGGGCGTTCATATGCGGACCGTTTTCACCGTCTGTACTTCGGTCATTACCTTTTCGGCCTGTACTTTGTCGATGCATAGGAGTAGAGCCCCCTGTGCCGTCTTCTTGTACAATTGCCCGTCGTCCGTGCGAACAAATTGGGTTGCCAATCTCCGCAGGGCCTTCTTGGCCCGGTTTTCGGTTCCCGGGGGATATTCTCCCGTTGCTAAGTAAGTTAGGACTGACTGATACCAGGGTTCTGGGTCAGCTAGCTCGATGTCCTGGATGGCGTGTACATACGCCGACTCGGACCGTCTTTCGACACAGATTGGCATGCTGGTCAGGTGATCCGGGATATTCAGTAAAGATGCTAATTTGGAAAGTGCATCTGCAAATTGATTTTCTTCCCGGGGCAGATAAATGTATTACACCTACTGGAATTGTTTCTCTAGAACTCGTACCCGTGCTTGGTAAGCCACGAGATTGGTGTTCCGAGTTTTCCATTTTTGGAGAGCCTGATTGATGACCAATGATGAATCACCGTGGACCCGGAGGTTTGTTACCCCTAAATCAGCGGCGGCTTGCAACCCGTGAATGCATGCTTCGTATTCGGCTGCGTTATTGGTCACATCAAAGTCCAATTTGATGGATAAGGGAGTGTGTTCCCCTCGTGGTGAGATTAGCAGAATCCCGACCCCGAATCCTCGAAAGTTGGATGCTCCGTCAAAATACAAATCCCATGTTTCGGTATCGGTATGGAATATGTCTTCATCAGGAAAGGAGCAAGTATCGGTGTGTCCGTCTTCGGATATTGGGCTATCGGCGAGGAACTCGGCTAATACCCGTCCCTTGATGGCTTTTAACGGTACAAATTTGAGGTCGAACTCGGATAGCATTGAAGTCCATCTGGACATCCTGCCGTTGAGGACGGGCTTCTCGAACAGGTATTTGATTGGATCCATTTTGGATAACACATGTACCTCGTGACTCAACATGTAATGTCGGAGCTTTTTAGTGGCCCAAACTAATGCAAGGCACGTCTTTTCGAGCATTGTGTTTTTGCACTCGTATTCGAGGAACTTTTTACTGATGTAGTAAATAGCCCGCTCTTCTGAATCGACTGTCTGGGCCAGCATAGCCCCCATGGTTGTCTCGGTCGTTTTTAGGTATAATGACAAAGACAAGCCGGGTTGAGGTGGCATTAATACTGGCGGAGCAGACAGTATCTCCTTGATTTTATCAAATGTCGTTTGACATTTGTCGTCCCACAGTACTCGCTCCCCTATCTTCAGTTTCTTGAAAATGGGCTCACATACCATGGTTAATTTTGAGATGAACCGGCTGATGTATTGGACTTTCCCGAGAAACCCCCGTATTTCTTTTTTCGGTTTTGGGTGGTTTCATCTCGGTGATGGCTTTGATTTTAGCTGGGTCGACCTCGATGCCACGTTGGCTAACGATATGGCCCAGTTATTTGTCGGATGTTACCCCGAAGCTGCATTTTTGAGGATTTAGCCTCATGTTGTATTTGCGCAGTCGGGTGAAAAAATTTCTTAGGGCCGCGATGTGCCCACTCCGGTCCTTGGACTTAACGATCATGTCGTCCACGTAGACCTCCACTTCTTTGTGCATCATGTCATGTAGTAAAGTAGTGGCGGTCCGTTGATAAGTGGCCCTGGCATTGATAAGCCCAAATGGCATAACAGTGTAACAGTAAGTAACGCAAGGTGTAATGAAGGTGGTCTTACCCATATCCTCTTCTGCCATTTTAATCTGATTGTATCCGGCATACCCATCCATGAACGATAGAAGGGCATGATCGGCCGTGTTATCCACCAGTATGTCGATGTGTGGTAACGGAAAATCGTCTTTTGGGCTTGCTTTGTTGAGGTCTCGGAAATCCACACATACCCGCACCTTGCCATCCTTCTTGGGTACCGGCACGATGTTTGCAACCCAGTCTGGATATTCAGACACTTGTATAAAGCCCGCTTTGAATTGCTTGCCAACTTCCTCTTTGACTTTGAGGGACCATTCGGGCTTCATTCTTCGGAGTTTTTGCTTTACCGGTTTGCACCCATCTTTGATGGGTATTCGGTGTTCGGCTATTTCCCGGTCTATACCCGGCATGTCCTTGTAGGACCATGCAAAAACGTCTTTGAAATCTTGGAGGAGGTCTGCGAATTGTCTTCTCTCCTCTGGATCTAAGGATAGGCCCAACTTAAGCATCTGGGGCTCTAAAGTGGTTCCCACGTTGATGGACTCGGTTTCTTCGATTACCGGATCCCGGGACTCCCTTTGTTCGAGCTGCTCGATCAGATGTGGAGGTAGAGGTACCTGTTCGTCGGGTTTCTCAATGTCATTGCATATAAAATTTTTGAAACTGAGAAAATTTTGGAAATAAGACAAGTCGTAAGCAAAACGGTTTTCGATATTATTATTAATAGTAAATTTTCTGAAAATCTCGAAAAGAGCGGCCATCTGATCGTTGGTCAGTGGCGGGATAGGGAGAGGTCTTGGGATAGGCCCCGAGACCTCAGTGAATAAAGGAAGAGGGGTTACAGACTCGACTTTAGCACTAGACCCTCTAGACTCGGACTCAGACTCCGACTCTGACTCAGACTCAGACTCGGTATCCGGCATGTCTCCCTCGCTGGTGGTCAGCTTGTAGGTCCGCCCTTGACTGTCGGTCCACTTGATGGTCTTCTTCTAGGCCCTCTTTCCTGTATCTGTACCAACTTCGGTGATCAGCTTTGTTGGGTTGAACCGATCGCTGCGAAGGATCAGGTTGACCAAGTCGTCTTTCGAAGCGGGGACGGCCTTGTCTTCTCCAAATAAGAGCCCCAGCACGGGCTCAGAATTGTTTCCACCCTCCTGGGATTCGGCCTGGACGATGGTGAATATATCGTCAGGGATGTAGTTGCATTCCCGAGCCGTTTTGGTCTCGGGATATGTGATGGTGGACTGGTAGAGGCCCACCTGGATCGCCCCAAACACTGGAGTGACGAACTTGATTGCATATGCCCGGCCCACGTTTTCCGAGCTCATAGTATATCCCAAATCGAGTCGAGACTCTCTGTTGTCGAGGACCTCGATGATCTTCCCTGCCGGAAGGTACGGCCTTGAGGTGGCTCCGGGTAGGTAACCCAGATTTTGTAGCATCGTGTCGACCCTAACGGTGAAGTAAGGCTTGAAGAGATATGCCTCATTAATCATACCCACGAAGTCGAACCCTCGTGGTTCGGCCCCGTTTGTGGCATTACAGCTAGCCACGGTGATAAGAGTAGCCTCTAGTGTGATGATGTCGTCCCGAAGTGGCATCTTGACTTTCCTATGTAAGGTAGAGGACACAGCCTTGACTGCATGGATCCACGGCCTCCCTAGTAGTAGGTTAAAGGATGAGGTGACATCAATCACCTGGAACTCTAACTCTTTTTCGATCGGGCCCGTTATGATCTTTAATTTAACGGCCCCGGCAACAGGTTTTGGGCTTCCGTCGAAAGCCTGGATGGTCTGCGCCGTTGGAAGATAATCGGCATCGGTGATGCCGAGGGCTTTTGCGGTCCTTAGAGGAAGGACATTTACAGCGGATCCGTCATCAATAAGCGTCATCGGGAGGTATTTGCCTCGACAAATGACGGTAATGTATAGGGCTAGATTATGATTGGGCCCAAATACCGGTAGGTCGGACTCGGAGAAGGTGATTAGTGGGCCCTCTTCCTTGGATTTTCCTTTGAGATAAGGCATGATAGTGGCTACCATTTCAGATGGGGTAGCCTTTGAGTCGACCTTGATTTCATCGATAGCCTTAGTTAGTGCTTCCCGATGAGCTTGCGAGCTAACTAAGAGTTGCCATACAGTTAAGTCAGCTCGAACCCTCTTCAATTGCTGGACCAGAGCCGTGTCCGGGCTTGGTTCTTCGAGGGTAGGCTCCGTCCTGGCAGGTTCAGTGACGGATATAGGAGTAGAACGCCCGGCTGCGGCGATGTGGTTGGTGGCTAAGGCTTTAGATTTAGCCTTTCGGAACTCTTCGAGAGTGATGGGGGCAGCTTCCCCTTTGGCTAAGTAGACATCGTCCTCGTCATCGAACCATATCCCATTGATTTGTGGGATGAAAGGATAAATGAGGTGAGAACAATCTATTACCTCTCCCAAGAATATAGCATGGGCGCTGAACGGGTTTTCCTTGTTGCTCGGCTTGTCTCCGGGCAACGGGATTTTCCCGCTCTCGATAAGATCTTGTATCAGGTGCTTTAACCTCCAACATTTTTCAGTATCATGCCTGTTACCCCGGTGATACTGACAGTAGGCTTGGGCATTGTAAGTTTTGGGCCTCTTCTCTACTAGAGGTTCTGCAGTTGGGCCTATCGGCTGGATCAGGCCCTTTGAAGATAGCCTTTGTAAGGCGTAAGTATAGGTAGTCCCTATATCTGTGAATACCTGATTTGGTGTATTCTTTTTAGATGAGGTGTCAAGCAGGTTTACCTCTTCGAAGATGCTGCGAGTTGCGGCTGCAGGTGTGGGCTTATTTATAGATGAACTAGCCCCTTGATAACCTTTAGTAGAGGCCTTAGTCAGGCTCTCCAGTCTCAAGTCATCTTCGATTCTTGTGCCCATTTCAGTAAGGACAGCGAAATTGGGGATGATGGCATACCGGAGATGGACCCGGTAGGATGGGAGGAGGTTTTTGACAAAAACCTCCACTAGGGCCTTCTCGCCAGGCTTGTCAACCAGCTTCACGCTCTCGGCCCTCCATCGTTGCAAGTATTTTGTGAACCCTTCTTTGGGCTCTTGAGCCATGACATCCAGAGTACGCATTGTAGTCTGGATTTCAGTGTTATCGGCGTAGTTCCGAGCAAATTCGGTCGCCACATCGTCCCAAGTCTTGTATTTCTTGGGGTCGAGCCTGTAGAACCAGGCCTTGGGATGCTTCTCCAAAGAGGAAGGGAATAGGTGCTTGAACATGGCGGACTTTACCCCTTTGACTGCCATGAAGTCCTTGAAGGGCCGGATATGATGGACCAGGTCTT
Organism: Agrostemma githago; assembly: GCA_958450325.1. Lineage (NCBI taxonomy): Eukaryota > Viridiplantae > Streptophyta > Magnoliopsida > Caryophyllales > Caryophyllaceae > Agrostemma > Agrostemma githago. Next base: position 53,160,107 of record OY288239.1, read on the forward strand.
CGGTACCCTCAAACATAGGAATTCCCGTTAAGTTGAGGTTGGCAGGAAGCTCGTCATTCAAAGGTGAATAAATACGAGCATTCTCAGTGTGGATCGAGTTGTTCGTTGATAGGTGAACTTGTTCCTCGAGCCTGCGAACAACACTGACCAATTCGGCTATGGGTCCAGTGGGCTCAGCTCCTGCAACAGGGACCGTCTTCTCCACAGTGCTCAGGCGAGTGTCCAAAGTTGCTTGGTTAGCAAGAATGGAGGTCAGTTGAGTCTCGATCTTGGTTAGGGCATCTTTCAACTCTTCCATTTTGCGTTGATGTCGGGTTGCGGGTGGCCTGTCTGTAAGAACACCGCATAATCAGAAACTAGCCCAGAAATCCTGGAATAGGAAGTACATCCCGAACAAGACTAAAAGAGGAAATGACTCGAAAGGACGCTTAGACGGGTGACTTGTGAAATGCGGGCCTTCCTTAGGATTCGGCGAGTGGGCCTAGTCCTGTTTGAAGGAAGGTTCACGTGAGACATCCCCAGACTTTTGACTTGATCGTGTTGACGGGCCCTCCTTGTAAGAGTATGTCCTACTTAAGTGGGCCTTGCCTTAGTCTAATAAGGCGGACTGGGATAGGGAAGAAACCCGTGATGTAAGATCGACAGAGCTTCGACGCTAAAGACCTCGACAACTTATGACATGACCCGACATTGCTAAATACGGGAAGTCCTAAGAAGAGGGAAGTTTTGAAAATTGATAGTTTTTTGAAAAAGTCCGAGGAAACTCGGTTGAGGGCCCAATTTTCGAGAAAAAAATGAAAAAAGCATTGGGCCGCGGGTTTCGAAAGTAATTTTGAGTTTTGAATCGGGCAGCATACCGTCTAGAAAATAGGCCATTTTGAGTAAAATCATAAGTCCTAAATTCGGCATGTCCCAGGTTTTGAAATCGAATGTCTTGAAAAAGATGCAATTTTTGAAAAGTTGACATTTTTGAAAACGACTCGGAAACCAAGTAGCACGTAGTCACACAAGCATTATAACGACACCATGTATGCTCTACACTAAGTCTCGGTCGGTCTAAGAGGGTTTATACTAGTGTACATAGTCTAGACGTTGATCGGGACGGACTCTCTAAGTCGAATTGAGCTTAGAACATGCCGCGAAACCCACTCGAATCGACTATGGACACCTTTTGACATATCCATATTGGAGTACATCAATGGTATAGTGGGACGTCGGTCACCAGTACCGGCCCGGGAAAATATGGGTTATGCATGAACCGTAAAACTAAAACGCGTATTGTATTTGTCAAACGATTTCTATTCGAGTCTCACCCTGAGGATGCCGATGGTAAGTCACACATCAGTTAATCCCCAGCGGAGTCGCCAAATTGTGGACATGACATAGGTCCACCCCGACGCGGCCACGCGGGGGGTTTGGGTAGGCGAATGAATCTCCATATGAGAATGGATCGAATTAAAATTTAGGTCCATGTGGAGTCGCCACCGAATTTTGTGGTTATTCGGAACCATTCGAGCCCACTCTATGTCGTAGTGGTCCGTATACAAAATACGGCCCATTTCCGATGTCAGAGTTTATTGGGCTCGTCCCTTTGCATTTGATACCAATACCGACATTATCGGATATTGTGTATTGAATGACTCTCGTGCGCCAACGGTTTCGGACATCCGGAAACCGAGGTTCTGAGTAAGGGGTAAGGGTACATGTTGGGAAGCCCACAAAGGACACCCAACCCCGCCCGCACATTAGCGGCCTCTACTAAGAATTCGAATGACTTTCCAATACGCGCGTTAGTTAAACGGGAAAATGATACGCAAAGATTATTTTCCCTAAACATGTGAATGGAATCGAAAAGGGTTTCTAAGTCAATTTAATGCAATAAATTCTACGTCAAAGTGGAATTTTAGCATGTGGGTTCATTTTAGTGCGATAAAATAAACAACCAAAAAAATGCCAAGAGAAACAATAAATGCATTAGTAACGATATAACGGTTTATGAAATATTGAGTGATATAGAATGATGCAAATGAGTGAATGCATGGTTTTGAAAGAGGTGTTTCACGTGATAGATTAGGCACGTGTTGACTTAAGTCACGAAAACGATTAACGAGACTCGAATGCTATGCCATTTCTTTTTCTTCTTTTGTATTTTGTTTTTGATTTGTTGTGGCTTTTCTTGTTCTTCTTTCTTTTCTTTCTTTTCATTCTTTTTCTTTCTTTTTGTTGGTTTGCCCTTCTGGCCAAATTTTGTATCATAGACAATTATTGCAACCAAGCAAGTATAGGAACCTCGATATTTTGCAACTTATTTGTGGAAATGTATAGAAGGTAGGGAAATGGGTATGTCGGGAGCGCACTTTCCCTTCAAACCAACGAAAAAGGTGGAAACTTGGACTAATCAAAACCATTTCAAACATGGTCACCTAAAAGACGGGACTCGGGAACCTAGGCCTTTTCACTCCGTGGGTGGTCAAAGTGGTCAAAAGGCAAATCCCACAGTAAATCCCTAGTAGACTAAGTGGGCTCAAGGTAAGAAACCAACGAAACTATTGATTTAAAGTTATTCTACTAGACTAAAGTTCAAGAATCGATTCATATCACTAGGAAGAGAAAGTAAACACTTGCGCACTAGCCTCAAAACCGGGTTTTCGAAAAAAATTTCTACACTAGACAGGAACTACACATGACAGAACAAAGATGAAAGAAAATGAAACAAAACAAGACAAAACAAAACAAAACAAACACACAAGGAAATAAACAATTACCACCCCGAAACTTCCAAACAAGCAACCACATTAACCACAAACTCCAAAAAGCTCCACCCGAGCACACACCATCACAAAACATCCTCCAAACCCCAAAAAAGGGAAAAGGAGAAAGAAATGAAAGAATACTACCGGATGTCAAGAGCTCTCCGAAACTCACGGCGATCAAGCAACCTACACGGAAATGGGGAGCAAAATACACAACACAATAAATATACGACATTACCTTTCACCAAAAAAAACCAAATATACGACATAAAGACTCAAAAGAAAAAGACACAAACGAAAATCTTTTTCGTTTTTTTATTAAATTCTTCAAAATTTAAGAATTTTTTAAAATTTTTCAAAAAAACTACGAAAATAAAACTAAACTAGACTAGGATATCGCTCCCCCACGCACACTTAAACCGAGCAATGTTCTCATGCTCGATCGGTTGTGTGTGGAAGACACTAAAAAGAAGAGAAAAAGGGAAAAATAAAGTTAAAAATCAAAAATGAAAGTGAAGAAAGGGTAGAATGTGTCCGGCCGGGGTGTAATCAAGTCACCAAGGAGCGAGACGAGAAAAGATATGGATCGGGGAAGAAATAAAAAGGAGAAAATAAAAGGAAATGGGAGGGGAGGGCTAGATGTAATCAAGTCACCTAGCCCAGATTCCGTCCAAATCCGACTAAATTCTACGAAAAAGGGAAAATAAATAAAGAAAAAGGGAGAAGATCTTGCCAATTTGGATTTTTCAAATGATTCTCGATGTAATCACGTCATCGAGAATCAGGAGCAAAGACCACAAAGGCCCCGAGGGCCACCATGACACCAAAAGGATAAAGGGAAGGGGAACATACAAAGATAGACTAGCAATAAAAGACGGAAACGAAAGGAGAGTCGCCTACCAAACGGTTGGGAACTCAATTATCTCCATCGTCTCAATGATCATTATCGGCACCTTGCTTGTCTTCATCATCGTTATTCCTCTTCTTCCTAAATGTAGCCGGATGGTTGAAGTATCGGGCTTGTAATGGTGTAATGAGGTTGGGATTTAAGGGGAAACTCGGTGTATATTGATGAGAAGAAGAGATGAAGGTGTATAATTGTAGTGCAAGGATGAAATGATAGTGGCAAAGGTGATTAGGGAGGTTGGGAGGGGGTATAAAGAGGTGGGGTGGGGCTTAAATGAAAAAGAGAAGGCAAATAAGGCTTGCTGAGGTCCTTCTTGGTCGTGACGGCCCCATCACGGTCGGGAAGACCTCATCCTGGTCGGGAAGACATTGCTCCCGGTCGGGAAGGCATGTCAGTAAGCGGACTTTTAAAGCACAACTTGTCACGGTCGTGAGGGCTTCATCTCGGCCGTGACACCTCTCTAGTTCTTCATTCCCTTTGATTTTACCAAGTCTTGCACCCAAATAATACCTAGGGATCAAAAATTCCGTCCCAAAAAGCTTGAGCTAAGCTCATAAACCGACTTCCTTCACCAAGCTTCAAAGCTTCTATCATCCATAACCTTTCAAAACTCTTCATCCTCACTTCGAACCTATCAATCAAGCTCAATAATTTCCATCAAAAATCCCTCCCTCACATCACTCAAGAAAATCCCAAATTACAAGAATTCCACAAAACATACAAAGCCTAGAAACCAAACAAACAAATCACACAAATACATACACAAAAACTCAAAAGAAGAGGAAAGAGGAATATACAACATGACGGTTCTTGAGGAACTCTATAAAACCGGGGATGATGGACTCTTCATTCTTATCCATAGCCCTCAAGGGCTCGGAGGAGCAAGTCAAAGGCTCGAGCCACATCATAATGAGGGCTCATTGAGTACCCGAGCCAAGCTATCGTCCACAGCCTCCAAGTCGGAAGCGAGAAGTAGTCATCCAAAGATCCATTATCTTGTTTCATGTGGCCTCCGGGGTCATTCCAACCTACAAGCTTTAGCAACTTCTTCCTCCCTAAGAATCGTCTCAAACCACAAGCAAGCGTCAAATATCTAGCACAAGAGTCAAAAGGGGGTTTAGCCCTCTTCTCTTCATCCATCATTCCCAAGTCATCAACAAGTTCCGGCCCAATATCTCCAAATCCTAAAACATCGTTCTTCCCCACATCATCAATAAGAAGAGATTTAAAACTCATACAAGCGGTTTCAATCTCTTCTAAATCAAGATCCAAATTACACACAAGGGGTTCACAATATTTTATTGGATTTTCACATATGGGCAACTTGATTTCATCATTCATATCCCATGACTTCACAACTCCTACCAGCTCACTCAACTGACCCCAAAATTCTACATCCTCAACAATAGGCTCATTAGAAGCGGCATGAAGCTCAAGAAGAGGGCAAGTGGAGGGGATTGAAGGTTCAACAAGTATGGAGGGGATAGACTCTTGAATTTCCTCTATTTTATCGATGTTTTCATCAATGAAACTCTTCAAATTCCTACTAACCTCATCTAATTTTTCACTAACAATGCCTTCATCAAGGGTTATTTCCTCATTCGTCTCATCTTGGGTAGACAATCTAGGTTCTTCATAGCAAGTCTCGCTTCTCAAAGGGAATTCATTAGCGACTTCATCATTGGGTTGTTCCCCTTCCCCAAATGAACATCCTTCATCAAGTTGTGAAGTTCGAGTTAAAAACATTAATGTTTTAGCCGCTATAGCATTTAATCTAGATTTACATGCCTCGTTTTCCCTTTGATATTGAGCCATGATTTCATAATGTTCCTTTTGCATTTCTTGTTGGCTCTTTTGCAATTGAAGAATTGATTGATATAACTCCAAGTTGGGCATTTGGTGGTCATTGGGGTTTTGGAATGCTTCTTGAAAACCTTGATGATGCCCAAGGGGTGGGGCATCATATGGTTGGTAATGAGGTTGAGATGATTGGTAGTATTGTGGGTTTTTGGGCTCATAATGTGGTTGAGGTGAAGGGTAATATGGTGGGTTTTGGGGAGATTGGCTTCCATGTGAAGAAACATGTTGAAACATGGTGGGCTCACAATGGAAATTTGAGTTATAACCACCATGATCATAGGATTGATAAGCATTCACTTATTGGAAGCCGTTTCCATGTCCTTGAAACTCGTACCCACGGGTTTCTTGATTACCCCATGAAGCTTGATAGTAGTTAGGAGACGTCATGGCATAGTCTCGATTCGTAGAGGGAGAGGAGGAATTTATGGTGGCTTCTATAGGTGGGGAGTTTAGATCAATCTTCAAGTTTTGCTCAAAATCGTTGCTTGTACCCGGTTGGGAACCTCTCAATCTTACAACCGTTCGTTGACGAAGGCTTCGAAAAAACCCTTCCGGCTCTGAGTTGTAAAGAAGAGAATGGTCACCACCTCTAGGAATAAACTATAGACTAGGAGCAAACGTGAGAAGTCTAGTGCTTTTTGAGCACTAGACAAGAAGGAAATATACTTCACACACACAGGAAGCAAAGGAAAACAAAGAAAAACACAAAAACAAAGACAAAGTCAAGTAAATAGGCAAACAAAGTCTAAACTAGCACCGTCCCCGGCAACGGCAACAATTTGGTGGCAGGGATTGTCGTGGATCCCGACACCAAATAAAACCAACCATTCCTAAGGTAGGTAGCTAGGGCAAGTCGGGTCGATTAACGGGGACGGAAAACGGTCTAGATAAGGTTCACCTAAGGACTAGACTATGCGAACAAAGCCAAACAACTAAAACAATGAAGAGGGATAAAACTATGACTAAGAATAAGCTAAGTATAACAACTAAACCTAAAAGATACAACTAACTAGAGGAATAATAGCTAAGATGAAGAAAAATCAATAAGGAAAGAACTAGGATTAGGTTGGGTTCAAGGGTGACGAGATGATCAAGGAAGAGCAAAGAAGAAGGGGTAGTCAAGCTATCTAAGCAAAATTCGGGCTCTCGCTCCAAAATCGACCTAGAGGTTCCTCGCTCTCGCGCAAGAACCCATCCTAACAACATACAAGGTCACAAGAAGAAGGCAAGAAAACATGCATTTGCACCTACAAGTCATTCAAGCATTTCATCAAACATGATCCATGCATACAACCAAGAAGCAACCAAAACTTCCACCAACAATCTACACAAACCCTTAATCACCCATTGAATACACCCAATCCCCCTATTAATCCTAGCAAGAGAACTACTCGCACATATCTAAACTAAAACTGACATAAACAAGAGAAATCAACATAAGAACAAAAACATTCATAATGAATAACAAGCAAGGATGTACAATAAACAAAAGATGAAGCTTAAAACTTAACTAAAAATGAAAGATTAGGATAAAGAGAGGAGAATGATTATACCAAACTAGAAAAGAGATGAAAAGATAAAAACATGCATATATAGAGAAAACCCAAATACATCCACCAAGGTTGTCAATCTTGATAGAAATCTTCAAGAATTCCAATAATACAAGGTTCAAACTAAGATTAAGGAGAGATTAAGGAAAGATTTAAGCTAATATAACCTAAAGTGGTCTAAGGTTTCGTGAATACCTTAAAACAATACAAGAGGGGGTATATATATATAGGGTTTCACGAGTGGGAGGGGGGGTAAAACAATGAATTCTGACAGAACTGGGCCCTTCCTGATCCTGGTCAGGAAGGGTGCCATCCCGGTCGGGAAGGTCATGATCCAGGCCGGGAAGGCCCCACAGTGGGTCATCTTTCTTTGTCTCTCATCCCGGTCGTGATGGATGTGTTTCCGACTGGGATGGGTCCTTGTTTGCTCTTCCTAAGCTTCTTATCGATGCTCAGTGCTCGAGATATCATCAAGTGGGCTTCATGGGACTCGGGATCGAGTCTAAGCCACCGAGTCATCGTCGCTTCTCTTCATTGGCTCCATATGCGTCGGAAACGAGTCAGAATCGTTCCATTTCTCCAAGATAGGTCTTAGGAACCTAAAACAAGTTAGAAGAAGCTTAAGTAGCCTCGAAACCGCTCCAAAGAGCGATTTCACAAGAGAAACCGGGACCAAACACAAGAAATAAGCACTACATAACACACTTATCAAATGTTTTCCATTTTTTTTTACTATTTTCATATAATAGTAATTACAGTTTTAAAATCTTATAATATGGCTGAGAGAACGTCGTCGTTGCTCCTCACTGATTGTGGGTATTATGTTTTTTTTGGTGAAAGGTAAATTATATTAATGCAGTTACAAAATATTGGGGAAAGACCCATTACATGAGTAAGTTCTCCAACCAGAGTCTGTCCTTTTGTTGGACAACCCCTTTACAACAAGATTCAAATCTAACCATCATATCATTTTTATTACATTTAAGCACATATTTAGGCATAAGAACAGTATGATCAATCCTAGCTCTATTCCTCTCGCTCCAGATGTGGTCAATCAGTGCATTAATAAGCCCATTCGTAACTCCTCTTCTTAATTTTGATCCTCTTCTAGCTAGCCTCCACTTAGTCACACCTTTTGTGGGAATTGGGATACCAATCCACTTACTAGCCATCTGCAACAATTGGGACCTATAGGAACATCAGAAAACCAGACGTTTCATGTCCTCAACACCAGCCCCACAAATGCAGCAGTCAATATCTTGTACCACTCTATAAGCAAACAGCCTCACCTTTGTTTTAAAAGCATCATGATGGTAGAGCCAGTTGATAACTTTATGCTTAGGTACTATCCACTGCAGGGTTGTGATCTCCCTTAAGCCAATCATATCCCGTGCTTGTGCTATATGTTTTCCCAAGGATCATTTGCCAGGTCTGTTTATTATATGCAGGAAGAAAAGCAGCCTTCAATTTACAAATTTTCTTCCAGGTCCATTGTGTATCTGCAGGTGGCTCAAAGTCAAGCCAGTCTGATCCTTTAATGTATGTATGATTTACCCATTGAACCCACAATGTATATGCCTTGCTATAAATCCACCAGGCTAGTTTACCTATTCCAGCTTTATTTCAAGTGGAATCATTTTTTATTCCAAGTCCACCTTCCTTAAGTGGTTTGCAAGCTTTATCCCAGGCCACATGAGGGGCTTTCTTATACTCATTTCCACCTTCCCATAGGAAATTCATGCACAATCCTTCTATATTGTGTATGACAGTAGAAGGAAGTATAAATATTGATGCCCAGTAGTTGTGGAGGGTCTTTAGAACAGCCTTGATTAGTACCAACCTACCAACATTTGACAATTTTCTATTACCCAAGGACCTAATCCTCCTCATAATCTTATTGATCAAAGGATTACAGTCCTTGGCATTCAATTTTGTTGGCTAAATAGGTACTCCTAGGTACCTAAAAGGTATACAACCTTCACACACCCAGAAATGTTCACATTATCAGCTCTTAAGTGGTCAGGGACCCTATTAAAATAAACATTAGACTTCCCTGGACTCATCTTGAGGCCTGGTGCATAGGAGAAAGTGGAGAATGTCCTTAAGAGGACCATGATAGATGGAGCATCCCCTTTTGAGAAGAGCAAAAGGTCATCAGCAAACATGAGACTAGAAAGTCTGAGATTGCTACATAAAGGGTGGAATTTGAATGTCTTCTGCTTAGTAGTGACTTGCAACAATCTGGTAAAGTATTCAATCTAAACAGAAGATGGGACAATGGATCCCCTTGTCTTAACCCTCTCTTGCCATTAAAAAACCCAAACATATCTCCATTTAGGTTCAAGGAAAATGATGTTGTGGAGACACATTCCATGATCAGCTTGGTGAACTCAGTAGGAAAATTCAAGGTTTGCAGTATCTGAGATAAGAAATCCCATTCAATTGTGTCATAGGCCTTTTAATTTGTAGGTCAATCTTGAAGATACATCTTGGAGAAACTGACTTCGTACCATAGAGCTTAATTAGATCCTCGTATATGAGGATGTTCTCCATGATATTCCTCCCTTGAATGAAGCCACCCTGGGTCTTAGAAATTAAATCAGGTAGCATAGTGGCCAATTTGTTACAAAGTAACTTGGATATGACTTTGTAGACCATGTTGCAACAAGAAATTAGCCTCAACTGTTGAACAGTTTCTGGTTTAGCAACTTTAGGAATAAGGGTGATAGTATTCAATTGTTTAAGAAGTCTCCCACTCCTGAAAAATTCATGGATGGCCTCTCATATATCCCCTTCAATATGCTTCCTGCTGGATGTAAATAAAAGGCTAGAGAAGCCATCTGGACCATGTGCTTTGTCAATGGGAATACTTAAGAAAGTCTTCTTAATCTCATCATTGGTGACCTGTTGCATCAGCATAGAAGCATGTTTAGATGTACAGGTAGGACCCTCCTGCACAATCCTAACATTAACTGATTGGGTGGGGAGGTTCTGACCAAGTAAGTTTTCATAGAAGTCAAGGAAACTAAAAAAAAATTAACCTACTTGAAGCGACGATAGGCGATCTTCCTTGGCATCAATGGCTAGAGGATCATCCTCGAAATCACCTCAACTCAGGAATATTACACAGGGGCATTCTAAGAGGAGGAGCAACAACGATAAGAGAGATGAAAAACTTGACAAGGCAGTACCAAAAACGCCTAATTTGGAAAAGTGTACGAAGGAACGATCCATGCAAGATCTCATGGGCGTTCCTGCATATGACTTGGACTTCGATGATGATGGGTTCATTGAGACTGTGCAATAGGAATTGGGCAATTCTGAACGTGAAACGGAGGAGAATGATGCACCATGGATGACAATCTAGGGGGCAAAGCAATCCATGAGACTGTTGTTAATGAAACGCCTGCTCCGTTATTAAAGTTGACAAGGGAGGACATACAGGACGAACTAAATTATTGGCAGAATGATGTGTTTGGGTTTGTTGTTGGTGCTAACCCGCCATGGCAGGTTATGGAGGGATTTCTTAAACGTATTTGGGCAAAACACTCTATTGACAAGATCTCATTCTTACCGAATGGAGTCTTTCTGGTGAGGTTTGCAACGATGGACATGAAAGAAGCTGTTCTGAAGAGTGGCTACTTTCTTTTTGACAACAAACCTGTGGTGATCAGGCCATGGACTCCACAGGCAAAGTTGGAAAGAGAGGAGGTGAAGCAGGTTCCAATATGGGTACAATTCAACAAACTTCCTCTTAAATTCTGGGGTGCAAGTCTAGAGAATATTGCTGGTCTAGTAGGAAAATATGTGCTGAAGGATGAAACGACAGCAAATAAAACTAGACTTGGATTGGCTAGAGTTATGTAGAGGCCACCATAGGGAAAGATCTGCCACGGTTCATTTATTTCTTGGATGAGCAGGAGTTTCGTGTTATGTAATCCCCTAGAAATTCAAACGCAATACAGTGGCGGAAACACTGTAGAGTGGGATTAAAACACACTGACAAACTATATCTTATTAAAAGAAATGGTAAGTCAATACAAAGGCCTCTTTTTACAAAAGGGCTAAAAGGAAAATCTCCAAACAGGTTAATACAAAACCATAAATTACATAATGAAGAAAGAGTTGGATCCACGCTACTCGCTAGCTCACACCCAAAACCTAGCAGCAAAACCTGTCATGTTATAAACATAACAGCCACGTCAGTGGGGAGTGACTCGGACGTTCTCCCAGCCATATTATATCATATGGAAAAATAATAGTATTATTATATCAAAATATTTAAAAAGAGAAAAACATTAAAACGATATAATAATAATAAGTTTTCGGAGAAAACTTAAAACATTTGCCAACCTGCAAATCAAAAATCAATCGATAATAATAATAATATTCAAAACTGGCGTTATGGAAATTCGATCAGTGTGCACAAGGCTAGACTTTCACTAGGGATAATACTGGAAAACAGCTTCGAGAACTATAGACTTAACTCATTACAGAATCCAGTCTCTAACTAGGCAACTCAACCATAACAGGACTGCGTGCAGCGAGGTCCTGGTTTAAGTAGTATACACCCCTCCTGGACACAAACTATATCCAGTTCAACCCGACGCGACTTACACGATGCGATATCTAAGTTTAAGGGCACAATGCACACTCTTCTGAACACAACCCATGCTCTGTTCAACGACCAAATGTGCCCAAATGGGCACGCCGACTTTATAGCTGATGGCAAAAACGTACACCCCAGATTATTACTCTAACCCCACACTTGACTTTATTCCATAACTCCAAAACAACCATTATCGATATTCAAAAGATATAATCAATATAAATAATATAAGGATGAAATGAATAAATATTTTATATTAAAAGGGAAACTTTCTATAAATAAAAACTTACTAATTTTAGAAACTTACTAAAAATAGTCTTATAGACAATACGTAAGATATTAAAATTAGTGAAATGTATAAAATAGCATTTCTATCGAAATTAATATTTTATTATTATTGTCGTTATCGTAACTTTAATATTATATCGTTATCGTCGTTATCGTCGTTATCGTAACGAAATTAATATTAAACTTTAATATTTTCTAACTTCGTTTCTCAAAATATAAATAAAATATAATATCTCAATATATATTATTTTATAAATAATTAGGAAATCGAGTTAAAACTATAAATTTTCAGAGAGGAGATATTTTAAGAAAAACGATATAAAAATTAGTTGAGTCAACGAGTTTTATAAATGAAATGAGATTTATAAAGATTTCAAATTATTTTTAACAAATACATTTTATCAATAAATAATACTGATTTTACTAAAAAAATCAGTCGTAGACAAATGAGAAATTATTAGGGAAAATAGTCTCGACTAGAAGTGTATTTAAAACAAAATCGACTATTTTCTTATTTATTAATATAAGTCGTCAAACGAAATTAATTTATTCAACAAGTATAAAAATCTCGATTATAATATAAAAATACGATTTTAAGTGAAAATTATAAATTAACGAAATATGAAGAAAATATAAAATCGATACTATTTAGTTACTAGTGTCACGATAACCAATAAAATATTATAACGATCATAAATAATAAAATTAGTAACGATTTATTGAACGATATTGAAAGTTGTAAAAGTATTTATAAGATACAAAATTTTGAAATAATATTAATAGCAAATAATAAATAGCTAAAATTATAAAATCGGAGTTAAAATACTTACTACATACTACTACTCAATCATGTGATATAAAATCGAGTAACGTCCTAAAGTTACCTGGAGCCGATAATCGAGCGATCACGTCCTTGCCTTTCCTGATTAGACCAAGCTCGAACCTTAGACTAGAAAGCTGATTCAATAAAACTCCGAGGCCTTCACGAAACGAAAAAGAACGAGATTTGGATAATGAGAATACGGAAACGGGGAAAGAAGGGAACGAGGAAAAGAAGGGGACACGACTCCGAGTAAAACGAGAACCGTGGGAAAAATAATGACGGACAATGACGAAAAATGAACGGGACCACAACAACAAGTGAGAATCTCAACAGTAGAAATAACTCACAGCAGAGAGTAATGACAGTAGAGAGTAGTAGCAGCGAAGAAACGGAAGAAAACGAATAGATGAAGCAACATTACGAACATCCATGACACCAATGACACGAGACATCCACAAACAGGACGAAGCAACAAATCAACAGCAACGAGCAGCAGCACAAACGAAGAAGAGAAGAGGAAGATGAAAAAGAAGAAAGGAAGAAGAAGAATCAGCAATACGCAGCAAGGACAGAGCAGCGGTATCAACAAAATTGACAAAACACAGGGCAGGAAAAGCAGATTAGACGGAAAAGAATTCGGTGTCAAAAACAAGAGAAAAATAGGAGCAACGAACAGCAATAAGGACGAAATGGCAGCAGCTAACGGAAAGAAATCAGAGGACGAGAACAAACTGCAGCGACATCATCAAAACGCAGCAGCAAGGCGAAAAGAGGCAGAGAAGGAAGAGAGACGGAAACGAAACAACAACATTCAAGACGTAAACGCAGCAGTAGCAGACGAGATGCAACAAGAATAAGAGGAAGAAGAGGGAGGAGAAGAACAGGGACTACCTCGACAAAAAGCAGCAACAAAAATGACAGAACAACGACAATGGCAGCAGCAGCAGCAGCAGAGCCACGTACAGCAGCAGCAGCAGCGAAACAGAGCATCAACAGGTACCAGCGAAAGACAGAGGAGAAACGAATGAAGGAGCAAGACGTAAGAAAAACAAAAGAAAGAGGATGAGAGGCGGAGGAATAAGAAGCAAAAGCAAGGGGGAAAAACGTTAAAACAAGGAGGATGAAAGAGAGGAGTTAAGCGGTGGAAAATGAAAGGCAAAGGGGGGGTAAGAATCAGCCCGAGAAGTGAGAAGGGGGAAAGAATGTGAGTGGAGAATGAGTCACTCAATTAAAGTGAGTTAATTAAAGTGAGAAAGAGATACGAATTAATTAAATGAATCGAGTAGGAGACGAATTCCGAAACGATAAACTGACTGACCCAAGAATCGAATTAAAACGGGTTAATAAAATAATTGGGACGGCTAAATAAAAAAATTAGTAAATAAAGTATTCGATACGAAAACGAAGCTTATAGAAATAAATAGACGATGAAATAATATCTTCCGATAAATAATAAATTTTTCGATAAAGTGAATTAAATTGATTTCTCGAGAAAATGTAATAAATGTTTTGACGAAAGTTAGTATAAATGAACTTCGAGCCGAAAATAGAAATTCGAGCTTAAATATAAATAAAAAAATAAAAAAAATTAGAATTTCAATCGTCGAAATAGATTTTCGATAAGGTATAAATTAAATGTATAATTTAAATCGAAATAAAAATATGTTTTAAATATAAGAAGAGTTTCCGAGACAAACAGAATTTTAGAAGTTTGAAACGATTAAACGATAAATTCCTTTTATAATAATTTTAAGAAATACGAGTTAAATCGTAAAAATAAAAATACGAACAAAATTTTAATTTAAATTATTTTATAAAAATCAGGGTGTTACATGTTACCATTGAAGTGGACTATGAATGGAGACCAATACTATGTCCAGTATGCCAAAAATTGGGGCATGCTAAGGAAGACTGCAGACATGCTAAGAAAAAGGAAGATCCAAAAGTTCAGGAAACCAAACAATGGAAACCAAAACCTCCTATCAAGAAGGTTGCAAAGCCTGTAGGGGTTGTGGACAAGGGACCTGATGGAAAAGCTGCTGCAGATGACAAAGAATCAGCTGAAAAGGAACAGGGTGATTTTCCTACTTTAAGGGTTCATCAAACTCCCAAGGCTAAGGATGGTGTTGAGGGGGTTGAGGGGTTGACACCTACCAGTCCTTCATATCTCCAGAAGCTGACAGGGAGCAATGAGAAGAATGAGGTGAAGAAAAAGGTCACTGAATCACCCACATTCTCATGATGATGACAATGGGTGTTTGGAGTGTTCATGGCATGAATAGGAGAAATAAGCAAAAGGTAAAAAAAACAAATTCCTGCAGGATAATGGAGTAAGTATCTTTGGATTACTTGAGACAAAGGTCAAGCCTAGTAATCAGAATAAAGTTATTAATTCAATCTTCTCTTCTCGGAGTATGACATCCAATTCTCATCTGCATATTGGGGGGAGGATCTGGGTGATTTGGGACCATAATAAATGCTATATACAGCCTATTATGTCTACTACTCAGCTCATACATGTGTAGGTTCATGACTTACAGTCTGGGTTGAATTTTGATATGACAATGGTGTATGCCTTCAATAAGATTATGGAAAGGGAGAGTTAGTGGAAATATTAAGAGCTTATGGCTACAGAAATTCAGGGACCATGGATGATTGGGGGGAGACTTTAATTGTATTCTGAGAGCAGAGGAAAGACTTGGAGGAATCTTTGATCTTGCAGAAGCGAGACCTTTTCAAAGATGTATTGATAAGTGCGAGGTAATTGATTGCCCTGATGAAGGTGCATTCTTCACGTGGAATAGCAAGCAACAGCCACAGGATAGAGTTTACAGCGGGCTAGACAGTTGTCTGGTGAACGTGAGTGGATTCAGTGGTTTCCTAAGACAAGAGCACATTTCCTACCTGAATGATCATTTGACCACACCCTTGCCTATTAAGGGACTCTGCTGAACCATGTGGAGTCAAAAGGACTTTTAAATACTTCAATATGTGGAGTAGGAGTCCAAAATTTGAGAGCATTGTTAAATCGAAATGGGAGGCAAAGATTGATGGACATCTGATGTATCAGGTGGTCAAGAAACTTCAAAGTCTGAAGCAGCCCCTGAAAGCACTGAATAGGGATCATTTTGTTGATATAGAGAATAAAACACAAATTGCTCAACTGCATTTAATCCAGAAGCAAAAAGTCCTGCTGCGGGACCCAACAGACATTAGGCTGAAACAAGTTGAGCATGAGGCACATGAAGAATACATCAAGCTTGATCAAGCTTGTCAAGAATTCTTACATCAAAAGTCCAAAGTGAAGTGGATACAGCAAGGTTACTCTAACAGTTCATATTTCCATGGTTCATTGAAGGCCAGAAGATGCAAGAATATGGTGACTTCTATTGAGGACCAGGATAGCGGACATCATATAGATAAGGAGAGTATTCACCACTGTTTCCTGAATTATTATGAGAATCTACTGGATAGGAATAGCTCTACGTCACCTGTTCGGAAAAAGATTATTGAAACAAGGCAACTTTATGTACCTGGGAGCATGAACAGGTCCTTTTACAGCCTATAACTAATGATGAGATAAAAGAGACCATTTTTAGCATCCCAATTGAAAAGGCGCCAAGTCCGGATGGCTACTCAAGCAAATTCTTCAAAGATACATGGCATATTGTTAGGGATGATGTGTGTGCTGCAGTCCACGATTTCTTTAATAATGTGAAGCTACTGAAGCAGTTTGATAAGTGATAGTTTAGTAGTGATTTACCCCCTACTTTTACCCGTTATTTAGTCCGATTTTGTGTTCTATAACTATTATATAGCTCATTATATGCTATTAAGTGTTAATTAGGGTCCGTTAGTTGTTTTAGTTATACTTGTAGTAATAATCGTTATTTTCCGAGGACTTGGTACTGCTTTTGTCTCGTTTCTATTTTGTAGGTACCTTTTCGAGAATAACTGAGTAAAGACGGATCTAGACAAGTTAAACTACAAAGAAAATGCAGCAAAACACGAAACGAGATAGGTCAAATAGGACCAATTCGATTGGATTCTCAAGCCCACGGACCAATCATTACACACGACGCCACTCACCCATTAGGAGGTGGAGGAAAATTCCATAAAAAGATGAGGAAGGGCACATGGGGGAAGGCTGTTCGTTTTTACTTTTATTAGGGCATAGCAATATAGCATATGACACCTGGTTTGATGATTCTTCTCTGAATTTCCTTGGTTGTTTTTTAGATTGTTAGGAAGATAGTTCTCTGTTTGTTTTTAATCTGTTCGTCTCAATTCTAGTTTTTCTTTTCGTTTGTATGATTTCGTTTCTCTTTCTGGTTTCTTTCTAGTCTTATTTATGTCATGATCATATTTTCGATTAGCTCAACCTTTTCTACCTTATTGTCTGAAATCACGTTGATTTCATGTTTAGCATAATGTTATTAGTTATGGGTAGTATAATTAGATTAATTTCAATCATGTCAGACTAGTTTATTTCTAGGGTTGGGGTTAGCACGGTTCGTCTTAATTGGGGGTTTGTCTCGAGTTGATTTAATTATTGATTAATCGTTATTAGTCAACGTTGAACGCTATATCTGTATGATTTTCTTGTCCTGGCCAGATTAGTTAATCAATTTAGTTGACCTGAACCTAAGATCGAAAACCAAGTTTAGGTTAGACTTACGTTCATTGGAGTAGGTCGACCTAGTAAGTAGCGAGAGCCCGCTAGGACCGTCCTATGGTAGATAGAGATTCGAGAGAGCCTATCTTATGTCTATTACTGACCTTAATCAACTATTTTATGAGTCAGACAACTTCTTTGAGACTACCTTGTTGACCTTGACCCTAATTCCTTTTATTATAGATTTGTTATTGTTTTCTCTTATATTAGTTTAGTTATTTAGTTTAGACTCATTCAACTCAAACTGAATTTCTCCGACTAAGCCTTTAACTAGATCGAGACTCTTTATTTAGCTCACCGTCCCTGTGGATTCGATACCCAACTTACCCTATCTACCCAGTTAGGAGAGTTAAGTTCTTGTTTGATTGTGGGGATTCGCGACAAATTCCTACTTCACAGTTAAATGCTACGGCAGTGGGTCTTATCCCAAAAACTTCCAGGCCTACCTCTGTCCTTCAATTCAGACCCATAGCCTGCTGTAATGTCATTTATCTCAAAAATCAAAGTTCTTCCTGATATTATGTCCCCAGTGCAGGGAGGATTCATTTCAGGCATGAGCATCATTGAGAACATTTTAATTTGTCAGGATTTAGTAAGGCTTTAGAATAGAAATGCCGCTTCCCGTAGATCTCTTTTCAAAATAGACCTCCAGAAGGCATATGACACGGTGGAGTGGGATTTTCTCAGCCAAATGATGCAACAGTTAAACTTCCCTTAAAAGTTCTAGGACTAATCATGCAATGTGTTTCCACAGCAACATGCTCACTTAACTTGAATGGGGACTCATTTGGTTTATTCAAAGGGGGAAGAGGTCTTAGGCAAAGGGACCCTTAGTCCCCTTTGTTGTTTACCTTATGCATGGATTATCTCGCAAGACTCCTGCAGTACACAACTGATAATATGGATTTTAATTTCCATCCTCTCTGTAAGCCTATTAGACTCTCTTGTCTTATGTTTGCAGATGACTTACTCCTCCTCAGTAAAGGAGACATTAAGTCCATGATGATTTTATTGAGGACCTTTTCCACTTTCTTTAAGACTTCAGGCCTCAAGATCAGCAAAGGAAAATCGAATGTATATTTTAATGGAGTCAAAGAGCATATCAAGCAGGATATCATTCACATATCTGGATGTAAAGAAGGTTAGATGCCTTTTACGTATCTTTGGATTCCCATCAAACCTTCTAAACTAACTCTAAAGAAATGTCATCCATTGATTGAGAAAGTTGTGGAGAGGATCAGACGACTTGGGACTAGGAAACTAAGCTATGCAAGAAGATTGATCCTGGTGAAATCTGTCCTCTCCATCTTGCATAATTATTGGGCCTCATCTTCATTCTGCCTAGCCCTGTCATAAAGCAAATAGACTCCATCTGTAGGAACTTTCTATGGGATGGAAAGTCTGATTATAGAAGGGTACCTTTGGTATCATGGGCCAAAGTTTGTACTCCACACAAAGAGGGTGGACTGAACTTGAAGCAATCTGTTATGTGGAACGTGGCTGCCATTGGAAAGCTGGTCTGGCGGATTGCAAACAGCCCTAATAGACTTTGAGTACAGTGAATAAATCATGTGTATTTAAAGGGAAGGGACTGGGACACCTATGAACCACCCCAGGATACAAGTTGGTATTGGAAGAGGACTTACAAAGTAAGGGAGAAGCTTAAACCAAGCGCTGATGCTGCTGTCTGGAATGATCAAGGAATGAGTGAGTACTCGATTGCTAAGCGATACAACTTGCATAGGGAAAAAAGGGACAACGTTGACCGGTATAGTACTGTATGGAGCAGGTGGACTATACCAAAACATGGGTTTGTTGCGTGGTTGCAGCAGCATAATGCAATGAACACAAATGAGAAGTTGAGACGGCTGAACCTGATTTCTGATGACTCATGTCACCTGTGCGCTCTGCAGACTGAAGACATACAACATCTGTTTTGCAGATGCCTGTATAGGCTGAAGATTTTGACAGGGATTGCAAGATGGTTGCTGTTCGGAGTTGATCCCTCAGTTGATGCTCAATGGAGAATGCGTATTAGAGGCTCTAAACTTTAAAGGGCCATAAAAAATGGTGCTATTAACGTTGTCATCTACCACATTTGGAGACAACGAAATCATTCTAAAAATGATGCTAGTATTAAGAGGCCAGAATATGTAATAAAGGAGATTAAAGATGAAATAATTAGATTTATTAAGAACAAATACCAAATCAGGCTTAATGACAAGGACACATCCTTTCTATTGAGGATTGCCTGTTAACTAGCCAAATTGTACATTTGTGACTATTCTTATATATACAATTACCCTTTTACCAAATAAAAGAAAACTTCTTTGAATACCTTCCTTGGTGGGAATGCAAGGTACCAGTAACATCCTTAATTTGAGTATTATTATTATGAGCCCTCCTTGCCCTAAGCATTCCATGAAAATAGGTTTTGTTTGCATCCCCTTCATTCATCCAGTGAGCCTTGGCTTTCTGCTTCAAGAACGTATATTCTTGAGCCTCCAGTTCTGCACAGATAGCATTAGCCTCAAATTCATGTTGAACAAGCTGATTTAGACCAGGTTGATCTATAATAGCCTATTGACAGCATCTCAATCTCACTTTGGCTATATCAGCAGCTCTTTCAATGTCTGAGAACTTGGTTCTATTAAGTTGTTTCAAAGGAGCTTTCAAGGCTTTCAGTTTATGGCATAATGTATACATCTTGGTGCCTTGTTCTGCTGATCTCCAGTTTTCTCGGATAATGTCCTGTTGTGATGGATCTAAGACCCACATATTTGAGAATTGAAAAGGACGCCTCTTACTACACTAATCCTTCTGCTTCTGTATAATACATGAAGTGTGATCAAATGTTCCTTCAGGGAGAAAGGAGGCCTGCAACTAAGGAAAATCATCAATCCACCCCTGATTTGTTAGGACTCTATCCAACTTTGAATAAACATTATCCTCAGGTCTTTGTTTGTTCGATCATATGTAATAAGCACTAGTATAGGGGCTATCAGTAAGATCACAGTACATGAGGCAATCCTGAAATGGCCTAGGTTCAGCTATGTTGAAGGAACCACCCAGCCTCTCTTCAGGGACCAGTATACAAATAAAATCTCCCCCCACTACCCAAGGGCCAATCATACCATCAACAATTCTTCTTAGACTCAACCAAAGAGCCTCCCAGCCCTGAGCCGCATTAAAAGCATACACAAAAGTGATGTGAAAACCTGCCTGAGTAGTCACGTGGACAGCCTGTACATGAATGAACTGAGGGTCATATTCCAAAATGCTGATATAAAACTCCACAAGATCCCAGCCCACCCATATCCTGCCACCACTATGAGTGTGTGAGTTATTGGGGATACTCCAGGAATTGAAGCTATTCATAGCATGCATCTGCTTAAGTGGGTTTATTTTTGTCTCTAACAAAGCAAATAAACCAACTTTACTAGCCAAAAGAAACTTATTGATATTTACTTGTTTTTTGGCTTTATTCATGCCCCTAACATTCCTTATCCCCACTATCATGGAGACATGGATGTAGAGTAGGGATGTCAATTTCACCCGAACCCGTTCAAAATCCATCCACCCGAATAAAATTAATGGACGAAAACCCGAGCTAAATGGATTTTAAGCGGACAACGGATGAATCGGGTGATGGATCGGGTCGGATTCGGGTGGAGATTTTTCATCCGTCACCCGATCCGTTCACCCGTTTATAGATTTAAAAAAAAAATTATATGATTTATCTTAACGATAGGATCGGAAAGAGGATTAATTGATGATAAAGATGAGACGATTATGACTCAAAAATGAAGCAAAATTAGGCCTTGAAAAACCAGAAATGTCAAGTTCAAGGAAGGGAGAAGAAAATAGGGTGTTAAATGATTTTTATGAAAAATGAATGTAAAAGAGTTGGGAGGTTACAAAAGGTTAAATGAGAATAAATAATTTCAGGAATCCAATGTGGTATCATCAATGTGGAATCCAATGAGGAATCCAATGAGGTTAAGAGGGAATGTGAAGAGTTTGAGCAATAATGCAACAATTAAATGAGAAGGAAAATAATCATATCTTTTCGGTTTTACGTAATAAAATGAATCGTATTTATAAAACGTAGTAAAATTGTGACTAGGAGCTTTGTCGGTCCAAAATATGGGGAAAAGATCTCAAATGATTTATAAGTTGATAAAAAGAAGAATCATAAAATAGTTAGAGAAATTTCAAAGCAATTCGAGTAAAACTCGCGTAAGAAAATAATTATTCGCGAAGCTTCGTAATAAAATCATTAATGGCTAAATTTTCGTAAATAAAAATATTTCTTAGTTGAAAATATTATATAAATGTATTTAAAAAATTTTAGGAAAAGGAATAACTTAAATCCGAGCCTAAAAACGTCGATTCGTAGAGAAATAAAATTCCTCGTGGAAAAATAAATAGTTTACGAAGAAAATCAAATAAATAGATTTAAAAGAATTAAAACTTTTGAAATATATATATATATATCATTAAACCCAAAAATGAAAATAAATCTTGGAAAAAGATGAAACGCAAGGCCGAAATGTTACAGAGTTATGACGAAGTCATAACGAAAAGAATAAAAATGCTAGGAAAAATAGCGGGTGTTAAACTCGGTGTCCCAGCCTTCTGGCGCGAGCACTGGGGTGCCTGAATCGGCAGCGTACGGGACCAAAACGTGATGCTAGCTTGATCCCGAGGCCTCGAAGTTTCGTCTCGACATATCCTAATGAAATTTGGTTTCCTTTATTTATCGAATATCAAGTTCGAATAGGGAGTCTTCGACATAGGATTAACATCCCGAGGCGTTCACTCAAAGTCTTAAAGATGATGATAGAGTGAAAATAGACACGAAATGTGGGTTTTAAAAGAAAACACGCGATGGATTGTCACGTGCCGACTAGCGTCGCAAATATAATTCCCTAGGCAAAACTTGTATCGTTGTTTGACTATTTTTGAAGTCTACGATACCTTGTTTTGGCCTTGATAGGGTATTTGTTCCTAATCGTCTCGATTGACGATGTGAATCGATCGAATATATCAATTTAATACGAATTTCGGAGCCATCCGTATCGCGGCGTCGTTGTCGTGTCTTGCGGACCGTACGACGCTCGGATTGACGTCATTAGGTTTCGTATTAATTCGATTCTCAATGACTCTTTATGCGTGACATTCGATTATGGAATTGACATCAAGCATTTCAGAGGGACGCTTATAAATAACATCGAAAACACGCGACGAAGGATTCTAGCTTCACGTCATAACCTATAGGTCAAGCGCCCGCCTTGTGGCGCTCTGACCATTTGGCGCGTGGGTTAGCGCGCCTCAAGCGTTAGGCGCCACCCCCGTGCGTCCTGTCTAGTTGTTATGCGGATTTTTGGCAGAAACTTTAGCCGGGTGTGTTCGTTTTGAAAGAGAATTGATTCAGATTAAACCCTTCGCACTATTCGACATTGACATTGACCACGGGTCCATGATGTGCGAATTGGCATCGTGGGATGTCATACGTATCTCGACATCGTTATTAGATCGTTGAGATCTACGATGTTGATACCGTCATCGTGTAATCCCCTAGAAATTCCAACGCAATACAGTGGCGGAAACACTGTAGATGTGAGATTAAAACACACTATAACTATGTATTGATTAAATAAAATGGTAAGTAAATACATCAGCCGTTAAATAAAAATGACTTAAATACAAAGACAATCCATAAAAGGGTTAAAAAATCTGTAGTACAAAATTTATAGATCAGCGATGCAGGATCCCTAACTACTCGCTAGCTCACCCGAAGGGAAACACATATACCTGCCATGTTAAAAACATAACAGCCAAAATTAGTGAGGAACCACGACGACGTTCTCCCAGCCATATTACAAAATTTTTAATTTTTAATTACTATTATATGAAAATAGTAAAAACGGAAAACATTAAAACATCATAATAAAAATAAGCTTTCAGTGAAAAACTTTGCACATCGAAACAATATAATAAAAATGTGTTTTTCGGAGAAGACATAAAACATATGCCAACCTGCAAATAAAATTATATCGATGATAATAAAATGGCGTTATTGATAGAATCAATGTTGAAGGAGGAGAATACTAAAAACTAGCTTCAAGAACTTAGTTCAAACAAATCAAACATCGATCTTTAACTAGGCTATTCAACCATAATAGGACGGCGACTTATAAATGCGTGGCCTTAGTTTAAGACAATGCACATCCCTCCTAGGATTACCTGTCACCCAGTTCAACTTATGACGGCGACTTACTGCGAAGCCTAAGCTTAAGGTCAAAATTTACACAACTTCCGGGATACCTGTCAGTCGGTTCTACTACTAATGTACCGATCCCTGATACACTACCCTTATAGTTGATGGCAAAAATGTAAAGCGCAGAATATATCACTCCAAATCTCACATTTGTCCTTATTCCATAACTCCAAAACAAAGCCATTATCGGTATTCAAAAGATATAAACATTATAAATAATATGGAGATAAAAGAAGTAATCATTATATTATAAAAGAGAAAACTTTCAATTTTGGGAAACTTCTATTTTAAGAAACTTTCTAAAAATAAAATCATAATAAAGTATCAAAAATATTAGTTCATACTAACACAACATTTTTAATAAACAATATAGATTTATAAAACTAATACTTTCGGGCTTAACGATATTAACTGTTAAAACGAGAATAATTGGGTTTATGAAATTATTGAAATATCATACAAGCGTTTGTAAAATGATTAAAAATGCTTTAAGCATCCTAATACTATCAATTAGGGTGTTTCCAAAATTTGTCAAACTAAAGTTCCCTAATTACTAATAGTTTCGACAAATTAAGCCTAAATAGGATTTTACGGCAAATGTCAAAATAAATCATTTAACGTCTTTTATTTCGTTAAATGATTAAAAAAAATTAGAATATGATAAGGGGTGATTTAACTCATAAAGTTTCAGATTTCAGTATTTTCAAAATTGATGAAAAAATAATTCATTTAGCTGAAACAAAGTATTTTAACAATAAATCGTAATTTTGTCCAAAAATCA
This sequence comes from Agrostemma githago, assembly GCA_958450325.1. Taxonomy (NCBI): domain Eukaryota; kingdom Viridiplantae; phylum Streptophyta; class Magnoliopsida; order Caryophyllales; family Caryophyllaceae; genus Agrostemma; species Agrostemma githago. The sequence goes on from OY288239.1 coordinate 53,184,636, forward strand.
ATACTATCATTTAAAGGCTTCGATAAATAGTACAACAATTATGTAAAATAAATCAAATAAATTTTTGGATATTATGTCAAGAAAAATAAATTTTCCAGAATCTGTAAACTCGGTTTTAAAAGGGTTTTCACATTAATCGTCTAATCTCGACAATAACGATTAATAAAAAATAGTAATTACAAAACGATTTAAGTACTAATACTCAAAAATTATTATTAAACCTAAAACTTATGATTTTCTAGAAACTATCAGTTTTTCAAGATTTCAAAAATTCCATATTTCAAAAATTTCAATGAAACCGTCTTTTAAAACTCGTTTCCACAATTAACGATTCTCTTAATAAAATTTGTCGTTCCTAATATTTTTATTAAAACATTGAAATCATGAAAATATATATCCTGCAAGGGAACATCAGGAACACTTTTTTTTTTCAGATTCAAAATGCAACTCAGAAATCGGGAATTAAAATGATAAACGCAGTTTTAACAATAATCGATGATTTAAAATGATTATTAATTCACCCACTTAACAAATCCAAAAAATTATGAAAAATTCAGGAAAAAAATTTCATCAGAAAGTTTATCCACGCCAAATGTCAGATTAAAATAAAATGTTTAAGTATAAGAACTAAAAATCGGCTTTTAATCACTTTTGTCCGAAATCGGTGATAAATCAATAATCAATTCTTAAAATATCAGAAAAATAAAAATCATCCCAAATATCATTTGTACAGAATATAAGTATACTCGATTCAAGCATGTGCATTGCCCGGGTTAATTGACTTAATTACATTGATGATGTATATTCGTTAAATAAGAAACTTAATCTACAATAAATAAGATGATCACATGATAATAGTAATCAAACTTAATTTCAGCTGAATTTATAGTCTTAAGAGCTCATTTTAAAATTCAAAAGAACACATGATTTCTCTTATTTATAATATAAAATTTCATCCCCTTATTATAATTTTTCAAAATGGAAATAATCTTACGTTTGTAGTCTTATTAAGAGATTTTTTAAGCCTCAAAAAGTTTTTTTGATTGATATCTAAGAACGAAAGAATTTTTTTTATTGATATCTAAAAACGAAACATTAGTATTATTTATAATATAAGATTCTATTGCCTCATCATAATTTTTCGATGTAGGCTCAAGGTTTATAGTCTTAAGATCTGCTGTTAAGACCCAAAAAAATGCACAATTACTCTTATTTATAATATAGAATCATCACCTTATTTTAATTTTTTTGATGTGGGATAATTTTAGGTTTGTAGTCTTTTTAAATGCTTTTTAAGACTCAAAAGATTGTTGGTTGCTATTTAAAACCGGAAGATTACTCATTTATGATATAGAATTGCGTCACCTCATCATAATTATACTTTAACTACGAGTCCTAGTCTTAGGAACTTTTTTTAGTCTCAAAATGTTGTTGGTTAATATCTAAGAATGAAATGTTAGCATATTATTAACATGACATAAATAAAAACATAATTCCCATAAATCTTTGAACAACATGAATGTCACAAAAGATTAATTAAGACAAGATGAAGACATACCTCATTATGGAATAAGTCAAAATCTAATACGAACGATATTAGATCTCTATAAGACAACTTCATAAATAATAAGACGATAAAAAGACGTCTTGAAATAATAATAATAATAATAATATAACGCGACTTCCTCTCTCTCTCTAGGGGAAGGTTCCCTCACCCGTTTGACGGTATGAATCTGATGGTGACGACGGGAAGTGGGCGGGACCGGCCGCGCAAAACACCAAAAAATGATGAGCATTTTCAAGGGGGTCCTAAGGATACTGACTCTGAAACTTCTCGTGAAGAACTGGAGCCACAGGTAGCAGATACTAAACAGGGTATGAATGTTCTCAATGAGCTAATTGACCGAGCTTTACAATCAACACTCTAGATCGGTTCTAGAAGTGCCTCTAAGAGTGCTTCTAAGAGTCAATCTGAGAAAAAGGAACTGGAGCAAAAACTTGTTGATGAAGGAAGTCGGTCGGAAGAAAAGGAGGAAGTGGTAGTTCAAAATCCGATGGTGAAGCCACCTGTTACTTGGGCAGAGCGGGTTACAAACAAGAAAACAGGTATGAAACTGTATTTTGATGAATACAGCGCGAAGGCGGATGAAATCACCATTGATTATGAGGATTATGAGGATGAACTGTTGATTTTGCAAAATACTTTAATGGGGCATGTTATAGGAGCGCGACCCACACTAAGCAAAATTGCAGATTTTGTTAACACCAGGTGGAATCATATTGAGAAACCGGTGGTGCAATATTTCAAAAAGGGTTGGTTCTCCTTCCGATTCAGGAGCAAATGGGCGATGGAGGATGTTCTGAAGGGGGGACCTTGGCAAATTGGGGCAAATTCTTTGATTCTGAAGCAATGGAGCCCATCTTTCTCATCTGAAATGGAAAAAATTGCTGTAGTTCCAACTTGGGTTTTTTTTCCTGATTTAGACCCATATCTATGGACGGAGACAGTCCTCAGTAAGATGGCTAGTACAATCGGAAAACCTCTGTGTCGCAGATCCTACTACTACTCTTAAGGAGCGACTCTCTTTTGCCCGTATAATGGTTGAGGTGGATGTATCTACTGATTTGCCGGATTTTGTGGTGATTAATCAAACTGTCTTAGGACGGTCAGAGCAACGCATCACATATGAATGACTTCCTTACTATTGCCATTGTTGTGGGAAGTTGGGGCATACCAAGAGCACTTGCAAACTGGAGAAAAAGAAGGTGAATGCAAAGCCTCTTCAACGATACACGCCCATCAAGAACGCTATGCATGCTAGTGACCCGGACCCCAATTTGACCACAGGGAGGTCAGATGGATTAGGGAGGGCAAGCATTGACACCTCAGAAGGGAGGAAGCAAGCTCGAGACCCGGACCCCAATCTGGTTTTGAATAGACCAGGTGGATTAGGGAGGGCTGGCCTGGATGGAGAAATAGACCTGGGGCTTGGTCAGGCTCAAGAGGGAGAAGTGGTTTGTGCTACAGATAAGGTTGAGACAGGTTTTCAAGCTGTTGTCCACCGTTCTGGTGCGACAGAGTAGGTGAACATGTCCAAAGAGGTGAAGATTGAAATTTTGCATATAAACCAATATGAGATATTACAGCAGCATCTGGATTTTGAGAATGAGGGACTGAATGTCCAGGAGAATGTCCCACCTGACTTTATATAAATGAAAGTGGCAACGTGGAATATAAGAGGGAATAATGAAGAGGTGAAGCAAAATGAAGTTATATCACTCCTCAGGAATAATTACTTAGATGTTTTGGGTTTATTGGAGACTCGAGTTAAATTTGATAAAGCGCATCCAATTATTAGAGGCAAATTTAGAGATTTTGGAGTAGATTGGAATTATGATTGCCATTATAATGGTCGCATCTGGCTTTTGTGGAATAAATGCACTGTTAGAGTCACTGTTCTTATGGTTCATGCACAATGTATTCATTGTCATATACTTCACCTGGCTTCGAGACAAGAGATATATATGACAATTATATATGGAAGTAATGATGGAAAGGAAAGGGAACCCTTGTGGCACACTTTAAATGAGCTGAAAATTGTCAAGGATAGTTGGTTAATCATTGGAGATTTCAACATTGTTCGTCATACTGATGAGAAGATTGGAGGAGCGCCTCCTATAGCCAGTGAAATGTCAGCTTTCAATGACTGCCTTTTCGCTAATGGTCTGCAGGAAATAGGAGGTCAGGGTCAATAGTTTACTTGGACTAAAAAGCAAGCTCCGAAGGATAGAGTTTGGTCTAGATTGGATAGGGCTCTAGTGAACGGGGCTTGGCTCGATTCTCTTCCACCCTCCTTTGCTTCTGTTCTAGATCCGGGAATTTCAGATCATGCTCCGGTGCAAGTGACTATATTACAGCCGGAAAGAAAGAAGGGTATGTTTAGTTTCCTTAATTGTTTGACAAAATCCCCTCAATTTTGTGAAGTAGTTCAGAAAGCTTGGTCTATTTCTGCCCATGGTACAGCCTGCTTTAGACTCTTTAGTAAGTTAAAGAGAGTTAAAACTGCACTGAAAGCTATGCATAGAAACAATTTCTCAGATATTACGAGGAGAATTGAGGCTGCAAAGATGGATATGGCTGAATGTCATAGAATGCTGCAGGATAACCCCCGGTCACAGGATTTAATTTCTCAAGAAAAGGAATTACATAATACCTATATGGCTTTGGTTGGTGCGGAGCTTAGTATACTAAGACAAAGGGCGAAGATGGATAACATAATACATGGAGACGAATCAACCAAATTCTTCTACTCAAGAATAAAGGAAACGAGACAAAAGCAAATAATTGGCAGTATTGCTGATGGAGAGGGTAGAATGCGTGAGAGGCTTGCTGAAGTTGCAAAAGGATTTGAGGATTATTACAAAGGCCTGTTCGGCGCAGCAAAGGAGGTGAAACCAATTGATCATGAAGTTTTTGCCAGGGGAAAACTGATAAATGAGAATGAATGCGATTCAATGCTTCGCATTCCAACTGAGCAGGAGGTTAAGGATGTGGTTTTCTCGATTGGGGTGGATAAGAGTACCAATCCTGATGGGTTCTCATCAGAATTCTTTAGGGCAGCTTGGAACATTATTAGAAATGATTTCTATGAGGCGGTGAAGGAATTTTTTTACAAGGGGAAAATGCTAAAGCAGGCAAATACTACCTTAATTACTCTTATACCAAAAAAAGACATCTGCCATTCAGTTCTTGATTATCGCCCTATAGCTTGTTGTTCAATTTTCTATAAAACTGTTAGTAAGCTACTTACTAAGCGAATCCAAAGAGTTATTCAGGATTTAGTGGGCTGGGAGCAAGCGACCTTTATACAGGGTCGTAGTATACATGAAAATATTGCTCTTTCACAAGCACTTGTTAAGAGCTATGGAAGGAAAAATCTCACTCCCCGTTGCTTAATGAAGATAGATCCGAGAAAAGCCTTTGATTCACTTCAATGGACTTTTCTTCAAGATATGCTTACGGGGTTTAATTTTCCTCCTCAGTTTGTGGACTGGATAATGAACTGTATCACTGGCTCATGATTCACTTTAAAGGTAAATGGCATGCCATATGGGTTATTTAAGGGAAGAAGCGGAATCCGTCAAGGCAATCCTCTTTCTCCATACATCTTTGTGATGAGCATGGAAATACTCTCAAGGAGATTAAGATGTATTAACTTAAAGGCAAATGTTTCCTACCATCCAAAATGTTGCCAACTGAGATTAAACCACATGATTTTTGCGGATGACCTAATGGTTTTCACTCGAGGGGATTGTCCTTCAGTGGAGGCGGTGGTGCAAGAACTCAAACTGTTCTCTGACGTTTCTGGATTGCAGGCCAATAGTGAGAAAACCAGTATTTTCTATGGAGGGGTTCACGAGAGCATAAAAGAGGAAATTCTCTTGAGCACAGGTTTCACTCAAGGGGACTTCCCTTGCAGATATCTAGGGATTCCCCTATACTTAGTTAACAACAAGAGGGATCAATACCAAGTGCTAATTAACAAAATTGAAACACAAATCTTCAGATGGTCTTCTGGTTTCTTAACATATCCAGGGAGAATGCAACTGATTACCTCGGTTATCTTTGGGCTTACGAACTATTGGAGTGCAAATGCGTTATTACCTGCTAATGTGCATCAAAGAATTGACCGAATCTGCAGAAGCTATTTCTGGACTAGAGGGCTGGACAATAGAAGGCAAGTATTCAAAAGTTGGAGTAGCATTTGCCTACCATAGAGTGAAGGCGGTCTTAATGCCAAAGGGCTCATAGCTTGGAATAAAGCCTAGATTGCCCATTGGCTCTGGAAAATTGTGACAGGTGAGCATAGTCTTTGGAGGGATTGGCATAACAGATATGTTCTTATGGGGCAAAATATTTGGAGCATTGACAAGAAGGAGAGGCATTCATTAACATTTAACAGTATTCTTACCATTCGTGACGAAATACAGTAGAAAGAAGGAACTATGGCGGACAACCTTGTTCGAAGCTGGACTGTTAAGGATCGATTTTGCATTACTGAAGCATTTGAATGGTTTAGACATAAGAAACCAATAATCCCCTGGATGAAGAGAATTAAGGAAGGGAACCTCATTCCCAAGCATAAGGTCATACTAGCAATGGCTGGATAGAAGTTTTAGCTACTCAAGACAAGCTTCAAACTCGTGGATTTCAACTTGCCAGTAGATGCGTTCTTTGTGAACAGCAAACTGGGACCACTGCACATTTATTCTTCGGCTGCTCTTTTTCACGACAGGTCTGGCAACACCTTCTTAAATGGATGCAAATAACGGGAAGAAGCAGCAACCTCGTCATGGAGCTGAATTGGAGTACTGTGAGAGCTAAAAGGAGACATTGGAAACATTATTGGTTTTGCAATAGCATTGCAGCTGCAGTTTACAGCCTATGGAAGGAAAGGAATGCTAGATTTTTCGAGAACAGAAAGAGTTCAATGATGAGCATAGTGGCTAAGATCAAATTTGATGTTTTTTACTAGATTACGAGGTAGAAATATCCATATAGATCGATTAATTTAGTGGAAGGGAATTGTAATATCTAGTGGATATGACTTTTGTAAGAGCTTCGTCTCATTTTATTAATTTGAGGCATAATTTCTTGCAAAAAAAAGAAATAATAATAATAATAATTGTTCCGGTATGGAAGCAATTGACCCGATTTCGGATTCGGGTCTCTTAATTATGGTTTGACTTTGATGGTTCTCGTCGACTTTCTTCTGCCTCTCCTTCTCCTCACTTCGGTGGTCGGACTTTCCCCGGCAGAGACGGCCTGCTCCCTGCACAATGAACGCACAGGGCCTCGGAGGTGTCCGAGGGAACCTTCTCTGATGCCTAAGTCAGTCCGTGAAATGCCTTGACAAACCTAGCTCGTGAGGAACTAGATGGCGGTTTTAGAGTGAGAGTCTAGAGAGAGAAAATACAACCCCTCTCATGTGGGAAATGAGAGATAATTTATACCTTCGCACAAGAGAGAGAAAAGAGAAGAGGAGAGAGGGAGAATGGGTGGATGAGAGGGTGACATGTGGCTTCCCCTCATCTACTCATTCCCCTTTACCTTAGGCAGAATGACGGAGGGGCCCCTGATTCCCCTGCCCCTGCTGGGGGTGAGAGCACCCTGGGGGCCAGAAGGCAGGGGGAGCTTGACTGCCCTGCTCGGCCGGCGGCACGGCCCTGCCGAGGAGGTGAGTTCCTTAGAGAGTTTCAGTGATTCTTTGTTTGGTGGCTTGCAGGGCAGGCTTTCCTCTATTCCTGGGTCGGGCCGTCTCGGGACCCAAATGGCGGGTGACCCATAACAGGCTACCGACCCCCATCAATTGACCTTCGCCGGCTAAGGGGAGGCAGGGCTCCCTTTGGCAGGCGATCTCTTGATTGAGATGGGAGGTTGACTCTTTTGAACAACTCAGCATTTAATGCGCAGCATATTCCCGAGGGAGGAAACTCAACCGGATTGGGCATACAAAGAGTTGGAATGTCTTTACTCATGATTACTGCTCTTGTAAAAAGGATTTTTTGGACATCGCGTCAACTTGGTGATTGGCTCTCCCTCTTACAGGGGTGGTTGAAGCTTTATTAATGGCTTACTTTTGTTCCAAAAGTTCCTATATAAATTCTGTTGTTCTCCATCATTTCACGCCTCATTTTCAACCTTTCCACTATTCTTTCCCAAAAAGAGCCAAATGTCTTGGATTAAGAAAACAGTCTTCCGCTGCGGAGTCTACGTGGAGGTCCTCTGCTTCAGAGGGCGTCGTCGGCTGAAATATTCAAAGCGTGCTAACCAAATTCTTCGTTGTAGCAAGAGAAAACGCTCCCGTTCTCAGCGGGTGGCTAGGAGGAAGGCCCTTTCCAGGGCTGGTAGGTGCCCTAGGGGGTCTCCTCCTGCTGGTCTTCGCTCTGGACATTGCTCCCAGGCAGGGGGCTGTTATGACAGGGGGTGCCACAAGTGCTTCCTTTGGTTACATCCAGAGCAATTTGACCCCAATTGCCCTGAATTGACCTCTTCTCCAGAGGAGAGCCCCTCCTCCCCCATGGTGGGGAGGGTGGGCCGTGATTTTCCTTATGATGCCGGGGTCGTCCCTTTTTGCCATGATTGGGACACAAGCATCCATGATTCTGAGGATAGCGAGGGCCAGGGCTATTCCTCCGGCAAGGGCGCAGATGATTTCCCTACTGATCCTTTCAAGGATTCTGAGGACTGGGACTGGGGGTCCGCCCTAGATGATGACAGCCCTGGGGACTATTCCCCAGATCTTGATGATGATTAGGCCTATTCCAGATTTGCAGGCTGATTGACTGAGCCAGGATTTCAGGCTCCTTTTGTACTTTACTTTTCTGCGCTGAATTTGTAACTTGCCCATTTTCGGGCCTTTTCTAATTAATGAAAAATCAGGCAGGTTTTTATGCGTTTTTTTTTAATGAAGGGGTGACGTCGTGGAATGATTAGCCCGCTGACATTTCTTACTTTTTCGAGGCTTTACTTGGGAAGTGATGGGCGGTCAGTTTCTGAAAACGTGACACGTGGGGCCTGGGGGAGTTTGCAGGAAGGGCGACTCTTCACTTACCCTAGCCTATATAAGCACTCTTACCTCCCCCATTTCCCTCTTTTACGCCTTTCTGAAAAAACCAAACCCTTCTTCATACTCTTTCGCTGCCGAGAACGTTCTTAGACTGAGGAGCTTTCTTTCTCAGATTTTCAACCAGCAGTCGTTTCTTTAGGTTAGAATCTTGTCCTAAGTCCTCGTCTTTTTCGTTTCCTCGTTTTTCCTTCTTCTTAAATCATTATGCCAAGTCACCGCGCTCGTATCCTTACATTTACCGACCCATCGACTGAAAGGGCGGAGGGTAGGGAAGAGGGTAGGGCTGACCTTGCCTCCTCCTTTGGGAGGCCTGGTGTTAGGATGATCGAATAAAATCGCTCGGAGAGTAGTAAAGATGCTAATTCTCCTGAGCCTGCCCCTTTCGACGTCGCCGACTCCGACGATGAGGCGATGGAGATTGATCCTTCCAGAATTGCCGGCCCACTTGTCCCAGGGAAGCGGGGAGAATTTATTACCTAGATAAGGCCAAGTACCAGGTCCCCCAGAAAACTTATCCCGAGTCCAAGAACCGGGACTTGATCTTGGCGAAGAACGCTGCCGGGGCGATTGAGCAATTTTATAATTTTGGGGAGGGGTACACCATTGTTGTTCCAGGGGAGAAGGATACTGTATGTTGCCCCCCCTGACGGCTGCATAGCCGTCTACCACCAATGCCTAGAATTTGGCCTGCGCTTTCCCTTGTACCCCTTCTTGGAGGAGACCTTTAGGAGGATGAATGTGGCCATAGCCCAGTTGACCGCTGGGACGGTTAGGTCATTAATAGCCTACACATGGACCTGCCTATTTCATGGTGAGGGGCCTTCAATCAACGCTCTGCAATACATGGTTGGTCTGCAGATGGTGTCCTCTTCTGGGGGAGAAGGTTCCCCTGGATACTGGTCTCTTCAGAGGCAGAAGGGATACACTCCGGTTTGGCCGTCTCTGAACAGTCTGAACGACTGGAAAAACAACTTCCTGTATGTGCACAGTGCCTCAGGGTGGCGAATTCCTAGACACTTTAGGAATCACGTCCACACCCGCCTGGAAACCCGCGAGGAGTATCATCCAGGCATTGGGGGGAAAGCCCTGGAGGTGAAACTGAATACTCGGGACCAGGAGCTGGTTAAGAAAGTTGTTGCTATTGTAGATAAATCAGGCGTATGTGGTCCTGGCTTTTGGCTTCCTCATGCGGAGCTCATAGGCACCGACGAATATCTGGGCCGAGTGGGCCTAATTCCCAGTCTTGAAGGAGGTAGTTCAGGGACTTTATTGGCATTGTCTCCTTCAACTCTAACCTTCAACATTTTTCTAACTGTTTTTCTTGTGCCCTACAGATTTCGCCACCCGTCTTTAGTCAAGGAAGGAGGTAAGGAGACTCGGTTTGGACGAAGATTTCACCATCGTTTCAAAGCGCCCCTCCCTCCCTTCCAGCTACAAGAAGGGTGAGAAAAACTTGATGAAGTACGTGAAGAGCATTTCCGCCAGCCGAACAAGGCTTCCTCTCCCTCCGAGGCTACCGCCTTCAAAGCCGACGGCTCCTCTTTCTGATACCCGGGGCGTGAAGACAGAGGTTACCTCGGAGGCCAACCCCTCTCCAGCCGGCAAGCAGGGTGATTCCCCTGCAGGGACTCATACTCCCCTGGGATCACGGCCTGTTAATTCTGAAGAAACAGGGGAGAGTGTTCCCCTGGATAGCAGGAGGAAGAGGAACAGAGAGTCGTCTGGCGCTACACACGTGGTTGATCTGGAGGCCGACGCCGACACCCCTAGCCCCAAGCGCCCTGCTCGTGATGTCCCAGGCACCCTCTTTTCAGAGGAAAATACGGTGTTCCACTACACTGCTGGCGACAGTCTGGACGTCTCTGCCCTGCTCTCAGACTTCGGTGTTGTTTTGGCGGATCGCCTCACCAAATCTGTGACCTCTACTACTAATCAGGTGATCCAATACATTCAGCGCACTTCCAGGGTGCTTCAGGCTTCTACTGAGCTGGCGGCCCTTAGCCGGCTGAGTGATGAAGAGTTGGTTGTTACCCATGGGCTCCCTCCTCCTGATCGCCTGGCTATGGTTGAAAGGGATGTCACCCTTATCACCAACTTGAGGTACCAACTGGCGAAACAGGAGGGCGAGTTGGAGGAGGCCAAGGGTCAGGCGACCCAGTGGAAGATTCAGGGCGAGAAAGCTGTGAGGCAGTCGTCTAAACTGGAAATGGAGCTGAAGGAGAGCAGGCTGGAAGTGGAGCAGGTTAAAAAATCGTTGGCTGAGCTGGAGCATACCAAAAGAAGGGTAGTTGACCTGGAAGAGCGTCTATCCCAGGCTGATTCAGATCTCAAGAAGGCCCAAGATGACCTGAAGGTAAAGGGCGAGGAATGGTAGAAGGAGAAGGATGCCATTCTGCAGGAGGCCGATGTCGCAATGGAAACGAGCTTCAAGATGGGGCCTCTTCTTCCTTGGAGCTTGTCATGGAAGTTATTAGGGAAATGTTCCTTCATTTTAATGAAGATGCCTTCCGAAGTCTCTATGCTACCAAGAACGAGGCTCGGGCAAATAAGCCGCCTGACGAGGCTACCGGCCCTAGTCAAGATGCTCCTAATGTTTAACGTGCAGGGCAGTAGTCCTCTGAGGGCTCTTGCCCCTATCCTACTGCGGCCTTGCTCCCTCGCTGACTTTTTAACTTTTTTGCGTGTCGAGCCCTGATATGGTCGTCTGCCTTATCTGATGTAATATCTTAACCTTTCTTTGTTTCTGGATTCTTACTATTCTCATTGTCAAACACTCTTTTATTTGTTTATGGATGCATCTTTTTTGCTTCTACTTTGCCTGCTTTCTCTGTTTATAGTTAGGCCTGACCCTGGCTCTTGTTCGAAGTCCAAAGGGCCTGCCCCCTGCCTGCCCAGAGGTAGGCAGGGGGGTTGCCCCCAGTCCTTGTTCATTTGGCGTGCGAAGCCTGGCCTGACCCTGACTTCTGTTCGAAGTCCAGGGGGCCTGCCCCCTGCCTGCCCAGAGGTAGGTAGGGGTTGCGTTTTTTATACAAGGTTGGGGGGTTACCCCCAATCCTTGTTCATTTGGTGTGCGAAGCCTGGCCTGACCCTGGCTTCTGTTCGAAGTCCAGGGGGCCTGCCCCCTGCCTACCAAGAGGTAGGTAGGGGGGTTTTCCGTTTTTTATACAAGGTTGGGGGGTTGCCCCCAGTCCTTGTTCATTTGGCGTGCGAAGCCTGGCCTGACCCTGGCTTCTGTTGGAAGTCCAGGGGGCTTGCCCCCTGCCTGCCCAGAGGTAGGTAGGGGGTTTTGCTTTTTTTATACAAGGTTTGGGGGCTGCTCCCAGTCCTTGTTCGTTCGGCGTGTGGGGCCCGGCCTGACCCTGGCTTCTGTTCGAAGTCCAGGGGGCCTGCCCCCTGCCTGCCCAGAGGTAGGCAGGGGGACTTAAAATAATTTTGTTCGGGGGTCTATTTCCCTTGGTTTTAGCAACAGGGGGGCCTCCCCTTATTGCCCCCTGCTCATTTGTGTGTGGAAGAATGCAAATTTTAAACAGACAACGAGTATAAACTTTCGGACTTTTCCTTTCTTCAATAACTTTTACAGTAATTTGGGGTCAGAGTCGTCGACATTTCCTTTTGACCGTCCTCCGCCAGTTTTTCTTGAAAGGAAAATTACTTAGCTTCCTAATGGTTTAGACGTAGTACTTTTTTAAGGTGCCCGCATTCCAGTGGGCAGCCAATTCTTGGCCTTCAAGATTGGCGATTTTGTAGGTGCCTGGCCCCTTAATCTGAGTTACCTCTTATGGGCCTTCTCAGTTGGCGCTCAGCTTTCCGTGCTCCCGCGACTTTCCGACTGCCTGCGTTTTTCTTAAGACCAAATACCCCACTTGGAAACTTCTTTCGTTTACTTTCCTGTTGTACGCCCTCCTCATTCGCTGTTGGTAGGCGACTATGTTCATGCTAGCCTCCTGCCTTACTTTGTTGACTAGGTCCAGGGCCTCAGTCATTGTTGCTTCATTGTCCACCCTGTTATACTGCTGAGATCACAGGGTGGGGATCCGTGCCTCTATGGGCAACAGGGCCTCTGCCCCGTATACCAAGCCAAAAGGGGCCTGACCCGTGGATTCTTTTCGGGTAGTCCTAATTGACCATAGTATGCTCGGCAACTCGTCTGCCCATCTGCCTTTAAGCTCATCCACCATTTTCTTGAATCCATTCAGGATTTGTTTATTGGCGGCTTCAGCCTGCCTGTTGGTTTGGGGATGGCAGACAGCAGAGTAGGCGACTGCTATGCCATGGCCTTCCAGCCAAATTCTCAAAGGATCATTGTCAAATTGCCTTCCATGATCGAATACTAGCATTTTTGGCAGGCCGAACCTGGTTATGATGTTCCTCCAGATTACCTTCCTGACCGCAGGCTCTGTGATGTTTGGTACTGCTTCTGCTTCGATCCACTTGGTAAAATAATCGATCCCCACAATTTAAAACTTTCTGCCCCCAGTCGCAACAGTGAAGGGGCCCAATATGTCCATTCCCCATTGAGCGAAGGGGATGGGAGACAAAATTGCCCTGACCTCCTGGGTCGAGGCGTGAATTGATGGGGCGAAGAGCTGGCACTTCCTGCACCTTCGAGTTAAATCTTTTGCGTTGATAAGTGTAGTTTGTAGTGCCTATTTTGTTATGTTTAGTCCCGGTTTCCCTTGTGAAATCGTTCTTTGGAGCGGTTTCTGAGCTACTTATGCTTCTTCTAGTTCGTTTTAGGTTCCCAAGACCATTCATGGAGAATTGGAACGATTCCGACTCGTTTCCTACACTTTTGGAGCCAACGAAGAGAAGGAACGATCACTCGGTGCCTTGGATTCGATCCCGAGCCCCTTAGACTCGATCCCGAGCCTCAAGAATCAATGAGAAGCCCATGAGAAGCAAGGAGGGACCTTAGAGATCATATTGGAGGCCTACAGGAGCCTTCCCGGCCGAGAACAAGTGCCTTCTCGGTCGAGAAGGAGTGCGCATTTCAACAGGCTGCTGTATGGGCCGTCTCGGGCGAGACCATCTCGTCTCGGCCGAGATGAGTCCCGTCTCGGGCGAGACCATCTCATCTCGGCCGAGATGAGCCACCTGCAGCTCTGCTTCGCTTCTTTTCTTCTCCTTATTCATTGTAACCCTATATAAATACCCCCTCTTGTAATCTTAGCTTATGTTAGACATTACCTATAAACCCTAGACTACTTTAGCATAGTTTAGCATAGATTAGTCTTTAGTTAATCGTTAATCTTAGTAATTAGTCTTGTATTAAGAGAATTCTTCAAGATTCAACCAAGATTGACAACCTTGGGAGATTGTTTCGGGTTTTTCTTATTAATACAAGTTTCAATCTTTCATCCTCTTGTTAGTAGGTATAATCTTCTTTTTCTCTTTACTTTTATTCTTTGTTTAATCCTTCAAGTTTCAATCTTTGATTATTGTTTATTGTTCTTGATTGTTCTTCATGGATATTTTGATGTTTGTGATGTTTCTTCTTGTTTATGTTAATCTTAGTTTGATTATGAGTGATTAGATTCCTTGTGGGCTTAGTAGGAGGATTAAGTGTGGATTATGGGTGATTAGGGCTTGATTATGGGTAAAGGTGAATCCTTTGTTTCTAGTCATATGTTGGGCACACTATGTGTTTGTTGAATTGGTTGTTTGAGTTGTAGTGGCCACGCTTCTCATGCTAGTCTTCCTCTACTCATTGTGTGTTTGACTTGTGATTGAATTCTTGTGTATTCGGGTTTAGTCTTTGGCACGAGAGTGCGGACTTGGGTTTTGACGCGAGAGCGCGGACCGACCTTAGTGACTAGGTGAACCTTGCACCATCGTTACCCCAACTATCCTACTACACTTATGAACCCGACCTAACCCTACTCTTTCCTTGTTTGATTTCTTTAGTTCGATAGATTTGTTTAGCTTTAGTTGTTACCCCTAGCTTAGTCATAGTTATAGTTCATTCCCTTCTTATCGTCCTAGTTTAGTTTAGCGTCGAGACCTAGTCAAGTCTTTTGGTGGAACTTGGTCTAAACCCTCTTTACCGTCCCCGTGGACTCGACCCGACTTACGCTTTCTACCCAGTTAGGATTAGTTGGTTATTATTTGTTGGTGGGGATCCACGGCAAATCCTCAACATCATGCATCTGCTAGCAGGGTTGGCCAGTAATATCCTGCTCTCAGGGCTTTGTGGGCCAGGGACTTCCCTCCTATATGACGACCGCAGATTCTCGAATGGATGTCATCTAGGACCTCTTGAGCCTGCCTTGCCCCCAGACACTTGAGCAGGGGTGAGGAGAATGATTTCTTGTACAGGTCTTCTCCTATTATTATGAACCATGCGGCCCTTGCCAGCGTCTTTCTTCTTTGAGCAGGGTCAGATGGCAGAATTCCATGCTTTTTGAATTGGATGATTGGGGTCATCCAATCTTCAGGACCTGCCTCTTCAATTACGTTGACTGGCTGGCAGGGGGTGGCAGACTTTTTCTAGACCACGTCCACCCAGATCGACCTTTGTATGTCCTGTAGGCTAGAGCTGGCCAGTTTTGACAGGGCATCCGCCCGATTTTTCTGGGACCGGGGGACCTACCTGACTTCATAAGACTTAAGCCTTGACAACTCCTGCTTTACCTTATCCAGATATGCGGCCATCGCCTGGTCTCTAGCTTCATATTCTCCGTTAATCTGGTTGGCGATGAGCTGGGAATCTGTTGCTAAAACAACCCGCTCTGCCCCTGCGGCTTTGGCCATATTAATGCCTGCGAGAACGGCTTCATACTCGGCTTCATTGTTGGATGCAGGGAAGGTGAACTTGAGAGCATGTTCGAAGTCCATGTTCGTCTTATTTATAATATATAAAATTTGTAGTCTTATTTATAATATAAAATATCACTGTAACTTATTTTAATTGTTTTGATGTGGGATAATTTTAAGTTTTAAGTTTTATTATTTATTAAGACCTTTTTTAAACTCAAAAGTTTAAAAAAAAAATCAAAAAATAAGACTACAAATTCACGACCTCATCATAATTTAAAAAGACAATGATATAAAATTTCATCATAGTTTTTTTTGTTGGTTGATATTTAAAAACAATGATTACTCTTATTTAGTATAAATTCATAACTTCATCATAATTTTCGATGTGGGAGAATTACTTAAGTTGGTTGATATCCAAGGAACTTTTTTTATTAATTATTTATAATATAGAATTTCATCACCTTATTATAATTTTTCGAATGTGGGATAGTTTTACTTAAGTTCATACTCTTAATATATATTTTAAGACTCAAATTATTTTTGGTTAATATCTAAGAGCGCAAGACTACTACAGAGTATTATTTATAATATAAAGTTTCATCACTTTATTATAATTTTTCGATGTGGGATAATTTTTACTCAATTTTGTAGTCTTATTAAGAGACTTTTTAAAACTTAAAAGTTTTTTTATTGATATTTAAGAACGAAGGATTAGTCTTATTTATAATATAGAATTCATCAACTTATCATAATTTTTCAATGTGGGATAATTTATTTTAGTTTATAATCTTCTATCAGCTCTTTTTAAGACTAAAAAAATACATAATTACTCTTGTTTATAATATTGAATTTCATCATCCTACTATAATTTTTCATTGTGGGATGATTTTAAATTTATAATCTTATACTCCTATATTAAAAGATTTTTTAAGACTCAAAAGTTTTTTGGTCGATATTTAAAACTGAATGATTACTAATATTTATAAAATAGACTTCCATCGATGTGGGACAATTTAAAGTTTTTCTTGGTCGATATTTAAACTGATTAATTACTCTTATTTATGATATAAAATTTCATCACCTCATGATAATTAATTAAGGTTTATAGTCTTAAGAACTCCTTTTGAGATTCAAGAGACTTTTGGTAGATATCGAAGAAAACGAATTATTACTCTTTTTTGTAATATAGAATTTCATCATCACATTATAATTCGTCGATGTGGGATAATTTTAAAACTATTTACATAGTAAAGTCATCACATAATGTGAAACAAATAATGTGAAATTAACTCTAATGAAAGTATTTCTTACCACAAATCTAATTATTTCATTTTTATAATTTATTTTACGATAATGTTTTTAAAAAATGAACTCTAAAGGTTTTTACATCGGAATTGTAAAACATCACATTAATATAATAGATTAAATATATATTGTAATAATTAAAATATTCTCTAATTGATTGATTGATTTATTTATGATAGTTTCCTAATATGAGTTTTGATCAAACGGGCCAATGAGATCGCTCGAAATAAGCTTGTAATATATATATATATATATATATATATATATATATATATATATATATATATATATATATATATATATATATATATATATATATATAGATTTAGGATCCAATCCGAACCACAACTTCGGTGCTAACTATTGCATACGGTGCGAACCCCACTTACACTTCTTTAATGCCCCACTCAAACTTTTAATGGCTCCACTTACACTTTAAAAATAGCAAAAAAAAATGGAAATCAGGCCGGTCTGGACAGGGGGCCGGTCGGCCGGCTGACGGTGCACAGAGGGTCGGTCAGCCGGCCTGATGGCCTTTTTATTTTATTTTATTTTGGTATTTTTTAAAGTGTAAGTAGTGCCCCTAAAAGTGTAAGTGGAAGTATAAAGAAGTGTAAGTGGGGTTCGCACCGTAAGGAAAAGTTAGCACCGAACATTGGTTCGCACCGGATCCCACCCTTATATATATACACTACAAGAATAAATGTTCATTCCTACGAACCCAATTCGTAGGAAACATGCCCATTTCCGTCGGAATAAGCATGTTCCTACGGAAAATTCGTAGGAACAATTCCGTCGGTATACTTCGTCGGAAATAAAAAACTTCCTACGCCATTTTTCGTAGGAAATAACTTTCCTACGGAATGTTCCGTCAGAATGGCTAGTGACGAGTATTTGTTGATAAAAAATCATTCCTACGGAAAATCGTCGGAAGGGTTCAAACTTCCTACGGAAATTCCGTAGGACAATATCTTTCCGTAAGAGGCAATGATTGGGAAAAAAATATTATTAAATATTTCGAGCTACAGATATCCGTAGGAAACTTTAGGACTTCTGTAGAATAAAACAAATTTCATCCCTAATATACCAAAATCATATAAACATCACCGACATACGTTAACACTCCACCGCAAAGCGGGAGGTCAGAATTCTACAAAACAAATGTGTGATACGAAAACGCAATTCAAATTTGTAAATAATCTCAAATATCACATTACAATAAAACAAAAAATTATCCCATTCCAAAACTTCTTGCTATCGAAAACCTTCATTAGAGTGTCTAGTTGTTCTTGCATCTTCAGGATTGTTTCATTCATTCTTTTATTCTCCTCTAACATCTTAGCATTCTCCTCTCGCACCTTAGCATTATCCTCTAGCACCTTAGCATTATTTACTTGAACCCTACTTAGCAACCCAACACCAACATAAGAATTGGAGGTGATATCTATAAGCGAAGATGTATATGATGGCGCCTTCTTGAAATAATAATCAACAGCACTGCCTATGCCATACAATCGTCCCTTTTGAAATCCACCCACAACTTGAATGAAAAGTTCATCCTCATCAAATTCACCCCCTTCCACAATCGCTTGTGCTTTTCGAGACTCAAATATTTTCTGAAAAAAACATGATATAAAGATTTGTAAATAAACTTCAAAACTAAACAATCACATGTTATGCTTATATTTCCTTCTCACCTTTATTTCTTCTGCCTTCTTATCTGTAATCTTCCCATTGTGGGAATGAGCACGAATGAATAAATCAAAAGCCGTAGGTATTTTCCCTTCTTCATCATCTCTAATCTGGAAATTAAATTTCAAACATTATTGAAATTTTTGAACATGAATATTTTTTATATTTTTGAACATAAAAAGAAAATAAAAAAAATAAAAAGGCTATAGAATATTGATTTACCATTCGCTCGGCCAACTCAATGCTAGAAATAGAACCCATGTTATGAGTTCTAGGAATTTTACCATCGACAACATATTTTGCTCGGTTGGCTTTTGCGCTATTAGACATCTTTTTAAACACAGAACTATTTCTATATGCTTTTAGTTGGTTAAAAGAGGTCGCCGGCATCCAATCAGGCTTATCACCATTAGTGTCGATGTGGTAAAGTATGTCCCTAAGGCGCTCTTTGACTTTTGCAAAAAAAGCCTTCTTAACATCAACCTCGGGATCAGACACAAACGTAACCTCACCCTGGATCGACAATAACCATGAAAAGTGTTGTATATTATTAATATGGATAACCTGTTACTAAAATAAATCATTATTTTTTAGTTGATTTAGCACCTGAAAGTGATTCCACCATTTCTCTCGAACTTCTGCAGGAGTCTTTTTCCAAGATGGGCAAAAAACAGTGAAGTTAGACCTTATTGCATTTGCGACCAACGATGATACATCTGGATGACCTTAGTGAAGTTGATTTATTATTGTTATTATAGTTATTATTGTTATTGTTGTTGTTATTATTATTATTATTATTATTATTATTATTATTATTATTATTATTATTTATTATTATTATTATCGGTATTCTTAATATTAAAATTAGTAGAATAGTTGCACTAGTGTTAGTATTATTTAGGAAATTTAGGTGGTGATCTAAATTTATACCATGAGACGAAGTGAACTACAACAGCAGCAATAGGCAATAAATCCTAATTTCATAGTGACGCAATCAAATTAAAAGAAATTTACACAATAATAAGCAATTAAACGTACCTTATTGAGTGATGTATAAACGAAACAACAATTACCGAGCCCCTAACTTCAGTATTTCAACAAGGTAACCCAAAAATTCTTTTATGTGAATCGATAAGCAGTAACTGGAGCCGATTGCCTGGAGAAGATGAAGATAATTAGGAATAAGTAGGGTATGAAAGTTGGAGGAACGAGGAAGAACAAAGACCCAATACGAGCAAAACAAAAGGGATAAAACTGGAGGGTAACAACGAAGAGCAGCAACTACGTAACTACATCAACAACGTACAAACAGTAGCAGAATCGGTAACAAAATGCAACAGCAATTTCGTGGATCATGCTCAATGGTGGACTGAATACAAAAGACAAATTGATTAAATATGGCTGCTGTGCTGACGATTTATGCTGTATATGCGGAGCTGAAACTGAGACTGTCATGCATTTGATGTATGACTGTGAGTATAGCAAGAGAGTGATAAATGGAGTTGAAACTTGGATGAAGATGAAAGTACCCTGCCCCCCTGATTTCAAGAGAACGCCTGGTCCTTCAGGTAGTATACAAGCTAAACGAACAACAGCTAAACATAAACAGCAGCAGTAGTAGTAAACAATCGTAAACAGAGGAAATTAAAAGAGAAAGAAGACGGAAACAACAACAAGTGGACACGCAACAACAGGAACGACAGCAGCAGCGGCGAGACATTAACGAAACAGCAGTAGCAGCAAAACGAGAAGCAATTCACGAACTAAGAAAACAACAACAGTAGCAGCAATAGAAAACGCAAATCGAATTCATGTCGAGTAGGCAGCAGCAGCAATTCACGAAACAGAAAATTTCAATCGGACTTTGAACAGGCAGCAGCAGCAATTCACGAAACACAGTTCACGAGACACAGCAATTTCAGTCGCAACTCACTAAATTACTATTTCTTTTGATAATGAAATTATTCATAATTTCAATGAGTTACGTGAATCGGGTTAATCATATTAATCAATCAGCAGCAGCAACAGATTTCGCAGCAGGAAAAAAAATTGAACGTGAATAGACTTCACGTATATGCAGCGAAGTGAACAGGATTCGAAAAGAAATTGAAAGTGTTCCAGATTAATTCAGGAATATGTGTGAGACGAAACAGTAATTCAGGAAACTCGGTATATCAGTATATGCGTGAAAAACAAACAGCAATTCACGAGACTCGTATATGCGTGAGACGAAACAGGAATTCACGAAACTCAGTATATGGGTGAAAACGAAATAGCAGTTCACGAAACTCAGTATATGCAATTCACGAAAAAGCAATTCACAAAACTCTGTATTTGGGTGAAAACGAAATAGCAGTTCATGAAACTCAGAATATGCGTGAGAACGAAAACGTATATGCATACTTAAAAGAAACAATTAGAAAATCAATTTGCCAGATTGATTCAAAAGTGAAAACGTAGATGAACACTCCGTAGCAGCAGCAATTACCCAGAAAAATCAAACCGATATGCAATTAAAAGAAAAACTGACTAGAAAACTTAACTTAAAGCGAAATTGCACAAGATGAACAATTGGGGATTGGAATAGAAGCTCTTCAATTTGAGGTGAATTGAATACTGGGATAGCATAGGGTTCATATATTGGTTAATAAGGAGGAATTAGGAAATAAGAGGAGATAGTTTGGGGGAAATTGTAGTTTGGGCGGTAATTAGGCAATATTAGCAGGTGAGCGGTGGAATTGAAACTAAACAAACATCTTGCCGCTTAATATTACGATTTGCAGCAATTTCCCCATATTACTATTATCCAAAACCGACTCGGTTTAAACCGGGTCCGATTTTTTTTTCATATTTCAAACCGAAACCGAGCCGATTCTTATGACCCGGTTTTTTAAAAATATTGTTATCTTACTTATTAACTGCTTTTTTGAACCGGTTTCCGAACCAGATTTTGATCCCGTTTTCACTAATACTACAGAAAAACTCAAAAAAGTGAGAAATATACATATCGAAAATAACGAATGTATCTCGAGGTTAATATAAATACCTGAGACAAAACGAAACTTAGGAAAATAATTAATAAGTTCAAAAGAATAAAAAATAAAGTGTATCCCGAGAATAAAATAAATTTTCGCGATAAAAATAAAGTTTCACGAGAAAATTAATGAATGTTCGATGAAAATGAATTAAAATGATTTCTCGAGGAAGAATAGATATTTTGACGAGGTATATTTAAAATGAGCTTGATCTAAAATTAGAAATTCGAGTTTAAAAGTAAATGTAGAAATTAAGTATCGAACATAATTAAAATACGCATACGAAACAGACCTGGTTTTGTTTCATATTGCAAAACATAATCGGTTTAAACTCGAGCCGGTTCTTACTACCCAATTTTAAAAAAAATATGGTTATAACTGCTTTTTTGAACCGGTTTTCGAACCGGATTTTGATCCCGTTTTCACTAATACTACAGAAAAACTCAAAAAAGTGTGAGAAATATACATATCGAAAATAATGAATGTATCTCGAGGTTAATATAAATATCCGAGGCAAAACGAAGCTTAGGAAAATAATTAATAAGTTCAAAAGAATAAAAAATAAAGTGTATCTCGAGAATAAAATAAATTTTCGCGATAAAAATAAAGTTTCACGAGAAAATTAATGAATGTTCGATGAAAATGAATTAAAATGATTTCTCGGGGAAGAATAGATATTTTGACGAGGTTTATTTAAAATGAGCTTGATCTAAAATTAGAAATTCGAGTTTAAAAGTAAATGTAGAAATTAAGTATCGAACAAAATCAAAATACGCATACGAAATAGACTCGTTTTAACTAATATTGCAGAATTTTCCATATTGATATTTTTTTTTCGTTTAAAATTGTAAACCGGTTCAAAATCGTGTACCCGGTTTTCAAAACTGTGAACCGGGTTCATAATATACCGGATATCGTATATATGGTATCGGATTGAGTCAAATCAGACCAGGTCAGTCTCGGTCACTAAGATATTTCAGTACTGTTGATTGTCGGACGAGTCCGATCTAGACTGAGTCGGATCGGCTACCTCGAGTCGGATCGAGTTTCGCCAGGTCTAATTAGCATCATTTAAGTTGATTAATTATTGTCGATTTTTATTTGGTAAGATATGTTGTATATCATATGAGTCAGATCATTGTGGGTTAGTTGCGTCGATTTGCCAATAGTCGACATATAATCGCCACGAAAATATGATTTTCATGTAGCGAGACCCGTGACCCGTACAACTTGCCCGTATTTGTCCCGACCCGTATGCCCCGATCCGCTCTACAGGTTTTCATGTAGTAGAAGTGAATAAAATAAACGACTCCATATCATGTAATGATAATTAAAATCACGGGAATATTTCGAGGATACTAATTAATAATCTTAGGGGTGTTAACAGAGCCGAGCTGAGCACGAGCTCAGGGTATCTTGGCTCGAGCTCGAGAAGCTGGAAGACCAACTCGGCTTGAGATCGAGCTCGTCGAGCTTGGGAATTATGGGCACGAGCTCGACAGCAGGTTCATGACTTGAACTCGGCATAAAAAAGTCATTAGTGGGGTTTGAACACTAGTCATTTAATTCAAATTGAGACTGGAACCAACTCTTCCATTCTACCATGTTGATAATTTAGTCATAAAGTTGTTTTTATATTAATATTAAGTTTGGGTATCAATACACCATCATAAAATCTTATACAAAGTGTACGCTATTTTTATGAAGGAATTTTTTTTAACCATTTTATGTAATTTTAAAGAATAAAAAACTTTGTATAATACTCATACTATTTTTAGTGTAGGTGCAAATTAGGCTTCATAAAAAAAACAATACTCTGTGTAAAAAGCAAATCATACTCGTAGTACTTAAAAAATTATTGAGCTTTTTGAGCCGAGCTAGGCCGTTCATGAAACTAATTTTTTGGAGCTACAAAATTTCCTACGGAACATTCCGTGGCCTAAAATGTTTCCTACCACAAGACTGTAGGAATTTCGTAGCGATGCTTTAAGGGAGCGACGGATAGTGAATCCGTAGGAAATATCTGTAGGAACTACTTACTTTCCTACGCCTTTCAAGATCCGTAGGATTTATTCCGTTGAAATTTCCGTTAATTCTAGTAGTGATATATATTGATTTTACAAGTTTAGGCCGAATATTATGATTTTACAAAATAATATAACACTCTAATCGTTAATCTCGTAAAAGTGACAAAATTACCGAAACATGCAAATTTTTACCACTTTAAAAAATTTCCAGTTTATATGAAATACATATATTGTAAAAAATAAAATTATACTGCTATACATGCAATTACAACAATAAAATCAAGCAGTACCAAGTAACATCGTCGTTACCTTCAATCCAAGTCCAAATTGATAATATACTTGTCTTTTGGGGGATCATCTCGGAAGCCTTGTCAAAGGAGACAGAAAGAGGAACGATATAGTGAAAATGGAGATGATGAATATGAAATTTCTTGGCAGAAATGTTGCTGGTTTTTGGTCAGATTTCATTAGAAAAAAATAGGAAGAAAAAGAGTATTTGCTTGAATAAAATGGATGAATGAATAAAGAGAAAAACGTTAAGATATATGGAAAGAATGGTGACTTAAAAGTTGATGAAACTAGGTACATTCACCTCCAAAATTTCAGCCAAAAGTGAATGCGAGAGGAGTGTGAAGAGTTTGCATGAGTCAACAATATTAATTTGTGAGAAAGAAATATCTTATGCTTTAATCAATTTGTTTTTATAAAAATAAAATGTTACACAAAAAAAATGTATAGTGGTAGTGTGATATGAGTGTCACGAAAAATAATGGTTCAAGGTGGTCCCAAAATAGTTGTAGGTTGATAAAAATGAGGATCTTAAAATTATTAAAGGCATTTCAAAGCAATTCGAGTAAACTTCGCGCTAGAAAATAATTATTTTCGAAACTTTGTAATAAATTATTAAAGGGTAAATTTTCATAAATAAAAATGTTTCTTAGTTGGAAATATTATATGAATGTGTCTAGACATTTTTAGGAAAAGAAATAACTTAAATGTGAGCTTAAAACGTTAATTCGTAAAGAAATTGAATTCCTCGTGGAAAAATAAATAGTTTGCGATCAAAATCAAATAAATAGGTTTAAATAGAAATAAAATATTTTAAAATGAAAATAAATATTATTTTACTCGAAAATAAACATAAAGCTTGGAAAAAAAGATGAAATAGAAGGCCGAAACATGATAGAGTTATGACAAAGTCATAAAGGAAAAGAAAAGTGCTAGTATAAATAGCGGGTGTTACACATCGTATGTAATCCCCTAGAAATTCCAACGCAATACAGTGGCGGAAACACTGTAGAAGTGGGATTATAACACACTGTAGCTATGTCTTGAATAAAAAAAATGGTAAGTCAATACATAAGCCATAAAATAAAAATGGCTACAAAATAAATAAATAAATAAAATCCATAAAAAGGGTTTTAACAATCCATAATACAGTGATCTGATTAAAACAAGCAGGATCCATAACTGCTCGCTAGCCCACCCGAAGGAAAACACATATACCTGCCATGTTAAAAACATAACAGCCACAATCAGTGGGGAGCAACGTCAACGTTCTCCCAGCCATATAACAGGATTTTAAAACAGTAATTACTAATATAGAAAAAATAGTAAAAATGGAAAACAGTAAAACAGCATATTAAATTAAGCTTTAACGTAAAACAAATTAATCAAAAGGGTTTCCGAAGAAACATAAAAATATTTGCCAACCTGCAAACCAATTTATATCGATAATAAATAAAATAATAAAAATAGCGTTATGGATAGGAGTAGTGTAGACGGCTAGACTTTTACTAGGAGGATACTAAAAACTAGCTTCGAGAACTTAGTTCAAACAAATCAAACTTTGGTCTCTAACTAGGCTACTCAACCATAATAGAGCGGCGACTTATAAATGTGTGACCCTAGTTTAAGATAATGCACACCCCTCCTGTGATTACCTGTCACCCAGTTCCACTTATGACGGCGACTTACTGCGAGGCCTAAGCTTAAGGTCAAAATGTACACAACTCCCGGGATACCTGTCACCCGGTTCAACAACCAATGTACCGATTCCTGATACACTAACCTTATAGTTGATGGGAAAACCGTAAACCCCAGATTATATTACTCTAACCTCACACTTGTCCTTATTCCATAACTCCAAAACAAAGTCATTATCGATATTCAAAAGATATAATCAATATAAATAATATGAGGATAAAAGAAGTAAACATTTATATTCTAAAAGAGGAAACTTTCTATTTTAGGAAACTTCTATTTTTAGAAACTTTACTAAAAATAGCATTATATCAAAGTAGTGAAAATATTAGTTCATACCAATACCACATTTTTAGTAAACGATATAGACTTATAAAACTAATACTTTCGGCCTTAAAGATCAGTTGATTTTATGAAATCATTAAAATATCGTATAAGTGTTATAAGATGATTAAAAATATCTTAAACATTTTAATACTACTAATTAGGGTGTTTTCAAAAAGTTAAAAGCTAAAATTTCCTAATTATTATTAGTTTCGATGATAAAATTATAAATAGGATTTTACGGCAAACATCATATTAAATATTTGAACGTCTTTATTTAATCAAACCAAAATACATTTAGAGTATGTTAAGGGATGATTTAACTCCTAAATTTTCAGATTTAAATACTTTCAAAATTGCTGGAAAAATAATTCTTTTAGGTAAGACGAAGCAATTTAGCGATAAATCACAATTTGTCCGAAAATCAATATTTATTAATTAAAGACTATCATAAATAGTACAAAAATTACGTAAAATAGTTAAATTATATTTATGGACATTCTGTTCAGAAAATAAAATTTCCAGAATTCTAAAATCTCGGTTTTTAAAGCGTTTTCTCGTTAATCGTCCAATCTCGACAATAACGATTAATAAAAATAGTAATTACAAAACGATTTAAGTATTAATATCCAAAAATTATTATTAAACCTAAAAATCATGATTTCCCATAATCTACCATTTTTCCAGATTTCCAAAAATTCCAGATTTAATAAATCCCGTCAAAACCGTCTTTAAAACCCGTTTTCACAATTAACGATTCCATTATTAAAACTTATCGTTCTTAACATTTTATTAAGGCACTAAAAATCATAAAATTACATTTTAACATGAAATCATCAGAATCATAATTTTTTCAGATTTAAACCAAAGACCAGAAATCGAGAATTTAAACAACAAACACCGTTTTAACGATAAACGATGATTTAAAGTGATTAATTAATTCATCCACTTAACAATTCCGAAAAATTACGAAACAATTCACAAAATTCTATTTCACCAGACGGTTTCACCACGTCAAAAAACAGATTAAAACAAAATGTGTAAGTACTAGAACTAAAAATCGGCTTTTAATCATTTTTGTCCGAAAATGGTAATAATTCAATAATCGATATCAAAAATATCAGAAAAATACTAAATTATTAAAAATCATCAAAAACAACATTATTCCAGAATATAAACATATATTACATGTTTAGGCCGATTATTACGATTTTACAAATTAATATAACAATTTAATCGTTAATCTCGTAAAAGCGATAAAAATACCAAATCATACAAATTTTCAACTTTTAAAAAATTTTCCAGAATTCGTGACATACATATATTGCCAAAATAAAATATAAAAATATATACATGCAAATACTCAATTAAAATCATGAAATACCGAGTAACATCGACGTTACCTCTAACCCAAATTCGAGTCGATTATAAATTCATCGGCTTCGGGATCGTCCAAAAATCCTACCAAACACGAAAATCATGGCAGAAAAATACCATGAGAAAACTAATAAAAATCAAGGTAAAAATTGATCGAAAATGACGTCGATTAATACCTTAACGAAGAGAACGGAAAGAGGATTATTATGACGATAAAAATGATGCGATTGGGACTCGAAATGGAGCAAAAGTTTGCCTAAGATGGAGGAGGGAACACACGGCCAACATGAGAGTGAAGAAGGGTTGAATATTTTTTTTATGACAAGAATGAATAAGGAGGATGGAAGGTCTTTTGTGTATAAATGAGAATGAATGAGTTGATGAAAACAATGTGAAAATATGACCAAATGGCCGGCCAAAAGGATGAGGATGGACCATGAAAAGTTTTGATAATAATGCAACAATTGAATGAAATAAAAATTATCTTATGTTTACGTTTTAACGTGATAAAATGAAACGTTTAAATAAAACGAAATAAAACTTGTGACCAAGAGCTTAGTCGGTCCAAAATGTGAGGAAATAGTCTCAAATAATTTATAAGTTGATAAAAAGTATAATCGTAAAATAGTTAAAGGCATTTCAAAGTAATTCGAGTAAACCTCGCGTAAGAAAATAATTATTCGCGAAGCTTCGTAATAAAAATCATTAACAACTAATTTTTTGTAAATAAAAATATTTACTAGTTTAAAATATTATAGAAACATATTCAAACATTTTTAGGAAAAGGAATAACTTAAATCCAAGCTTAAAAATGTCAATTCGAAGAGAAATAGAATTCCTTGCGGAAAAATTAATTAGTTTACAAAGAAACCAAATAAATGGATTTAAAAGAATTTTAAATCTTTAAAACTAAAAATAAAAATTATTAAACTCAAAAATTAAAATAGCGCTTAGTAAAATGATAAAATATGAGACCAAAAGTGACAGAGTTAAGACGAAGTCTTAACGGAAAGAATAAAAATTGCTTAGGAGAAATAGCGGGTGTTACATCGTACGCCCACTCGAGTCGTGTTAAAATAGTGTTAGGAAGTTATATATATGCGGTATTAATAAATAAAGTGTAAAAAGCATTTTGGGGGTTGACTTGCCTTAAACAACCAAATACGCGAGGTGACGAGATAAGCGACTGGCAATGCGAGTACGGTACTCTTGTGTTCGGGTTTTCTTATCTCATCACCCTTTGTGTTCAATACGTTAAAGGGCATGTATTGTCAAATGTGTTAGTAGTTAGATGTTAGGAACGAAAAAAAGTAAAATATTAGATGCGGGAAATTAAATGATAATGTACGATAATGAAAACTTTGTATAGTTAGCTAGAGTACAATAACTAAAGATATTAGAGATTAGAGACGGGGTTTAGACACCCTCAACCTACATGTCAAATTCTTTGAAAACGGATCCATGGAGTATCGTCGTAGACACGGGGAGCGGTTTGAAGTATATAGGAAGAGTTAGGGTGTGTTTATTGGGATTTTGAGTTGGTATGAAAGAGGTTAGGCTCTCGCACTTTTGATTTAGGATTCCGGAAATGAGAATGTCGACCCTTGAAATGGTGTGCATAAGAGTGTATTTATAGAGTTTTGTTAAATGTTTTGATTTTGAAATTCAGGCGCTTGAAGGCTAGCACCCTGATATTGAGGCACCTCACTCGGAGAGACTCAGTTCTGAGGAGCCAGGGTTCATGCATTTGAAATCGCGCGTATCGAAAGTTGCTCAAAATACGGATTGATATCCGTGTTATTTGAGGTATGATTGGATACGGTTTAACTTTGATTTGATTATGTATTTAGATGCGATTTCTTACTTTAGCTTGTTTCGGGTTTTCAGCTTTGACCGGGTTTGACTCGATCACGAAAGACGGTTTTGCCACTGGGGGCAATTTTGGCTTAAAGTAGTTTTATTTTATTGGAAATGTCTCACTGAGTCTGGATTTGAGGTCGATTTTGAGATATTTGTACTCCGCTAAGTGCCCACATCGGATACTATTGATTCCGAGCCCGTATTCGAGCGTATTGATACATGTTAACGTCTAATCATCATCAGGTGTTTTGTTGGGGATTACTAGAGACATGAGCAGGCAAAATGCAGGTGTCTCCAGTGTTTTTCTTGATTTGTGTTTTTCTTGTATCTTTGTGTTCTTGTAATTTTGTTTACTTGGTGTGTTTCTTCACTCCTGTCTCTTGTTGAGATGGCTACTCTCAATTTTTCCCAATTTTGTGGTGAACCATTTCACAAATACTACGATAGATTGGAGGAATTTACCTATATTCACCCTTATCCTTTTGAGTGTTGGGAACTTTGTCACGTGATGTTCAATGGGTTGAATTATAAGACTCATGAGGAAGTGTATCGATTGGCCAATGGAGTTTTAGTTGATTTTAGGTATGAGAGGAGGTGGTGTAACACCCCGACCCAACCCTAGGACCAGAAATGTTAACCGTGGTAGCTCGCCAGATTTTGTACTGGTCCCACAGACCAACACGAGTCCTTTCCAGCGCATTTTGTCCTCACTCATGCGCCTCCCGGAAACCTTCCCAGGAGGTCACCTATCCTAAGATTACTCTCACTCAAGCACGCTTAACTGCAGAGTTCTTTTGCATGGACGACCGGAAAAGAAAGTGCACTTTGTTGATATGAGTAGTATTTCAAATCCCTTTAAGCAAAGCTCATAAATAGGACATCTTCAATCAATGTGGGGTGTTTCAAGTGGTCGTTTTTTCTTATCTTATCTAGACACATCTATCAATTAGAGTTGAAAGCCCTCCTAGTGTCATTGAGCAACCCTCTACTCCACCTTCAAACCTTGAGACCATGTTGAGAACTATCCCAGCCAACCAAGATAAGATGTGTGAAGATAGAGTGAGAGCACAAGGAGATAGATCTAAAGAGGAAGAAGTGAGATTATAAGAGGAGGCTCGGTTAGAGAGGCTTGAAGTGAAGATGGCTCAATTGAAAAAGGCCGTGGCTCATCGTGAGACTATTGTTGAGACTGCCCAAGTTGTTGAGGAAATCTTGGTTGATTGTGTTAGGGAAAGGGACGATTCTCCTTCAAAAAAACCCATTGTAAGATGTATGATAGAAGAGTGTGACGTGGTCTTTAACGATGAGATTGAGGACGAGTTGTGTTAGATAATCCAATTCCTCAATCCTTTCTTTTTGTCAACCAAGGTCCGCTCTGCTACTAGGGGAACCATACCAACTTATAGCCACGTGAGGGAGGATTTCATTTCCCATGATGTTTATGATGAATGTGAGGGTGAAATGGATTATGAAGGTATGTTTGATGAGGAGAACAAGGAGGAGAGTGATGTTGAGGATTTGAGCCTAGGTGGAGAGTCAATTGTTTTGAGTGATGAGTGTGTTGATTAAGGAGGTGATGATTTTCCTCTTGACATAGCTATACCCCTAGTACCTTTAGTGAATCAACTTTTTCCTAACCCATGTGATAACTTTGACTCCCTCCATTTTCATTTGATTGTCAATGTGCCTAATCCTTCATGCTTTGAGCTATGCATTTACGTGTCTTATATGATAGAGCCGACTTCTCCTCGTATCTTGCATGATTGTAATCTCATTTTACTTGAATGGTGTGCGTTGATGTTTATTTTTTTATCACCATTCATCTAGTAAGTATGTGGAGTAGTGTGCATGATAGGCTACTCCGTGCATTGTGTAGTTACGATCTTAGTGTAAATATGCTGCAATAACCCATCTCAGGCTTCAAGCTAAAGACGCTAAATTAGTGTTTTTGTTTTGGTGTTTTTTATATTTATTTTTATTTTATTTATCCTTGATTTTCAGGAAGTTCTAACATGTGTGTTAAGTAAATTCTTGTAGTGATAGTAGGAAGACGATTTCATGCTCGAAAACCAAGATAGTTGAGGAATGAAGCATTGATTCGTGACTAGTAAAAGCTTGGTGTAGATTCGAAGAGTGAAAGTAAAGGAAGAAAAGAAAGAAAGATTGCGCTAAATTCTTACAAAAGAAGGAATGATTGCATTCGAAGTGTGGTTCCTACTAAATTCCTCAATGCCCCCACATTACAAGCCTTGGGGATTTGGAATGATCGCCCTACCATTGTTGGAAAACTTGGTTTGGAGAGGCACCGTGCTTTATGCGTACTTACCTACCGTGGTATGACTCTAGAGTTCTTAGCCACTCTGGAGCATGTGGTTGAGACAGACTTGGAGCCTGAGTTTGTCAGATTCCATCTCTTCGGGGAAGTTCATGATATGTACTTTCCTCAGATCGCTACTACTCTCGGGATGACTGAGGAGCCCAAGCTTCAGATGGTTTCAAAGGTTTGGTTGAATAATCTATGTCTAACTTTGACCAACCAGAGGTTGACTCATTATGACAAGCTCTCGAGGATCACTCATCCGGTACTCCGCCTTCTCACCAGGCACCTGATCTAACTCTTTGCACCTGTCAGGGATCCGACTAAGGTGAACGACAAGGCACGATCATGGATTTGGACTATGGTTCCCAAGGTGGAGGGAACACCAAACTGGGCATCCATTTTTGTTCAATAAATGATCACTCATCAGAAGAAGCCGATTGGGGTCTCTATTCATTGTAGCAGCCTTGTTACCATGTTCTACAACTATCTCAAGGGTCGGGTCAATAATGTTACTGATCCCACGAGGTTGACCAGACCTTCGGGTAGGATAGCCTGTGATGTTAATGGGCTCAGGGAAGTGAAGATGATGCTCCCTAGGTCCGATGCGCCATTCTTTGTCTTTTGGCTCGATCACTCTGTGAAACCATACATAGTGCTCCCTCGTGCTACCGATCAACACTTAGCTTTCGGCGAGTCCTCAACAGATTTCTATTGTCCCTCAAATTCACCTATGATCTTGGTAGCGGCACGATCTCAGGTTGAGCGGGTAATGATCCCACCTATGGGTCAGCCATTTGTTCGACAGACGGTCAGGGATCAACTTCTCACCAGCGACAAGATGATATTTTGATGAGGGATGCCGATGTAGAAGTGAGTTGGCAGGATCGTATGCCAGAATTTATTGCTCATAGCTTAGAGTGGATAGGCACATCATTCATCAGGTCTCGAGACTTCGCCACTACCCTAGAGAGCCCCCACAGGATGTCTAGTGATCGTTTTTCGGCTGAGCAAGCCCTGAGCAATGAGATTCTACAGCGCTACCTTCAGCAACAGCAGGAGCACACCGCCTTTAAAGGGGAGTTCCGACACTTCTGCTCTTCTTCGGAGTTGAGGGACCAGGATCTTGTCACCAGTATGGGTAACTTGACACTCAGGTAGGATGCTTATGAGACGGTTTAGAATGATCGCGACGAGCTCACTAGGAACTCGTATGAGGATGCTGCAGGTGAGTAGGCACTCTTTGAGATGAATGTTGCAGTCTATCAGATGTACCTAAACCAGAATCAGGGTGTTGTTTCTTCTTTCTCCCAAGAGCGGTTAGAGGTCGAATGCGCCAATAGGCGTAGCATTCGCCAATAGACTCGTGGTGAGGCGCGGTGGAGTGTCTGGCTCTGGTTTCTGAGTTTGCGTTCCTACTATAACCTTGTATATACTCTCTTTGATTTTGAATATTCTTCCCTATTTCCTAAATGGGCTGAAACACCTCTTCTTCTCTTTTTCACTTTATGGAAAAACTTTTTCACACAATTTTACCATCTTACCCTGACTACTTTCCTTATATTACACCAATTACCCAGAGCGGTTAGAGGTCGAATGCACCGATAGGCGTAGCATTCGAAGAGAGAGGAGAGGAGGAGAAGACTCGAAACGAGGCACGGTGGAGCATTTGACTCTGGTTTCTGAGTTTGCGTTCCTACTATTACCTTGTATATACTCCCTTTGATTTTGAATATTCTTCCTTATTTTCTAAATGGACTAAAACACCTCTTCTTCTCTCTTTCCGTTTATGGAAAAAAAATTTCACACAATTTTACCATCTTACCTTCACTACTTTCCTTATAGTACATCAATTGCCTCTCATTAATTAATATTATATTCCTCTTTCATACTTTTCCAATCCACTTTTTCTCATTTAATTAATATAATATTTCTCTCTCCTACTTTTTTCAATCCACCATAACACTTTTAATAATATAATACTCCATCCTTACTTTCTTCCCCAAAAGCAAAGGTGAAGATCATTCGAAATCGGAAGGAGTATTGTTTTATTTGACATTTTGTTAGTTTTCCCGATTTTCTTTGTTCTTGTTTATATTTGAGTATGCGGGTACATTGGTTAGATGGATGAAAAATTGGTTGCTGTGTAATGATGAGCACCAAGCCACAGTCATATCGATTCACGAGTCTCAGGGCATCTAAGGGAGGCACACGCTCAGACTTTTACCTCTATTTACCGTTTGAATTTTATTCGACTGTCTCTTAGACTGGAACTTTCACGGGATATTTAAGTTCCTTACCTACATCATATTTCCTCTTTTATAACCAATTTTGTGACGATTTCACGAGATTGATCACCCCTTTTTATCCACTTAATTATGCCTGTCTCAAACACCTAGCCGATTACCCAAAGATTACTGCCCTATCACAGATTTAAGGGGAAGGGGTGAGTGTTGAACAATTGTGGGCTTATTAGAGTGGTTTGCTAGTCCCATTTTCCTTTGAGTTTTGAGCTGAGGAAGGTTATTGCCCTCTTGTCTTAGAGAGTGAAATTTGGGCACATGGTTGGACTGACTCATGACTACCAACCCTCATTTTGTCTCTCAGACCCTCCTTTATTGAGCAAAACCTCCCATCATTTGCATTCTTCATGTTTTTCATCCCTTGAAGCTATCCTAACCCAGAATGAGGACATTGTTAAATTTAAGTGTGGGGTAGGAGTTGTTGTATGTCATACTCTCTTGTACACATTTGTGTGTTGGAAGAAAAAAATAAAATTGATGGCCGAGGACGGGATGAAAACTCGAAAAGGCATTACGGGCAATATGCAGAATCGAGTTGCGAGGCACCATAAAAAAAAGATAATTTTCCTATATTGTTCTTGTTGAGTTATAAGAAGAGGAGTTATAAGGAGGAATTGGTCGGGTAGGTTAGTTTTTATTTTTGATTGAAGAAATTTTTTTGTTTTCTTTTTTAGCGGTCTTCTTGCATGATCACTTGGTAGAGAATGAATGGTCTATTTGGTGACCTCGTGATTATGTATATCATGGAGTGATAAGTAGGGAGAAATAAGAAGATTGTTGATGTTGTGAGACATGAGTCACCTCACTAGGCTTTGGGATAAAGCCAAGGTGACCACATATTGTAATCCCCTAGAAATTCTAACGCAATACAGTGGCAGAAACACTGTAGAAGTGGGATTATAACACACTGTAAAAACATAACAGCCACAATCAGTGGGGAGCAACGTCAATGTTCTCCCTGCCGTATAACAGGATTTTAAAACTGTAATTACTATTATAGAAAAATATGGAAAACAGTAAAACACATTATAATAAAAATAAACTTTCAGTGAAAAACTTCACGTATCAAAATAATATAATAAAAATGAGTTTTCCGAAGAAAACATAAAACATTTGCCATCCTGCAACCAAATTATATCGATAATAATAAAAATATTCAAAATGGCGTTATGGATAAGAGTAGTGCAGACGGCTAGACTTTCACTAGGAGAGTACTAAAAACTAGCTTCGAGAACTTAGTTCAAACAAATCAAACTTCGGTCTCTAACTAGGCTACTCAACCATAATAGAGCGGCGACTCATAAATGCGTGGCCCTAGTTTAAGATAATGCACAACCCTCCTGGGATTAATTGTCACCCAGTTCAACTTATGACGGCGACTTACTGCGAGACCTAAGCTTAAGGTCAAAATGTACAAAACTCTCGGGATACCTGTCACCCGGTTCAACAACCAATGTACCGATTCCTGATACACT
This sequence comes from Agrostemma githago, assembly GCA_958450325.1. Taxonomy (NCBI): domain Eukaryota; kingdom Viridiplantae; phylum Streptophyta; class Magnoliopsida; order Caryophyllales; family Caryophyllaceae; genus Agrostemma; species Agrostemma githago. The sequence continues at coordinate 53,219,720 of OY288239.1, forward strand.
AGCCTTATAGTTGATGGCAAAACCGTAAACCCTAGAATATATTACTCTAACCTCACACTTGTCCTTATTCCATAACTCCAAAACAAAGCCATTATTGATATTCAAAAGATATAATCAATATAAATAATATGAGGATAAAAGAAGTAAACATTTATATTCTAAAAGAGGAAACTTTCTATTTTTAGAAACTTCTATTTTTAGAAACTTTACTAAAAATAGCATTATATCCAAATAGTGAAAATATTAGTTCATACTAATACCACATTTTTAGTAAACGATATAGATTTATAAAACTAATACTTTCGCCCTTAACGATAATAATTATTAAAGTAAGAACATTTGAGTTTATTAAGTTATTGAAATATCGTACAAGTGTATAAAATGATTAAAAATGTCTTAAAATTTTTAATAATACTAATCAGGGTGTTTTCAAAATTTACAAAGCTAAAATTCCCTAATTATTATTAGTTACGACAATACGATTACAAATAGGATTTTACGGCAAATGTCAAATTAAATCTTTTAACGTCTTTTATTTAATTAAACCATTGAATATATTTAGAATATGTTAAGGGATGATTTAACTCTTAATGTTTCAGATTTAAATATTTTCAAAATAGCTGGAAAAATAAATCTTTTAGGTAAGACAAAGCATTTTAACGATAAATCGTAATTTGTCCAAAAATCAATACTTATTAATTAAAGACTTTAATAAATAGTAAAAAAATTACGTAAAATAGTTAAAATATATTTATGGACATTCTGTCCAGAAAAGAAAATTTTCCAGAATCCTAAAACTCGGTTTTTAAAGCGTTTTCTCGTTAATCGTCTAATCTCGACAATAATGATTAATAAAAATAGTAATTACAAAACGATTTAAGTATTAATATCCAAAAATTATTATTAAGCTTAAAAATCATGATTTTCCAGAAAATACTATTTTCCCATATTTCCAAAAATTCCAGCTTTAATAAATCCGATCAAAACCGTCTTCGGATACGTGTTGGGAAGCCCACTAAGGACACCCAACCCCGCCCGCACATGGCGGCCTCTACTAAGACATCGTTCGTGTTCGTGTGCGCGCGCTAGTAAAATGACTAAATGATATGCAAACAGCGTTTTCGGGCTAAGCATGCGAGTTGTTGATTCACTACGTCATTTAATGCATCTTGATTCACGTCAAAGTGATTTAGCATGCGATGTTCATTTAAATAAATAAATGGCAAACATCAAATAATAGAAAACTCGTAAATAAATTACAAATTACACGGGTAGAATACAACCCGGAATTCACAATACAACGAGCAATAAAATAGAATAATTGAATTATAAGCAGCAAATGTTAACTAGAAACGGACCCGTATATAATAAATATAAACTAGACCGTAAGTTGTGCAAATGGACGAACTTCAATTAATTACGCATTATATTGCGTATTAAGCGAAGGACGGAAATATGGAACCTAAGCGTGATGCTAGCCCGATCCCGAATCCTGATGCCTTGTCCCGACTGATCACATCGAGGAATAGAGTCTAAATTAATTATGTGTCGGATACGACTAAAGAGTCGTCGACACAAGATTAATAGTGCAAGACCGTCGATCAAAGTCGTTTTAAGTGATATGATATGCATGAGTTTTGAAAAATAGGATCACGTGATTGACTTTACACGTGTCGACTAAAAGTCGTAAAAAAATGACGAGGCTCGAATGTTGCATTAAAGCTCTCGGATTACTGGGCTACAGGACCCACTCGATCGAGTCATGGCATGGACTCAGTCGAGTGCGCCTTTAAGGTAGCTACTGTCCAGTTTTTGGTGTGCTACTCGATCGAGTGGGCTTGTGCACTCGATCGAGTGCCCTCTGTACGGGTGTTTAATTAGTGTTTTAAAACGACCCATTTTATAGCTTTTATGTTTTTGAATCGAGATGCAATTACGCTAAATATAAATATTGTCCAATTTATATTAGTTTAATTCTCGATGGCTCGTCATACTCGACATTCGGTTATAGAACCGACATCTAGTATTTAGAGCGAATTTGCAAAATCGAGTTTGATCGGGCTAGAACAAATATCGATTCCCTCCGCGTCATAATGTCGTAATCAATCCTTTCGGATCGTGTGACAATTAATTCGGCGTCAATGGGTTTCGACCTAATCCGATTTGTCGATGATTCTTTAGAATAATATTTTGAAAGAATTGTGGTCGGACATATTTAACGACGAATCTCCACGATCTATTACGCCCTTAAGTGTTTAGGGCGGCGCACCTCGAAGGGCACCTCCAATACGACTTGTAAAGGGATTAAATAGACTTTAGGCGAAATTCGTAATTAAACATATTCGACCGAAAAATTCGATCGTCGTTGCAAACTTAAGTCCTCGGCATTTTAATATCGTAATTTGGCCTTAAGGCCTACGATCATTAATTTAGCCTCAACGGACGTTGCTCGGATCGTTTTGAAAATAGTTTTGTTAAATAATTATACGCGGTATTAATATTATAACAAAATGTAAATGACGATAATTAAATGTTAGAAGTTAGAATACGATAAGTAAATGTTAGATGTTAGTTGACATAAAATAAAATGTTAGATTGCGATAAATAAAATGTTAGTAGCAAAATTAAAATGTTAGTAACTAAATTAAAAATGTTAGTATTAGTGTTAGTAGTAGTAATAATAATAATAATAATAATAATAATAATATATAGTAATAATAATAATAATAATAATAATAATAGTGTATATATATATATATAATCAGAAAAGAGAAAGGAGAAAGGATGTCGGGATTTGAATTACACCCTCAACCTACATGCTTAATTGGTCTCGGAAACGGACTCGTAATAGCGACGGGAGCGCGGGAGTGTCGAGATATGTAGGGTGAGTTATGGTGTGTGTGTTTGACGAGTTTTGATCTCGAGAATTTGAATGTGTATGTGTGTATGTAGATGATGGATGATTGAATGTTTGAAGGTGTGTTTGATGGTTGATGTATGTAAAGTTGTAGTGTGATTAGGGTAAAAGGTTGTGTGAAGGTGGTAAAAAGGTAGAAAAAAGTGTTGTGTAATGTGTTGGGGTGATGGGGTATTTATAGGGAAATAACCCGGTTCAGGGTCACTCGATCGAGTGGCACGGGTGCACTCGACCGAGTGCCCGGTCTGGGTCTGGATCGGCCGGTTTATGGCCTTACTCGACCGAGTGGATGTGAGCCACTCGATCAAGTGGGTGTGAATGGAGGGAGTGTAAATAGGGCCTGATTTGTTGCCTTTTTTGAATGAGATTTGTTTGTTGGACAAGCTTCTAGAAGTGAACTTGGCTGTTTTTTGTGTCGGATTCGTCTTTGACCGGGTTTTGACCCGGTCGCCAAAAGACGGTTTTATTTCCGGTGTCGGTTTTGGCCCAAATTAGTCTCATTTTATTGGAAACGACCCACTGGGCCTGGATTTGAGGTCGGTTTTGAGAGATTTGCACTCCGCTAAATGCCCACGTCGGATACTATTGATTCCGAGTCCGTATTCGAGCGTATTAAGTCACGTTTACGTCCGATCATCGTTGGGTGTTTTGTCGGGAACTGCTATAGACACTAGCAGGCAAAATGCGGGTGTCTACAGAGGTCACTGCTTCATCCTAGTGGCTATCGACTATTTCACTAAATGGGTCGAAGCCGAGTCATACCAGATCTTGAATGCCAAACATGTGGCTAAATTCATCCAAAACAAGATTATATGCCGATATGGGATTCCGCACGAGTTCATCAGTGATCACGGGACCCATTTTCAAGCTGAAACTGCCACTTTGCTGGAGAAGTACAAGATCCAAAGGCATACATCGTCGCCTTACCGTCCCCAAACAAATGGAGCGGTGGAGGCAGCCAATAAAACAATTGTCACCATACTTAAAAAGATGACTGAGAATTACCGGGACTGGCCTGACAAGATACCCTTTGCCTTACGGGGATATCGGACATCAATTCGAACTGCAACCGGAGCAACTCCATACTATCTGACATATGGAATGGAAGTAGTCCAGCCAGTCGAACTAGAAGTACCATCCCTCAGAATTCTACTCGAAAGCCAGGTACCTGAAGGAGATTGGGTCCAAGCCCGATATGACTCACTAGTCCTTTTTTACGAACGGCGATCTCGGGCTCTGAATAATATTCAGATATATCAGAAAAGGATCCAACGGGCTTTTAACAAGAGGGTTAGGCCCAGGAATATCAAAGAGGGCGATCTAGTCCTAAAATCTGTTCGAGCTTTACTACCAGTTAACCCAAGGGGAAAATTCAAACCCAATTGGGTTGGGCCGTATCTAGTGAAGAAAATCCTTTCGGGAGGAGCGGTAATGCTAACAGACTTGGACAGGAACGAGTTCATCAACCCAACAAACTTGGACCAACTGAAGCGTTACAACCCATAAGCCTTATCTCAATGTCATTTGCAAAATTTATAAAAATTTTCTTTTTATGAATTTTCAAAAATTTTAAGCAAGTCAATAAGTTAGGATTATTTATCCTACCGTTGCACATCTAGAATTAATAATCTTGATGTATTTCGAAAAATTGCAAAAATACTTCTGAACTACGGAAGCTTTGATTCCATTAATTTTGGATACGTAGGCAACCCCTCAAAAGGGTACAACCACTGCAATAACGAAAAGACGGGAACGATATTCACTAATATGTCTTTTTATTATGTAAGAAAAACCGATAAACTCGGGAATTTAAAAAAAAATACATCACAAAAAAAAACAACAAACAACAAAAAAATCACACCACAAAAAATAGTAGTAATACTTAAATAATAAATTTAGGAGACTACTCGTACATTTTTCCTTTCCCCTTATCTTTCGGGTCACGTGGAGCCCGAGGCCGACGGGGCGGGGGCGAACGTTCCCTAATCACAAGGGGAATTTCTTTAGCTCGAACCCGTTTCTTCGATTTTGGGTCTTCCATCGCTTGCACCGGTCCAAGCCGAGCCCTGACGGGCTCGGGAAGCCTGTCTCAAGGACCAAGTCGGTCCTTAACCGCCAGCTTTGGCCCTAGTCTCCTTTCTAAATCCGTCTGGGGGCTCACTTTCCCCCGTGCACCCTTAGTACTGGACCCTTCAGTCTGAGTCCTAGATTTCCCTTTCTGACCTGCCGGAGTAGTGACTTCGTCAAAGAAGCTTCTATTATCGTTAGCATGTTCCCGGCGTAACAGGTCGAAGGCCTCGTCAGTCTTCAAGGCAGCTCGGGTTTTAGCTGAATCAGCTCGTGTCCATCTCACATAAGAGTCTGATACCCAAATCGAATGAGGATTTCTAGGAACGGGCCAAGTAGCTCGTGTATACCACCTTTGCATCCAGGTGTCACACATTACATCCGTCAGCTGAGTAGATTCACTCACGACTGCCTCGATTTCTGGGATTATTCTTTGCACCCGACCATATTGCCTAAGTATGCGATCGGGAAAAAGGTGAATTGTCTGTCTAAAAGATAGGATTACTTGATATCTAGCCCTGTCTCGAGACTCCAAACCGATCCAAACATAAATCGGCCACCATGGGACGGTCCAGCGGATCAGTGGGCCTCCATGGAAAGATAGCACCTCATCCCAGTGTTTTTGGGTGTTGAAGCGAGAAAATGCAATGGTTCGTCTCCTCATCATTACTTGCTTGGGTTGATACCGGCTCACGTCTAGGGGAGGATCCAGGACCGATAGCCTCTCGAACAACCACAGCTGAAAAACCCGCAAAAAAATCAAAATCGCGAAAAATTGTCAAAATCGTGTCAAGAAAAAAAAGGTGAAAAAAACGCGAAAACCGAGAAAACCGCCGAAACCGGGAAAATCGGGAAAAAACCGCAGAAATCGAAAAATTGGAAAAACCGGAAAAATCAGAAAAAGCCGAAAAAAAAATCAAAAACGGTATACCTGTAAAAGACGGGTACTCTCAGTCAGCCAGACTGACGGATCCCTTTTACGATTATCCAAACCCTGGATAATCTCTCCTGAAATCAACCAAGCCGGGCTGTGCTCCGTTTCCATCAGGTCAGCCACAGTGAAAAGTCTAACATGGCCCATGCAAGATAATAAATCCATATGGCCCTCGAAGGCATAGACATGGAGCATACAAAAGGTGAAGGCCCTACGGCTATGGACCGGCCTGACCCGGACGTCATCTGGGTTCTTAAATTTTTCAGCTAGATCGATCAAGGAAACGGTATCTCCTTCCATCATACAGGTTACCTCCATGTGAGAAAGCCCTAAAAATTCCCGTAACTTCCTCCTTGGGTCAGAAATCGAAAAAGGGATAGCAGGGCGAAGTATGGGATTTCATCCTCCTGCAGCAGCAATTTCCTCAGGGATAGGACAGATTTCGCCTCGAGGAAAACCAAATACATGATAAGTATCGTCCCAGTAGGACAGGCAAGCATCCAAGAAGTGACGATCTACTTGCATCTGACGGATCACGAACAATTGGGTAACGCTATTCTGATTTAGGATGACCCTATCTGCATCTCTGAAATATTTGGACCACTCATGCAGCATTCCAACTAATCGGTCGATTCCCATAATTGGATTTCTAAAGGAAAGAATAAATTTCTCAAGGCTTGTTCTTTCTTTGTGGGAATTGTGGGAATTGTGAGAATTTATGAAGCAAGGAGGGGTATTTATAGCATAAAACCAAATTCTCCTCCTCACCTTAGGATTCTCAATCCCAGAGTATTTAGCATACAAATCTTATCCTGAGGCTTAGCTAAGTCATCCCGAGCATTCATATTCCTTTTCAGAGTCAAAAACTCTCTAATTTTCAAAGACTCCTACAAACTAAAAAATTCAAAACCTTTCTCAAAAATTTTATTTCCCAGCGCGAGTCATTTTTCCTACAAATGTTACATGCAAAACTTTGCAACTTTGCATAAATATGTACAGGACGACTCAAACAGGACCATGCAATTCGCATAACTCCCCAGCGGCATTTAGCAAGATGAGCCCATATATAGGCCCATTTTAATTCTTATACGACGAGTTCAATCCCCCACGCAGGTCTAATGGACTTTAAACGACCCGATCGGAAGTCTGCCAGGTCTTAATCTTTGATTGGCCTGGTAGCTACTTTTACTTTCGCCCTGTCCAAGCCTCAGTCAGAGTGGGGGCTCTGTAGACACCCACATTTGACCGCCAGGTGTCTATAGTAAATCCCGATAAACACCCGATGATGATCGGACGCAAACATGCTTTAACGTACTCGAAAATGGGCTCAAAATCATTGGCATTTGGCTTGGGCTTTTTAAGGAGTACAAATCTCACAAAACCAACTTCAAATTCAGGCCCAGTGGGTCGTTTCGAGTCAAATAAGACTAATTGGGATCGAATCCGACACCAGTGGTAAAACCGTCTTTTAGCGACCGAGTCAAAACCCGGTTGAAGATATTTTCCGAGACTCGTGGACCGACCGTGACACCTCACGTGTCCGGTTCGGACTCCAATTCTACAAAAATCAGCTACACAAAATATTAAACAATTTCGTTTAAGGTAGAATTCGATCTCAAGTAGGAATTCTATCCGAAAACCGAATCGAGTATTCAACCAAACGTAGGATACTCGGCCGAGTGGCCTGATTTCGGCCGAGCTCCCCTTCCCAAACCGGAATTCCCTTTCTTCTTTGCCAAGTAACGGAATTCTCATTCCTCACAAATTCTTACATTTCCTATCCCGGTTGGTATTTCTTGTCGTACAAGCAAGGCTACCTCTACCCCTATAAATAGGACCCTTTGCACACTACACAAAACAACTTTTTCGAGACACAATTTACATACACATTAATCATACACATCCATAAAACTCCTTACACTTAGCATCGAGAAACCGATAGTACATCCAAAACCCGAAGGAAACCGGCCCCGATACCCGACACCCTTCACACGTCTCACGTCCCACCGAAGCCAACACCAATTCACCGACGTTAACTCGACGCTCTTGTGCCCAAGCCACGTCCCGACGAGCCCCGATCCGAGTAAACCGAAGCATGTAGGTTGAGGGTGTACCAAACCCGATTTCTCCTTCTTCTTCTCTTCTCCTTCTCGTCGTCCGTCTTGTCTTTTTTTTGGGTCATGTGTCGTCTTTTTTTTTACGGGTCGTTCATCACTTTTTATTATTTCTAATATCGATACTACAAAAACTATTTTTTTATATATAACGTTCTTAAAATACGATATCGATTCTCTAATCGAATATCGTATCTAATAAGAACAAAATTAATTAATTCTCGTTGATGCTAAATAAATCGTCACATCTTTTTTAAACAAAATTCAACGATTCGAACGGTTCCGAATAACCACAAAATTTGGTGGCGACTCCAACTTCGATTTAAATTTCAATTCGATCCATTCTCATATGGAGATTCATTCGCCTCCCCAAACCCGCGCGTGGCCGCGTCGGGGTGGACCTATGTCATGTCCACAACGTGTCGATTTCTTGTCATTAATTTTAATGAAAACATGAAATAAGAATCCAAAAAATGAAAGGTTTGAAATACTTACGTCCATACCCGCTAGTAGTTGGACTGTGACCCACCATAGTGCGCGTAGGCTCCACTTCAGCCTCAAGGTGTCCCGCCTCTTGTTTTTCTTTGCTTGGACGGATCTCTTGAGAAACGTTCGGTCAGAGAGAACTTTGTTGAACTGCTTAAGTGCGGCACCTACAATTCATATGAAGAGATCAGTAAGCAAGATATAACTTTCTATTCAAGTACGGACACTAATTGAGTAATCAAACCTTCAAGTACTTTCTTTGCCTTTCCCTCATTTGCCAGCTTAAACATGTTGTCCTTGAAACGTGGTTTGGCGACCTCCATGTACCGGTCCCGTGCAGCCACCTCGAGGCTCGGGTTCCGTGCTGCAAGATCGTTTGTTGTTAATAGATTATTAATCCGTAAACAGTAATAGGTAACAACTAATTAAACCCAAAAAACGGTGCACCTTAATGTTGTTGAACCACTTTTCCTACTGCCACGCAGGCACCTTGGTCCGACTGGTGAAGTAACTTGTCAAGTCACTCATGAAACTTTCGGTTACACCATTCACGGTCACTCGATGCCGAAACCTACACCAAAAAAATGAAATAAGAATGAAGTACAAAAATATTTGAAAACCTTAACATTTAAAAACCAATAATGAAGTTGCTAATGTGATGTCTCACCATGTGTTATCGAGGCTCAAAACTATCCGCCCATCCTCCTTTCTACGTCTGATTTGGTGAGGTGGTGCTGGAGGTTGCTGCGGTTGCTCCGCAGTGACCTTCTCGTTCTCGTCCAGCTGCTCCTTGTGCTCCTGCTGCGGCTCCTGCTGCCTCCTAGTGCTCCCGCTCCCAGCCTGAAGTCGTCGGCCCAACGTCATACCTGTTGTCAAAGATAGAAAGTTAGAAATCAAAACAATTTTCAATAATACAAGTAAATAATCAAAATAATTAACAACATAATAAAATAATCAAAATAATAAATAAAGACTTAAATATTGAAATAATATAAATTAAAACTATACCCTACTAGCAATCATCGTCGCTATCGTTGTCGTCTCCCACTTGCCTAGTTGAACCAACTACATCCTCCTCCTCGTAATCATCTTCCTCCTCCTCGTCATCGACCTCAAAATCATCGGTGCCTTCCACTTCGCTATTATCCGCCTCCTCGACCATATCCCCAAAAGCACCTTCATCGGCCTCACCACCTTCATCGTCTTCTGAATCCTCCCCCACTGCCACCTCATTATCATCCTCAATTGCAAAAAGAGTTTCATCAATTGGAGACAAACTTGTACCACTAGAAATGACCTCCTCTTGGAAGAGGTCAGTGTCAATATGCTCCCGTGGCTTAGTTTTAAACACCGCCCACCACTGATTTTGATTTCTATCGTTTTTTGTGGTTGGATAAGGAGTAAAATAAACATGGTGTGCTTGATGTGCATGTATAAATGGATCGTACTTGGAGTATTTTTTGATATGATTAACTTCAACTAGTTTGTATCATTCATGTACTCTCGTACCATGCATTTTCCTTCGAAATGCAATTTTCCATCCTTTTAAGAAAACGATACCATTAACCACTAAATCTTTAACTATTGAATTCTCGGTGCATCAAATGGTTACATCTTTTTCCAAAGTCGAATTTTCCACCCTTTTTCTAAAAGAAGCGTCATTACTATCGCAAAAATTTCAATTCATGGAACCTAGGCGCCTGTAGGTTACATTACCATTCCATTTTCAAAAGCAAAGCCTTTAAAACGTCATCACCATCACCGGTTTTTTGTTAGAATTCCAGGAAAACACGGCAAGAAAAAAATATACATTTATTTCCGAAATCATTTTACCAAAAAAACCGGAGTACACACATCTTCGCTTCCACCATTTCATAAAAACCGAGAAGGTCGTCTCGCCTTTTTGGAATTCCCGTTTTCAAATATGAATTTCACGCCGTCACTATCGCCAATTTTTCAACTCATGAATTATTGGAACCAACGTGGCAACACTCTTCGACATTTTCAAACTACATTTTCCAAACATCTCCGATTACAAACATCAATTTCAAAACCAAAAATCCTTCAGATTTCGAGCCACGACCGCGATCAACCCTAACGTCGTAACAATGTGCTTACATGTGCTCGCTAACATTTTTTTTGCAATGTCACCTCCGTCCGAGGTTTTCTATTTTGCGTCATCTTATTGTAATCCCCTAGAAAATCTAACGCGATACAGTGGCGGAAACACTGTAGAGTTGGGAATAAAACACACTGTAACTATGTCTTAGTATAATTAAAATGGTAAAGTCAAACAATAGGTCTTAACTAAAATGGCCAAAATTTAAAACAATCCACAAAAGGAGGTTTGAACAATCCATAAGACATAATTATTAAAATAAATAAGCAGGATCCATAACTGCTCGGTAGCCCACCCGAAGAGAAACACATATATCTGCCATGTTAAAAACATAACAGCCACAATCAGTGGGGAGCAACGCCAACGTTCTCCCAGCCGTAAAACATGATTTTAAAACTGTAATTACTATTATTTGAAAATAGTAAAAAAAACGGAAAACAGTAAAACATTATTTAAAAAAATAAGCTTTCAGCGCAAAACCAAAATATTAAAATGGGTTTCCGAAGAAACATAAAATATTTGCCAACCTGCAACCAACTTATATCAATAATAAATAAAATAATCAATGTGGCGTTATGGATAGGGTTAATGTAGAATCTAGACTTTCACTAGGACAATACTAGAAACTAGCTTCGAGAACTGTAGACTTAACTCATAACAGAATCCAGTCTCTAACTAGGTAACTCAATTATAACAGGACTGCGTGCAGCGAGGTCCTGGTTTAAGTAGTGCACACCCCTCCTGGATACAAACCATATCCAGTTTAACTCTCCGCGACTTATACGATGCGATATCTAAGTTTAAGGTAAATATGCACTCTCCTGAACACAAACCATGCTCAGTTCAACAACCAATGTGCCCCATAAAGACACACCAGCCTTACAGTTGATGGCAAAACGTACATCCCAGACTATATTACTCTAAACCCACACTTGTCCTTATTCCATAACTCCAAAACAGGGTCATTATCGATACTTAAAAGATATAATCATTGTAAACATTATGGAGATAAAAGGAGTAATCACAATATTCTAAAAGAGGAAACTTTCTATTTGAGGAAACTTCTATTTTTAGAAACTTTACTAAAAATAACATCATATCAAAATAGCAAAAATATTAGTTTATACTAAATCAAAATCTTTAGTAAACGATATAGATTTATAAAACTAATACTTTCGGCCTTAACGATATTAATTGTTAAAGTGAGAACATTTGAGTTTATGAAATTATTGAAATATCATACAAGTGTTTATAAAATGATTAAAAAATGTCTTAAACATTTTAATACTACTAATTAGGGTGTTTTCAAAATTTATAAAGCTAAAATTCCCTAATTATTATTAGTTTCGACAATACGATTATAAATAGGATTTTACGGCAAATGTTAAATTAAATCTTTTAACGTCTTTTATTTAATTAAACCAATGAATATATTTAGAGTATGTTAAGGGATGATTTAACTCTTAAAGTTTCAGATTTAAATATTTTCAAAATTGCTGGGAAAAATAATTCTTTTAGGTAAGACGGAGCATTTTAACGATAAATCGTAATTTGTCCAAAAATTAATACTATTAATTAATAAATAGTACAGAAATTACATAAAATAGTTAAAATATATTCATGGACATTCTGTCCAGAAAGTAAAATCTTCCAGAATATTAAAACTCGGTTTTTAAAGCATTTTATCGTTAATCGTCTAATCCCGACAATAACGATCAATAAAAGTAGTAATTATAAAACGATTTACGTATTAATATCCAAAATTTATTATTAAACTTATTAATTATTATTTTCCAGAAACTACTATTTTTCCAGATTTCCAAAAATTCCAGACTTAATAAATCCCGTTAAAACCGTCTTTTAAACCCGTTTTCACAATTAACGATTCCATTAATAAAACTTATCGTTCCTAACATTTTATTAAAGCACTAAATCATAAAGTCACATTTTATTATGAAATCATCAGAATCATTTTTTTTCCAGTTTAATCATAGAACCAGAAATCGAGAATTTAAACGACAAATACGGTTTTAACGATAAACGATGATTTAAAGTGATTAATTAATTCATCCACTTAACAATTCCGAAAAGTTATGAAAAAATTCATAAAATTCTATTTCATCAGAAAGTTTCACCACGTCAAAAATCAGATTAAAATAAAATGTTTAAGTACTAGAACTAAAATCGGCTTTTAATCGTTTTTGTCCGTAAACGGTAATAATTCAATTCGATAACTAAAATATCAGAAAAATACTAAATTATTAAAAAATCATCAAAATCAACATTTTTACAGAATATAAACATATATTACATGTTTAGGCCGAATATTACGATTTTACAAATTAATATGACGATTTAATCGTTAATCTCGTAAAAGCGATAAAACTACCGAAACATGCAAATTTTCAACTTTAAAAAAAATTTCAAGATTTTATGACATACGTATATTGTCAAAAATGAAATATAAAAATATACATGCAATTACACAATTAAAATCACGAAATACCGAGTAACATCGACGTTACCTCCTGTCCAAATCGGAATCAATAATATACTTGTCGACCTCGGGATCGTCCACGAAACCTACCATACACGAAATTCATGGTAGAAAAATACCATGAGAAAAACTAAGAAAATCACGGTGAATAACGATAAAAAACATCATCGATTATTACCATAACGATAGGCTCGGAAAGAGGATTAATTCGACGCTAAAAATGGGACGATTAGGACTCGAATTAAGCAAAAATCTGCCTAGAGAGATGGAGGTATACTCCGCCAAAGGGAAGGAATAAAGATGTTGAATTTTTTTTAATGCACAAATGAATGTAAGGGAGAGATGAATGGTTTTAAGCATAAATAGAATTAAAATGGATGAAGAATCCAATGTGGTATCATCAATGTGGAATCCAATGAGGAATCCAATGAGGTTAAGAGGGAGTGTGAAGAGTTTGAGCAAAAATGCAACAATTAAATGAGAGGGAAAATAATCATATCTTTTCGGTTTTACGTAATAAAATGAATCGTATTAATAAAACGTAGTAAAATTGTGACAAGGAGCTTTGTCGGTCCAAAATATGAGGAAAAGGTCTCAAATGATTTATAAGTTGATAAAAAGAAGAATCGTAAAATAGTTAAAGGCATTTCAAAGCAATTCGAGTAAACTTCGCGTAAGAAAATAATTATTCGCGAAGCTTCGTAATAAAATCATTAATGGCTAAGTTTTCGCAAATAAAAATATTTACTAGTTGAAAATATTATAAAAATATGTTTGGACATTTGTAGAAAAAGGAATAACTTAAATCCGAGTTTAAATACGTTAATTCGTAGACAAATAAAATTCCTCGCGGAAAAATAAATAATTTACGAAGAAAATCAAATAAATAGATTTAAAAGAATTAAAATCTTTTAAAATAAAAATTAATATCTTTAAACTCAAAAATTAAAATAAAGCTTGGAAAAAGAGGAAACGCAAAACCGAAATGTGAAAGAGTCATAACGGAAAGGATAAAATGTTAGGAAAAAAAGCGGGTGTTACACTTATTTCGAGAATCCACTCTAAATTTAATGTCGAGATTTGCGTAAAATTGTCTCGCTTTAGAGACCAGAGTCCATCAGGCATTTCGCCGAATACACTAGAAGGTCCAATGGTCAAGCACGAGAGCCTAAACCCGACGATCGCCTACACACGTGAATCGTGGGACTCACGTCCCTCTCACTCGCCCAAGTGCGCTTCTCAAGTCGTATTTCGTATGAAGGAATCCTTTGAGTCTCTTTATGCATCGTTCGGTGGGTCCTTTTCTCATTTTTGGTCACGTCCTACGCAGTTGCCTTTCAATATGTAGGGAGATTCTAGCACCGACGCCAGCATCCAGCGTGGAGATAAAAATAGGAACAACACCAAACAATCCAGAGATAGTACCGTATAGGCCCTAGTCAACATGCTCCTGGATCTGCAAACTTGCATCATCAGTACGAATTCGTCCGTGAACAATATTGATGCACGCCTCGGACATCTAGAAAATAAGGCTGGGATGACGATCACAACCGAGTCCTCAATGAGGTTCTAGTGAGCGCCATGCCATTTAGAGGTTTCGCCGCCGCGATCCCTCCTAGTGATCCTCCAGTTTCTCTTCCACAAGACGATGTGCTACAATCCGCCATAATCTGAATCGACTTTCTCGAAAACCAAATGCGCTTGAACCAATGCAATAATGTGCACCTCAAAAACCATCGAAAGTTTGAGATGGTCAACGAGCAACTCCCCGAAAACTTCTCCTTAGCCGACATACCTATGTTCAAGGGAACCGAGGATCCACTCAAACACATTCGAGCCTTCAAAGACTACATGGCCATTAATGGGTTTACACCAAGCCAGAATATCCCTTCATCCTTAGGAGAAACGCCTCAATACTGGTTTTACTCTCTCGATCCCAAGAAGATAATCACATGGGATGACATAGCCGTTGAGTTCGCAAAACAGTACGCGGATAATTCAGAAACCCCGGTCACTATCAGCAGCTAGAGATCCTTTCACAAAATAAGAAAGAGGGTGTTTCCGAATTCCTAACCCGGTGGCGAAAAGTAAGCACCCAATTGGTCAATCGTCCCGACGAGGCTACGCTAGTCGAGAAATTTGTCAACAACCTTAGGCCAACTTATGCCTCGCTGCTTTGATACCAAAACATCCGCACCTTCTAGGAACCCTCTACCCTAGGAATACGCCTAGAAGAAGACATGAAACAGGGTATATATTTTCAAAAATAATGGGCAAGGGTTACCAAAGCCCAACAACCTCTACCGGTACCCGTTCTTACGGAAATCTGGGAATAACAAAGCCAAAGAAGTCCACCTGGTTGAACCAACCACCAAGGGGAGAAATAACTTCATTCCTTGAACGTTTTCCAAACTAGGCACCACATATGCCGAAGTTCTAATAAGGCTAGTCGAACAAGGAAAGCTTGAACCTAAAGGCCCTACCGCGGATCCGCCCGCCGACAGAAGGAGTAAGATCTGGAACGCCAACCAATACTGCCATTATCATCGTGGCAATAGACATGACACCGAGTCTTACTTCTAACTCAAACACACCACTCAAGACATGATCAAAAATGGAACGATTCCGCTCACTCCGCCCGAAAAGCCGAACATCACCATGAATCCATTAAACGTCCATGCCATCTTCGACGACACCGTGGATTGCTCCTACCTTAGCCCATAGGAGACGAGGTCTTAAACATCGACGAGGACTTGAGTGACTCCACCAACGAAGCACCCAACGAAGAAACAAACCCCTCAACTCCCATGAACCACCTAACTGAGGCTGTGAGGAACCTTACCG
The DNA here is from genome assembly GCA_958450325.1 of Agrostemma githago. NCBI lineage: Eukaryota > Viridiplantae > Streptophyta > Magnoliopsida > Caryophyllales > Caryophyllaceae > Agrostemma > Agrostemma githago. Next base: position 53,235,698 of record OY288239.1, read on the forward strand.
ACATGGTGTTACAACTTCACCCTCTGCTGTTAAGAATCGAGGCACGGATAACCCACGTCGAGAAAAAGATCAAAACGCATCCCAAGGTCATCAAGTCAAAATGCAGCTTCTGCCCTAAGAACGAGCCTCCAAGAGAAAGCTACTCAAAACAGCCATAGACCCTTACCTCATTGTCCTAAGGAGAGGCATGGATAACCCACGCCGTGCTCCGAAGGTTGTCGACCCCGCGGCTCCTACGACCAATCTGCCCTATACCCTGTCCTCTCGAAAACAATGGACCTTCCTCATAGTCCTCAGAGAAATATTGCAAATACTATGGGGGTTTCCGCCATGACACGGACTCATGCAAGATGCTAAATGACCGAATACAAGACCTACTGGATGAAGGTTCAGTAAAGCTAACTTTACTCACAAAGCGACCAATGCATCACCTTACCAACAATTCTGAGAACGGACGACTTTGGCCCCTCGACAAATTTGGTCTGACCCCAACCCAAGCTCTCAACATGCTAGCGGCCGACGGGATCCTCTATCCAAAACTATCCACACCCGATGCGCTACCGAGTTAAAGACCCCCACAATGGGATGGTACTAAATGTCGTTGATACCACCAAGGTCATGGGTATGACATAAATAGATGCCACGAGTTCCATCAAGAAGTCCAACACTTCATCGACGAATAGAAGTTCGAGAGATACTTGGAGAACAACAATGCCAAGCCATCGCCTGTCGAGGCGTTTGGACCTGGTTCTGAGTCAGAGTCTGAGTTATCGAAGGGTGATCAAGGCTTAATATTACAATATTTATTTTTATTTACACGAGTCGTGTTGAAGGACCAGGGGTATGTCCCGATATCCCAAGTCCTACCAAAACTTCATTCCTTTAGGAGTCAATCAATAAAAGCGATTCTATCTTTTCTATTACATTCCTCGACAAATGTTTGACTTGAAAAAGAATACAAACAATTCTGCTTATGACTCGTCACGCTTAACATGCAATGCCATTATCGATAACGATCAAAACTTGAACGATCAGGATAACACTTCCCTCTCGCCAAGAACCATGAGAGTTAGAAAACTAAGAACTAGGGGCACCGATAATCGAGGATACCGAATCCATAAACGGAGGAACCTCTCTAGAAATCCTAAACCTCAAAATAGGGACCACCTTAGATCCCACTGAGAGAAAACAGTTCATTGACCTCCTCACGCAATACAAGGACGTATTCGCGTGGTCCTACAAAGACATGCAAGGCATAGACCGAGACATAGCCGAACACCGAATCCCAATTAAACCAGGATTTAGAGCGATAAAACAAAAACTACGCATGTGACCCGAATGGGCCCTTAAGGTTGAAGAAGATGTAGACAAACAATTCAAAGCCGGGTTCATTCAAGTTTCTGAGTACTCTGTCTGGGTGGCTAATATAGTCCCCGTTCCCAAAAAGGATGGGAGAATCCGGGTTTGTGTTCACTTCCGAGACCTCAATAGGGCAGGCCAATGGATGACTTCGCTTTACCGTATATCGCCATCTTCGTAGAAAACACTGCAGACCACGCGCTACTCTCCTTCATGGACGGATACGCCGATACAACCATATAAAAATGGTCGAAGAAGACATGACCAAAATAGCCTTCATAACACCATGGGGTACATATTGCTATTCTTTCATGCCCTTTGGACTCAAAAATGTCGGGGTAACCTACCAACGAACCGCAACCACACTTCTACACGACATGATGCACAAAGAAGTCAACGTCTATGGACGACATGATAGTCAAATCACTAAGCTGAGAGAGACACATCAACGCTCTCGAAAAATTCTTTAAACGCTTACGCCAATACAACATAAGACTAAACCCTCAAAATGCACCTTCACAATCACATCTGGAAAACTCTTAGGCCGTACCATAAGCCAAAGCGGGATAGAGATTGACCCCTAAAATATCAAGGTCATACTCGACATGCCCACACCCAAAAGCGAGAAGGAGATTCGAGGGTTCCTAGGCAAAATACAATACAACAGCCGATTCATCGCCAAGCTAACCATAATCTGCGAACCCATCTTCAAGAAGCTTAAAATTACTGAACCAGCAACCTGGGACAATAAATGCCAAAAAGCCTTCGACAAGGTAAAAGAAATGCTAGCCAAACCACTAGTGCTAGTGCCTCTTAAGAATGGGATAACCTTATCTCTCTACCTCACCGTAACAAAAACCGCAATGAGAGCATGCTAGCACTAACTATCGACCAAGAAGAAAGAGCAATTTACTATATTAGTAAGAAATTCCTCGAAAACGAGACAAAATACACGCATGTAGAGAAAAAATGTCTCACTTTAGTATGGTTTACCAAGAAACTACGACACTACATGCTTAGCCATACGGTACATGTCTGCCCCAAAAGGGACCCTATGAAGTACATCTTTGAGAAACCAGTTCTCAATGGGCGGTGTCAAGGTGGACCCTGATGCTCGCAGAATTTGACATAACCTACATACCCCTCAAGGTCATCAAAGTAAAGGTCGTCGCCGACGTCCTAGCAGAATACCCAATAGAAGTAACCTCATCGGCCGATACATCGTTATTCCCTGATGAAGACATACTATTCGCAGACGACGAATCATGAGTCCTATACTTCGATGGTGCCTCAAACTTGAGGGGCTACAATGTAGGAATTCTCCTAATCGCCCCACAAGGTGACCATACACCCATATCAATTACACTAGATTTCACATTAACCAACAATGCAGCCGAATACGAAGCCTGCCTAATAGGATTGCAAGCCGCAGTTATGTTAGGAGTCAAAAACCTTAGGGTCCACGGAAACTCATCCTTAGTAGTAAACCAAGCCGTGGGGATTTGGAAGGTCTACAAGAAAAGCCTAACTTCATACCAAGCAAAAATCGAAGAGATATCCCTACACTTCAAATAAATTGACTTCGTACACATCCCACGGGAAGAAAACCAATTCGCAGACGCGCTATCCAAGCTAGCCTCAAAAATCAACATGCCTGATAAGCTCTAAACCACGCACATCTGTGTGGAAAGAAGGGAACAACCGTCCCACATCAATGACATTATAACCGATAATAACGCCACTAGAAAAGAACCATGGTACAAAACAATCATAGACTTCAAGACGAACGGATCATATCATCGCAATTCAAATGCCAAAAACAAACGCGCACATAGAGTGGTTGCCGCTCATTACGTATTAGTCCAAGGACTTTTATACAGACGTACTCGACAAGGAGTATTGCTCAGATGCGTCAATGAAACCAAAGCTGAGAAAGTCATGTAAGAAGTACATGATGGAGAATGCGGACCCCACATGAGCGCTCATACATTAGCCCGCAAGATAATAAGGGTAGGATATAACTGGACAACCCTAGAGGCGTACAACAGACACCATGTCCGTCACTGCCACAATTGCTAAATATTTGCCAACGTACATCACGTGCCTCCATACCAATTACACACTATAATGAACCTGTGGCCCTTCTCAACCTGGGGAATTGACATCATAGGCAAGGTACACCCCGTCGGGACCGGGGGACACTGTTTTATACTAGTAGTTGTTGACTACTTCACAAAGTGGGTCGAGGTGGTATACAACGTAATGCTAAGCCCAAAATAAGTGGTAAAATTACTACAAACAACATCATCTGTCGCTACGGGATACCACATGCGATCGTTAGTGATCAGAGGGATCATTTTAGAGAAGATACCTAGATACTCCTAGACAAATACAAGATCAAACGATATAAGTCGTCACCTTTCAGACCTCAAACCAAAGGGGCGGCAGAAGCAGGAAACAAAACCATTGTCACCATCCTCAAGAAAATGATAGATATCTACCAGGACTGGCCCAACAAAATACCATTTACCTTATCAGGGTACCTATCGAACACCCACACGAGCTACTCCGTACTACATAATCTACAGTTCAGAAGCCGTGCAACCAGTAGAGTTAGAGGTCTGGTCCTTAAGGGTACTAGCCGAAAGTCGCATTCACAAAGAGGAATGGAACCAAAAGCTCTACGACGAGTTAGTTCTTCTGAGCGAACGCAAAATACACGCACTGTTAAATTTGAAAGCATACCAACAACGACTATAACTTGCATTTAACAAGCGAATCTAATCTAGAAAGATACATGAAGGGATTTAGTGGTTAAATCCGTTAGAGCTCCGCTTCCTGTGGACCCTAGATGGAAATTCAAACCCAATTGGGCGGGACTCTAAATCGTCAAGAAAATCCACACTAGAGGTGCCGTCATAATCGCCAATATGGATGGATAAGAGTTCTCAATACTTACTAACATGGATCAACTCAAGCGGTATTACCTTTAGACTACTGCCCTAGCAAATGCACCCCACTATCCTAAATCGATACTTGGCATGACGAATCTAAAGCACATAGATCACTTGCACTTTCCAAATTACAATCATGGTTCGATTCTGCTTCACAGCGGATACGTAGGCAACCCTTGCCGGGGTGCAACCAAAACAACAAAATCAACTCCGGTTGAATCGTGCAAACTCAAGATCCCTCATACATCCTGACGAACAAAGTAATCAAAATGACAAAGCACACTAAAAAAACAAAAAAAATGGCGAGCTGAGGACGGAGTGAAAACCCGAAACGGCACTCCGGGAAAAATGAAGAACCGAGTTATGAGCTTCCAAGAAAAAAAAAAGAAAAAAAACGGTGAGCAGAGAACGAAGTGCGAACCCGAAAGGGTGCTACCGGCAAAATGAAGAATCGAGTAGTGTGCCACTAAAATAGAGTGCTTCTCATTATATGTAAATCAAGCAAAATTAAGCCTTTGACGAGGCCCTTTACATCTACATCTCTCATCGGAGTACATCAAAAGAAAAGCAACATAAAAAAAACAAAGAGGCAAACACCACAAAACACTAGTACTAATACACCACGTAATATCACGTAATAGAACATAATACTAAACAAGTGGGCCCTACTCGTCCTCTTTTCTTTTCCTTTGTGCTCTAGGTGCGCCTTCTTTGGTCTCTCATCTCGAGGCTCTTGAATGCAAACAGACACCTGCCTAGCCAGTCGGAGGTCTAGTTGATCCCATACACTCCAAGTCTGTGTCTTTAATACGAGTCTTGCCTGTCTGGACCCCGCTTCGATGAATTGACGGTAATCGGACAAGTTCCGTTGTCATCGGCCGCACGCTTGACTATGTTCGCTCGGAAAGCGTCTTTATTCTTGAGCTTCAACGGTTCCACAACCCTTAGCTTGTCTTGCTCCGCTGGATCCTTGCATGTCCGCCACTAACTATAAGAATGGGACACCCAACGAGTACGCATGCCCCAAACGGTAAATATTTTCGGTTGTCTCCATTTCAGCTAAAAAACTCTTTCTGTACGTCCCCCGCCCATGGATGGGAATCAATAGCAGCAGTATTAACTCTGGGAATAGTCTGCAACATACCCATCTGGCGCATCAGCCTGTCTAAATGAACATAAGCATACGAATTCAAAGAAATTTTTTGCATGGTACGGGATGACGATGACATCAAAAGACCAGAATATCTCTTGATATGCCACTATGGAATGATCCACCTAATGATAGTACGGTTATCAGCTCGCAGACGAGCATCCCATTCCTTCTCTGTGTCTTTGAACTTTGGCATGCGAACCATGGAGCGCATGGTGAACCACCGACAAGTGTAGCCTTCAATAGTCAGAGGAGGTTCGACAAGCGTTGTCTCTCTTGCAACCACGCCTACAACAAAAGAATCATTAAAATGGCAAAAACAAATGTCAAAAAGCCGACGGGCTCGAACGATTGCGAAACGACACACAATGAAAGAGCGTACCTGTAAAGATCAACTAGAACTACGGAACGGAGAAAGGCGGACCCGCGCACGCATGTCTAGTCCCATATTAGTCTCATAGAGCATGAGCAGAGATGGTGATCTCTCGTGCTCCATATCAATAATAACATCAATAACCCGAGGATTACCCCATCTGACATGGGTCGAAGCATTTTCGAATATATACTGGCATAGTATGGCAATACTATAAGCACACCTGTGCGCTAAGGGCTAAAACCCATGGATGTGTCTCTGCGAAAATACTAACACAAGGTATACCAAATCAATTCCCCCCTCTCCAAGGAAGGACTCGACTTCTTCCACCAATGTAATGTCTAGGAAACGACGGAACCTATCCACGGACACTTCATCAAAACTGTAACGGAAAGGCGAAGCGAATCCCATCCACTAATATTGTAACACCCCTGATTTTATAAATTAAATTGAATTAAATTTTGTCCGTATTTTTATTTTTACGATTTAACTCGTAATTCTTGAAATTATTATAAAAACGAACTTATCGTTTAATCGTTTCAGACTCCTAAATTTCTATTTGTCTCGAAAACTCTCCTTACACTTAAAACATATTTGTTTATTTCTGTTTTGATTTATTTTAGACATTTAATTTAATTCTTATCGAAAGTCTATTTCGACGATTTAAATTCTAATTCTTTTATGTACTTATACTAAACTCGAATTTTCCATTTTTCGACTCGAAGCTCATTTATTTTAAGATTCGTCAAATTATTTAATTCACATTATCAATTTAATTCACATTATCAAAGATTATTATTTATCGGGAAATACTATTTTATCGTCAAATTATTTATTTCACTAAGCTCCGTTTTCGTCTTGAATACTTTATTTACTCATTTTATTTGACGGTCTAATTATTTATTAATTTTATTAACTCGTTTTAACCCGATTCGTGGGTCAGTCAACTTATCGATTCGAAATTTGTTTAGTCCATATTTCTAACCCGATTCATTTATTTATGTTTGTTTCATCCCACAATGCAACCCCCTTTTCCATTTGTTTTTGTTGTAACATTCAGCCCACTTGTTTTTGGATGCTTTCCCATTTGCCTTACTCCACCGCCTCAAACCCCTCACCTTACATCTCCCTTTTCTTTTTCTTACATACTCCGTATGTCATTCATTCATCCACCAAAAACTGCTTCATACGTCTCCTTCATTCTTCTCGTTTTCCCCTCTTCTTCTCTTGTTTTCTCCGATTCCTTCTTCCCTTTTTTTTCGTCTTTTTGTTCTGTTGCTGTTGCTGCGCTTTGTGCCTGGGTTTGCCGCTGCTGCTATGTCCGATTTCCTCCATTTTTCTTCCCATTCTTCCTCCATTTCTGCTACGCTGCTGCTGCCATTTCTTCGCTGCTGTTATTCGACATCGGTTTATCTAATCCGGGTTTGGTTTTTTTCGTCTTCTTCTTCTCTGTCTTTGCTGCTGTTTGGTGTTGCAGTTGCCGCTGTTTCTTCTTCTTTTACGTTCACCCGTCATCATCAAACGGATGTCCGCCTGATTTGTTGTTGCTGCTGTTCTCTACTTCTGTTATTGTTCGTGGTTGTCGTTGTTGTCGACATTCTATTTTTCTTCTTCGTTCCTTTGTTTCCTGTTCGTGTGCTACTGTTGTTGCGCATTCTTTTGCTGTTGTTAAGTTCGATTTCTACGTGCTGCTGTCTCGTTTTGTTGTCCTCATTGTTTCCGTGCCTTGCTTGTCGATTTTCCCCGATCTTCTACTTCCTTTCATCCTTGCGCTGCTGCTGCTTCTCTTCTTTTTCTTCTTCGTTGTTCTATGCTGCTGCTTCTTCTTATTCTTCCTTCTTTTTCTTCCTCTTCTTCCCTTTGCTGCTGATGACTGCTGTTGCATTTTCTACTACTCTTTCGTGCTCTTTTCTGTTGTAGCACATACGATTTCCCTTGTTTACGTCATTGTTTTTATACTGTTTTTACGTTGTTGCTGCTGGTTTGCTTTGTTGTTACCGATTCTGCTGTTTTTCCTCGTCTTCTCGACCTGCCTCCCTTCTTCTATTCCCCTCTTATAAATTCCTTATTTTCATTCTCATTTGTCGACCTTCTTTCAACTACTTTTCTTTATCGTTCCATGACATCTCTATTCATTTCGAACATTCCTTATTCCGATTTCTTCATTTCTGTTTTCCTTTTTGACTCGAATTTCTTAGCGGAGCGTACTTGGAAGGCCAACGATTCACAACACGAAGGTTAAGGCGTGCTATTGAAGTTTTGGAGCTCGGACTATGCTAGTGGACAAGTATGAGAGCGATTCGAATTTCGTCTCAAGGTAACTATAGGACGTTACTCGATTTTATATCGTATGTTTGAGCAGTAGTATGTAGTAAATACTTTATCTTCGGTTTTCTAATTTCAGCTATTTATTATTTGCTAAAAATATTAATTTTAAATCGTGTACCTTATAATTTTTTTTTACGGTTTCGATATCGTTTTATAAATCGTTAGTAAATTAATTATTTACGATCGTTATAATATTTTGTTGGTTATCGTGACAATAGTAACTAAATTATATCGATTTCACATTTTCGACATAGTTTGTTAATTTATAATTTTAACTAAATATCATATTTTTATATTATAATCGAGATTTGTATACTCATTTAATAAATTAATTTCATTTTACGACTTATATCAATAAATGGGAAAATAGTCGATTTTGTTTTAAATACATTTTTAGTCGAGACTATTTTCCCTAATAATTTCTCTTTTATTTACGATTGATTATTTTTAGTAAAATCAGTATTATTTATTGATAAAAGCTATTTGCTAAAAAAAAATTGAATCCTTTGTAAAATTCGCTTCATTTATAAAACTCGTTGACTCAATTAATTTTGATATCGTTTTTCTTAAAACGTCTATTTTCTAAAATTTATAGTTTTAACTCGACTTTCTAATTGTTTATAAAATATTATATATTGACTTATTATATTTTATTTATATTTTGAGTAACGAATTTAGAAATATATTAAAGTTACGATAACGACGATAATAATAAAATGTTGATTTCGTCAGAAATGTTATTTTTACACATTTCACTTATTTTAATAACTTACGAATTTTCTATAACGATATTTCTATTTTTAGTAAATTTTTGAAATGAGTAGGTTTCTATTTATAGAAAGTTTCCCTTTTTATATAAAATATTTATTCTTTTTATCCTCATATTATTTATATTGATTATATCTTTTGTATATCGATAATGGCTTGTTTTAGAGTTATGGAATAAGGACAAGTGGGAGGTTTAGAGTAATATATCTTGGGGTTTACGGTTTTGCCATAAACTATAAGGCTAGTGTATTAGGAATCGGTACATTGGTTGTTGAACCGGGTTACAGGTATCCCGGGAGTTGTATACATTTTGACCTTAAACTTAGGTGTCGCAGTAAGTCGTCGTCATAAGTTGAACTAGGAGACAGGTAATCACAGGAGGGGTGTGCATTATCTTAAACTAGGGCCACGCATTTATAAGTCGTCGCTCTATTATGGTTGAGTAGCCTAGTTAGAGACCGAAAGTTTGATTTGTTTGAAGTTAGTTCTCGAAGCTAGTTTTAGTATTCTCCTAGTGAAAGTCTAGCCGTCTACACTAATTCTATCCATAACGCCATTTTGAATATTTTTTTTTATTATCGATACATTTTGGTTTGCAGGTTGACAAATATTTGAAGTTTTCTTCTTAAAACTTGTTTTGATTTTATTGTTCCAATATTTTAAGTTTTCGGTGAAAACTTATTTTTATTGTATCGTTTAAATGTTTTCTCTTTTTAAATATTTTGATATAATAATACTATTATTTTTCCATATGATATAATATGGCTGGGAGAACGTCCGAGTTACTCCCCACTGACGTGGCTGTTATGTTTATAACATGACAGGTATTTGCTGCTGGGTTTTGGGTGTGAGCTAGCGAGTAGCGTGGATCCTACTCTTCCTTCATTCTTGTTTATTTATGAATTTGTTTAAACCCGTTTGAAGATCTTTACTTTTAGCCCTTTTGTAAAAAGAGGACTTTGTATTGATTTTGTAACACCCCCATTTACCCAGAAGTCTTATCAAGACATTTCCAAGTAAATAAAGGTGTTACCATCTCGGTATTACCCGAGGTAGTAGTCCATTGCAATACAATACAGAAACCAACCATTTAAAACTAAATAATGAATTATTACAATCTCAAATCTACAGAACACGGTTACACAATAACTACAGCAGCGGAAGCACAACTTATATGACTACAACCTATAAACGTGGTTAGTGACAGTGCAGGCCCATCCCGTACAGTCAACCAGAATACAATCACCATACAACATCAACCTGCATAGTAGCACTGCTCCCCAAAAGACCAAAAATGTCAATTGGATCGTCGCAGGTCCCCAATAAATAGGGTGACAATTTAAACAACAAATACAATTAGAACATGCTAACATCATAACACAAGTACATAATATAAAACATTCAGTCTCAACCGTCTCAGTACCATCATCGGTACCAATCACCAATATCATCTCCACATTCTCAGTACCATCACGGTACCAATCAATAATTTCATCTCAATATTCAGTACCATCACGGTACCAAACAATAATCTCATCTCAACTCTTCTGGCAGACCCTTTCATTCCGAGTGTGCACACCCCCCGCAGGTTCAACAACCTGCGAGGAGAAATCAGGGAGGGGACCGTGATCAAGGGCCCCGGCTAGGTCTAAAGCTAGCCTCACTAACTCCAATATATCAATATTTATAAATGATTCTCCCATCAATATTCAACATTATTCTTATTATCACAATATCACATCGTACTCGTAACTCATACATGCATAATAATATTAACATATTCTAAGTAAGGAAAACCTTACCTAATTAGCAAGTCATCACCGCGTCGCCAATATAAATCAACATGGAAATTGTACAAAGTCCAGTCCTAATAAAATATTATATAATTAAATTAATATCGACCCTAACGTAACTAACTTATAAAAATAGAATCGACCCGACCTGACTAAATAATAAAAGGAGACCAACCCGACCTAATTAAATTATAAACTGAGACCGACCCGAGCAACACCTAACCCCGACACCGAGCACCAACTCCAAAACTAATATAAAAGTAGCACTAAAACTCCGTCTACCAAAAGGAGCACCACGACAAAAATCCCGAAACAACGCCTCACGACATAAAACCTACACCGACAATAACAACACAACCGACAATAACCATCAACAACCGTAACCCAAAACAATGTTATATCACCACGACGTAACAGTGACCGGGAAGAATAAACACAAGCATCCCGATCTCCAACCAATAGCCCACGACCAGACCAACGCCCTAAACCACAACCCATGACCGGCAGCCACATCTAAGACTCGGTACAAAACAAGGGGCAACGAAAAGGATGACACGGGAAAACAGGGAATCCGAACCTGGTTGTAAATCCACGACCAAGGCTGGCTCGACGTAGTCATGAGCACAGTTTAGAAGGCAAAAGACTAAGGCGGGGAAGGGTGCAATATTCTACGTCGGAATAGAGCACGGTCGTACCTGGTGGTTGCACGACGGCAAGGAGGACATGGGAACAGGTGGTGGTTTGTTGGTTGATGAAGGTGGCGATGAATAGACAAAAAGGAAGGAGAGGGTGCGAGGTTGAAGGCAGGGGAAAGAAGAGAGGACGGAGGCGCGGTTAGGATTTCCACAGGGAATGAAAACGTGACCTAGTGCACTTCCTTTCCTTATTATCATTAACATATTATTATTATTCTATTATTGTTATTATATTAGTATTATTATGTATGGTTATTGTTATTGGAGTAGTAATATGTTGGGCTCGGAAGTGGGTTAAACTTATATGGTATTAGAAAAGCTTTAATGAACCGAGTCAATTAAATGGGTTAATAAATTATACTACTATCCAACATAGAGACCCGAATTAAATAGGAAATACTCGTAATACACCACGGGTATTACAATCTACCCTCCTTACAAGGAACTTCGTCCCGAAGTTCACCACCACTACGGAACGACTAACTATGCCAACTTGACCAACCAACTAGTCACCAACTAACTGATCAACCAGTCACTTGACTGACATACGTAACACAACATGGGTAAGCAGCACGAGGTGTTATAGTCTACCCACCTTACAAGGAACTTCGTCCCGAAGTTCGCTCCCCAAACCTAGTTCTACCAACGTTTCGACTACTATAGTTATATGTTTCACGATTCACATAACTGTCTCCAAACACACAACGATGACAACACAACAACATCAACATGACTACAAAAAGACTATGATGATGGCGACAACAATGACAACGACGAGATCAAAAATAACGGGTATTTCTACCCTCTTTACAAGGAACTTCGCCCCGAAGTTCACTAATCTTATACTCACGTTACCCGACACCTCTAATATTTTATGACTTACCATTTCTTTTAATAAGATATAGTCTGTCAGTGTGTTTTGATCCCACTCTACAGTGTTTCCGCCACTGTATTGAGTTAGATTTCTAGGGGATTACAGTTGGTATCAGAGCATTATTGCTCCCGACACTTACACCTGATTCTAGGAAAAATACTCGTAAATGATTTGAACATTAAAGAAAAATTAGTGAGAGATGGGTAGAAACAAAATAAGGACTTAACCGTTAGGATTATTTGTTATTGTAACTCAGTGACTAGCATTGAATATTTTTTTCCTTTTATCGAGAAGAAGACGAATGAACAAGATGCTGACGTGATGCCGCTCCAGATCGGGATAAGACCTGCTTAGGACTCTCAACGCCTGCTGTTTCGAGTGGACAACTTTGTGCTAAAAGGAAGATACAATGGTGACCTTTCAGCTCAGATTTAGTTAGCTCAAGATACAGGTTACATGATCAAGAGTAGATTCCTGTTCTATGATGTTGCGGTACGTGCTCGTTCCTCTAGAAGAAGATGAAGTAATCCTTTTTGTTCCCTCGTGATTTCTGGAGGCCCGAAGATTCTCTTCTGGTTTCAGAACTTAGTAATATAGGATCATCGATTCTTTTCTCTCTGCCTCTATTTCTTCCAACCCTTCTCTTATAAATTTTCATCTTCATTCTTGTGATAAATCTCCAATTAATTCTCCTATTTTATCATCTTCCCTCTTGAGATTCTGTGGTTTGACCGATTTCCGTCCCAGTGAACCCGTGTTATAGATGTTTGAGGCTTAGTAAACCCTTGTTACCTATGATTTGAGAATTGTGAGCCTACCTTATCTTCTAAGCAAGTAAGAAATTATTGAGGATTAATTTGAATGACAAATTATTAATTGATGGAATTAAGATGATACTTTAGACACTGAACCTTGGGTTATAGGATTCTTTGATTACTTTGGAGTACTTAGAGTTGAATATATTTTGGAGTAGTAAGAGTATGTCATATTTGATGGATTCCTAGTACCTAACCTAGAACCGAACTAGGTGTAACTGATAATGTTACTTTAGGATTCTTACCTAATGCTTTTGATGGATGCATCGTGAATATTTGGGGATTATAGAGTACTGTTTAAAGTGTTAAATTGAGTGTTGTGGTACCATTAAAGGTTTTCATTAATGTCGTTAGAAATTTGGTGGACATAGATTTTCCGTGTTTCTTAAGTATTAGTTCGTTGTTCGTTGTGTGAGGTTGTAACCTACGAACTTTGGAATTGAGTGATCTAACTTGGATAAATTGTTGTTAACCTTGAAAAAGAGAAACATATTTCACAATTAAAGGTTGGATTCATCGCGTTGTTTTGAGGAATACTTAATGTGAATCATCTTGATGGATTTATAGTTCAGAACCCTTAGACTAACGCGATTGTGGCTTCGTTGAGTTAATATTTTGGTGATTTCGCTAATGTGATATGAAAATTGGTGGAATTCTCATAAACCTTAGTCGAAAGACGTGTTTGAAGATGTGAGTGTTTGCGTCAATACCTATAGGTTTGAGCGTGTTTGAAGATTTATTGTACTTCCCCAACTTTTGTACTGTTGGCATTATAAATATGTAGTGATCTTTTTGAGGATTTTCGTACCCGAGCATTGTTAATTGGTGGATTTTGTTTAGTGTTCCTACTCGAGAAATTCGAAATATACCTCGAGTTCAAACTTTAGGAGCTTTGGATTTAGGAACCTTATCCATGGCAAGTTTGGGTGTGTTTTGTTGACCATTGGAATTTTAATTGATGAGATTAGATTGTAAATTAATTGTGGTTTAGTATCGGGTCGATTGAACGATTGGATAATCACGTAAGACATTTTTGGAGATTGTGACTGAGTAGTACCACCTAGCACCTAGTACTGGACTTAACGTATTTGATGGAATTAGGAACCGTGTCATGGGAGTCGTACCAGGAATCTCGAGATGGTTAACTTCTTTTGTAATTCCTTGAGAGTTCCGTTTGACTCTCAATTTCGTTCCTTCCCTTAGCTTTTCTTACCCTGCTTCTTCTTCGGCCAATCCCTTTGAATTCTTTATCGGGTTTGAAAATTTCTGTTTCGATTTGTCGTTGACTCTAACTTTATTTATCCGTTTACCTTTTTCCCGAACCTATGTTATGAAAAGTATGACTATTTCAAAATTTTGGGCTATTGTGGAATTTTAGCATTTGAGTTATAAATTTCAAAGTTCGTTTTCGTATTCGTTTTTGGTTGATAACATATATTTAATCTTGTTCAAAAGGGTCTTAATAATTTATTTTAAAGTATTTCGAAATTTTTAAAAATTTTAATTTTGATTTTCAAGTAATCGAGATTTTTATGAAAACTTTCGTAGTTGCAAATATTTTGATTTCTATAGGATTATTTTTCTAAAAATGGTTTAACATTTTCGAAAAACTTGGTATGTCTAAATTTTTATTTTATTGTCGATAAACTTTAAATCTATTATTGAAAATGTTTGACGAATGGTTCGATTTTCATTTACTAACAAGAAAATTTGTTTTCTCAAAATTTTGTTTAGTTTTAAAGCAAAATAATTTCGAATTTCTTAATTAAAACGTTTTACTGTTATTTTGAAAATATTTCGGTACTCTCCCCTCGAGTTCGTTTACAAATATTATTTATCGTCATTATTTTATCCAATAATTTTTTTTAAACTTACGATTTTATTAATTTAAATGATTTTTAAACTTTGGGAACTGAGTCCAACTCATCTCGAAATAAATTTTGTTTTTGATTTCGATTTCAAATCACTTTTAAGGTTGTACAAAATTTTAAACCGAGATTGTGATGCAAGTTAAGCATTCTCCTTTTGTTCAAATGATATAACCTTGTTTTCCATTTTATTATTATATTTTTGTTAGTTTGGAGGACGAAACTTCTTTTTAGTGGGGAAGATTGTAACACCCATGATTTTATAAATTAAATTGAATTAAAATTTTGTCCGTATTTTTATTTTTAAGATTTAACTCGTAATTCTTGAAACGTTTAATCGTTTCAGTCTCCTAAAATTCTATTTGTCTCGAAAACTCTCCTTACATTTAAAACATATTTGTTTATTTCTGTTTCGATTCATTTTAGACATTTAATTTAATTCTTATCGAAAGTCTATTTCGACGATTTAAATTCTAATTCTTTTATGTACTTATACTACTCGAATTTTCCATTTTTCGACTCGAAGCACATTTATTTTAAGTTTCGTCAAAATATTTATTTCCTTTCCTCGAGAAATCAATTTAATTCACATTATCAAAGATTATTATCTATCGAGAAATACTATTTTATCGTCTAATTATTTATTTCACTAAGCTTCGTTTTCGTCTTGAATACTTTATATTTACTCATTTTCTTTGACGGTATGATTATTTATTAATTTTATTAACTCGTTTTAACCCGATTCGTGGGTCAGTCAACTTATCAATTCGAAATTTGTTTAGTCCATATTTCTAACCTGGTTCATTTATTTATGTTTGTTTCATCCCACAATTCAACCCCCTTTCCCATTTGTTTTTGTTGTAACGTTCACCCCACTTGTTTTTGGATGCTTTCCCATTTGCCTTACTCCACCGCCTCAAACCCCTCACCTTACATCTCCCTCTTCCTTTCCTTACATACTCCGTATGTCATTCATTCATCCACCAAAAAATGCTTCATACGTCTCCTTCATTCTTCTCGTTTTCCCCTCTTCTTCTCTTGTTTTCTCCGTTTCCTTCTTCCCTTTTTTTTGGTCTTTTTGTTCTGCTGCTGTTGCTGCGCTTTATGCATGGGTTTGCCGCTGCTGCTATGTCCGATTTCCTCCATTTTTCTTCCCTTCCTCCTCCATTTCTGCTACGCTGCTGCCGCCATATCTTCGCTGCTGTTATTCGACATCGGTTTATCTAATTCAGGTTTGGTTTTGTTCGTTTTCTTCTTCTTCTTCTTCTTCTTCTTCTTCTTCTCTGTCTTTGCTGCTGTTTGGTGTTGCAGTTGCCGCTGTTTCTTCTTCTTTTACGTTCACCCGTCATCATCAAACGGTTGTCCGCCTGATTTGTTGCTGCTGCTGTTCTCTACTGCTGTTATTGTTCGTGGTTGTCATTATTGTCGACATTCTATTTATCTTCTTTGTTCCTTTGTTTCCTGTTCGTGTGCTACTGTTGTTGCGCATTCCTTTGATGCTGTTATGTTCGATTTCTACGTGCTGCTGTCTCATTTTGTTGTCCTCGTTGTTTCCGTGCCTTGCTTGTCGGTTTTCCCCTGATCTTCTACTTCCTTTCATCCTTGCGCTGTTGCTGCTTCTCTTCTTTTTCTTCTTCGTTGTTCTGTGCTGCTTCTTCTTATTCTTCCTTCTTTTTCTTCCTCTTCTTCCCTTTGTTGCTGATGACTACTGTTGCGTTTTCTGCTGCTGTTTCGTGCTCTTTTCTGCTGTAGCACATTTCGATTTCCCTTGTTTACGTCATTGTTTTTATACAGTTTTTACATTGCTGCTGCTGGTTTGCTTTGTTGTTACCGATTCTGTTGTTTTCCCTCGTCTTCTCGACCTGCCTCCCTTCTTCTATTCCCCTCTTATAAATTCCTTGTTTTCATTCTCATTTGTCCACCTTCTTTCAACCACATTTCCTTATCGTTCCATGACATCTCTATTCATTTCGAACATTCCTTATTCCGATTTCTTCATTTCTGTTTTCCTTTTTTCTCGAATTTCTTAGTGGAGCGTACTTGGAAGACCAACGATTCAAGACAAGAAGGTTAAGGCGTGCTATTGAAGTTTTGGAGCTCTGACTATGCTATTGGACAAGTACGAGAGCGATTCGATTTTTGTCTCAAGGTAACTTTAGGACGTTACTCGATTTTATATCGTATGTTTGAGCAGTAGTATGTAGTAAATACTTTATCTTCGGTTTTCTAATTTCAGCTATTTATTATTTGCTAAAAATATTAATTTTAAATCGTGTACCTTATAAATATTTTTTACGGTTTCAATATCGTTTTATAAATTGTTAGTAAATTAATTATTTACGATCGTTATAATATTTTGTTGGTTATCGTGACAATAGTAACTAAATTATATCGATTTCAAATTTTCGACATAGTTTGTTAATTTATAATTTTAACTAAAAATCATATTTTTATATTATAATCGAGATTTGTATACTCATTTAATAAATTAATTTCATTTTACGACTTATATTAATAAATGGGAAAATAGTCGATTTTGTTTTAAATACATTTTTAGTCGAGACTATTTTCCCTAATAATTTCTCATTTATTTACGATTGATTATTTTTAGTAAAATCTGTATTATTTATTGATAAAAGCTATTTGCTAAAAATAATTTGAAACCTTTGTAAAATTCATTTCATTTATAAAACTCGTTGACTCAATTTATTTTGATATCGTTTTTCTTAAAACGTCTCTTTTCTAAAATTTATAGTTTTAACTCGACTTCCTAATTGTTTATAAAATATTATATATTGACTTATTATATTTTATTTATATTTTGAGTAACGAATTTAGAAATATATTAAAGTTACGATAAAGACGATAATAATAAAATGTTAATTTCGTCAGAAATGCTATTTTTACACTTTTCACTTATTTTAATAACTTACGAATTTTGGATAGCGATATTTCTATTTTTAGTAAATTTCTGAAATTAGTAGGCTTCTATTTATAGAAAGTTTCCCTTTTTATATAAAATATTTATTCTTTTTATTCTCATATTATTTATATTGATTATATCTTTTGTATATCGATAATGGCTTGTTTTGGAGTTATGGAATAAGGACAAGTGGGAGGTTTAGAGTAATATTTTGATATAATAATACTATTATTTTTGCATATGATATAATATGGCTAGGAGAACGTCCGAGTTACTCCTTAATAACGTTGCTGTTATGTTTATAACATGACAGGTATTTGCTGCTGGGTTTTGGGTGTGAGCTAGCGTGTAGCGTGGATCCTACTCTTCCTTCATTCTTGTTTATTTATGAATTTGTTTAAACCCGTTGGAAGATCTTTACTTTTAGCCTTTTTGTAAAAAGAGGTCTTTGTATTGACTTACCATTTCTTTTGATAAGATATAGTCTGTCAGTGTGTTTTGATCCCACTCTACAGTATTTCCGCCACTGTATTGAGTTAGATTTCTAGGGGATTACAAATATCATCTTGCTCCTCGGGCAACAAACAAATATCTCCCCGTGAAAACGCAAAAACATGATGGTCGGGATTCTAGAAACGTGAACACACGCTTAATAAGTCGTCTTGCACCTTGGCTTGCTTAAGTGACATAATGCACGACAAGCCAACACTCAAGAACTCCTCAAGCTCACCTTTTTAAAAGGAATTCATCCACTTGGTCAAAAGCTAAACTAAGGTTAATATGACTCTAATAATCCGAGAGGGAGTGTTAAGCACTACTTGGATGCCAATTGTGTCTAAGGAAGATCCCAAGCACCTCTATTTATAGTTACAAGAACCACGAGATAAGGAAAGCTCCGTCCAACGAAATTTTGAAAATTCCATAATCATGCACTCAATCGCGCCGGCTCTCGCGCATGATTATCAGGGTACACGGTGGACCGCACTTCGCCCCCACGACTTTCAGCAACATCGAGCAGTAGATTCGGTTTCCTAAATCATTTCTTTCCTATTTCAATACACGAACCTACTATGAACGGCCAAGTATCGCCATACCAACAAGAAAAAGGAGTGTTTAGCTACTCCAACCCTCCCGAATTAACTTTTTTTTTCTTCGGAGGATAAGCTACCCCACCCCTAGCAGTCGTAGCCTCACACAATGCGTGCAAAAAGTGGTCCAACTTTTTTTTCCTGCATTTTGGCACATTCGAGTCAAAATCGATATTTCAATGTAAAAATGTTCCGACCCTTGTCAGGTTTGAAGACATTTTAACGCATTTCGAGTCAAAACCAACACTCCAAACCGACTCCGCAAGTCTTTTCATGCGTTCCATGTCAATACACATTTCAAAAACAACGTTTTAATCGACGCCCTACTCGATCCAAATCCGGGCTGAAAATTTTCAAACTTCAAGAAATGTGTTTTCGGACTCTCGATTAACCGCAACTCACCCAAAACACCCTATATCACGGCGCAATGGTATACAAATCAAACTCTGAAGTGGTTTCGTGATTATGTGTTATCTAAGATAACATTGTAGGAGTTCTAAACAAAGACGAGCGATTCAAACATAACATCATCAATAAAAACAAGTGCATTTATACAAGAAAGTCAAAGAGTTCAAACTGGGGCCTCTGAGGCCGCCGATAAAGCAAGTACAAAGCTAAGATCTGAGGAAAAGTCAAAGTCTAGGTCCTCGACCCGGAAAGGAGCTGATTCCTCCACGCCGCCTAGTAAGGTATCTAGGCTGCTCAGCAAATCCGCTGTGCTCGGTACTCCTCCGGTCATCTCGACCTCCTCATGAACACTTGTTGCGTCCGACTCAGCCCTATCCTCGCCACACCTAGAAGATTCGCCACGGAACCGGGCTAGCTGTGCCCTCAACCTCTCGATCTCATGATCCTGAGAACTAACAACCTGTCGCAGATCGAGCTCAGCCACCCGTGCTCTCAGCTGAAACACCATGTTTGGGACGGCCTACAGAACAATAAAATAATCTCAAAACACCAAACACTTCATCAAACATCTACAAAAAAACCAAATAGAAGCAATATACCGATCTAGACTCCGTATTACGAGCCGAGGTAGGAGCCCTCCCCTATGCGTAGGCCAGGAAATGGTTCACGGCCTGTCACAGACTCTGGTGGGAAGCTGAGGACACCTGAACCACAGGGCAAAACGAGTTAGGCACAAATACCTAAAACAATAAAATCAAATTCAAAACAACCGACAAATGCATATCTGGTATACTTGGTCGCGCCACTCCATCCCGACATCTTACTCATCCACATAATAAGAAGGAAGAGGCTCGGTGTACCTCATGCCTGCTGCATCCACCCTGAGCAGTGTCAAGGGAGATTCTGGGGAATGAACAACGTCAGCCGGCTTCGCCAACTGAAAATGCAAGACAACGTCATTCCAAATACTCTCTATCCAGACAAAGCAAGAAGTAAAATGCCAAGCGAAAACTTACCATGATGCGCTGACAAGCCAACCAGTGACAGACGTGGGATACGTACGAGGCATAAGGCATTAGCAGCGCGTCGCCTCACTCACCGTCCTTATCCTCGTGAGCCTCAGCCAAAGTAGGAGGCCGAAACATTGTCTTTGGAGGGTCAACCGGGACCCGAAACTCTTTGTAGAGGCACCGGCAGACTAGTCTCTCCCCCAAATACCACACTTGGCGGAGCAACAAATGTAGGAGCATTCTCCGGTAACTCCTTCACCTTAACTCCGTCGCCGCATACCCGGGAAAACCCGAATAGTGGACCCATGGACGAGCTACAAACTACAAAACAATACACAACATATCAAACTCCATACTTGGAGGGTACCTAAGCAAACAATTCGAAGACAAGAAACTCACATCCTCTAGGCGCAGCTGGTTCCCCAAAACGTTCTAAGTTGCATAGTGGCTCATTGTTCACTTTCGGTTAGCAAACCACCACTCGATCCCGGCAAGGAACCTGGCCGGGTGAACAGGCATCGTCTTAGGTGCCAGGCACGGGAAGTAAGAATATATTCAAGCATGCGAAACCCCGAAGCATTCGTCGAAAAACCAAACAAGGATGAAATATCGCTTTGAAACATTATTAACAAAATATCATACCTCTAGCACAAGACCTAGACCCACGATGGGTATCGCCGACCCAGTGGCCACCTTCTATAGCCTCACCATCGCCTGTAAACAGTGGGTTATCTCATCAAAACATACTGTCACAAAGTTAAAACTCCCCAGTTGGCCCAAATCTTGGTACTTAACCCCTCACCCTTGTCAAAAAAATGGGTGGAGCCCAGGAATTACTACAACCACAGACGGGCATCCTGTGCCGACGTGTTGGGTGCCTGACCCTCAACAAGTGCAAACTCTCAAAATGATCGGTGATGTAAGAACTCGCCAAACTGTGGGGCGAGCTGTACGTCGAAGGCTCTAAACAATCACCAATCTAACCCCTAACGTCACCACTATCGAACCTAGGGCCCTTCGTGGCCCACCTAATCATCTCAGAATCCCAAGGGAATCCCGTGATCACCCCGAAATCCCTTAAAGTCATCCTGATTTCCCCAAATGATACATGGAGATTTGAGGTAGTGTCGTGTAAGCGATCTACCATCGCCCTAATATCGATTAGGTTACTCCGAACCTGACAGCCCACTAACTTAGCCCAATGGTCGACCCAAGGGCTCAATGTCGTCCCCTTGATCAATTGTTTAGCCTCAGGACTTAACTTCTGCAAAAAGATCTCAAGGCACATCGTGTACCCCGAGAACGTTCTCATCTAGCCAGAGGCCTACAGAAAGAGATAAAAAAAAAACAAATCCCGTTTAAACAAACAAGAGAACATCTATGAACTCGAATGATGCCAAAGTAATCAAGAAAGAGCATACCATACGGTCGATAGTACGGATCGACATGTGCAGGTCCGGGCGAAACACCAACTGACGCCAACTCCAATCCATCGCCCAGGAAGGCTCGACATAAGCAATCTCCTCGGCAGCAGGCACTACCCAAGGGCCCCGTTGCCTCATGTTGGCTGTAACAAAAAGCTTCTTCCTTCGAACGCACCAGGATCAAGCTGAGGCTGGTGTACACTCTGCCTCTGCCTGCGAACAAACCTTGAATTCAAGGTACCTGCCTGGAGAGCCTGCCGCTCCCTACCAACTAAAGGCTCCTCAACGGGATGCCCTACACCTTCTCAAGTTGAAAACAATGCAAAACAAATGTTCCAGGTCAAGTAGGATAGCTTAAAACATGTCAAAATAGGCCCAAAATTTTCAAGCGAGCTACCAAACATTCAAAAAGGACCCTAGCATGCATTTTCGATCACGGTCACAATGAAACCAGATTCGTGAAAATCGGGCATTGCTACAGTCTCATTTGGTCCGTCATCTCACGTAAAAAAACCTAGAGTGCATTTCGGGTCACAAAAATCAACATACTATGGACGCTTAATCCTATAAGTAAGGAATCAACAAGTTTACGAGAATTGAACATGGGGATAATCAAGAAATCGACCCTAACCCTAGCATATTCGAGTTTTGGCCATGGGAAGCCATTAAAGGACCTTCAACCTCCTAATTCAAGCTAATAATCACTTCTACAAGTTCTATACTACCCCAATCCGTGTATGGGAGCAAAAACAAGCATAAAAATCGAGCAAGACCGAAACCCCAAAATCGATTTCTAGGGTTATGCAATATCGACCTAAATAAAGCACAAATCAAGCATAAATTAACATAGGTGAGTATAGATCACTTACTTGTGGTCGACATTGTCGGGATTAATGAAGAATCGAGTTCGAAAGTGACGAAAAGAGGCGAAAATGGCGATGAGGAGCGAAAGAGGAGTAACATTTTTCTCGAAGAAAATAAACCAATGGAAAGTGGAGTTACATTTCGAACCTGGATCACTTATGCTGAGCCGCGGAAGGGGTCGCGCCTTAATGGCGAGCTGTAACGACCCATGCGCCTCAGTATTAGGGCGCAAGAGGGCACGCACCTAAATAGCTAGCCTAAAGCAAATCCTAACACGTTCAGTAGTTCCCGAGAATTTGAATACACATATTTCAAGTCTCACAAGCAAAGACGAAGCAATTACAACCATTCTTCAAATCACAGTGGATCGCCAAATAGAGTAGAACTCCGCGCAACACAAAACCAAAACTCCCCAGCGGTACCTATCAACTATAGTAGAGCTGCTCTTATGCCGAAGCACGAAGTGCAAACCCATTTCCCAAGCAAATACAAATCCGCGCAGCCAAACTATATCCCCAGCAAAAAGCCCTTTAACCAAAACTCCAATCCCATCATCAATACAAAAAATAAGCAAAAGCAAAACATGAAGCAATACAAATACAATTATGCACTCGCCAAGAATATATTCAATGATCCAAAGAAGGATCGAGATGCGAATATTATACAATTCAAGACAGTCACCCGTAAGGGATTTATACAATTCAAGACAGCCACCCAAAAGAGTTTTATACAAGTCAAAAAGGGATTTATGCAATTTAAGACAGCCACCCGAAAGGGATTTATACAATTCAAGACAGCCACCCGAAAGGATTAAATCAAAAACCAAGTTACTCGAGAAGGACTTATTACAAGGGGTTCGTCTCACCAAATCTCAAGTTACCCGAGAATGACTTATTACAAGGGGTTCATCTCACCAAACTACGGTTACTCAAAGGTAGACTCAAGCATGGGGTTCACTTCAAATATTTAGTCAATCATCTCATGCTTAAATGGAATAAGTTAGTACAGGGCTTTCAATGGTATCTTCACAATGTTAGAGAGCTTGAGCTTCTCATGATGTAGAACAGGTACTCTTGTGACCTGAATAATCATACCCAACACATTACCCAAGGTCGTGCTCGGGTTATGTCAATTCGGCAGGGTCATCATTTTCGGGTTGTAAGACTCGGCTCCAGTTTGGATCACCCACGTCATTTTCAAGTTTGAGTCTTTTTTAAACCTAGGGATTGACAATTCACATGTAGCAATAAACATTCGAGTCAGCGTGAATAATAGGTCAATTTCATGTTTTCAACTTGAGTATTGGGTCAAGTATGGGTCGGGTCGGGGCTGATTAGGCTGAGGAAAGAGAAGAAGAGAAAGAAATGTGCATTCGAGTAGAAATAATACTTTAGAAGTGAGGGAAGTGAAGACGGTTGGGATGACAGACGACACAACCCTTTTTTTTTGGTGAAATGTGAGTTATATTCATCCAAAAATTAAGCTATACAGATCATAAGGTATCCATAACAAACCATATAGAAGAACATACCAAATTACAGAAAAAGATAACAAGACAATCTAACAATTATATCCAATCCTCCTAAGATAAATAATATCTTCAGAGGTGATCTTCTCCGTGTCCTTCATCTTAATTCTGCCTCTAACAGTATTAATGATATTCTGAGCCACGATTTCAGGTCTTGCCAGAATTCCATCCAGGCGAGCAAAGTTCCTTTGAATCCAAATATTATAGTAACAGGGACACAACACTGCAGCGTGGAGCTTCGAGTACAGCAAAGTTGGTTTCAGCTTCATGATATAATCCTTATTAAGTCTACAGCCTGTAAGGTTATAAACACAGTCCATAATGCATTTGCTATACGAACAGGAGAAAAAAAGATGATTAATCGACTCTTCATCCTGCTGGCAAGTACAACAAATCCCATCCTCAACGCATCCATGTCGGAGTAATTTGTCTTTCGTATTAAGACCTTCATTCATGGTTAACCAAGTTATGTGAGAGTACGAAGTAACTTTTCTATCTTTCATTTCCTAACACTCACACAGGCCACAGCAACAAACAACTCACAGTAATATTTTTTTCTCTCTCAGCCCATAACATTTTGGGCCCCCTCCGCACTTGGGCCCTAGGCCTTCGCCCACCAAGATTACCCTCAGGGCCGGGCCTGCATCATTCATATGTTAGAGTATCTATTAGAGTAACACAAATAGAAGTCTATACTAAACTACCATTATTGGAGTAACATTAGTTTGGAGTACCATTCATCTAACCCAAATCCATTGGATGTGATGAGTTGTTGGAGTAACATTAGACATACACGTTGAAGTAATATTCATCTAACCTATAGAAGGAATCACCCAACTCCTCTTATATATATATATATATATAGAGAGAGAGAGGGGGGGGGGGGGATTCGGTGAGTCATCCTCTTTAAATGAGTTCGTCCAGGAATTGAAGGTCATCGGATCTAATGAGATCAATGGATCTCGTTGAGCCACGTCATAAATAGAAGGGAAAAAATTGCTATGTTTTTTCATTTGCTCTCTTTTTACATCCTCTCACAAAATCTCTCCTTCTCGTCATTGTAACATAAAGTAAAAGAAGACAATTTCGAGAACGTAATTGTGTAAGTTTTTGTTCTGCCTTTTCATTATGCAATGTCTCAATTATATACAAATTCGTAAGCTTGATTTTTAGCAACGATATCAAAAGATATCAATCAATACTCGTAAACAAAGAAACATCCTAAAATACTCTCTAAAATCATGTGAACATAATATACACCTAACAAGAAAATATATACACAATATTTCCTCCAATATCCCTCCTCAAGTTGGAGCATGAAGATTCGTAATGCCCAACTTGGCAAGGAGTGAATGCAATGAACCACGACCCAAGGCTTTTGTCAGTATATCCGCTAGTTGCATTTTGGTATGAACATAGGATGGCGCAATCGTACCACGAAGAATTTCATCACGGACGAAATGACAGTCTATTTCAATGTGTTTCGTACGCTCATGGAAAACCGGATTATTAGCAATATGTAAAGCGGCTTCATTGTCACAAGAAAGAGAAATGGGATCAGAATGCGTGATACCAAGACTGAGAAGCAAGCCTTTGAGCCAAATAATTTCACATGTAGCGAAAGCCATTGCCCAATACTCTGCTTCAGTAGAGGAACGCGAGACCGTTGTTTGTTTCTTGGTTTTCCAAGAAATAGGAGAACTACCCAAGAAGACAAAGTACGCAGTAAGAGACCGGCGACGATAAAGAAGAAGAGGAAGAAAAAGAAGGAAGAATAAGCAGATAAAGAATAAGAATAAGAAGAAGCAGAATAAGCAGTCATTAGCAGCAAAGGGAAGAAGAGGAAGAAAAAGAAGCAAGAATAAGAAGAAGCAGCAGCACAGAACAGCGAAGAACAAAAAGAAGAGAAGCAGCAGCAGCACAAGGATGAAAGGAAGTAGAAGATCAGGGGAAAATCGACAAGCAAGGCACGGAAACAACGAGGACAACAAAACGAGACAGCAGCACGTAGAAATCGAACATAACAGCAGCAAAAGAATGCGCAACAACAGTAGCACACGAACAGGAAACAAAGGAACGAAGAAGAAAAATAGAATAACGCTATAATATTAATTACAATATTAACGTATAATATTAATTACAATAACGCTATCACATCGTAATCGTAACTCATACAGCCATCATAATATTAACGTATTCTAAGTAAGGAAAACCTTACCTAATCAGCAAGTCACCACCGCGTTTGTAGTACAGATCAGCACGAAATTCTACGAAGTCGGATCCTAATAAAATATTATATACTTGAATTAATATCGATCTTAACCTAGTTAAATTATAAAATAACAATGATATTGTTCAAACTAAATTATATAAAGGGGACCGACACCAACCCATCTAAATTATAAAATGAGTCAAACCAACTACTGAGACCAACCTGACCAAATTAAACAATGAACTGAGACTAACCCGACCCAATTAGATTATAAATGGAGACCTACTAGACCGATCTGAGCAACATCGATTCCCAACACCACATACCTTACACGGCATTCCGTAATAATAACACAACTCCAACTACATCAACGCACAATTCAAACACCACGGACCAACTCCGATTCAGACAACACACAACTCTAACGTACAACACATAACACCACCCAAACCACGTAATACCAACTCGAATCCCTCGTAAAACCGGTCCCAACCAACAGTAGCTGACAAAACATTAAAGACATGAGAACGACGATCAAACACGATGCAGACTTCAGCACACAATGCTAGTAGCACCCACGGACAACTACAACAACACTATAACGAGAATAACAACAGCAACCCAACCCGACAAATTGCACCACACTCCACCGACACAAATGCTGCGACACCACACCAAAATTGGCCTAGATTGGCCGTGACCTCCCTAGTATGACCCCAAATTACGACTATTGATGTTAAACGGCGTTTACGACATAGACGTACCTAACGATGTCTACACACGTGATCAATGGCCCGACAAAACTCCTTTGCTCCTTCCTCTTGCTTGACCGTGGGTGTGTACATGTGAGCGTATATGGAGGTTGTCGACTTGTCTTGGGAGTGAAGGTTGAAGACCAACGAAAAGGGTGAACAAAGTGGCTTTGATAAGACTAGGTTAAAGAATAGGTTAATGAATGGTTTGCGGTAAGTTAATTGTGTACGTGGGCTTAATGTGGGCTTTAGTGCTTTATGACGTGAAGTCAAGTTATAATGGTTATATTATTATATACTATTAGGCTATTAGGAGTAGCTTGTATTAAGTCCCAACGATTATATATTATTCCGATATTATTAGCCTAACGAACTAAGTTTGGCTCGGGAATGATTATACTTATACGAGTATTAAAATACGGGTTATTACACTAGATCAGTGCATTAGGGTTCGGGGTTGTCAGTAGGGGGACGGGGATGGATATATTTCATAGTCAAACAGGGTTAGGTTTGTGGGTTGTAGAATCTCGGCCCAAATTAATAGGATGCTTTTCAATCCATTTTCAATAATTTTTGTAAGTCGGTCCAATTGATTCTCCTTAATATGAATGGGCATATGAATCTTTCCATATTTAGCCATTGACGAGTGCCGGCCCACTAAATTCAGTTTAACATGGAATCATAAAAAATTGTGATACACAACACCCAATTGTTTATTTGTAAAATTTAAATTTTGTTCTTTCCGACTAAAATTAACTAAACTGAGCTGAACGAGTCTGAACTTAACTTAGCTTATTTTAATTGAACTGAATAAATAAATAAATAATAATAATAATTAATACTGTTCCGGTCACGGAAACAATTCACCCGGCCTTGGATCCGGGCTGTATGATTGGACTAATGGTGAACAATTGATCGTTTGATTTCCTTCAGCCTCCCCTTCCTCTCACTCCCTTGGTCGGACCTTCCCGGCGGAGTTGGCCTGCTCCCTGCACAATGAACGCACAGGGCCTCGGAGGTTGTCCGAGGAAACCCTCTCCGATGCCTAAGTCAGTCCGTGAAGTGCTTTGACGAACCTAGCTCGTGAGGAACTAGGTGGCGTTTTTAGGAGTAAGAGTCTAAAGAGAGAAAATCCCACCCCTCTCATGTGGGAAATGGGAAAGTATTTATACCTTCCCACAAGAGAGAGAAAAAGAGAAAGAAGAAGAGGGAAATGAGTGGATGCTTGTGCGCCACGTGGACTTACCTGGTCCACTCACTTCCCCTTATCTCAGGCAAAATGACGGATGGGTCCTCGGTCTTCCTCTAGTCCTGCTTGGACGAGGGCGTCCTGGACGCAGGCAGTAGACCTGGTTCGCCCTGCTTGGCAGGCGGCCAGGCTGGGTCAGGCGGCCAAGGGCTTAAGGCCACTCACTTGGGGGTTTCAATGATGTTGATGGAAAGTCTGCTGGGCAGGCCTTTCCTCTTTCTGGGATTGGTCGCCCCGGGGCCTGGCTGGCAAGCGACCAGTGGTAGGCAACCGACCCCCATCAATTGGCCCTCGCCTGCTGAGTGGGAGTGGGGCTCCTGCTCGGCAGGCGACGTCTTGTTTTGGGACGGTGGGAGGTTGACTCCTTGGACACTCTTGCATTAAATGTGCCGCGTATTCCTGAGGGAACATGCTTTAATTTCTCTGGGTATGCAGGGAGTTCAAACGTCTTCTGTTATGATTATTCTTCTTTGCACAGCGGATTATCGAGCAGCGTGCCAGTTTGATGATTGGCTCTCTTCTTTGCAGAAGTAGTTGGGGCGCCATTAATGCCCTGCTTCTGCTTTTGTATAAATTGTGTCCTCCACTATTTTCACAATCCATTTCCAACCTTCCTTTCTTTGTCTTTAGTCATGGTTTGGATCAGAAAATCCGTCACTCGCCGTGGAGTTCGATGTGTTACTTTTGTTTTTAGAGGGTTCTGGAGGCTTCAGTATGCTCGAGCTGCTTATCGAGCTGTTCGCCGTAGTCGCCGTTCAAGGCTTCGTTCTCTCCGGAAGGGTAAGAAGGCTCCTACCAGGGCGAACAAGCGTCTCAAAAGGTCCTCACCCCCTGCTGCACCTAGATTCAAGCGTTGCCCCCAGGGGGGAGGCTGCTTTGACAGGGGATGCCACGAGTGCTTTCCGTGGCTGCACCCTGAGCAATTTGATCCCAACCTCTCTGATACTGACTCCTCTTTGGCGTCGGGCCCCTCCTCGCCTGTGAAGAGGACGGGTTGTCGCACCTGCGACGAATCCCAGGCCGTTCCCTTTGGCAGGGACTGGGAGGATAGCAGCCAAGATTCTGACGATAGTGGAGGTCTTGGTTGTTTGAGTGACAGGGATGAGGATGGGATTCCCGATGACCCTTTCCAAGACTCCCCAGACTGGGACTGGGGTTCGGATTTTGAGGGTCCAGGCAGCCCTGGGGACCCTTCTCCTGACTTGGATGATGATTAGGCCTGCTTGGCAGGGTGTTTGCTTGTTGGGCCGGAATTCCTGGGCCCTTGTATATTTTCCTTCTTTGTTGGGCACTGAATGTAACTTTCCCCTTTTTAAGGTTTAATGAAATGAAATTCAGGCGATGTGTTTGTGTATTGTATTTTTAATATGTGTTTATTACTTTTTTATTTGAAGTGGAGAGGGGGCGTCATAGGATGATTAATCCCCTGACACCTTTTGGCCCTTTCGAGGTCATTCTTGGGAAGCCGCACTGGGTTGACTTCATAGGAAGTGACGCGTGGGCAGTGGTCTTTGGGTGCCCTCCTGAGATTTTGGCGACTCTTTACCTGCCCTTCTCCCTATAAAAGCAATCAGTTGCACATTCCTCTTCTTTTTCCTTCTTCAATCTTTCTTTCCTTGAAATCTTCCTGTCTTTCTCTTTCTGCAAAACCCTTGGGTGTTTGAAGGATCGTTCCTCACTTTGTACTCCCCTTTCTCCGGGAGATTTCTTCTTCGGGCTTTTACCGCACTGGCAGGCGATCTTAGGTCAGACCTTTGCCCTCCATCTCTTCCTTTCCCTTTTTGATTTCCTGTTTTCCACTTCCGCTAGAGTAAAATGTCTAGAACACGTGAGCGGATTCTACCCTTTACCGACCCCTCAAAGAGGGGGAAAGGGACGAATTTTGCTTCCTCCTCTAGGGAGGTGGATTTTGAGGAAGAGAACTCGGCGGACAGCGGGGGTGGTAACTCTCCTGACCCCCCCTCATTTGACGCCATTGACTCGGATGACGAGGCGTTAGAAATTGACCCTTCTAGAACCTCTGGTCCTCTTGTTCGGCGGGAAAGGGGTAGGGTGTACTATTTAGATAAAGTTAAATACCGCATCCCTTTGAGTACCTTCCCTGACCCGAAAAATCGGGGACTGATCCTTGCAAAGGACGCCGCTGGTGTGATTGAGCGGCTTTACAACTTCGGGGAGGGATACACAGTCGTTATCCCCGGCGAAAGGGATACCGTATGCAACCCTCCCGACGGGTGCATAGCGGTCTTCCATAAATGTTTGGAGTTCGGCCTTCGCTTTCCCCTCCATCATTCCTTGGAAGAGATCTTCAGGCGCATGAACGTCGCCATCGCCCAGCTGACAGCCACGGCTCTCAGGGCGTTGATTTCGTATGTCTGGACTTGTCTGTTCCACCACTCTGAGCCTTCCATTGATGCCCTGCGGTTTATGGTGGGTTTGCAAATGGTGTCTTCTGGGAGTGCGGGCTCCCCTGGTTATTGGTCCCTTTTGAGGCAGAAGGGACATTGTTTGGTGTGGCCTGGCATGGACAGTTTGAGAGATTGGAAGAACAACTTCCTCTATGTACACAGCATCCATGGGTGGAAGATTCCCCGCTATTTCAGGAATCATGTCCACACCAGGCTTGAGACCCCTGAGGAGTATCACCCTGGCGTGGGTGGAAAAGCCTTGGAGGTGAAGCTGGGCGAAAAAGACAAGGAGTTGACGGCCTTTTTTGCTGGCCACACTGATAAGTATGGGGTGTACGGCCCTACATTCTGGCCCCCCCATGCGGAGCTTATTGCGTCTGATAAATACTTGACCCGGTTGGGCATGAACCCGGGTCTGGATAAAGGTAGTTCGGGAGTGTTGATGGTTCCTTCTTACTCTTTTCCTTTTAAAGTGCCCTGACAACTTGTATGTTTGCCTTGCAGATCTTGCTACCCTTATTTGGAAGAAAGGGGAGGTGAGACGCCTGGGTTTGGACGAGAATCTCGTTGTTGTCCAACGTCGCCCTTCTCTTCCCCCTGATTTTAAGAGAGGTGAGAAAAATCTGATGAAGCATTTGAAGGGTCTTTCGTTCAGTAGGCCAAGACTCCCCCCCCCCCCTCCTAGAGCAACGCCTGCAAAGACGACGGTTTCTGAGGCCACCCCCTCTCCAGTCGCGAAGGCGATCGCTTTCGAGGCTACCCCTTCGCCTGTTGGCAGGCAAGAGGGCCTTTCAGCAGGGGTCCAGATTCCCCCGGGGCCGCGGGCTGCAGGTTCTGAAGAGACTGCGGAGAGCACTCCCCGGGCACTGCTTAGAAAGAGGAGCAGGGAGGCTCCAAATGCTGACCAGGTGGTGGACCTGGAGACTTCCACGCCTGAGCCTAAGCGTTTTGCTCAGGGGATTCCTGCCACCCTCTTCTCCGAGGAGAACGCTGAATTCCACTATACCGCCGGAGACAGCCAAGATGTTTCCGCCCTACTTTCCGACTCAGGGGCGGTTCTAGCGGATCATCTCCTCAAAACTGTCAAATCTGCCACAAACCAAGTGACCCAGTACATCCAGCGCACTGCCCGGATCATGCAAGCTTCTGCACAGCTGGCGGCCCTTAACCGCCTGAGTGATGAGGAACTGTCCAACTCTGACCGCCTTTCTGCCGTCGAGAGGGACGTTGCTCTCATTGCCAGCCTGAAGGATCAGTTGGCAAAAAGGGAGACCGAGCTGGAAGAGGCCAGAGGTCAGGCGATCCACTGGAAGTCTGAAAATGAGAAAGCTATCAGGGAGGTGTCCCGCCTGGGGGAGGAGTCAAAGAGAGCTCAGCAGGCCTTTGCGGAATTGGAGCAGGCCAGGAAAGCTTTGGCTGAGCTGGATCACGCCAAGAAGAGCGTTATCGACCTTGGGGAGCGCCTTTCCAAGGCGAATTCTGATCTGCAGGCGGCTCTTGGCGATCTTGCGGCGAAGACCAAGGATTGGGAGAAGGAGAGGAACGAAATACTCCAGGAGGTGGACACGGCTGTGTCGGCGGGCTTCGTTAATGGTGTTAACTCTTGCCTTGGGGTTGTGATGGAAACTGTCAGGGAGATGTTCCCTGGTTTTGATGAAGACGCTTTCCGATCCCTCTACACTGCTAAGGACGAAGCTTTAATGCGCAGGCTGTCTGAAGGAGCTGCTACCTCCGGCCCAGATGATCCCCCTGCTTAACATGGAGGGCAGTCTTCCTCAGAGGGCTCTTGCTCGTCTCCTGCTGCGCCTGTGCCAACGTTTTAATCTTCCTTACTTCTTTGCGCGCCGAGCCCTTTGATGGCCGGCTGGCGTGTTTGATTGTAATCATTTGTCTTAAAAACTTACTTATCCTGTGTTCCTTTGACACTATTTCTTTTTATGTAGATTTTCTGTTTGCTTTTGTCTGTTTCGGTTTTTCACGGATTTGATGCGCAGCTTGTCCCTGCCCTCCTGTAAGCAGGGGGGTGCCTTATCGTTTTTTATACAAGGTTGGGGGGCCTGCCCCCAGTCCTTGTTGATCCGGCCTGTCCCTGGCTTTTGTTCAAAGTCCAGGGGGCTTGCCCCCTGCCTGCCCAGAGGTAAGCAGGGTGGCTTTTGCGTTTTTTATACAAGGTTGGGGGGCCTGCCCCCAGTCCTTGTTGATCCGGCCTGTCCCTGGCTTTTGTTCAAAGTCCAGGGGGCCTGCCCCCTGCCTGCCCAGAGGTAAGCAGGGTGGCTTTTGCGTTTTTTATACAAGGTTGGGAGGCTTGCCCCCAGTCCTTGTTGATCCGGCCTGTCCCTGGCTTTTGTTCAAAGTCCAGGGGGCCTGCCCCCTGCCTGCCCAGAGGTAAGCAGGGTGGCTTTTGCGTTTTTTATACAAGGTTGGGAGGCTTGCCCCCAGTGCTTGTTGATCCGGCCTGTCCCTGGCTTTTGTTCAAAGTCCAGGGGGCCTGCCCCCTGCCTGCCCAGAGGTAAGCAGGGTGGCGCTCGGATTTTTTGCTGAGGGGGTCATTTTTCCCGATTTTGGCAACAGGGGGGCCTCCCCCTATTGCCCCCTGCTCGTTTGTGTGTGAAGAACGCGAGTGTGAACAGGCAACGAGTATAAATCTGAATATTCTTCATTTCTTTGTAAAACTGTAACATTTTCGGGTGGTCGGAGCCGTCGACATTCTTTTGACCGTCCTCCGCCGTTTGTTTTTAGCAAAAATAAAAATCTATCTTCGAATTTTGTTTAGACGTAATATTTCTTCAAAGTGTCTGCATTCCAGTGAGCATGCAGCTCTTGCCCTTCAAGGTTGGCGATTTTGTACGTGCCTGGTCCCAGGATTTGAGTCACTTGGTATGGACCCTCCCAGTTGGCACTCAGCTTTCCATGTTCTCTTGACTTTCCAATCGCCTGTGTCTTTCTCAGAACCAGCTCGCCCATCTGGAAACTCCTCTGTCGTACTTTGGTGTTGAAGGCTTTCCTCATTCGTTGCTGGTAGGCAACAATGTTGGTACTGGCTTCTTCCCTTAACTCATTCACCAGGTCCAAGGCTTCGACCATTGCAGCTTCGTTTTCAGCCCGGTCGTACTGCAGGGAGCGTAGAGAAGGGATTCTGGCCTCGATTGGTAATAACGCCTCTGCTCCGTATACCAGACCAAACGGGGTCTGGCCTGTTGACTCTTTCCTGGTGGTTCGAATTGACCAGAGTATACTGGGAAGCTCGTCAGCCCACCTACCCTTGCAGTCATCCACCATTTTTTTCAGGCCATTTAAGATTTGTTTGTTGGCCGCTTCTGCCTGTCCGTTGGTTTGAGGGTGACAGACGGCTGAATAGGCGACTGAGATGTTGTGGCTTTCCAGCCAGATTCTCAGCGGATCATTATCAAATTGCCTGCCGTGGTCAAATACCAACATCTTTGGTAGACCGAACCTGGTGATGATATTTCGCCAGACCACTTTCCTGACCGCCGGCTCAGTGATGTTGGGCACTGCTTCGGCTTCCACCCATTTGGTGAAGTAGTCTATGGCGACAATCAAGAATTTTCTGCCCCCTGTGGCCACCGTGAAGGGTCCTAGAATGTCCATCCCCCATTGAGCGAAGGGGATGGGGGATAGGATTGGCCTGAGCTCCTGGGCCGGGGCATGGATTTATGGGGCAAAGAGTTGGCGTTTCCTGCATTTCTGGGTCAGGCTCTTGGCATCTGCCAGCATGGTAGGCCAGTAGTAGCCTGCCCTGAGGGCCATGTGGGCCAGTGATCTCCCACCAATGTGATGTCCACAAATCCCTGAGTGGATATCCTCCAATACCTCAGCGGCCTG
The DNA here is from genome assembly GCA_958450325.1 of Agrostemma githago. Classification (NCBI taxonomy): domain Eukaryota; kingdom Viridiplantae; phylum Streptophyta; class Magnoliopsida; order Caryophyllales; family Caryophyllaceae; genus Agrostemma; species Agrostemma githago. The sequence continues at coordinate 53,270,384 of OY288239.1, forward strand.
ATCCGCCCGCAGGCATTTGAGCAGGGGATAAGTAAAAGACTTCTTGTAAAGCTCTTCATCAATGAGTATGAACCAGGCTGCTTTAGCCTGTATCTTCCTTTTTTGTAATGAGTCTGATGGTAAGATACCATGCTTCTTGTACTGGATGAAAGGAGTCATCCAGCTTTCTAGCTCTTTTTCCACAGTATTAACCGCCTGAAAGGGGTTAGTGGACTTCTCGTGTAAAACGTCGACCCACACTGATCTCCGGATGTCCTGTAGACTGGAGCTTGCCAGTTTTGACAGGGCATCTGCTCGACTATTCTGGGAGCGGGGGATTTGCTTGATCTCATATGATTTCAGGCCTGATAATTCTCCCTTCACCATCTCCAGGTATGTGGCCATTGCTTGGTCTCTTGCTTCGTATTCTCCATTGATTTGGTTGGCGATGAGCTGGGAGTCTGTCGCCAGGACAATTCGTTCTGCTCCTGCGGCTTTAGCTAGCCTGACGCCTGCGAGTACTGCTTCGTACTCTGCTTCGTTGTTTGATGCTGGGAAAACAAATCTGCGGGCGTGCTCAAAGTCAGCTCCTCCTGGGCTGGTTAGTACGACGCCTGCGCCTGCGCCATTGGCTGTTGAGGATCCGTCAGTATGCACGATCCATTCCTCGGCAGGGGTCTCTTCCTCCCCTGAATGGGAGCCCTCAGCCAGAAAATCTGCTAAGGCTTGGGCCTTGATGGCTGTTCTTGGCTGGTAAGATATACCTAGCCCACTCAGCTCAATTGCCCACTTCAATAGTCTCCCTGATTTTTCAAATTTTTCCAACACCTTCTCCAGCGGTTGGTCGGTGAGGACCACGACTGGATGCGCGTCAAAGTAAGGTCTGAGTTTCCTGGCAGCAATTATGACTGCGTAGGCGGCTTTTTCGACCATCGGGTAATTCTTCTCGACTGCCCCCAGCGCATGACTTATAAAGTATATAGGCTGCTGGGCGCCTGCTTCCTCTCGTAAGATGACCGCGCTGACAGTTATATTGGTTACTGCGATGTAGAGGAAAAGTTTTTCCCCTGCTACTGGCCTTGCCAGGGTGGGGAGCCTCTTAAGATGGTCCTTTAACTGCTCAAAGGCCTCTTTCTGCTCGTTTTCCCACTTGAACTGTTTGTTTCCTTTCAGTATCTTGAAGAAAGGAGTGGCCTTGTCTGCTGATCGGGCGACGAACCGTGCTAAGGCGGCCATGCGGCCTGTCAGGCGCTGGATGTCTCTAATGGTCTTGGGCTCAAGAAGGTCTAGAACTGCCTGAATTTTTTCAGGGTTGGCGTCTATCCCCCGAGAGCTGACCAAGAACCCCAGGAATTTGCCGGAGCGGACTCCAAATGTACACTTCTTTGGATTGAGTTTCATTTTGTAGGCGCGCAGGGAGCTGAAGGTCTCCTGCAGGTCTATCAGGTGTTCTCTGTCTTCTCTGCTCTTTACGATGGCGTCATCGACGTAAGCCTCGATGTTTCTGCCTTTTTGTTTTTCAAACACTTTATCAACCAACCGCTGGTATGTAGCCCCTGCATTTTTAAGCCCGAATGGCATCATCTTGTACATGTAGGTGCCTGAACTGGTGATGAACGCGCACTTCACCCTGTCCGGCTGCCACAAGTATACTTGATGATACCCTGAAAAGGCATCTAGGAAGCTCAGCATGGAATAACCACTGGTGGAGTCTACCAGTTGGTCGATTCTGGGAAGCGGATAGCAGTCTTTCGGGCAGGCTTTGTTGAGGTTTGTAAAGTCCACGCACATTCTCCATGCGCCTGACGATTTTTTAACCATGACTACGTTTGCCAGCCATTCTGGATAGTCACAGACCTCAATAAAATCTGCTTTCAAGAGTTTGTCAATTTCTTCCTTGATTGCAGCGTCCTTTTCCACGGACATGTTTCGTTTTTTCTGCTTTACAGGGCGAGCGTCCATGCTTACGTTCAGCTTGTGAACGATGCATGATGGATCAACGCCGGGCATCTCGTCTGCCGAGTAGGCGAATACGTCTTTGTTTTCTTTCAGCAACTTGACCAGTTCAGCCTGGTAGGACTCCTCCAGGTCAGCTCCTATTAGGACCTGCCTCCCTGGTTCTAAGTCTACTAACATGCTTTCGCCCCCTGGCTCCAGGTGGTCAGGCGCTGAGTGCTCGGCTGGTATTTCGCCTTCCCTGCCGGGGGAACTGTCAGCCTTTCTTTTTCCTTTTCTTTCTTTTTCGTGTTCTTGCAGGGCCACAGAGTAGCATTGTCTGGCTGACTCTTGGTCCCCACGCACTTTTCCTTCTAGTCCGAAATCGGTGACATACGCTATGGTGAGGGCCCTGATGGAGATGGCTGCCTCGATTTCGTCCAGGGTGGCTCTCCCAATCAGGGCGTTGTAAGCAGATCTTGCATCCACAACAACAAAAGTTGCCCTGACGTTTCTGGCAGTAGAGCCTTCCCCAAAGGTTACAGGCAGGTCTATGACTCCCATAGGCAGCACGCCTGCCCCACTGAATCCGTACAGCGATCCGGGAGCAGGTCGTAGGTGCCTTTTTTCCAGGCCCATCTTCTCGAAGGCATCTTTGTACAGTAGATTTGTGTATGCGCCAGTGTCTACCATATACCTCCGCACAATGTGGTTGCTGATCTCGAGGGACAACACCAAAGGATCACTGTGCGGGTATACTACGCGCCCTGCATCATCAGGGGTGATGCTTAAGGTCACCCCCCTTGGACTCCCTGCTTTTTCAGCATAGCAGATCTGGTTTTTTAGTTCACGCATTTGTCTTTTTTGGCCTCTTCGACTGAGCTGGCCCTCAGTGCCCCCTGAAATTACATGGATCACCATGCGATTCTGCACTGACCCTTCGGGTTTTTCAGATACTTCCTTCTGAGACTTATTCTTAGCTGCGTAGTTGGCTAACCATCCGTTCCTGATTAACTTCTCGATTTCGTCCTTCAGGTGACGGCATTCCTCGGTGGTATGGCCTATGCAGTCGTGGAAAGTGCAGAATTTCTTGGGGTCTCCTTTCGGGCTGCGAGGCTTGTTCGGGCGATTCCATTTAGCAGTTTCTTTCTCCAGTTCGAAGATCTCCGCCCTGGATTTGTTCAGGGCAGTGTAACTGTCGAACCTGGGCTGGTAGACTGTGCGCTCTTTCTTGGGAGTATCTCCCTCTTCCCTTTGCTTGCCTGGCTCACTTCTGCCCCGTCCACCCTGCGGTCCCCCTTGAGGCCTTGTTTGGCCTGCAGGGGTATCCGTCAGGCCGTGGAACTCCTCCTGCAGAATGAACCCTTCCGCAATTTTCCTGGCCATGGCCAAGGTTTCCGGCTGGGCCCTGATCATCTGGTTTTTCATTTCCCCTGGAAGCAGGGAGATTGTCAGGGCGTAGGCGGCAGTGGAATCATCGATCTCCCTGACCTGCTGGTAGGATAGATCAAACCTTCTCAGGTATTCCCTCACACTTTTACCCTTTTTCTGCTTCAGGGTCATAAGATCGAAACGGGTGAGGCGTCTTCTCTTATTCCCAGCATATTGTTCGAGGAAGATCTCGTCCAACTCTATGAAGAATCTGACTGACCCCTGGCGGAGGTCCCTGAACCATCCTTGTGCGAGCCCTACCAGGGTGGTTGGGAAACTTTGCACCAGATGGCATCATCTACGTCATACATGCCCATGTGGCTCTCAAATGCTGCCAGGTGGTCTTCAGGGTCTGTTGTCCCATCAAATTTGATGGTAGGCATTTTAATTTTTGGAATGGGGTACTCTTGTACCTCCGGATGAAGTGGGGTTTTTGTGGGCGTGCCCACCAATCGTGACCTGCTTTCCCCAGACTGGTTACCATGAGTATCCCATTGTTTATGGGCTGGTTTCCTCGTGCTGGGGGAGCGGTGCCTTGGGGGCGGCCTGCTCGCCGCTTCATCTTCTGTCTCAGGGGAGACTTGTCTGGGTCTCTTCCTCTGAGAGTGACAGAAGCTCTCACCCTGGTGGTACTTTGACTCGAGCGGTTGCCCTCGATTGAGTCTTGATTGCAGGCTTTGGGATAAACCGGGGGCTGACTGCTCTCTGGCTGCCGGAGTTAGCCTGGAAAAAACCCCGCCTGGTTTCTCTCCCAAGCGTTTTGACATGGGCTCCCTGGGCCTCATTCGCTCCTGTAATCCTCGGGATGAGCCTCCCTGTCCTCCAGACACTGATTCTGTTGTGTGGATGGAGATCGCCTGCTGGACAGGTGGCTCTGGATTGCCAGTAGTAATGCGCCTTTGCACATGCGCATACGCTTGAGCCGTCCTTCTCGCTTTCCTTTGAGCATTTCTGGCGGCGGTCCGCCTCGTGCCCCCGGCCTCATCCCTGCTGATTGGGGATGGTTGCCTGGAAGCCGATGCGACCCTGCCTACCAAGTCCTCAGGAGTGAACTCCTGGTTCAGCATTGCAGAGAAAAACGCGGCTGTCTGCGCCATCTGAGCTGGGGTCAGATTGAGAGCGTGTCCTGGGTGTGTCCCCAACTCAGGTGTCACAGCAGTGTTGGATCCGCCGAGGAGACTGGTTCCCCCTACCCCTAAGATCGTGGTAGGAGGAACCCTCTCCGACTGCGGCATACCGTACAGGGGGGCCACCGGTGGGACCGTCGGACCCGTTCCTGCACTGGCATCAATGATTTCTGGCATGATTGTTTTAGTTTTGTGATTATGAGTGGTTGATTTTAGTGGGTAACTCGTGAGCACAACCGTAAGTTCCCCACAGACGGCGCCAAATTGTTCCGGTCACGGAAACAATTCACCCGGCCTTGGATCCGGGCTGTATGATCGGACTAATGGTGAACAATTGATCGTTTGATTTCCTTCAGCCACCCCTTCCTCTCACTCCCTTGGTCGGACCTTCCCGGCGGAGTTGGCCTGCTCCCTGCACAATGAATGCACAGGGCCTCGGAGGTTGTCCGAGGAAACCTTCTCCGATGCCTAAGTCAGTCCGTGAAGTGCCTTGACGAACCTAGCTCGTGAGGAACTAGGTGGCGTTTTTAGGAGTAAGAGTCTAGAGAGAGAAAATCCCACCCCTCTCAGGTGGGAAATGGAAAAGTATTTATTCCTTCCCACAAGAGAGAGGAAAAGAGAAAGAAGAAGAGGGAAATGAGTGGATGCTTGTGCGCCACGTGGACTTACCTGGTCCACTCACTTCCCCTTACCTCAGGCAAAATAACGGATGGGTCCTCGGTCTTCCTCTAGTCCTGCTTGGACGAGAGCGTCCTGGAAGCAGGCAGTAGACCTGGTTCGCCCTGCTTGGCAGGCGGCCAAGGGCTTAAGGCCACTCACTTGGGGGTTTCAATGATGTTGATGGAAAGTCTGCTGGGCAGGCCTTTCCTCTTTCTGGGATTGGTCGCCCCGGGGCCTGGCTGGCAAGCGGCCAGTGGTAGGCAACCGACCCCCATCAAATACTATTACTAATACTCACTACTCATGATAAAAAAAATATTCCCTCCTATTATGATTAATCTTCTCTTTTCTTTTGTGCACGAAAATTAAGGAAAAAAACGAATTAAATAAATAATAATAATAATAATAATAATAATAATAATTACTAATACTAATACTCACTACTCATAATAAAAATAAATATTGCCTCCTATTAAGATTAATCTTCCATTTTCTTTTTGTGCATGAAAATTAAGGAAAAAAATTAACGAATTAATTAAAATAAGAAAAAGTGGAAAATATGGGGGAGTTTGTGTGTAAACAAAATAATAAAGAATAGACAGAAGAATGAGTAATTGATTAAAATTACAACTCAAAAAGAAAAGAGGTAAAGACAAACTATACCAAAAACGAAAGAGAATTATTCCTAAGCATGCCATCATTACACCACTTGCAAATTGCAATGCAACAACACAAGCTTGCGACAATTGATAAAGTCAATAAACGAGGAATTGTAATGGTGAATATATGTGAACTTTGTCAGGAATAGATGGAGAACCATCATCATTTCTTCTTTACTTGCATTTATTCTAGAGCGATATGGTTGCTATGATGAAATGGATGGATGTGAAGGATCATAGCTACAATCTGAAGCAACTTCTTCACAGATTTAACAGAAGGAAATTAATGTTCAAAAGCATTGGAGGGTTGAGGTGTTATCGAGAATGTAATCCCCTAGAAAATCTAACGCGATACAGTGGCGGAAACACTGTAGAGTCGGGATTAAAACACACTGACAAACACTACATCTTATTAAAAGAAATGGTAAGTCAATACAAAGGCCTCTTTTTAAAAAAGGGCTAAAAGGAAATTCTCCAAATAGGGTTATACAAATCCATAAATAAACATGAATGAAGAAAGAGTAGGATCCACGCCACTCGCTAGCTCACACCCAAAACCCAGCAGCAAATACCTGTCATGTTATAAACATAACAGCCACGTCAGTGGGGAGTAACTCGAACGTTCTCCCAGCCATATTATATCATATGGAAAAATAATAGTATTATTATATCAAAGTAGTTAAAATGAAAAACATTGAAAGATATAATAAAAATAAGCTTTCGGAGAAAATTTAAAATATTGGAACAATAAAATCAGAACAAGTTTTCAGAGGAAAACTTCAAATATTTGTCAACCTGCAAACCAAAATGTATCGATAATAATAAAAATATTCAAAATGGCGTTATGGATATATTCAGTGTAGAAGGTCAGACTTTCACCGGGAGAATACTAAAAACTAGCTTCGAGAACCTAGTTCAAACAAATTAAACTTCGGTCTCTAACTAGGCTACTCAACCATAATAGGACGGCGACTTATAAATGCGTGGCCCTAGTTTAAGACAATGCACACCCCTCCTGGGATTACCTGTCACCCAGTTCAACTTATGACGGCGACTTACTGCGAGGCCTAAGATTAAGGTCAAAATGTACACAACTCCCGGGATACCTGTCACCCGGTTCAACAACTAATGTACCGATTCCTGATACACTAGCCTTATAAACTACTAAAATAAGGGTCTATTGAAACATTTTCAATGTAACACTTTCTTGTTCTGTTGCAATTTATAATAGTGGTACTAGCTATGCAACATTTATCTAAAAAATGTTGCATTTAATCCAAAAATGCAACATTTTTACAAGAATGTTGCAATTACAACATGATTTTGCACCACTTTTTAGTAATTATTGCATTTAGTGAAGCATATAGCAATACATTTCTAATTTGTTGCAATATTGTTAGAATAATTAATAATTCACAAATAAATAAATAAAATTATAAATGAGAATGTGAAATTGCGGTTTGATTTTAGAGTAAAAAAAAAGTATCAGTTACATCTTTACTCTTAGCAGACCATTGCCTCTTATATATTTTCCATAAGTAAGCGCTCGTTTGATAAGTAGACATGTGAAACGGGATCGGGCGCATGGGTTTATTTACAGACTTACAAGTCGGGTCAAAAAAGTTTTTTAATTTGCCGATCCAAAATTTTAAATTTTAAGTGTCATTTAATTTTATGAGTTAGGGTTATGTACGCGTTGGATCGACACAAGTAGAAATATTTGTGTCGGGACTAGTCTTGACGAACGAGTCGACCAGGTCGTGTTTCAAATGGACCATTTTCGAGTCATTGAAATCAGATTCACTTATTTCAGGTTGAGTCATTTTCGTATTATTTCTCTCATGTGCGGTCATGATTTAGAAAAATGTTTCGAGTCATATATGTCGGATCGAGTTGAAATTTAAGTAGTGCACATTTAATTAGTAATACTGCTTAAGTGAAGTTATTAAAAATAAATAAACAAAGTACTAAACCAAAATATTTGACCACTTATTTGACTTTATAAGACAACCTAGTTAACCTAGCAGCAATAACACATTATACATATTCTTCTTCATCATCCCCAATTTCCTTCAATTAACCGTCTCAAACCAATACTAAGCACTGCATCTCAAACCAATACTTAGAATAGGTTTGTTATCCTTTCATCAACCCTAGTACTCTTAATTATACCTACTGTTTTGTATTTGATTTTTTTGATGAAACGTCTGCAGGTTATTAGGTTAACACAGCCTAAGTTGCTATTGTGAACTTGGTAAACCTGATTCAAATGTTTGTTGTTAACTGCTATTGATTAATCCGACAATATACCAGTATAATTGTATTTCATTTTATTTGTTTCCTGCATTTTTTTATAGGATCTATTATTTTTATTGCTGCACAGTAAAATGAATCAAATGCTTTAAGCAAGGGGATTTTCTGTCATGTTATATTTCTTCAACAACATGAATTGCAGGCGCTGTGATTTTGGTAACAATCACCTACTCTTGTTATATATTACAAATGTTAAATGACAAGCAAATTGTCAAACTTAGGATTGAGCCACGGTTGAAGGAGCACAAGTGGAGAAGTATAGGGAAATAATACTGCTGCTACTATAGTTGATTTCTATGAACATCGATATGCTACTAGGCGAATTGGTGTACTATGTATGTTTCAGTAGTATTTTACTTCATATTGGATTATTTTCAATTTTAAAAGAGTGGGTGTATGGGTATGATGAGTTATTCTATGAAGGATGTTTATGTTAACTGCGATAACTGGTAGTTTACATCTACACTGTAAAGACCTTTTATTTTAGTATCATTTATTTGAAAGAATGATAACAATCTTAAGTCCAATATTCAAGAAAACACTAAAAGTTCAGTATTGAAAGAGTGATTTCAAAGCATATTTGCTGCTAAGAACCATATAAGTTGATAAACTTATTGCGATGGTGAGAATGTGTTAGGATTCATCTATTTGATTGTGATTAGAAAATGTAGGAATTTAGTTGATTAGTTATAGGTAGATTTCATTCAGTAGTTGAAACAATTATATGCAAAGGCTTTTTAACTAGATAGAACTCAAAATGAATGATGTGATAGTACGGCAAGAGTCATCTGTATGCCCACTTATCTCCGTCAGCTCTTTTACTTGTAAGTTATCTGTTAGAGGTTGTTGTTTGAAGGAGGAGTTGTTCATGAAATTAATTAGCTGGCAATACAGAATGATATTAGAGAGAGCACCAATTTTCATCAGACTTTGCCCCACTCGAGGACAAGTCGGGTCTGTCTAAGTCTACACCTGAGTTTTCAACTTGTGGAATGACCATCTCTTCTTCTTAGTTAACTTTATGTTCTCTGTCTAATCAAGCATGTCTAATCAAGCAGTACACGCACTAGTTAACATGAAATGCTATATTCAACTAGTTTTGTGGAGCTTTGTTTGTTTATCTTAAAGCTTAAGAGGCATGTGACATTACAATTAAAATATTGTTTGCTAATTTATCTTTATCAAGAAATGGTGAATTTTTCCATCAGCAAGTCCTTTGGCTCTTCAGAGTTTGTTCTACAAGATTCAATACAGTAGGTACTAGTGTTGCAACAAAAGAGTTGCCCGAATGTTTTGGATGAGAAAATTATATTCTTTCATGCCGCTAATTTGGAAAAGGTCACAAGGGAGTCTCGAGTCATCCCTGCAACTGATGCCAATGAAGAATTAGTCACGTCACTAAAGGTAATTTCTCTACGTTGGATATGCATTTTTTTCTAATACTTCCATCTTTTATCGAATGTGTGTTCAGTGTACCGGTTATCCTTGTAAAGGGTTCTAATACGGTTTGAAAACAATTTTAAACCTTTAAAAGTTCCAGCAACATATGCAAGAAGTAAAATAGTGTTTGGACATCAGTCAAATTCCAACACCTTTAATTATGTTGTGACTTGCATAGATGTGGCTAATTTGTGATTATTAAAAGGTTTTCTACCGTTAATGTTATTGGCTAATTTCGCTGAATTCGACCCAGTTGACCCATTTTCCATGTCTACTACTAATCTAATACAGAGTATCACATTTTTAGGTCCGTCGTATAGCATGTCCAACTAGTTTTTCATGGATATTCTCCAAATAGGGGACTTATGAGTATATGACTTGAAAATATATGAGACGGTTTTGGTATAGTGCCTCCAGATAACACTTAGCAAAGGGCCTCAAAAATTCATTTGACGGGCCTACGCATTTTCAATAGAGCCAGCCTTAACACTGTTGTGGCATTATAATACATCATCAAATATGTAAATAAAGCAAACTGCCTCACTATCCTCAATTGCGTTCTTATTATGTCATGAAGTACACAGTTGGGATTGTTCTTCTTATTTATGTCTTGTTGTCAGATGTCTTGGAGCTTAACAACGTTCTTTGTGAAAAGCTTGAAGATAAGATAAAGGTGCTGTTATAACTTAAAGAGAATCTTTGTATTTCACAATGATTTGTTTTTTATTATGCTAGTTTTGGTATTTAAGTTTATGTGTTACTTGTTTGAATTATGTAATTCTTTGTCTAACTTTAGTTATTTGGTACTTATATGAATATATCTAGGTTTTATATGGTTATCTTTTTGGAGAGGTTGTCTTTTTGGAGACGATTTCACGATTTCGGATAGTGATTCATGTGAGCAGATCCAAAATCATTTTGGAATTAAGGCTCAATTGTTGTTGTCGTATATCCAACTTGTCATCGAATATCCAACTTTGTTTTAATCTATCTCTTTACTGGTATATTTCTTTTTGCATATATTTTCGAGAAAGTCTAATCCCCTTTTCATTACTTAATAGGCAAATTTCCTCCCAGCTTCACAGTTCCTTTGTCCCTTAAGAGCTCTCTACGTTATGGAGAGAATCCTCTTCAGAAGGCAACATTTTATAATAATGTTAATAGATGTATTACCGAGGTTAATGATGGCGGTATTGTTATAGTTCAGCAAATTTGTATCCACCGAAGATTTTTACGTGCACGATGTTAATTTGCTTTTGTATTGAAAGAGTGTTTTGATTTCTATTAGTTCTATTTCATTTTGTTACTTTTTCTATAAGATGTACCAAATATGAATTTTGATTTTTGGATTATTAATGAATATGTCTTTTGCGGATCAATTAATTATTGTTTTTGGATCGGACGTCTTGTATGTGAGGATGCAATTGTAACGATTAAATTAAGCGGGCGGTAAAAATTAGAACAAACGTATATTATACATTTTCTTACAGGAATGTTGCATTATAATTAGAATAGTGTTGCCTTTGACAAAATTGGATAAGTTGCATTAACACCAAAATAATGTTGCCTTTATGTTTCATTTGGACAAAAATATGTTGCATAACATTGAAATAAGTGTTGCAAAATGTTGGAGGGAGAAGGTAAAAGTGTTGCAAATATATAATTAAGGTGTTGCAATTGTTTCTCAAGATATGTGTTGCATTTGGGTATCGTTGCAACATTTTTAAAAAATGTTGCATTTGAGTAGAAAATGTTGCACGAAGTGTTACATTAAGCTATTGCAACGGAGCTTTAAGCAGCACAGTTAAAAATGTTGCATAAACCATAAAGCAACATTTTAGAGGTCATATGCAACATTTTTTCGGCGTTGCAATTGGCCTTTATTGTAGTAGTGATAGTTGATGGCAAAACCGTAAACCCCAGAATATATTACTCTAACCCCACACTTGACTTTATTCCATAACTCCAAAATAGCCATTATCGATATTCAAGAGATATAATCATTATAAATAATATGGAGATGAAAGGAATAAACATTTATATTAAAAAGGAAACTTTCTATAAATAGAAACTTACTATTTTTAGAAACTTACTTAAAATAGAAATACTGTTATAGAAAATTCGCAAATTATTAAAATGAGTGAAATGTATTAAAAATAGCATTTCTAACGAAATGAACCTTTTATTATTATTATCGTCGTTATCGTAACTTTAATATATTTCTAAATTCGTTACTCAAAATATAAATAAAATATAATAAGTCAATGTATAATATTTTATAAATAATTAGGAAATCGATTTAAACTATAAATTTTAGAAAAGAAATATTTTAAGAAAAACGATATCAAAATTAATTGAGTCAACGAGTTTTATAAATGAAAAGAGATTTACAAAGATTTCAAATTAGTTTTAATGAATAGCTTTTACTAGTAAATAATACAAATTTTAATAAAAATAGTCAATCGGAAATTATTAGTGAAAATAGTCTCGACTAAAATTATATTTAAAACTAAAACGACTAATTTCTCATTGATAAGTATAAATCGTAAAATGAAAATTAATTTATTGAACGAGTATACAAATCTCGATTATAATATAAAAATACGATTTTGAGTTAAAATTATAATTTAACAAAATATGACGAAAATATGAAATCGATATTATTTAATTACTAGTGTCACGATAACCAACAAAATATTGTAACGATCGTAAATAATTAAATTACTAACGAATTATAAAACGATATCGAAAACTTGTAAAATATTTAAGGCACACGATTTTAAAAGAATAATATTTAGCAAATAATAAATAGCTAAAATTAGGAAATCGAAGTTAAAATATTTACTACATACTACTACTCAGACATACGATATAAAATCGAGTAACGTCCTAAAGTTACCTTGAGTTGATATCCGAATGCTCGTGTACTTGCCTTTCTTGATGATTCCAAACTCCAACTGTTCTTATATTGGTCTTACAAAAGGACTTCGGGCTCCAACGGAAATCGAGACAAAAGAAATAGAAACAAAGAAATCGAATTAAGGAACGAAGGAAACGAATGACGAGAACAATAGAATAAGAGAACGGAAAAAGAGGCTCGCGAATCTGACATAAGACGGAAAGGAATATATCGAAAGTCGGCCAGAAAGATGAAGAAGACAACGAACGTAGTATGAACGAAACCCGGGAAAGAATGAGCGGCAAAACGTGAGATAATGACAACAAAAGGAAAACAAGAAATGAACTGATTCAAATAGCAGCGGCACAAACGACGACAACAACAGCTGCACCGCATACAGGACAGAAGAAGGCCACGATGAGAATGAAACAACAGCAGTAGCACAAGACAAAGTTCAGACACGTCAATAAGAGACAAAACAAGACAGCAAAGTCGACAGAAACTGTGATACCAGCAGAGAAGCGAAATACGACAGCAGCCACAGGACAACATAAGGCAGCAGCAAAGAAGCAGGATAAGAAAAAGAAGAAGAAAAGAAGAAGATTAGAAGGACGAGAACGAGCAGGAAAGAACCACGCACAAACCGAATTTGCAGTGGACGGCTAGAATAAACGTAGCAGCAACAGCAAGATTGAGTAGATACCACGACGAACTGAATACAAGGAATCGAGTAGTAGCAAGAAGCCAGAACGAGACATGAACAGCAACAACACGACATCAATCAGAGAAAATAAAATGAAGATTAAGAAGAGGAAGACACGAGGCACGCAGTAGCATCACAAAACACAGCAGCGCACAGAAACACGATAACAAAATGGACAGAAAACAGGGGAAAGAAGAACGAGGGAGAAGAAGAAGGAATAAGAACAGCAGTAGCAGTACCGTAACAATAATGGAACGCAACAAAATGCAGCGTAGCAGCGGGTGCGTAGCAGTAGCACGGACCGCATCTCAGCAGCAACAGCGGCAACAACGATGCACAGCAGCACGGACAGCATCTCGGCAGCAGCACCGAGTCACGCCCAATAGCAGCAGCGGCAGTACGCAGCAGAAGCAACAACAAACCAACGCACAAAAAGAAGAAGAAAGCAGAGAAGACAAAGGGAACCGCTAAATGATGGTGGAGTAAGTGAAGAAGAGGAATCAAGATGAAAAGGAGGACGGCTGAACAAAAAGAGGAACGAAGAGGTTTGCAGTGGGGATGAAGGTGAGAAGAATGAAGTGGTTATGTGAAGCGGTGGAACATCAAGGGGTGTAGGGGAGTGTACTGAAAACAAGTGGGTTGAATGTTATAAAATAAAAACAAATGGGAAACATAAGGGGATGAATCAAGTGGGATAAAGGGGCTGAATCGGGGTTAGAAAACACGTATCGATTAAATGAATCGGGTAGGAGATGGTTTAAACAAATTCCGAATAGATAAGTTGACTGACCCACGAATCGAATTAAAACGGGTTAATAAAATTATTAAATAATCGGACCGTTACAAAAAAAAAGTAAAATAAAGTGTTCGAAACGAAAACGAAGCTTATCAAAATAAATAAGGGTTATTTAACGACAATAATATCAACTATAGGGCATCTTCCCAAAACAATACCAATTTCAATAAATCTGAGAATAATACGTATTATTGGAATAGTTAAACAGGAGTAGTATAACTGACTTTATAACCTGCTACATCAGGTCACCTAATTATTATTTAACCTGCTACTTATCCTGGCCTCCATGCTCCTTTATAGACTTGGATAACCGGTGAACCGTGTCGGGTCGAGCCACTTTCAGGTTATAATAATCTGGTTGACTTCGGGTCGGGTCGGATAATTTCGGGTTCGGGTCATTCTCGGGTTTTTTGTTTTCAACAATTTTGGGGATATCGACTCATTTTCTATAATAATAGCCGAGTCAGTTTCGGGTCAATTTAGATTATGAGTCAAAATCAGGTCTTCAATTCGGGTGTCGGGTCGGGTTCGGTTTGGCTTATTCGGGTCGGGTCAGTTTTGTCAGGTCTACTCCTCCTTACTTCTCTCCTTCATCCTCTCCCTCCATTACCCCTCATCTTTCTTCAGTTTTTTTCTATACGTTTCGTTTAGATTAACGTGTTGATTTTGGTGTAAGATTGTGTTGTTAGTTAGATTTGGTGAGGTTGAAAACTTGAAGGAAGAGAAAGACGGAGAACATTAATGACGTTTAGTGCCCCGTACACTGAGTAAGTGAAAGAAAATTAAATAATATGAAATAAATTAAAGGCGAAAAAGGAAGGTGAACGGGTTCTACCGCTAAGTGGTCATCAATACTACTCTGGTTTAACTACTCCAAAAATACGTATTATTCTCCAATTTATTAAATTTGGAATTATTTTCGGAAGACGCTCTATAGTTGGTATTATTGTCGTTAAATAAAATTAAAGGTGAAAAAGGAAGGTGGAAGGGTTCTTCAGGTAACCGGTCACCTATACTATTCTGGTTTAACTACTCCAATAATACGTATTATTCTCAGATTTATTAAAATTGATATTATTTTGGGAAGACGCCATATAGTTGGTATTATTGTTGTTAAATAACCCAATAAATAATTAGACGATGAAATAATATTTCCCGATAAATAATAAATTTCGATAAAATGAATTAAATTGATTTCTCGAGGAAAAGAAATAAATATTTTGACGAAACTTAAAATAAATGAACTTCGAGCCGAAAAAAGAAATTCGAGCTTAAATATAAAATAATGAAAGAATTTAGAATTTAAATCGTCGAAATAGATTTCCGATAAAAATTGGACTAAATGTATAAAATAAATCGAAACAGAAATAAAAATTATGTTTTAAATATAACAAGAGTTTCCGAGACAAATAGTATTTTTAGGAGTTTGAAACGATTAAACGATAAATTCACTTTAATAATAATTTTAAGAATTACGAGTTAAATCGTAAACAAAATAGAAATACGAACATAATTTTAATTTAATTTAATTTATAAAATCAGGGGTGTTACAATCTTCCCCACTAAAAGAAGTTTCGTTCTTGAAACTAACAAAAACATAATAAAATGGAAAACAAGGTTATATAATTTGAACAAAAGGAGAATGCTTAACTCGCATCACAATCTTGGTTTAAATTTATTTTTACAACTTTAAACGTGATATGAATTCAAAATCGAAGACAAAATTTATTTCAAGATAATTTAGGCTCGGTTACCCAAGGTTTGAAATTATTTAAATTAATAAAATCGTTAACGAGCTCGAGGGGGAGAGTACCCAAATACTTTCAAAGCAATAGTAAAACGTTTTGACTAAGAAATTCGTCAGTATTTTGTTTTAAGACCAAACAAAATTTTTGAGAAATCAAATTTTGTAGTTTGCAAATAAAAATCAAACCAATCATCAAACATTTCTAATAATAAATTTAAAGTTTATCGACGATAAAATAAAAATTTAGACATATCAAGTTTTTTCGAAAATGTTCAACCATCTCACCTAATAATCTTATAGAAATCAAAATATTAGCAATTATGAAGGTTTTCGTAAAATTAAAACACGCTTAAAATAGAAATATGAAACAATTTCGAAATACCTTAAAATAAATTATTAAGATATCTTGAAACAGAGTTAAATATAGGTTATCAACCAAAAACAAAGTACAAAGTTTTGAAATTTATAACTCAAAACGTTGATATATATATATATTTATTTACTTTTTTAAGATAGCCGAATTTTTTTTAAAATAGTCAAACTTTTCATAACATAGGTTCGGGAAGAAAGTAAACGGATAAATAGAGTCAGAGTCAACGACAAATCGAAACAGAAATTTTTCAAACCCGAAAAAGAAGTCGAAGGGAAAGACCGACGAAGAAGTAGCAGGATTCAAGAAAAGCTAAGGGGAGGAACGAAACTGAGAGTCAAATAGAGCTCTCAAGGATTGAAGAATAAATTAACCATCTCGAGATTCCCGGTACGACTCTCACAACACGGGTTCCTAATTTCCATAAAAAAAAACATTAAGTCCAATATTAGGCACTAGGTGGTACTACTGGTCACAATCCCAAAAATGTCTTACGTGACTATCTAATCATTCAAACGACAAGATACCAATCCACAATTGCTTTAGAATCAAATCCATAATTAAGATTCCAACGGTTAACCAACATACCCAAACCTTTGATCGATAAGGCTCCTAATTTCAAAACTCATAAGGTTTGAACTCGAGGTATACTCAAAATTTCTCGAGTAAGGAACACTAAACAAGGTCCACAAATTTTAACAATGTTCGGGAACAAAATCCCCAAAAATGATCACCAACATATTTATAACGCCGCAAGTACAAAAGTTGGGAAAAGTACAACGAATCCTCAAACACGCTCAAACCCATAGGTAATGGCGCGAACACTCACATCTTCAAAACACGACTTTCGACTAAGGTTTATGAGAATTCCACCAAATTTCATATCATATCAGCGAGATCACCAAAATATTAACTCAATGAAGCCACAATCTCGTTGGTCTAAGGGTTCTGAACTATAAATCCATCAAGATGATTGACATCAAAGTATTCCTCAAAACAACACCACAAACCGTGATTGTGTAAGATAGTTCTCTTCTTCTAGGGTAACAACAAATTTATCCAAGTCAGACCATTCAACTCCAAGGTTTATAGGTTACAACCTTAAACGTCGATCAACGATCTAATCCTTAAGAAATACGGGCAATCTATGTCAACCAAAATTTCTAACGACATTAATGAAAACCTTCAATGGTACCAAAACACTCAGGCAACACCGTAAACAATACTCTATGACGCCAAATATTCGCGACGCATCCATCAAATAAGCATTGGGTAATAATCCCAAAGTAATATTATCAGTTACACTTAGTTCGGTTCTAGGTTAGGTACTAGGTATCCATCAAAAATGACATACTCTTACTACTCCAAAATATATTTAACTCTAAGTACCCCAAAATAACAAAACTAACCTATAACCCAAAGTTTGGTGTCCAAAGCATCAACCTAACTCCATTAATTAATCGACTAATACCATTCAACTCAATCCTCGAAAATTTCTTACTTTCCTTAGAAATTAAGGTATAACTCACAATCCTCAAACCAGGTAACAAAGGTTCATTAAACCTCAAACATCTATAACTCGGGGTTCAGTAAAACAGAATCCGGTTTAACCAAAGAATCTCAAGAGAAAGATGGTAGAATAGAAGAATAAAACAAGGATTCACTAAGAGAATGAAGATGGGAATATAAGAGAAGAATTGGAAGAAGTAGAGGAAGGAAGTAAGAATCGATGATCCTGAATAACTAAGATTTAAAACGACAGAGAATCTTCGAACCTCTAAGGTTCCACAAAGGAACTCACGGTATCTTCATCTTCTTGTAGAGACACGAGCACGTAAGTCTTGAGTTGCTCCATCTAGATCTACTGCAACATCATAGATCAGGAATCCACTCTTGATCATCTAACCTGTAGCTTGTGCAAACTAAATCTAGGTCGGAAGGTCATCATTGTATCTTCCTTGGAGCACCAAGTTCTCCACTCAAGTCGGCAGGCGTAGAAGGTTCTAAGCAGGTCTTGTTCCGATCTGGAGCAGCATATCAGCATCTTATTCTTTCATGTTCTTCTTGACACAAAAGAAACAAATATTCAATGTTAGTCATTGAGTTACAAAAAAAAAACACGTAAGCCTAACAATTAAGTCCTTAGTTTGTTTCTACCCATCTCTCACTAATATTTCTTTAATGTTCAAATTGTTTACTGGTATTTTTCCTAAAATCAGGTGTAAGTGTCGGGAGCAACAATGCTCTGATACCAACTGTAATCCCCTAGAAAATCTAACGCGATACAGTGGCGGAAACACTGTAGAGTCGGGATTAAAACACACTGACAAACACTACATCTTATTAAAAGAAATGGTAAGTCAATACAAAGGCCTCTTTTTAAAAAAGGGCTAAAAGGAAATTCTCCAAATAGGGTTATACAAATCCATAAATAAACATGAATGAAGAAAGAGTAGGATCCACGCTACTCGCTAGCTCACACCCAAAACCCAGCAGCAAATACCTGTCATGTTATAAACATAACAACCACGTCAGTGGGGAGTAACTCGAACATTCTCCCAGCCATATTATATCATATGGAAAAATAATAGTATTATTATATCAAAGTAGTTAAAATGAAAAACATTGAAAGATATAATAAAAATAAGCTTTCGGAGAAAATTTAAAATATTGGAACAATAAAATCAGAACAAGTTTTCAGAGGAAAACTTCAAATATTTGTCAACCTGCAAACCAAAATGTATCGATAATAATAAAAATATTCAAAATGGCGTTATGGATATATTCAGTGTAGAAGGTCAGACTTTCACCGGGAGAATACTAAAAACTAGCTTCGAGAACCTAGTTCAAACAAATTAAACTTCGATCTCTAACTAGGCTACTCAACCATAATAGGACGGCGACTTATAAATGCGTGGCCCTAGTTTAAGACAATGCACACCCCTCCTGGGATTACCTGTCACCCAGTTCAACTTATGACGGCGACTTACTGCGAGGCCTAAGCTTATGGTCAAAATGTACACAACTCCCGGGATACCTGTCACCCGGTTCAACAACTAATGTACCGATTCCTGATACACTAGCCTTATAGTTGATGGCAAAACTGTAAACCCCAGAATATATTACTCTAACCCCACACTTGACTTTATTCCATAACTCCAAAATAGCCATTATCGATATTCAAGAGATATAATCATTATAAATAATTTGGAGATGAAAGGAATAAACATTTATATTAAAAAGGAAACTTTCTATAAATAGAAACTTACTTAAAATAGAAATACTGTTATAGAAAATTCGTAAGTTATTAAAATGAGTGAAATGTATTAAAAATAGCATTTCTAACGAAATGAACCTTTTATTATTATTATTATCGTCGTTATCGTAACTTTAATATATTTCTAAATTCGTTACTCAAAATATAAATAAAATATAATAAGTCAATGTATAATATTTTATAAATAATTAGGAAATCGATTTAAACTATAAATTTTAGAAAAGAAATATTTTAAGAAAAACGATATCAAAATTAATTGAGTCTACGAGTTTGATAAATGAAATGAGATTTACAAAGATTTGAAATTAGTTTTAATGAATAGCTTTTACTAGTAAATAATACAAATTTTAATAAAAATAGTCAATCGGAAATTATTAGTGAAAATAGTCTCGACTAAAATTATATTTAAAACTAAAACGACTAATTTCTCATTGATAAGTATAAATCGTAAAATGAAAATTAATTTATTGAACGAGTATACAAATCTCGATTATAATATAAAAATACGATTTTGAGTTAAAATTATAATTTAACAAAATATGACGAAAATATGAAATCGATATTATTTAATTACTAGTGTCACGATAACCAACAAAATATTATAACGATCGTAAATAATTAAATTACTAACGAATTATAAAACGATATCGAAAACTTGTAAAATATTTAAGGCACACGATTTTAAAAGAATAATACTTAGCAAATAATAAATAGCTAAAATTAGGAAATCGAAGTTAAAATATTTACTACATACTACTACTCAGACATACGATATAAAATCGAGTAACGTCCTAAAGTTACCTTGAGTTGATATCCGAATGCTCGTGTACTTGCCTTTCTTGATGATTCCAAACTCCAACTGTTCTTATATTGGTCTTACAAAAGGACTTCGGGCTCCAACGGAAATCGAGACAAAAGAAATAGAAACAAAGAAATCGAATTAAGGAACGAAGGAAACGAATGACGAGAACAATAGAATAAGAGAACGGAAAAAGAGGCTCGCGAATCTGACATAAGACGGAAAGGAATATATCGAAAGTCGGCCAGAAAGATGAAGAAGACAACGAACGTAGTATGAACGAAACCCGGGAAAGAATGAGCGGAAAAACGTGAGATAATGACAACAAAAGGAAAACAAGAAATGAACTGATTCAAATAGCAGCGGTACAAACGACGACAACAACAGCTGCACCGCATACAGGACAGAAGAAGGCCACGATGAGAATGAAACAACAGCAGTAGCACAAGACAAAGTTCAGACACGTCAATAAGAGACAAAACAGGACAGCAAAGTCGACAGAAACTGTGATACCAGCAGAGAAGCGAAACACGACAGCAGCCACAGGACAACATAAGGCAGCAGCAAAGAAGCAGGATAAGAAAAAGAAGAAGAAAAGAAGAAGATTAGAAGGACGAGAACGAGCAGGAAAGAACCACGCACAAACCGAATTTGCAGTGGACGGCTAGAATAAACGTAGCAGCAACAGCAAGATTGAGTAGATACCACGACGAACTGAATACAAGGAATCGAGTAGTAGCAAGAAGCCAGTACGAGACATGAACAGCAACAACACGACATCAATCAGAGAAAATAACATGAAGATTAAGAAGGGGAAGACACGAGGCACGCAGTAGCATCACAAAACGCAGCAGCGCACAGAAACACGATAACAAAATGGACTGAAAACAGGGGAAAGAAGAACGAGGGAGAAGAAGAAGGAATAAGAACAGCAGTAGCAGTACCGTAACAATAATGGAACGCAACAAAATGCAGCGTAGCAGTAGCACGGACAGCATCTCAGCAGCAACAGCGGCAACAACAATGCACAGCAGCACGGACAACATCTCGGCAGCAGCACCGAGTCACGCCCAATAGCAGCAGCGGCAGTACGCAGCAGAAGCAACAACAAACCAACGCACAAAAAGAAGAAGAAAGAAGAGAAGACAAAGGGAACCGCTAAATGATGGTGGAGTAAGTGAAGAAGAGGAATCAAGATGAAAAGGAGGACGGCTGAACAAAAAGAGGAACAAAGAGGTTTGCAGTGGGGATGAAGGTGAGAAGAATGAAGTGGTTATGTGAAGCGGTGGAACATCAAGGGGTGTAGGGGAGTGTACTGAAAACAAGTGGGTTGAATGTTATAAAATAAAAACAAATGGGAAACATAAGGGGATGAATCAAGTGGGATAAAGGGGCTGAATCGGGGTTAGAAAACACGTATCGATTAAATGAATCGGGTAGAAGATGGTTTAAACAAATTCCGAATCGATAAGTTGACTGACCCACGAATCGAATTAAAACGGGTTAATAAAATTATTAAATAATCGGACCGTTCGAAACGAAAACGAAGCTTATCAAAATAAATAATTAGACGATGAAATAATATTTCCCGATAAATAATAAATTTCGATAAAATGAATTAAATTGATTTCTCGAGGAAAAGAAATAAATATTTTGACGAAACTTAAAATAAATGAACTTCGAGCCGAAAAAAGAAATTCGAGCTTAAATATAAAATAATGAAAGAATTTAGAATTTAAATCGTCGAAATAGATTTCCGATAAAAATTGGATTAAATGTATAAAATAAATCGAAAAAGAAATAAAAATTATGTTTTAAATATAACAAGAGTTTCCGAGACAAATAGTATTTTTAGGAGTTTGAAACGATTAAACAATAAATTCACTTTAATAATAATTTTAAGAATTACGAGTTAAATCGTAAACAAAATAGAAATACGAACATAATTTTAATTTAATTTAATTTATAAAATCAGGGGTGTTACAGAGAAAGCATAGGACCATCCTCCAATCCCTAATTAATGAAATTAGAGCTTTAGAAACTGTCCAATTTTTTCAATTATTGTCGATTCCCTCCAATTCTAACTATGAAAATCATTCAATTTATCAATTCATAAGGTTATGGATACGGGTTAGAATAATAGCAATTATATATAAACTTAATTATTGAATTTTTTTTCTTGATTCTTTTTTGTCTGGCATTAGTTTTTTTTACTTATGTATGATTGAATTTATTTATTTATTTTTAAAATGTGTTGTGTTAACAAATTGAAAACATGTACTCAATCAGAGTTTTAACTTCAATGTTGAAAGAATATGTACCGAGTAAATAGATAGGAGGGAAGAAGAGGAGAGATGAAAAAGAAGAGGAACAAGAAAAGATGGAATATGAGAGGAGGTAAATGATAGAGACAAAATTGAAAATATCGTATTGCGACAGTAAAACGAGTACTGCGAAGAGCAACATCTTTTTTTTTATATATATCGTACTCTTCACAATTACTCCGTATTTCTCAGACCATATATTCCGACCAAGTATTGAAGTATATTATTACGTTTTCGTTGCTCGACACTTACTGTATGTATCTGTCATCTTAAGTCCTTGGTTCAAATGAATAATACAGAATCAACTAAATTTAAGCAACTCACGTTGGTGGAGTGGTAGTAGAAAGAAGCCAATGCAAATGTTCTGAGTTCGATGCCTTCCGAGCTTCCGGCTTCTTGAGTTCATTTCTTTCCTTTTGAAAACTATTAAGGCATGATGCTTGGGTTATTGTAGAACATGGATTCATATTTTTAACAAAGATTTTTGTGACCTTCACTTTGTACTCTATATATCTTTTTAATGTCAACCGTGCAATTTGCACGGGACAAAACTAGTTTATTAAATAAGCGGATCCTAAGACACATTCACCCCAAAAATCAATAGGTAAGTGACCCTGAAAACGCAAAGCTCAGGCAACATTAAGAATATGCCGATGCTTAAACTCAACTCTAGCATTTTGTTGTGGCGTCTTGACGACGGAGGTTTGATGTATTATACCATGCTCTCAGAAGTAAGTAGCAAGACCAATGAATTTCGTCCCGTTATCCCTTCGCATAATTTTAACGCTTTTATTAAATTGACGTTTAATTAATGCAAAGAAATTCATTATGAGATCGGGTACTTTATCTTTGGTTTTCATCAAATAGACCCACAAGCAACGAGAATAATCATCCACAATTGTCAAGAAATAACGGGAATTGCAAGCACGATTTTCATGGTAAGGTCCCCAAACATCACAATGTATCAAGTCAAATAAATTGTCTACCTTATTTTTATTTGAAGGAAAATTATTACGAGTCTGTTTTGCCCTATGACAAATATCACAAGCTCGAGAAGTCAACTTAAGCTTATTATTATGACTAATATTAGGAAGATGCTCCATTACTTGTAATGATGGATGACCTAGCCGCTTGTGCCATAACTCGACTTCGTTCTCGGTACCGGTCACGACATTAATACGAATTGGTTCCCCCATTAACACGTACTAAAGCACGTAACGTCCCAACTAAAATCATACACACTAAAATACTCAAAATAGACTAGAGTAGTTCCGAGATCCGTTCTCAACTATCTCTGCATTGTGTCCCGTTTAGCGTATACTCTGAGGGTGGAACTCCTCATTATGTGATTTACTTACATTTCGCATTTACAGTTTTCATATGATTTATTACTTTGTGGCCTTATAATCGCATGCTAAATCACCTAACACGGAAATCAAAACGTAAACAAGCTAAAACTGAACAAAGTGATGGTCGGGTTCCGTATTAGTCTCGGTGCTCCATGGTTCGACGCATCCCTATTAATACCGAGCCAAAGCATCTTAAGCAGAATACCGGGTAAGGTATACCACGAGAATGACTAATATCCGTATTATCACGTTAAAACTGATTTGATAATACGTATAATACTAGTACTCTCTACTCTCCTATGTGCATCTTTTCATGGCCTGCTTGTCACATGAAATCGCATGCAAAGAATGTAAACACAACTACTTCGACGACAAAACTTACTTGTCTTTAAACAACCGACATAGCAAAAGACATTGGGTTAAAACAATGGATGTTACAGTACTTCTGCCACAACAAAGGAACAAAGTTATCAGCCCACCGATTGATTAGTAGAGGCCGCTACGTGCGGGCGGGATTGGGTGTCGATGTCTAGCGGACGTTGGCTTCCCAATACGTTCTCTCACCCCTTACTCAGAATCGATGCTTTCCGGATATCCGAAACCATTGACAATGAGAGTCATTCCAGGCATAGAGTGCTTAAGGGTACAAGTCTGTATCTTTAGGTGCCATGCCACTCAGCTTTGAGCCGGATAAGGATCAAAGTTGACTTCAACGGTTTTCGAGTCCCCATAATTGACTCGGTGGCGACTCCATAAATCGGCAATGAATTCGGTTCACTAAATAGGTCGCCTTACCAAACATATCGGCCTTTAAACAATTACAACCACGACTCGATCGATTCCAATGCAAATACGGGCGCCTGCGCCCGTATAGTACATGTCTGAATCGTCATCCTAATCGAGGTCCGATACATCGCCCCAAACGCGAGATCGAACCGGATCCCGAACGGGAGAGGGCCGCGTGGGTGACCGCCGCGATCAAAACTGGGTCAGTTCCGCGCGTGCCCGCGCGGGGCACAGGGCGGTGCGGACGGACGTCCACAGTTTGGCGACTCCGCTGGGGATTTGGAAACAAGTTTCCAGCGGTGGTGTAACTCGAACGAGGTCGGTGAAGCTCATTTCCTAGTTCATAGTTGTGGTCACTACAGGTTTTGGCCCTTAAAAGCCCACCCTAACGGATATCAGGACCAATCGACTTATTCGCGGTAAGATCCTTATGGACACGCGGAGAGATCCTCGGTTGACACTCCGGCCGCCTAACGCGTACCCCGCGGATATACTAAACGAGTAGTTCTGAACGGACGGTACAACACTCATCTCCCCGGATGACCTGTCAGCACCTAAGCAAAGGTTATTCGTGGGCGGTAGCCTACCCTAACCTACCCGTGTCTGCATCCTGCATGAGTGTACGCATTCCTAGTTATGTGTAGCGTGTTTGAACAACCCAAATAAAATACTAAAATCTCGATTCAACCACGACAACATATTCAATAGCACCCAACTTCGATTTCAAAAAAATCTCTCCTTTTCAAAACGACCTTTTGAACATCGATACTCTGGTCAAATCATGGCTATCTCCGGAAAAAGAATTTTTTTTAAATGCTGTCGTCATGGCAAATTTTACACTCACTACTTTCAAAAAAAACCTTTTTAAGCGCCATCACCTTGGCTAAAGCAAAACTCGTAGTTTTCCAACAACAACGAGAACCACTAATAAATGCCAAATTCCCAATCAATGAGGCCGAGGCATCTAAACCGGTTACATTTTATTTTTGCACATGCCGTCAACACGACCAAAGCTTCAATTAATGAAGTCCATGAATCCGAAACGGTTAGATTCACAAAACATTTTTACACGTCGTCGCCACCATCGAAATTCTAATCGATAGGATGGACAGATATGGCCGCACATTTTTTTAAAAAAAAGAAGGTTTCTAAAAACGTTTTCACTACCTAAATTCGGTAATAAAGATTTAGTCACGTTTTCAAAAACACTATCACAAGATATTGTGGCCCGTCACGGGCAATATCTACACCACAATTGTCGAACTAACTGATCTATAGTAGTCTCAATAAAAGCACAATGTCACGCTTCCAAAACCGGTTCCTTTTAAGAACCGTGCTTCTTTTGAAAAACTATCATTTACACTTTTGCCATCGTCGGAGTCCCGACACACACGTAGCAATACATTTTCATATCACATCGTCACACTGACTTTACAAACCCCTTTTTTGAAAGAAAATGGTTTTGTTTTCAAAAGCTCGATCGTTTTCAAATAAAAAACGTATCATAACTCCTTGATCCTGAGCCAGGATCGTGATCAACTTCTTACATCGTACAACCATGTGATTAACTGTCTGTGTTAGTTACTAGGATCGCCTCTACACGAGGTCTTACATTTTGTGTCGTCTCATCTCGAGAAAGTCCTCTTTAAATCTCACCTCCGAGATTTGTGTGAAGTCGTCTCGTTCTAGAGACATAGATTCACTAGGCGTTCCGCCGAATACACCGAGAGTCTAAAGCACCTGAGTCCCTAATCTAATATCTGATAACCGCAGACACGCGCAAATCAAGGGTCTCATTTCCGTGTCGCTCGGTCAAGAGCATTCCTCGAACCACTAAGTCATCCGACGGATCCTTCCTGACCTCCGATGTTATCTTGCAGAAATCATCCCCCAACATGTCCTCAGAACCGGGAGTGATCGAAAACCTCTGCATCAACATCAATACCCTGACCGAGGTGGTTCATGATATTCGCACCTCGATATACCATCTGTCCTGCTTCGTTCGTCACATTGACAGTCGCCTTAATTTCCTCGAAAGTGGAGGAACGGAGAACGGGGCAGATACCAGTTCAATCAATTACCACACCCAGGAACCCACTCCGAACGGGTCACCTCGGTACTCCGAAAGGGCAAGATCCCCTAAGGCTAGTGGAGAAGTAACCTCGATGTCCCGCAAAACATTACCCAGAAAAAAAAAGAACGCTTCGAAAAGAGTTCACCAAGATCAACTCGTCGTATACTGAAACTCTTAAACACTTAATAGATCAAGGGCTGCTCAAACCTCTGGGTCCCACTCCAGACCCACCGGTTGGTAGGCAAAGCAAAACGTGGAGTCCTAACGCCTACGGTCCCTTCCATCAAGGAAATGGGCACGACACTGAGGCGTGTTTCACATTGAAACACATCATCCAAAACTTAATCGAAGCAGGAACATTCTCCCCGGCAAAGCGGCAAAAGGCAGACTTTACCTTCTCAGTGGCCGAGGGGGAAATAGTGACATCAGTGGTCGTCACGACTAACTTTAGACCTCTCAATGAGCCGCCTCGGAGGGCCACCTCCAAACGCCCCTCGAGGGGGCCGTGATGTCTTCGAAAGGCTAGGACAGACTTTGAGGATCGAATGACATGTGACGACAGTGTCGCAACATGGTCAAGTCACGACGCTCGCCCTCTAAAGGCAATAAGTCGCCCTCTATAAGGCATGGGCTTAAATAATAATAAACGTTTTTTTTCCTTTTTCATCGAGTCAGGCGGGTGAGAGGGGACATGTCCTCCACCTACCCCATCAAACAAAATCACGGGCATCTAGCCCGTTTACTATTATATCAATAAAATAACTCTTTTCTTTTACAAACATGCCTCGACAATCGCTCTACTTCTTTTAATAACTTACTTTATCGCTTGAAACTCGATACTATGCCATTTATCGATAACAATTAACTAAAGCGCAAGGGTCATAACAAACGGTCCACTACAACTTCCCCCTAAAAAGAGACTAGGAACAACTAGTTCAACCCACAACTGACCCCCCTAACCAAACAATAATACGCCTACATACCCATATCAGTCAAACTAGACTTCCTCGTTACCAACAACGCGGCCGAATACAAAGTTTGCCTAATAGGACTAAAAGTCGTCGTAACTCTAGGAGTTAAGAACCTTAGAGTACACGGAGATTCATCCCTAGTAGTCAACCAAGCCACGGGCATCTGGAAGGTTTATAGCGAAAACCTAACCCCATATCGAACCGAAGTAGAAACAATATCCCGGGAATTCACCGAAATCGACTTCATACACATACCTCACGGAGAAAATCAATTCGCTGATGCCCTATCCAAGCTAGCCTCACTAATAAACATGTCTGACCATCTGTTCTGTATGCCTATTTGCGTAGAGAGAAGCGAACAACCGACTTACATCCATAACCTCGAAACCGACGATACCCCCGAAGAACCTTGGTACAAAGCGATCCTGGACTTTAAAGCCAACAGATCATACCCACCCGACACAAGCACCAAAAACAAAAGAGCCTTAAGAATACAAGCCGCCCATTATGTCCTAAACCAAGGTCTACTATACAAACGAACCCCACAAGGAATCCTCCTTAGATGCATAAATAAAACCCAATCCGAGAGAGTCATGGAGGAAGTAGATGACGGAGAGTGCGGACCCTACATGAGCACACACCTATTAGCCCAAAAAATAATGAGACTAGGCTACTACTGGATTACCCTAGAGGCAGACTGTTGTCGACGTCACGTACGTCACTGCCACAACTGCCAAATATTCGCCAACATCCAACACCTACCGCCATATCCTCTCCATACCATAACTAAACCCTGGCCCTTCTCTACTTGGGAAATTGACATCATAGAAAAGGTGCACCCATCCGGAACCGGCGGACACTGTTTTATACTAGTGGCCGTCGATTACTTCACCAAATGGATAGAAGTCGCCTCTTACACCGTCCTAACCTCCAAACAAGTAGTCAAATTGCTACAAAATAATATCATCTGCCGCTACGACATACCCCATGAAATTATCTGTGATCAGGGGCTCATTTCAGAGCCGATACCCAAAAACTCCTGGACAAATACAAAATACAACGACACAAATCCTCGCCTTATAGACCTCAAACAAACGGGGCCGTGGAGGCAGCAAGCAAAACCATCACCACGATCCTTAAGACAATGATAGACAACTACCGGGATTGGCCAAGCAAAATACCCTTCGCGTTATGGGGATACCGAACACCCACCAAAGCCACACCGTACTACTTAACCTACGGCTCTGAAGCCGTGCAACCTGTAAAGCTAGAAATACCCTCACTAAGGATACTAGCCGAAAGCGGCATCCCCGAAGAAGAATGGAACCAAAAACTATATGATGAGTTAGTACTCTTAGATGAGCGTAGGATACATGCATTGTCCAACGTACAAGCCTAACAACAACATATACAACGAGCCTTTAACAAACAAGTGAAATCTCGAAACATACATGAGGGAGACTTAGTAGTCAAATTCATTAGAGCACCTCTTCCCGTCGACCCTAGAGGAAAATTCAAACCAAACTGGGCAGGCCCCTACCTCGTCAAGAAAATACTCTCGGGAGGCGCCGTAATCCTCACCGACCTAGACGGTCATGAGTTTTCAACCCCAACCAACATGGACCAACTCAAGCGATACTACCCATAAACATCCTAAAAACCTTATCCTAATCTCCGAATTAGGGCGAAAACTCGCGCAAAAAAAAAAACAAAACAAAATAAAAAATCGCATCGATATTTGGCATAGCGAGTCTAAAGCAAAATCACTCACATTTAAAAGAACTAAGAACATGGTTTGATTCCGTCTAAACACGGATACGTAGGCAACCCTTCTTCGGGTACAACCAACGAAGTAACAAAATCGATTACTCGATTCACATGCAAACCGGAACTTTTTTCTACGCTCCGGTTAACGAGTGATTTCAATAATGAAGCACAAACGACGAGTTGAGGATGAAGTGAAAATACGAATGGGCGCTCCGGGGAAAATGAAAAAATGAGTTGCGAGCCTTCGTAAAAAAAAGGGAAAAAAATGACGAGCCGAGGACGAAGTGAAAACCCAAAAGGGCGCTCCGAGCAAAATGAAGAATCAAGTTGTGAGCCGTCAAAAACAAAAAAAAGGGAGCAAAGCAAATAATAAGAACAAAAGGTGAGCCGAGGACGGAATGAAAACCCGAAAGGGCGCTTCGGGCAAAATGAAGAACCGAGTCGTGAGCCACCACAAAAAAATGATAATGTAAATAAATGTGCTTCTCATTAACAATAAAATTCAGTTAAGTTGAGCCTTTGTCGGGGCCTTTTTACATCAACCACACGAGAACCAACTGTCTCGAAAAATGACGGCACGTCAAAACACCACAAAAAAAAACTAGTACTAATACGCCACATAATATCAACTAACAGAACATAATACGAAACGGCTGGGCTCTATCGGTCCAACTCCCTGCTTCCATCGTCGTCCGGGCGAGCTTGTTCGGGTCTTTCATCATTGACCCCTCATAATACAAGCTTTCACCGCCCTAGCCAAAGGCGAGCTCAGCCAACCATGTTTCTTCTCATCACTAGCAGCTTCAATATGAGTCTCATTAGTCTTGGCCCGTATAGATGAACTGACGGTACTAGGATCGGTAACGTTGTCTTTGGTCAGGCGCTTAGTGACATTTCCTCGAGTTGCCTCCTTATCCTCTAGTGCCGCTGTCTTCCTAACTTTCGAATTGCTTTGTCCTGACGGGTGTTCATAAATCACCCGCTGGATGAAAGTAATGTTGGTGGGTCGAACACTCTCTATGACAACGGGACGTGAAAATTTCTGTTCCCAAGACAACCTAAACTCCCTAAAGAAATTCTCCATCCACGAATCGAACCTAAGAACACCCTTAGCAGTCTCCAAAGTTGTTGGTCTAACCTGTGGACGTCCGTCCGCACCGCCCGGTGCCCCGCGCGCGCCCACGCGTGACCGACCCGGTTTTCAATCGCGGCGGCCACCCACGCGGCCCCCTCCCGATCGGCGGCTGGTCCGATCTCGCGTTCGGGGTGATGTGTCGGACCTCGATTCGGATGACGATTCAGACTTGTACTAGACGAGCGCAACCGCCCATGTTTCCGTTGGCCCCTTTTGCCTTCTATCTGCCACCGCTTCACCCTTTTTTTTACTTTCCACATTCAACGTAACATGCTACCTCTTCGTTCCCCTTTACCCTCTCGTCTTACCCACTCAGCCACTCTTATAAACGTGTTCTTTTTCCCTCTTTCTTCCTAGGTCAACGCTGATAACGCACGCTCACATACTCACTCCTTCCCTTCTTTTTCTCTCTTCTTCACGCTATCATGGCCCATCTTTGCTTCATTACTTGTTGCCCTGTTTTGGATCGACATGGTGTCGTACCCGTCTCGACGAAGGTATTTCCCTCGTTCTCATTCTCGTTTCCTGTTTTTGTGAATGTTGTGTTTATTGTCGGCTGTTACTGCTACTAATCTTGTAAGGGTGCTTTTCTTTTCTTCTTCCTCTTCTTATTTCTCCCTTGCTAATCGATTTCATGCCGTTTTCGTTCCTGTTGCGTCACTGCTGCTTCTGTTGGTTTGGTTCTTAGTCGTTGTGCTATTCGGTATTGTTGTTGTACAATGTCGTGGCCGCTGCTGCTATGTCTTCCTACTGATGTTCATGTTTTATTGCTCCTCTTCTCTTCATCTTCCCTGGTTTCCGTTCTCATCTGTCGGTCTTGTTGCTGATATGCTATTTTGCTGCTATTGCCTATTATTGCTAGTGTACTGATGTTACTACGATTGTGGTTCCGTTACTGTTGTCATTTCGTCATTGTTGCTGTTTTGGTGCTGCTACTCTCTCCGTCTTTGCTCTTTATTCCTGTACTTCCTCCTTTTCTTCTTGTGTTCCGTCTGTTTATCCTATTTCCGTACAGTTCCTTTGCTGCCGCTTTTAATTCACCGCGGTTCTCGTTTTATTCGGGGTCGTGTTCCTTTCTTTTCCTCGTTCCCTTCTTTCCCCTTCTTCTTATCTTTATCTTCTGATTCAGCTCGTAATTGGTGTACTACTTACCTTATTGCTGCTGCTATTTTGTCACTATTGTGTCGCTACTGTGTTGTTTGTGCGTGACTGGTTTCCACTGCTCTTCTTTTCTTCCCCAATTCTCATTGTCCCTATCCCTGTTTCTTTCCATTTTTGTCAAGGCCTCAGATTTTTATTGAAACGACTTTCAAATTCAAAGGTCGGAACCTGGACTAATCAAGAAGGACGAGTACACGTTCGTTTGGGATTCGACTCAAGGTAACTTTAGGACATTACTCAATTTTATATCGTAGGTTTGAGTAGTAGTATGTAGTGAATATTTTAACTTCGGTTATCTAATTTTAGCTATTTATTGTTTGCTAGAAAATTATTTTTAAATTCGTATACCTTATAAATATTTTACAATTTTCGTTATTGTTTTATAAATCGTTAGTAATTTTATTATTTATGATCATTATAATATTTGTTGGTTATCGTGACACTAGTTACTAAATAATATCGATTTCATATTTTCGTCATATTTCGTTAATTTATAATTTTAACTCAAAATCATATTTTTTTATATTATAATCGAGATTTGTATAGTTGTTCAATAAATTAATTTCGTTTTACGACTTATACTAATAAATGAGAAAATATTCGATTTTGTTTTAAATACATTTTTAGTCGAGACTATTTTCCTAATCATTTCTCATTTGTCTACGATTGATTTTTTTAAGTAAAATCAGTATTATTTATTGATAAAATCAATTTCCTAAAACTAATTTCAAAGCTTAATAAAATCTCGTTTAATTTATAAAATTCGTCAACTCGATTAATTTTTGGATATCGTTTCTCTTAAACCATCTCATTTCTAAAATTTATAGTTTTAACTCGATTTCCTAATTATTTATAAAATACTATATATATATATATATATTGATTTATTATATTTTATTTATATTTTGAGTAACAAAATTAGAAATATAATACAGTTACGATAACGACGATAATAATAAAATGTTAATTTCGTTAGAAATGCTATTTTCAGTTATTTTAATAACTTACGTATTTTCTATAACAAAATTTCTATTTTAAGTAAGTTTCTAAAATTAGTAAGTTTCTATTTATAGAAAGTTTCCCTTTTAATAAAAAATGTTTATTTCTTTTATCCTCATATTATTTATATTGATTATATCTTTTGTATATCGATAATGGCTGTTTTGGAATTATGAAATAAGGACAAGTGTGAGGTTAGAGTAATATATTCTAGGGTTTACAGTTTTGTCATCAACTATAAGGCTAGTGTATCAAGAATCGGTACATTTGTTGTTGAACCGGGTGACAGGTATCCCGAGAGTTTGACGTAGGAATTTGTCGCGAATCCCCACAATCAAACAATAACCTAACTCTTCTAACTGGGTAGCTAGGGTAAGTCGGGTATCGAATCCACAGGGACGGTGAGCTTAACAAAAAGTCTCGGTCTAGTTAAAGTCTTAGTCGTAGAAATTCTATTTGTGTTGAATAAGTCTAAACTAATGAACTAAACTAACAAAAAAAGAAAACGGTAACAAATATAATAAAAGGGACTAGGGTGAAGGTTAACATGGTAGTCTCAGGGGAGTTGTCGGGCTCACAAAATAGTCGATTAAGGTCAGTAATAGGCATAAGATAGCCTCTCTCGAGTCTCTATCTACCATAGGACGGTCCTAGCGGGCTCTCGCTATTTACTAGGTCGACCTACTCCTATGAACGCAAGTCTAACCTAAACTCGGTTCTCGATCTTAAGTTCAGGTCAACTAAATTGATTAACTAATCTGGCCAGGAAAAGCGAATCATACAGATATAACGCTCAAAAAGAGACTACGAACAATTAATTAACAATTAAATTAACTCGAGACAAAACCCCAAATGAGACGAACCAAACTAACCCTAACCCTAGAAATTACTACTCATACATGATTGAAATTAATCTACCCACTAGTACTAACATCATAATAAACATATTAAACGATAAAGATTGAAGCTTTGATAAAATCGACAACTGATTAACTTAAACAATAAACTTGAAATAATAAAAATCAAGAGAAGAAGGAAGAAATAAGACCATGCTCAGAGAAGAATAAACGTGGAAACACTAATCTACTATTATAAAGTACAGAATCCTTAACTAGGAGAAGATATCAATATGCGATCTTAGAAAAACTAATCAAAA
This sequence comes from Agrostemma githago, assembly GCA_958450325.1. Taxonomy (NCBI): domain Eukaryota; kingdom Viridiplantae; phylum Streptophyta; class Magnoliopsida; order Caryophyllales; family Caryophyllaceae; genus Agrostemma; species Agrostemma githago. The sequence goes on from OY288239.1 coordinate 53,304,241, forward strand.
ATAATAAGGAAATAACTTGTTTTCTACACTCCTGAAGGCTACGCCCTCTTTCTATTCTCTCCTCTCCCATCCTCTTCATAGCCTTCCACTCATATCCCTTCAACCCCCTCATCTCCGTGCATGATACTAATGCCGATTGTGGGTTCTTTTCGGAATGGGCTCTACTTGGTTTTATTTGGACCTGTTCAACACTCGTCTTTTGTTTCGTTCCCGTTGTCTTTTAAATCTTCTTGACCCGTGTTTACTTGGTTGTTCTTGAGAAGGTACCTACAAAATAAAAAACGAGACAACGCAGTACCAAATCCTCGGAAAATAGCAATTGTTACTAGAACTATAACTAAAACAACTAACCGACCCTAATTGACACTTAAAGACATATAATGAGCTATATAATAATTATAGAACACAAAATCGGACTAAATAACGGATAAAAGTCGGGGTAAATCGTCCACTAATAAGTTGTTTGAGGCCACATTTGTGTATGCTTTCAATAGTATAAATGAGAGAGAGGAATTGTGGAGGGACTTGATTCAGATTGGGGGGTCGATCAATGGACCTTGGATGGTGGGGGGCGATTTCAATTGTGTCCTTAAAGGAGAGACTGGGTGGGGGTTTTCAGTTAGCTGAAGCTATTCCATTCCAACAATGTATTGATGCGTGTGAAGTTATGGATTGCCCCGCGGAAGGTGCGTTTTACACTTGGAACAACAAGCATAGTCCTGAAGAAAGGGTTTATAGCAGACTCGACAGGGTGTTAGTGAATAAGGAATGGCTTGAGGAGTGGCCAGAGCTTAAGGCGAATTTCTTGCCTGAAGGACTCTTCGATCACACCCCGTGTGTTATTAACCAAGCCGGCGTACAGCATACCAAGAAAAGAAGCTTTAAATTTTATAATATGTGGTGCCAGTCTGAGCAGTTTGAGGGCATAGTTAAGGACTCTTGGCAAGGCATTGTCTATGGTACAAGAATGTACCAAATTGTTACTGAATTGAGGAGGCTCAAAGGTCCTTTGAAGCAGCTGAATAAGACCCGGTTCTCTGACATTGAAATGCAGGCTGACTTGGCCCAGGTTAGACTCGTGGATGTGCAGAACCGGGTTGCTGTGGACACGGACAACCTTCAATTGAGATTGGAAGAGCAGTAGGCTCATGAATGCTTTCGTGAGCTGCATAAAGCCAGACTCAGCTTTTTGCAACAGAAATCAAAGAATAAATGGCTGCAGGAAGGAGATTTAAACACGGCTTACTTCCATGGGTCGTTGAGAGCAAGAAGAGTTGTGAATTCCGTCAATCGAATTGTTGATCAGATAGGAATGACACATGAAAATGTAGAAGATATCCAAGGAGCCTTTCTGGATTACTACAAGTCTTTACTTGGTGACAGGAAGGATACAATTCAAGTTTCAAAACGAATTGTTCAAACAGGTCCAGTATGTTCGGGGTCACATCACGAGACACTCTTGGCCCCTGTTACGAAAGAGGAAATTAAGCAGACTATGTTCAGTATTCCGGATGATAAAGCTCCGGGTCCGGACGGGTATTTGAGTAAGTTCTTTAAAGCTACTTGGCAAATTGTAGGGGATGAAGTGTGCGAAGCTATACAAGATTTCTTCCAACATGGACAGATTTTAAAGCAATTGAACACTACTGCACTAACGCTGATACCCAAGGTACAGAGGCCAACCATTTTCGATTCCATCCATTATGCAGACAGATGAGACTTTCTAGCCTGATGTTCGCCGATGATTTGCTTTTATTCAGTAAAGGTGATGTGCATTCCATCATGGTACTTCTTCGAACCTTTGCTACTCTTTCAGCTGCGTCGGGTCTCAAATTGAGTCATGGCAAGTCAAATATCTTCTTCAATGGGGTTAGTCAGGCTGTGAAATAGGATATATTAGCTGTCTCGGGGTGTAAGGAGGGCTGGCTACCCTTTAAATATCTCAGGGTGCCTATCAAGGCATCTAGACTAACCATCTTGGACTGTCAGCCGCTAATTAATAATGTCCTGGAACGCATTAGACGACTCGGGGCTCGGAAATTATCATATGCAGGACGGTTAGTATTAATCAAATCTGTCCTAAGTACACTCCATAATTACAGGGCGTCTGTTTTTCTTCTACCAAAAGGAGTTATTAAACATATTGAGGCTATCTGTCGGAATTATTTGTGGGATGGAGGTACGGATTATATCCGGTCTCCATTAGTTTCGTGGGATAAGATATGCAAGCCGTATAGAGAGGGAGGGCTAAATTTGACGCAAAGCAGCAACTGGAATAAGGCGGCCATTGGAAAATTGGCTTGGTGGGTGATTAATCGACCGCATAAATTATGGGTCAGATGGGTACAACATATTTATTTAAAAGGGAAGGATTGGATGGAATATCGGCCTACAAATGAATCAAGTTGGGGATGGAGGAAGATTTGCTCTATCAGAGACAAGTTCAAGGAAGCTTATGCGACTAAGGAATGGAACGAAGGTAATCCGTACAGCATAGCTAAAGGGTACCAGTGGGTTCGGGATAAAGGGGCGGAGGTGAGTTGGCATAGCTTAGTGTGGGGACGGTGGTCCCTACCAAAGCATCGCTTCATGAATTGACTATATCAGCACCAAGGTATGAATACCAAAGCTAAATTGTACGGGTTGAAGATCAGCGACGATGACCAATGCTGCATTTGTGGTCGAAATACCGAAGACCTGGCGCATCTCTTCTACTCGTGTGAGTACAGCTCGCGTCTGGTGGATGAGTTAGCTGGCTGGGCCCAGGTTCGCATCCCAAGAGATATAGACAACAGGTGGAGATTGCAAAGTAGAGGATCAAAGCTAAAAAGAGTAGCTATCAACGGGATTATTAATGCGTCGTTCTATCATATTTGGATTCAAAGGAATAGAAGCAGAAAAGAGGGGAGTATAATTCGCCCTGAGACTATAGGGAATATGATTAAGAATGAGATGAGTCGTTATTTTCGTTATCTCGATAAGGGAAAGTTGAACACTAAAGATGATAGTTATGTGACTCGGCTGACAGGACAATGTACATGATACGTTGTACATGACTATTTATTAATATTACTTACCTTTTAACAAAAAAAAAGTCGGGGTAAATCACTACCAAAATATTACTTATCAGAGTTGTGTACATTTTGACCTTAAGCTTAGGCTCGCAGTAAGTCGCCGTCATAAGTTGAACTGGGAGACAGGTAATCCCAGGAGGAATGTGCATTATCTTAAACTAGGGCCACGCATTTCTAAGTCGCCGCTCTATTATGGTTGAGTAGCCTAGTTAGAGACCGAAGTTTGATTTGTTTGAACTAAGTTCTCGAAACTAGTTTTTAGTATTCTCCTAGTGAAAGTCTAGCCGTCTACACTAATCCCATCCATAACGCCATTTTGAATATTTTTATTATTATCGATACATTTTGATTTGCAGGTTGGCAAATATTTGAAGTTTTCTTCTGAAAACTTGCTCTGATTTTATTATTCCAATATTTTAAGTTTTCTCCGAAAGCTTATTTTTATTATATTGTTTTAATGTTTTCCTTTTTAATATATTTTGATATAATAGTACTATTATTTTCCATATGATATGATATGGGTGGGAGAACATCCGAGTTACTCCCCACTGACGTGGCTGTTATGTTTATAACATGACAGGTATTTGCTGCTGGGTTTTGGGTGTGAGCTAGCGAGTAGCGTGGATCCTACTCTTTCTTCATTCTCTTAATTTATGGATTTGTATAAACCCGTTTAAAGATTTTACTTTTAGCCCTTTTGTAAAAAGAGACCTTTGTATTGACTTATCATTTCTTTTAATAAGATATATATAGTTTGTCAGTGTGTTTTAATCCTAACTTTACAGTGTTTCCGCCAATGTATTGCGTTAGAATTTCTAGGAGATTACACGAAAGGGCGCCACCTCCAATACTACTTGTAAATAAAGGGATTAGAATAATCTTAAACGGAATTTGCTTTTAAGCGTATTCGATCCGAAAATGGTTTAAATATATATTTATATATACGCGGTATTAGCCGTTAATGACGATAAAAAAGAACAATCATTAAAACGAAACAATAATAAAAATGTTAGTGTTAACGTATGAAAATAAAAATTAGTAACAATGAAATAAACGTTAGTAAACACGAAGTTAAAATGTTAGAGTTAGTATTTAGTAATAATAGTATATTGTGTGTGTGTGTTTGTGTAACGAGAGGGAGAGAAGGAAAAAAAAGAGAATATCGGGTTTGATGACACCCTCAACCTACATGCTTAATCGGCCTCGGAAATGGACTCGTCTAGTAGCGGCGTGTGTGCGGGAGTATCGAGGATGTAGGAAAAGTTATGGTATTTGTGTTTGTAGAGACAATTTTCTCGGTATTTTGAGAGGTTTTAGTCTTGGGTTTGCTAGTGTATGTGTAGGGTTGAAATGTATGCAAGTATGTGGGTTGCTTAGGGTTGCCAAATCTTGAAAATGTGAAGAGCACGGGGGGGGGGGGGGGGGGGGGGGGGTATTAATAGAAAATGCCCCCGGTTTAGGGTCACTCGATTGAGTGGCCCTAAGTGCACTCGATCGAGTGACCGGTTCAAAGGCGGTTCGGTTTGGTTTGTAGGTGCACTCGATCGAGTGGGGTCATGGCACTCGATCGAGTGGTCAACACGGGTGAGAGAATATAGGAGAAGTTGAGATTTTTGTGCCTTGAATTTGACCTTGACTTTTGACGCGAGTTCATTTTGCAGCGTTGTTTTGATCGGTCCATATCTCGAGTTATACTTAGAACTTCGTAGTCATTCAAAATGGAGAAGATAGATTTCGAGCTTATCTTTCCAATGACTTCTCGTGAAGGTTCATTGAACAAGTATTGACGAAGTTATTCCCCAAACAAGTCAGCTGTGCATTGAAAAATGCTACTGTTAAATTCTTTGACGGAATTGTTTCTTTTGCCTCCATTTTCTTTAAAGCTTTCAATAAATTCCCGAGGAGAAGAGCTGCTATTTTCAAGTCCGTTTAATCAAAACTACTCGAGCAAACAAAGAAGCATGCATCTAAAATGGAGCAAAATAGTGGCTGCTAGTGTTCACACTTGTTCATTGTATTTAGTTGTCTAAATTCTTTTCCCTTTCTTTGTTTGTATCACCCTCTTTAAGAGGCTTGACTATTCTGGTTGGCCTCTCTTTGGGGACGTTTGTAGGCTATAAATAGCCACCCATTTGATGAATAAAGCATTCAACTTTCATCAAACAAATCTGAGTTAAGCTTTGCTTTCCTTTTTCGTCTTTCTAGTTCACAAGACAAAGTATTAGAGTTAGTCGCGTTACAAGCTCTATACTCGCTATTTCAATCGAGTGTTTGAATTAGCACCCACTTTGTTGAGGTATAGGTCTATCTCACTTAGCACACTATCCTTGGTTACGTTCTATCATCACTTTACAGCAACTATTTCAACCTGATTTCGTTGCTTTTGTTTCGTTCATTTCAATTTACTATCAATCTCCAAATAACTTGTTCGAAGTTCATGCCAAATCACATCAACTTTGATGGTTGTTGAGCTGGTTTTTAGAAGCTTTGGCAAAGTCGGTTTTTGATTTGGACCGGATTTTGGGTCGTAAAATGACGATTTTACTTCCGGTGTCGGTTTTGGCTCAAATTAGTCTCATTTTATTGGAAACGACCCACTGGGCCTGGATTTGAAGTCGGTTTTGAGAGATTAGTACTCCGCTAAGTGCCCACGTCGGATACTATTGATTCTGAGTCCGTATTCGAGCGTATTAAGTCACGGTTACGTCCGATCATCATCGGGTATTTTGTCGAAAACTGATATAGACACTAGCAGGCAAAATGTGGGTGTCTACACTATTATTTATATACTTCCTCCATTTTTTTATATTTTCTCATCCCTTCAATATATAAGTGGAGTATTATATTAAGATGGAAAGATATAAAAAAAATGGAGGAAGTAATAGAATTTCATCAACTTATAATAATTTTACAATGTGGGATAATTTTATCTAAGTTCTCAAGTGTTTTTTTAAGACAAAATTTTTTTGATTGATAACGAATTATTAATTTTATCTTATTTATAATACGAAATATAAAATTCCATCACCTTATCATATTTACAATGTACAATAATTTTGACTCAAGTTTAGATGTAGTCTCAAGAACTTTTGGTATACTTTTACTTGAATTGATAGTCTGATATGGCTAAAGTCGCATCACCAAATCAAGTTATCCTAATACTACTAACAAGAAGCTAGTGGTAAGTAGGGAATCGTATCCATAGGGAAGCGGTTGAATTCATCTAATAGCTATGGCGATTCTAAGATGCTCTAAACGTTTGGTTTGATTGATTTAGCTAAGACTAGAAATACGTAAACAAAATATGAATTGATCAATTAAAGGAAAATCTAGGGCTATGTGTTCACAATGAGTAGACAAATGATCATGCAAGAATAAACAATAAACACAAAAACATGCTAGTTGGCTATAATACGCCCTCTCGGATCGAAATCAACCTAGGAAGACACTAACGGGCTCTCGCTACTTATTAGGCTTCCTACCAAATCACATGCGAGTCTAATCTCAACTTCGCTCTCGCATGTAACAAGTTGTGGCCTTTAACAAATTAATCGTCTTTTGGAGCATGTAAAAAGGCACTAGTATATATATGAATTCATCAAATATCCAACAAGAACTTAAATTCTACCCATCGATCCCCCTTGACCCTAGTAACGGAATTAGCTACTCATAATTAAATTGACACAAAATAAACAATTGATAATGAAATGCATAATGATCGATATGGAAAAAGGAAAACTAATAAAATCAATACTAGAAATGAAAATAAACAATTAAGAACATAGAAGATGAATAAGTAATATGAAGCTAATTGAAATGATTACCGTAGCAAGAACAAGGGTAAATCTTCCAACTAGAGAATGAAAAGAGTAATATTATTCTAATACTAGGCTTAGGGTTCTTAGGAATGAAAAAGGGTACGTTCAAAAATGATACAAAGCATCCCTATATAGCCAAAGAAAGAAGAAGCTGAAAAGACACTACAACTATGTCGTCCCGAATCGGGATAGTGGCCGTCCCGATTCGGGATTAAAGTCGCCCCAGGGGATGAAGGCCGTCCCGATTCGGGGCAGCTGAAAAATCCACTTTTGCCTAATTTCTTCATTTTGCAGTGAGTGAGGCAATATGGACGACATCCATCCCTAGGGACGGACCTCGGGACCAACAAAAAGGACTCCTCTAGTCTTCTAAACTTCATGATATGGTTCCAAATCGACTCGGGATCACTTCATGACATCCACGCAACCTCGATAGCAACACCTAGCTTGTGGATAAATAGTCACCGACCTCCATGTGAGCCATGATGAAGGGGAAAAGGTGCCCATATCGCCTATTTTCCTACGAAACCAACAAAACACTACAAAACACACTAGAGGTGAAGATTAGTTCCCAAAACCGCTCCTAAGAGCGCATTTAGAACGATAAATACATGGGAAAAAGAGGATAAAAGCATATAAAATATTAACACATCAAAATCCCCCAAACCGAACTCTTGCTTGTCCTCAAGCGAGCATCATCAAACATGACAGAACAAGAGCGGTAAACAAAACCAAGTATCCCAGAAATGACAAATCCCATTGACAAGCTCTAGCAAGTTCACAATTCAATCTCAATTCAAACACGGGATGCAAGATAGGCACATAAGGTTTAGAATTACATGGCAAAACTACGAGGGAGATAAGTACTAAGACGTTTCAAATCTTGCATGATCTTTATTGACATCGGACTCCTCACGGGTTCACTCTTCACTCATTTTGTGAACGGGTTGTATATTGTGAGAACACTCACCTACTACGACTCATAAGAATGCGCCCGCGACGTAGGATGGTAAACATTCCAAATTCCATTGACAATTTATCACAATTTGCACAAAAGAAGCTAAGAAAAGGACAAGAGAAGGCTCGAGTGAAGGGTAGAAGGTGGACAAATGTTACGGACATGCGGAGCTAAAGGTTAAACTAGCAACAATCCAAACGCGCTAAGAATGCTCAAACCACAACAAACACCACTTAGTCTTCATTACATCAATACAAAACATCATATGTATCGAAATATAACTTCAACTAACATCACCTCCCAATTCAATAACAATTATAAACAACTTGGAAGTAACATAATCTTTTCTTTCACTTTTTCTTCTTTTTTTTACTTTTTCTTTTTTCATCTTCTTTTTCAACTTTTTTTTTCTTTTCTTTCAACTTCATTTTTCAATTTTCCACAAAAGAAACCTCAGGAATCAGCAATCCCGGAAACAATTCTCACATTATTATCAACATTTAACACAATAACCTTAATGAGCACCCATAACGCATCCGAGAATTACTAGCTTAACAAGGTAGGCATGATATTTGTAGCTAAATATTGTGGGATACAAAAATAAGCATGTGGGCTCAAAAGACTAAGATATATTATGTGAGAAAACAACGAAATAGCTTCAAGTGCAAACTGATCAAAAACATCACGAAAAAGGGAACAAAAACCATTCATTTGCGTAATTATGCAACGCATACTACGAGGAGACCTACTCTCACCTAAAAACGATCGATTAAACATGAATCAATCCAAAAGGCTCTAAAACTCGCATTTTGTTTTTGTAGCTTTACCAACGTCAAGGATCAAGTATACTTTGTCTTAGTCTCATCATCACATACAAAAATGCTAAACCATCACCAAAATGTACATATCCTGAAAACCAAGCTTAAAAAGAGATGTGAATGGAAAACCGCAAAGCTGTGCAAGGGGATAAGCACAACGGGGTAGCACAAACCCAACAACTAATTTTTTTTGAGATTTTTTTTAAACTAAATATAATACAAGACTCAACACAATTCCCCCCCAAACCAGACTATACAATGTCCTCATTGTAGCTTAAAACATTGGTTCCACAGCACCACAAAGCCACAAGAGAACCAAGTCAAAAGAGAGAATCAAAAACTGAAATAAAATAAAGAAAATAAAAAGAGAAATACCTATTTACAAAGCTGGGTCTCCCCCAAACCAGCAACAACGGGGGGAGGATGGTGGCTAGAACGCCACCTGAATCAGTCAACCAAGTCATCCGCGTCGGGGTTAGTGACCCCGACTTCAGTGTCTAATGCATCACCCCGAGAAGTACCAGTACGAACGTTGCCAGAAGCAGAATTATCAACCTGAGACCATGAATACCAACTAGGATGCTCGTTAGACTCGTGTACCCAACCTCGCCTCACGGCTTCAGCATACCAAGGGCGTAGGGCATGGGCTTGGTCATTATGAATTACCCGTAAGTAGGCCATGGCGTCGGAGAATCCACCCGTGTCAGATGGAGTAGCAGGAATATGAGTGGACGAGGAAGGACCTTAGGGCTCTGACGGAGCAGGACGCCTTGCATACGTAAGCACGGGTTGAACTACCCCTCCGATAGGTAAACGATAAGAAGGAGGTGTAAAATTGGTAAGGGTTGCTGGGGGCGTGACTTCTGTGAGCCGTTCTAATTGGGGCAAAGGCTGTCGGGATGGTAAAGCAATGGAACCCGAACCGTCAATAAGCCACTGTTGTCGTTCCCCCTCAATCGGACGACACCAAGGGAGCGACTGTAGGTAGTTGAGGTCAATGTATGCACGTCCCTCGAGTGGTTTTAGACCATCTTCCATAAATGACGTCCACCCTAAAGCTAAATGAGTAATGAGCCCGCCTACACAAATTGCTTTCGTCCGAGTACTATGTGCTTGGGATTGAAGGTACGATGGAAAGTAGTAGGCAATATTGATGTTGAACAGAGCTTGACTTTGCACATTGAGGTAGGAGCCTAAAAACTCAAGCTCGGTGAGTCGTACATTACTGGGTTCCGGCCTCCCTAGGATAGTAGACGCGACGAAATGCTGCCAAATGTGGACTACCGGATGGTGGATAGAACCACTACGAAGGTGACTATAGTCCTCAAAATCAGCCCCTCCTAAACAACTCCAAAGCACATGAGCACAAATGACTCAGGGGCCGATAATTCTAAGTGACACGCAAGTCCGAAAAGCTCACAAAAGTCCTCGAATGAACGATCATATCCCACGTTAAGCACTCGAAACGTGATACGGTAAGTGTCATTTTTTCGCTTCGGCTTGACAAAGTTGAATGAGCTTAGGAACTCCAAAGTGAGACCTGCATAAGTGGAATAAAACATAGAAAAGAAAGATTTCATCCCAACGCCCTCGAAAAGGGCTATAGTTTGGTCAATAATGCCTAGAGTAGTAAGCATCTCACTATCTAAAAAGATTGTGGGTCGAATGGGGAGCTTCTTTAGCCTTTGGTAACAAAGCCATTGTGCTTCGGAACCAAAAATGATGGTTGGGTTGTCGGGGTCATGCCATAATGGCGGACTAGGCGCTTCGGTTGAGGATTCCTCAACCCCCGAACGACTAGAACTAGGCCTCTTAGTCCCCCTTTTAGCCTTCGCCATTGTGAAAGCTAGGTCGGGAAAAAAAACTCAGGTGTAGAGGGACGATACCAAGGCGACAACGAAGAATCGAGATAGGCTGAGAACCCAAAGAGATCGAAACAGCACAGAAATCAGAAGCATAGCACAAAAACCGAAGAAATCCCAAATTTCCGTCCTACACAAGAACCCAGAAGCAGAAACCAAAAAATCGCAAAATTGGTGCACTAAATAAGTCGAAAAACAGCAATGAAGTGTTAATTAACCTATTTAACTGACCAAATCCATAAAAAAACAATCTGGAAAATCGATGCTCACAAACCCTAATTATGCAAATTGGTGAAATTGAAGCAATTAGGGAAAAGAAAACACCTGAAACTTGTGAGAATCGAAACAATCAGGCAATTCTCGAGCAATTGCACTAGTAACACGCCGGAATCGACCCACAAACGCCCCAAATTTCGACCCAAAACACCGGACTTGTGCGACGCACATCCTGAAATCCGGCGACGGTGCCAGACGACGGCGAGCGTAAGGTGTGGGCTAGCGTATGGACAGAAAATCGAGGAGGATGATAATGGAAGAGGATGATTGAATTTGGGGAAGGAGGAGGATTAAGAGAGGGAGCAGTAGTACGTGATACTACGATTAACCTTTGTTTTGGTTTTTTTTAATTGTTAGAGTAGTGATAATATATTCTACAGGTCACCCGTCCCGAACAGGGATGAGTTTAATCCCGAATCGGGACCACCATAGTGCAACCCGGGACGAGATCTTCTTGCTGGGACGAATCTCGTCCCTTTCCTGCTCGCACTTCCTTTTTTTTAAGTGAATTATGGTCCCTATTAGGGACCATTATCGTCCCTAATAGGGACCATAATCAAATCGTTCAAGTAGGCAAATCTCATTATAGGCATCACGGGACTCGGAAACCTGGAACAACCTCAATAAAACTACGTCAAATCCCTCCCTCACATCACTCAAAGTTCTAAAAATTAAATAAAATAATAATAAAATATATATACAAAACCGGGCTGCCTCCCGGTAGCGCTGGTTTATAGTCCCGCACGACTTGATTACCTTAAATCAGAGAGATGGGTGAGCGGGATGAAGTTGAATAACTTCAATCGCCCCAATGTGAGCTTATTCCTTGTAGATTTTCAAATGTTGGTCGTTCACTTTAAAACGTTCACCCGAATCATTCTCAATTTCGATCGAGCCAAATTTACCAACTTGGGTGACAGAAAAAGGACCGGACCAACGGGATTTGAGTTTTCTGCGGAACAATCGAAGTCTAGAGTTGAATAATAATACCTTATCCCCGACGTTGAATTCACGATCAAGAATATGCTTGTCATGTCACTGCTTGGTGCGCTCCTTGTAAACCCGGGCACTATCATAGGCACCAAGACGGAATTCCTCTAACTCATTCAGCTGCATGAGTCTCTTCTCCCCACTCAAATGCGGATCCAAGTTAAGCTCCTTGATCGCCTACCAAGCCTTGTACTCGAGCTCGACGGGTAAATGGAATGACTTGCCATAAACCAATCGGTAAGGGGAAGTACCAATAGGCGTTTTAAAGGCGGTACGATAAGCCCATAATGTATCATCTAGCTTAGAGCTCCAATCCTTTCGAGCTTTTGACACGACCTTCTGGAGAATAGATTTGATTTCCCTATTGGACACCTCAACTTGCCCACTCGTTTGAGGGTGGTAGGCAAGACCGGTACGGTGAGAGGCACCGTACTTAACAAGTAAAGCATCAAGTCGCTTCTCATGAAAATGGCTTCCACCATCACTAATAATCGTCCTTGGAACACCAAAGCGGGGAAAAATGATCCTTTTAAACAGAGATATCACCATTCTAGCATCATTAGCAGGAGATGCTACCGCCTCCACCCACTTGGAGACATAATCAACCGTAACCAAAATATATCGGTTGCTCTTGGATGACGGGAACGGGCCTTGATAATCTATACCCCAGACATCAAAAATTTCTACCTCGAGAATCCCATTTTGAGGCATCTCATGCCTCCTAGAAATATTACCGGTCCTTTGACATGCGTCACAGGACATAATAAAGGCCTGGGCATCCCCGAATAAGGTTGGCCAATAAAAACCCGACTGGAGGACCTTAGCCGTGGTTCGGCTCGGTCCGTGATGGCCACCATAAGGTGATGAATGACAACTCTCTAAAATTCCTCGAACTTCCTATTGAGGGACACATCGACGAAAAATAACTTCAGCACACTCCTTAAATAAATAAAGATCATCCCAGAAAAATTGTCGAACATCATGTAGAAATTTTTTCTTTTGCTGATAAGAAAGATCAGAAGGTAATACCTTGCCAACTAAATAATTAACATAATTTGCATACCAAGGTCCTTCGTTTTCACTGGTAGTTAAGGCCATGAGAGAATCATCGGGAAAAGAGTCATCTATGGGGATGACAACTCCTTCCTCCTCAACTCTAAGCCTCGATAAATGGTCCGCAACAGCATTTTCCGCTCCCTTCTTATCTCGGATCGATAAATCAAACTCTTGAAGTAGTAAGATCCATCGAAGTAGTCGGGGCTTCGCTTCTTTCTTGGCAAGGAGGTACTTAAGAGCTGCATGATCGGTGAAAACAATGACTTCCGATCCAAGCAAGTAGGTTCTGAACTTTTCTAAAGCATACACAATAGCTAGCAATTCCTTCTCGGTGGTTTCATAATTCACTTGAGCATTATCAAGTGTTTTACTAGCATAGTATATAGCATGCAAGACTTTGTCCTTCCTTTGACCCAAAACCGCTCCCACAGCATAATCACTCGCGTCACACATTATCTCAAATGGCAAATTCCAATCCGGTGACTTAATAATTGAAGCAAAAATGAGGGCCTGCTTAATCCTGTTAAAAGCTTCAACACACGCATCAATAAAGTCAAAAGGGGCATCCTTTAGGAGCAATTATGTAAGTGGCTTAGCAATTTTGGAAAAGTCCTTGATAAAGTGGCGATAAAATCCCGAATGACCAAGGAAACTTCGCACTCCCTTCACATTAACAGGCAAGGGCAATTGCTCAATCACTTGCACTTTTGCTTTATCCACCTGAATGCCCTTTTCGGAGACCACATGACCCAAAACTACACCCTCAGTGACCATAAAATGGCACTTCTCCCAATTCAAGACCAAAATGACCTCGACACATCGGTTTAAAATGGTATCCAAGTTAGCTAAACAAGCTGAAAAACTCATACCATAGACACTAAAGTCGTCCATAAAAACTTCCATGATGGACTCGATGTAGTCGGAAAAGATGCTCATCATGCATCTTTGAAAGGTGGCGGGTGCGTTACATAACCCGAATGGCATCCTGCGATATGCGAAAGTGCCATAGGGACAAGTAAACGTGGTCTTTTCTTGGTTGGCGGAGTGTATCGAGATTTGGAAAAATCCCGAATAGCCATCTAAATAGCAAAAATACTTGTGAGAAGCTAGTCTCTCAAGCATTTGGTCGATAAAGGGTAATGGGAAATGGTCTTTAAGGGTAGCGGTGTTCAACTTTCTATAGTCTATGCACATTCTCCATCCCGTCACAATTCGTGTAGGGATTAATTCATTCTTCTCATTCGGGACCACAGTAGTCCCTCCCTTCTTAGGTACAACTTGTACTGGACTCACCCATTTTGAATCGGGAACCGCATAAATGATTCCCGCGTCCAACAATTTCATAACTTCCTTTTTAACAACCTCTTGCATATTCGGGTTCAACTTACGTTGACCCTGGACACAAGGACGATGACCTTCCTCAAGATTAATTCTATGCATACAGAAATCGGAACTGATTCCCTTTAGGTCATCAAGACTATACCCCAGAGCTTTCCTATTTTTCTTCAAAACAACTAACAAATCAGAAAGTTGTTGCTCAGTTAAATCAGCACTTACAATCACGGGAAAGCTCTCGGTATTGCCTAAAAAGGCATATTTTAGGTGAGACGGAAGTGGCTTACGCTCCGGAACGGTTATGTCTATGGAAAATGAGGTATGTACGATGTTGGTTACATCGACATCTTGCTCCTCCGTGAGCATCCTTCCTTCCAAAGCAGCTTCTAAAGCATCAACGACAGCAGAATCAACGGAAGCATCACCTGCACACGCTTCCAAACATATCAGAGCTTCTATGGGATCCCGTATAAGGGACGCCTCCATAGAATCATGAACTTTAACATCAATAACATCTATCATGCAACAAGAATCTGTTACCAACGGATTCTTAAGTGTACTATCCAAGCAGAAAACAATGGTGTCTCCACCCACTTCCAAAGTCAATTTACCGTTCTTGATATCGATTACCGCTTCGGCGGTGTGCAAAAATTGCCTACCCAAAATTATGGAAATTTGGGTGTCGTCGGCCATGTCAAGGACGATAAAATCAACTGGAATAAAAAGTTTTCCAACTCTAACGGGTAAGTCCTCTAAAACTCACAAAGGGCGTTTTATGGAACGATCTGCCATCTGCAAAGTGACACTAGTACACTTAAGGGGACCCATATTAAGTTTTTCACAAACGAAGTAAGGCATGACACTTACACTAGCACCTAAATCACATAAAGCCTTATCAATCGATAAGGTGCCTATAGTGCAAGGAATCGAGAAACTGTCGGGGTCCTTTAGCTTCGGTGGGGCTTTGTTCTGTAAAAATGCACTACACTCTGCAGTAAGAGCGACGGTTTCTACCTCACCGATGCTTCTCTTCCGAGTCAAGATGTCCTTCATAAACTAGGTATAAGATGGGACCTGCATAATGAGCTCGGTAAATGGGGCCGTAACCTGCAAATTCTTCACAACCTCCATGAACTTGCCAAATTGGGTAGTCTCCTTCTGATTCTTCAATCGACCCGGGAATGGTACTCGAATTTTTGGACTAGTCGGAGTGAGAACGGGAGTAGTGGGTGGTGGAACTCGCTCATCACTTGGAGTTTCCACAATAACATCCTCATTGACATCTTCTACAAAAACCTCCTCCTTTTCGGCCGGTTTATCATCTTTAGGCATCGACGGACCCTTATAGTGTGTGCCACTACGAAGAGTGATCGCATTAGTCGTATCATGCTGTTGATCACCTTGAGAAGGGAGTTTACCTTGTTGACGCGTTGCTTGTGACTGATGGTAGGGATTTGTCGCGGATCCCGCCACCAATTAAATAACCAACTAGCACCTAAAGGTAGTTAGGGTAAGTCGGGTCGTGTCCACGGAGACGGTATTGCAAGGTTTAGACTAAATCGGCCTAAAACAAGACTATGCTACCAAACAAACACAAAGAGCTACTAATTGATGAATTATGATGAGAGGAGAAGAAAGTAGACTAATGAAGAGCTATGATGAACTAGACTATCAAATAATAACTAAACACAAGCTAACTAGCCAACTAAAGAGAAATGCTATACAATGCTAATAATCCAACTAACTAGCAACCTAAAGAAATGATGACTAGCTAACAAGATGAATCAAATATGGAAAAGAAGTGGGTTAGGTCGGGTTCATAAGTGTAGTAGGGTGACTTGGATGGTCAAGGGTGTCCACATACTAGGCAAACAATGAGTAGAGGAAGACTAGCATGAGAAGCATGGCCACTACATACAACCCAAACAAGCATTTCAACAAACAAATGGTGTGCCAAGAATGTGACTAACAATAAGGATTTACCCTTCACCCCTAATCAAACCCTAATCACCCATAATCTACCCTTAATCCCCTACTAACCCACAAGTAATCTACTCACTCATAATCACAGAAGAACTAACAACAATAACAAGAGAAAACCACATCACAACCCTAACATTCATCATCAAGAACAAAAACAATCAATAACAATAAACACTAAGTAAAGATTCAAAGTTGATTCAATAACAATAAACAAGAGTTATACCAACAATAGGATGATGAAAAGATGATATCTTGCATAAAAGAGAAACCCAAATAATCCCAAGGTTGTCAATCTTGGAGAAGTCTTTAAGTATCTTCTTAGTACAAGAACTAATTAACTAAGATTAACTAAGGATTAAAGAGAGATTCAAACTAATGTGAGGAACTAAATCTAGGGTTTATAACTTGTAGAGAGGCTTAAGAGAGGCTAAACTAATGTAGGATACATAAACAATACAAGAGGGAAGTATTTATAGGGTTACAAATGGAAGGGAGAAGAAAGAAAGAAATGCGGACTACAGCCATTTGGTCCCGACCGGGACGGCCCCACCATCCCGACCGGGACGGGTTGGTCCCGACCTGGACGGCCTTGCAGTAGCACCCTCCAAAGTGCACTTCATCCCCGACGGGATGAGGTGCATACCCGTCGGGGATGAGTCTTGTAGGCCTCCAATATGACCCTTTTGGTTCCTCCTTGCTTCACATGAGCTTCTCATCGATTCTCGGGACTCGGGATCGGGTCTCGGAGGCTCGGGATTGGGTCCCAAGGTCTCGGGGTCGATTCCGAAGCATCGAGTCATCGTTCCTTTACTCCGTTGGCTCCAAAATGTGTATGTATAGAGTCGGAATCGCTCCAACTCTTCCAAATCGGTCTCGGGAACCTGAAACGAACTAAAGGAAGCATAAGAAGCCCCTAAACCGCTCCCAAGGAGCGATTCCACAAGGAAATGGGACCAAAATACTACGAAATAGGCACTACAAACTACACTAATCAGTGACGCGGCAAGGTGTCCCACTTGATTCTCCAAATTCTTGATCGCATTATCCTTAGCTTGATCATTCTTTTGCATTTGAGCCATCATAGAGTCCTAAGTCTTTGCCATCATCTGCAACATATCATGAAGCTCAACCATTTCATTAGAATTCGAAGAAGAAGAAGAATTACCTCGAGCTTGTGCGGAGGATTGGCCAAAATTCTACTGACTAGCACCGAAATTCTGATGAGAATTCCCGAAATTCTGATTAGTATTGCCAAAATTTTGTTGATGTTGACCCGAGTGAGGTCGCTACTGATAATTTCCCTGATTTTGGAAATTCCTTTGATTACCAAAATTCTGCTGGTTCTGAAAATTGCTTGGATTCTGGAATTGCTGCTTGTGCGGGGGCACATAGGCTGGTTAATAGGCGGGTTCAAGACATTAGTACTCCTGTAAGACAAAGAGATGCATCATAGCCCGGTTGGTTCATATATGGATAGCGCGGGCGAATAGAATGAAAAGCATTCACTTGTTCTATGGAGCCTAGACAATCCTGAGCTTGGTGGTCCGCGGCACCACAACGAACACATGCATAATCTTGCATGGCATGTACTTGATGCATGCCCCCTCCCCCTTGAGAATTCGACACTTCAAATGCATCAAACCTCTTAGCCAAAGCGGCTAATTGAATAGCCACGGCATTAGAGGACCTACTTTCACCGGAATTAGTCCGAGTATTACCTCGTGGATTACCCCATCGGGAGTGGTGAGATGCCATTTCTTCTATTGTTTGCCAAGCCTTATCATCATCCAGGGTACATTGGAAACGCCCATTACATGCCGAATCAAGTGTGCTCCTGCAATCATCATACAACCTGTTATAAAATTGGTTACAAAGAAACCAAATCTAAAAACCATGGTGCGGGCATTCCTTCAAGCTTCTTGAACCGCTCCCACGCTTCATGAATATTCTCGTTCGGAGTTTGACGAAAATTGGTGATTTGACTCCGGAGCATGTTCGTCTTTTGTGAAGGATAATAGTGCTTGTAGAAAGCAAGGGCAAGAGAATTCCAATCGGTGATCCCCTCGGTGACTTTATCAAGGTCCGTTATCCACTCCCTAGCGGAATCCCGTAGTGAGAACATGAAGAGCATCTCTTTGACTTCTTCTTGAGTTACCCCAGCCGGAAATGGAATCGTGGAGCAATAATCAGTAAAAATCCTCATATGCTTGTGAGGATCCTCCTTAGGGTCACCAACAAATTGATTCTTCTCCACCAAAGTGATAAAGGTGGGTCGAATCTTAAATGTACCTTGAGTGACAGTTGGTCGTTTAACCAACTTAGGAAGAGCAGTTTGCTCGGGCTCCGAATGACTAGAAAGCTTCGGCATTTTTATAATCGGAGGTGGTGCTAAAATGATCTCGAACTGAGATTGATCTTCCGCTTCAAAGGACTGATTCTCAGCTATAAATTCGGTATGAATAGCTTCCAAAGTCTTGAGATCAGGAGCTGCGGAAATCTCTCTCCAAAATTGTCGTCGCCTACGAAAGATTTTCTCGGGTTCAGGATCGAACGGAGTAAGCTCTGATGACCGAAAAGACCTGGGCATAAGCAAAACTACAATAGGAAAGTGAGATCAATCTCAAGGAGTTTTAATTCCTTGAGACGAAAAAGAGCAAAAAAAGAAACAAGCTAAAAAACAAGAAAAACCGTCTCCCCGGCAACGGCGCCAAATTTGATATGGCGATAGTCGCATCACCAAATCAAGTTATCCTAATACTACTAACAAGAAGCTAGTGGTAAGTAGGGAATCGTATCCACAGGGAAGCGGTTGAATTCGTCTAATAGCTATGGCGATTCTAAGATGCTCTAAACGTTTGGTTTGATTGATTTAGCTAAGACTAGAAATACGTAAACAAAATATGAATAATCAATTAAAGGAAAATCTAGGGCTATGGGTTCACAATGAGTAGACAAATGATCATGCAAGAATAAACGATAAACACACAAACATGCTAGTTGGCTATAATACGCCCTCTCGGATCGAAATCAACTTAGGAAGACACTAACGGGCTCTCGCTACTTATTAGGCTTCCTACCGAATCACATGCGGGTCTAATCTCAACTCGGCTCTCGCACATGAACTGAAATTTTCCTAATTCGATTAACAAGTTGTGGCCTTTAACAAATTAATCGTCTTTTAGAGCATGTAAACAAGGCACTAGCATATATATGAATTCATCAAATATCCAACAAGAACTTAAATTCTACCCATCGATCCCCCTTGACCATAGTAACGGAATTAGCTACTCAAAATTAAATTGACACAAAATAAACAATTGATAATGAAACGCATAATGATCGATATGGAAAAAGGAAAACTAATAAAATCAATACTAGAAATGAAAATAAACAATTAAGAACATAGAAGATGAATAGGTAATATGAAGCTAATTGAAATGATTACCGATTGGAAATTGTAGCAAGAACAAGAGTAAATCTTCCAACTAGAGAATGAAAAGAGTAATATTATTCTAATACTAGGCTTAGGGTTCTTAGGAATGAAAAAAGGGTACGTTCAAAACTAATACAAAGCATCCCTATATAGCCAAAGAAAGAATTAGCTGAAAAGACACTACAGCTATGTCGTCCCGAATCGGGATAGTGGCCGTCCCGATTCGGGATTAAAGTCGTCCCGATTCGGGACAGCTGAAAAATCCACTTTTGCCCAATTTCTTCATTTTGCCGTGAGTGAGGCAATAGGGACGACGTCCATCCCTAGGGATGAACCTCGGGACCAACAAAAAGGACTCCTCTAGTCTTCTAAACTTCATGATATGGTTCCAACTCGACTCGGGATCACTTCATGACATCCACGCAACCTCGATAGCAACACCTAGCTTGTGGATAAATAGTCACCGACCTCCATGTGAGCCATGATGAAAGGGAAAAGGCGCCTATATCGCCTATTTTCCTACGAAACCAACAAAACACTACAAAACACACTAGAGGAGAAGATTAGTTCCCAAAACCGCTCCTAAAAGCGCATTTAACACGATAAATACATGGGAAAAAGAGGATAAAAGCATATAAAATATTAACACATCATAGTCTTAAAGAGATTTGGGAGATATTCAACAACGATTGATTAGTCATATTTATAATATAGAATTTCTTAAGTTTATAGTCTTAAGAACTTTTTTTAAGACTCAAAAGAGTTTTATTTGGTTGATATCTAATGATGAATGATTACTCTAATTTATAATTTTTCCATGTGGGATAATTTACTGTTTTAAGAGCTCTTTTTAAGACCCAAAAAAAATATCCCGTACATGATTAGCCTTATTTATAATATAGAATCATCATCTTATTTTAATTTTTTCGATGTGGGATAATTTTGTGTTTGTAGTCTTATTAAGAGCTTTTTTAAGACTCACAAGTTTTTTTTGGTCGATATTTAAAAGTGTTATTTCATGGGAATAATCTCAACTATGCATGTGCTTCTTAAATTAATCCAAACTATATAAGTAATCTCATTTTAATGTAAACTACGCCTTCATTAACCTCACTTTGCTACGGTTGACCGCCTACCTGTTGAACCTCTCTTATTCAACTCTTTCTCTAACTCTTCTTCTTCTGATTCACATTTCGTGTTCATTTTCAGCAATTGATAAATAAATAAAAACTGAAAATTCATCTTCCATTTGTTTTTCAATTCGTCTTATAGATGATATGAAAAAAATGTTTTTATTATAATTTTGGCTTTCACGATGACTGCAACGGACCTAATAAAACCCTAGAAAGTTACAACAAGTTACTATGACCGGTAATAACAGGTCATAATTTCATACATGGCAAAGTGAGATTAATGAATGTGTACTTCATATTAAAATGAGATTACGTATAGTTTGGATTACTTTAAGAAACACACGCATAATTAGGATTATTTTCATGAAATAATCCTATTTAAAAACAATGATTACTTTTAATAACATCACAATTTTTCAATGTATGATAATTACTTACGATTTATAATCTTAAGAGCTCTTTAAGACTCAAAAGATTTTTGGTGGATAACGAATGGTTACTATTATTTATAATATAGAATTTCATCACCTTATTAATGAACTGTCGATGTGGGATAATTTTGCTATTATTTGTATTGAAGGTGGTTACTTTTATTTATATACTCCATAATAGAAATTCATCATCTTATTATAATTTGTCGATGTATGGGATAATTATTGGTTGATGTCACCTTATTTGGAAGTTTTTTGATGTCTAAGGCAAATTATGATATATACAATTTCATCACCTTATCACAATTTTTTTATTTAATGTATAGTCTTAAGAACTTTTTTAAGACTCAAAAGATTTTTGATTGATGAAACTTAATATTTTTTCGAATGTAGGATAGTTTTACTTAAGTTTATAGTTTTAAGATATTTTTAAGACTCAAAAGATTTTTGGTTAATATATAAAAGTAAATGATTACTCTTATTTAAAATATAAAGTTTCATCACCGTATTATAATATTTCAATATGAGATTATTTTTATTTAAGATTGTAATCTTATTAAGAGACTTTTTAAGACTTAAAAGTTTTTTTATTGATATTTAAGAACGAATGATTAGTCTTTATTCATAATATAGAATTCATCAACTTCTCATAATTTTTCAATATGAGATAATTTTTTTAAGTTTAAGTTTCCTATTTCCTCGTCATAATTTTTCGATGTGGTATAATTACTTATAAAGTCTTAAGAGCTCTTTTTTAAGACTAAAAGAGTACACGATTACTCTAATTTATAATATAGAATTTCATCACCTTATGAGTATAATTTTTCGATGTGGGATGATTTTAACTTTGTAGTCTTATACTTTCTCCGTTCCAACGAATTGTATACATTTGCATTTTTGACACTATTTATAAGTAGAATGAATTTTCGATATAACTTCTAATATATAAGATCAAATATATTCATGTGGGATCTTGTTTAAATTGTCTAATCGAATACATTATGAATATCAAATTTTCAGAACTTTTAGTATATGTAACTAAAGATATAGACAAAGGAAAACGAGTATCGACATACGTGCATAAAGCAAACGTATACAAATGGTTGGAACGGAGGGAGTATATTAAAAGTTTTTTTAAGACTCAAAATTTTTTTTGTCAATATTTAAAACAGAAGGATTACTCTTATTTATTATATACATCATAATTTTTCGATGTGGGATAATTTAAAAGTTTTTCTTGGTCGATATTAAAACCAAATGATTACTCTTATTTATAATATAAAATTTCATCACCTCATCATTCGATGTAGGATAATTTACTTAAGATTTATAGTCTTAATAGCTCTTTTTAAGATTCAAAAGATTTTTGATAGATATCTAAGAACGAATGATTACTCTTATTTATAATATAGAAATTTCATAACTGTATTATTGATTGTCGATGTAGGATAATTTTACAACTATTTTATGTAATAAATTCATCACATTTTTTTGAACAAGTAATATGAAATCTATACTCTAATGAACACATTTTATACCACGAATCTACTTATTTCATTTTAATATTTTTTTACGATAATTTTTTTTAAAAATGAATTTTAAAGGTTTTTACCTGAAATTGTAAAAATCACATTATTATAATAGATTAAATATATATTATAATAATTAAAATATTCTCTAGTTGATTTTTTATTATTTATAATACTTTCCTAATTTGAGGTTTGATGAAACGGACCAATGAGATCGCTCGAAAAAAAACCTAATATATATATATATAGGTTCATGTGAGAATCACTCCTTCAATGAGAACCGTGAGAAATATAATATCAGTCAATCTCACTCGTTGGATTCTTCAAAAAATTTCAATTCCATCAATTAATCACAATTGCTTGAGCATTCAACCCGTAAGGTCGTAACTCCTCCTTCTACAAAATTCTTCGACCCGTAATCCTTTAATCCATAATTCTTCAATCGACCATTGAATCCGATTTTCAATCCATCAATTTTTCAATCGACTTTTCTTCAATCCATCAATTCATCACAATTGGGTATTGAACTCCAACAACCTAAGTAACTTTTAATTTTTGTTTTTAAATTAATTATTTATGAGTTAACTTATTTGATTAAATTCATTATTTTATCACAATAGTAATAGTATTATTGTCGGAAAATATAATTAGGAGGTACTGGGTTCGAATACCCACGCTTGCATTTGAAGTATTTACGTAGCAGTCTAATAAATATTCTTCCTAAATTTTAATTTTGGAAACAAATTTCAATTTTATTCTCATTTTTTTAAAAATGTTTTAATTAAGGTAACATTTCGTTTTCATTCTCAATTTTTTTAAAAGGGTTTAATTGTGGAAATACATTTCAATTTCATCCTCAATCCTTTCAATTAATAACTTGGATTTCAATTTTTTTCTCAATTTCATTCAATTTTAGCATTACTCTTTTTCACTTTTAGCGTATTATTTTTCAATTTCAATTTTAGCATACCATTTTTTTCTATTTTAACGTGCCCTTTTTTCTATTTTAGCGTACCCCTTTTCAATTTCAATTTTAGCGTACCCTTTCTCAATTTTAGCGTATCCTTTTTCAATTTTAATGTACCCTTTTTCTATTTTAGCGTACCATTTTTCAATTTCAATTTTAGCGTACCCCTTTTCAATTTTAGCGTATCCTTTTTCCATTTTAGTGTGCCCTTTTTCTATTTTAGCGTACCCTTTTTCAATTTCAATTTTAGCGTACCTTTTTTCAATTTTAGCCTACCATTTTTCTATTTTAGCGTACCCTTTTTCACTTATTTTATCGGTTCAATATTTGTGTCTATTATAATAGCATTTTCTTCCGTGAATTGTTCCGTCACAACCACATTTGAAGAAACGTAGGATACTGTTGAATTAACTTGATGAACACTTGTATCAGTCGCAACAATTTCTGAATCCATTATAGTGCTGAAATAATAAGAAGCAGAAAAATTAATTTGTCAAGCCTCGGTAAATTCATCAATCGATAAAAAATATACTCCATAATCTATTTTAGTGTACTTTTTTTAGAATTCTACCAAGCAATCAAACAACAAAAAAAACAAAAAAATAAGTTCTAAATTCAACATCAGGATATTTAATGGATGGCTCGATCTTCAATGCCCATTCAATGGCTCGTTCACATCTTTCCTCAAGAAACTGCAACTCGCTACAATGAAAATCTTCAAGATCAAAGAGTGCACAAGTGCTTATAAAAGGGTCAAAATAACAATTAGATGGAGATAGAAAACATTGTCATTACGTAAAACTTACCTGGGAAGAAGCAACAATATCAGCCCTGTAGCTTCTGTCTTGGGCAGTGGCAAAAGAAATTGGAATTCGAAACTGAAATCAAAACCCTAACCCTAATTTATTCAGATTAGATAATAAACCTCGTTTAATTGATTTGAATTTATGAATGAAGCTTAATCTGCGTTTTCTTGATTTTTGGTGAATTTTGTTGAAATTGTTCTTCAATTTTTGGTGAATTGATGAAGAAAGGGGGAGAAGGAATAGAGGGAAAGAAGAGAGATCCTGCCAACTTCAATTTAGATTTCACTTAAAATAATAAAGGCTGAAATAAAGGGTTCTCACAGTTCTCACCATAGTATGAGTTCTCTCTCTCTTTCTCTCTCTCTCTCTCTCTCTCTCTCTCTCTCTCTATATATATATATATATATATATATATATATATATATATATGTTGGTATGATGGCATACAAGTGAAGTTGCTAACTTGGTTTTGCTATCCCACATTGGTAGATTTGGAAGCTTAGCTCTTCTTTATATTGCTCCCTTGTTTTGTAATAATTAGTTGTGTGACAAGAAGGCTAGTGGGCCTTCTTGAAGTGTGTTGGGCTTGCTAGTGTACCACACACGTGCGCGCTCGCCCGGCTTGGCTCGGGCTTGGGTTCGGGTGGAGCACCTGCGGTGTGGGCTGTGCCCGACTTTTACTCCTTTTTCGCGGCTTACATTCTGAAAACTATATTATAACTTGTGTCGCGAATCAGAAAAATTGAGATAATATGGCTGTTGTTTCAACTAAATTTGCTGCCGATTTATCTTAATTAGAACCTCTAGATGGGTTGAATTATAAGAGGTGGTCTCGAAAACTTTTAATGTTTTTCGAGCAATTGGAAATCGATTATGTTTTGTTCGAAGACGCACCTGAATTAATTGTTGTGTCTGCCGCGGCCGAGGCCACACCTCCTCCCGTTGCCACGATTAAATCAAACGAGGAAAAAATTAAGAAATATGATAAAGATAATAAGGCTGTTAGATATCATCTTCTTAATCACATGACCAACACCCTTTTTGATTTATTCATGGTCCATAAATCTGCTAAAACTATCTGAGAGTCTTTAGATAAAAAGTATGGGGCCGATAATGATGCAGGCAAAAAGAAATATGTGGTGGGTCAGTGGCTTGGGTTCCATATGGTAGATGACAAACCTATTATGGAGCAAGTTCATGTTTACGAAAACTTGTGTGCTGATGTTGTCAATGAAGGGATGAAACTAGACGAGGTATTTTTAGCTAATGTTTTGTTAAAGAAGTTTCCTGCGTCATGGAGTGATTATAGGAATCATTTAAAACATAAGAAAAAAGATTTATCACTTCAAGAGCTTATAAGTCACATGAGAACTGAGGAAGCTAATCGGTTAAAAGATAGGTTTGTCCTTTTGTCGTCTGTCTCTACCAAAGCTAACCTTATTGAAGCTGGGGGGTCCGTCTCATGGCAATAATAAGGGAAAAAATAAAGTGGGTCAGAGTCAGGGCAAGGGTCAAAAAGGGAAAGGTCAAGGTGCCAAGGAAAAGAATCAAGGAAACTCCACCAAACCAGTTCCTAAGATCCATAAGCCGAATCCAACCCTGGTGTGCTATGTGTGTGGGCAGACGAGTCACAAAGCATACCAGTGTCCTCAAAAGAAAGGTGGTTAAGCCGCTCAAGCCAACATAGCTGAATCAGATGGTGATATTATTGCTGTGGTGGTGGTTGAGGCCAATCTTGTGGCGAACGCAAGTGACTGGGTTCTGGACACAAGAGCATCAAGACATTTCTGTGCCAACAAGGAGCTGTTCGTTGAATTTAAAGATGTGGCTGATGGTGAAAAGATTTACATGGGTAACTCTTCCTCTGCGCTGATCACAGGAAAAGGCAAGGTCTTTCTTAAACTAACCTCTGGGAAAACTCTTGCCCTTCATAATGTTTTGTATGTCCCTACTTTGCGTAGAAACCTAATGTCTGGTGCCTTGTTAAACAAAGTTGGTGTGAAACTTGTTTTTGAGGCTGACAAGGTTGTAATGTCTCGCAACGGTGATTTTATGGGCAAGGGTTATCTCAGTGGGGTCTTATTTATTTTGAACATTGACTCTTCTACTATTAATAATAACTCTTCTGCTTCTGCTTATATTCCTGAGTCTATTGATGTTTGGCATGCTAGATTAGGTCACGTGAATTATGAATCGGTTAAAAATTTGAAAGCAATGTCGCTTATTCCTTCTTTAACCACCAAAGTCTTCACTAAATGTCCTAGTTGTGTAGAGGCTAAGTTTACTAAGAAGCCTAGTAAACCAGTTAAAACTAGACATACGAGTCTTCTCGAGTTAATTCACACTGACCTAGCTGACTTCAAGAGTACTATGAGTAGAGGAGGTAAATTTTATTATGTCACTTTTATTGATGATTACTCAAGGTACACTAAAGTGTATTTACTTAAGAATAAAAGTGAAGCTGAAGAGATGTTTATTAAATACAAAGCTGATGTAGAAAATCAACTTGACAGAAAGATTAAAAGAGTCGGGTCTGATAGAGGTGGTGAATATAGCTCTAATTACTTAGTAGGTTTTTGCGAGAAAAATGGATTAATTCACGAGACCAGTCCACCTTACCAACCTCAGTCCAATGGAGTAGCTGAACGTAAAAACATAACTTTAAAAGAAATGATGAATGCTATGCTTTTAAGTTCTAGCCTTTCTGATGATATGTGGGGGGAAGCAGTGCTTTCAGCTTGTCATATTCTTAACAGGGTACCTCATAAGAAATTATACAAGACACTCTATGAATTTTGGAAGGGTTATACCCCTAACTTAAGCTTTCTTAAAGTGTGGGGGTGTTTGGCTAAAGTTGGTTTACCGAGTTTTAAGAGGCCTACTATAGAACCTAAGACATATGATTGCATTTTCGTTGGTTATGCTCAAAACAGTGCTGCTTATAGATTCATGTCATTGAATGATTGTTCTATTTATGAGGCAAGAGATGTTGAGTTCTTTGAGCATGTTTTTCCTTTAAAGAAAGTTGTTGATTCACCTCCTAATTTGTCTGATGTGCCTGTTAACCCTGTTGATAGTTTTATGCATGCTAGTAGTAGTACTATTGATGATCATGTTAGTGAACCTAGAAGGAGTAAAAGGCCTAGAATTGAAAAGAATTTCGGAGATGATTTTATCACAACCTTCTTAACTGAAAATGCGCTTGTGGTGATTGTGCTTGCTTTGAATTCGTGTCTGCCTATTTAATAGAAGATGACCTAAAAACGTATGATAAAGCTATGAGATCCATAGATGCTATTTTTTGGGAAGAAGCTATTAAAAATGAGTTAGATTCTATTGCATTTAATCAGACCTGGGAATTGACAGATTTACCTAAGGGTAGTAAACTCATTAGTAGTAAATGGATTTTCAAAAGGAAACTGAGACCTGACGGTACAATAGAAAAGATTCAAAGCTAGACTTGTGGTGAGAGGATTTACACAAAAGAAAGATATTGGTTATTTCGATACTTACTCACCTGTGACTAAGATATTGGTTATTTTGATACTTATTGCTCTGGCTGCTATTCATGATCTTGTTGTTCATCAAATGGATGTTAAAACTGCTTTCTTGAATGGTGACCTAAGAGAATAGATTTATATGTCACAACCTGAGGGGTTTGTGGTAAAGGCTCAAAAGAGTAAGTTGTGTAAATTGAGAAAATCACTATATGGTCTAAAATAAGCACCTAAACCGTGGTATTCACAACACTTTGATTGAAGATGGCTACATAACCAACAATTCTGATTCATGTGTGTATTCCAAGATGTTTGGATCAGACTGTGTGATTATTTGCCTATATGTTGATGACATTCTAATTCTTGGTAGTAATTTATTTGTTGTAAATAAAACCAAACAATTTTTGTCTTCACTTTTTGAGATGAAAGACTTAGGAGAAGCTGATGTTATTCTTGGAGTCAAATTGATCAGAAACTCATCTGGAATATCCTTAAGTCAATCTCATTATGTTGAGAAAGTGTTGAAGAAATTTGATAGTTTTGATGTTACACCCGCTAGAACTCCTTATGATGCTAGTGTACCTCTGCGTAAAAACTTGGGTGAAAGTGTATCCCAAAAAGAGTATGCTAAAGTTATAGGAAGTGTGATGTTTCTCATGAACTCTACTCAACCTGACATTGCTTATGATGTTAGTAGGCTAAGTCGGTATACACATAACCCTGATAATGAACATTGGAATGCCCTTTATCGTTTACTAAGATACTTGAAATGGACAGTTAATTCATGTCTACATTTTGGTAAATATCCTGCTGTGTTAGAGGGATTTACTGATGCGAACTGGATTAAAGATAATGATGAAACAAGTTCTACAAGTGCTTATGTGTTCACTTTGGGAGGAGGAGCTACATCGTGGAAGTTTGCGAAACTGACTTGTATAGCAACCTCCACCATGGAGTCCGAGTTCATTGCTCTTGAGCTGGCAAGTCAAGAAGTAGATTGGTTGAGAAACTTACTAGCTGACATACCAGTGTGGGGGGGACAGGTTGCACCAGTCTCCTTACACTGTGATTGTCAAGCAGCCATCAGCATTACTAAGAATGATGTCTACAATGGTAAGAAAAGACATATCCGGATCAGGCATGTTGTGGTGAAACAATTCCTGAAAAATGAAGTGATTGCAATAGACTATGTGAGGTCTGAACGCAATCTTGTAGATCCTTTCACAAAAGGGTTACCGAGAAGAGTAGTTCTCGACGGGAATGGGGCTGAGATCCTTAAGTCATTAGAGTATGAATCTTGATGGGCTCAAAAGCTTACATTCCTATGGTGATACATGATCCATAGCCAGTTTTGGTGGTGCTTTGAGACGCACTTGATGGATTGTGTGAGAAAATAAAGGTTGGACTTATGTCCTTAATGGCTTACTTGAGACGTGTTGTTGAGAAGCACTAAGCCACCTACGTGTGTGTAATGGTTTAGCCGCCATCTAGTTGAGAGTGCAATTCTCACTAGAACACTCACTAAAACCAAGGTAAACGCATGGCTTTAAAAGCGTTGCAGTTTGAAATTGCGGAACGATGACTTTTTGAAGGTATGATATATGTTGTAGGAGTCTCAACCGAAGCTCAACTAGGAATTCAAATCGAAAAATATTCACTAGTTGTAAGTAAGTTGTTGCCTCACTTTACTAAAACGTCAATTCAAGCCGAAAGACATTGAACGTCTAAGTATCTCGTCCTTCCTTACCCAGATTTTTTCCTTCTTCTCCCTCTTCTTCTCTTTGCCATCAGTGGGGGATTGTTGGTGTGATGGCATACAAGTGAAGTTGGTAACTTGGTTTTGCTATCCCACATTGATAGATTTGGAAGCTTAGCTAGTCTTTATATTGCTCCCTTGTTTTGTAGTAATTAGTTGTGTGACAAGAAGGCTAGTGGGCCTGTTATGAAGTGTGTTGGGCTTGCTAGTGTACCACACAAGCGCGCGCCCGCTCGGTCCGAGCTTGGGTTTGAGTTTGGGTGGAGCACCTGCGGTGCGGGCTGTGCCTGACTTTTACAATATATATTGATTGATTGATTGGAGAATTTCATCGTATTATTTTTTGATGTGGGATAATTTACTTAAGTTTATAGTCTTAAGAGTTTTTTAAGACTCGAAATATTTTGATTGATATCTAAGAACAAATAATTAGTTGTATTTATAATATAGAAATCCATCACCTTATTATAATTTGTCGATGTGGAATAATTTAACTAAAATTTGTAGTCTTATTTATAATATAAAATCATCACCATAACTTATTTTAATTGTTTCGATGTGGGATAATTTTAAGTTTGTAGACTTGGACCTTTTTTTAACTCAAAAGTTTTTTAAAAACAAATTAAAAAAAGACTACAAATTTATGACCTCATCATAATTTTAAAAAAAAACAATGATATAGAATTCCATCATAGTTTTAAAAAAAACAAAAGTTTTTTTTTTGTTTTTGTTGGTTGATATATAAAAACAAAATGATTACTCTTATTTAGTAGAAATTCATAACCTCATCATAATTTTTCGATTTCGTGTGGACAATTGCTTAAGTTGGTTGATATCTAAGAAATATTTTTTATTAGTTTTATCTATAATATAGAATTTCATCACCTTATTATAATTTTTTTTAAGTGTAGTCTTAACCACTTTTTTAAGACTCAAAATATTTATGTTTGATGAAACTTTATAATTTTTCGAATGTGGGATAGTTTTACTTAAGTTTATAGTCTTAATATATATTTTAAGACTCAAAGATTTTTGGTTAATATATGAGAGCACATGATTACTACGGAGTATTATTTATAATATAAAGTTTCATCACCTTATTATAATTTTTCGATGTGAGATTATTTTTACTTAAGTTTGTAGTCTTATTAAGAGACTTTTTAAGACTTAAAAGTTTTTTTTGATTGATATTTAAGAACGAAGAATTAGCCTTATTTATAGTATAGAATTCATCAACTTATCATAATTTTTCGATGTGCGATAATTTGTTTAAGTTTATAGTCTTCCATCAGCTCTTTTTAAGACTAAAAAAATATATCATTACTCTAGTCAATCAATACATATATAAAGGAGGAACTTTTTTATCGATGTGATTGGTCCGTAGCATCAAAACTCAATTTAGGAAAGTATCATTAATAATAAAAAAAATCAAGTAGAAAATCTTTTAATTATTATAATAATATATTTAATCTATCGTATTAATAAAATCTTAAAACCTTTAAATTTCATTTAACAAAAAATTATCGTAAAAAAATTATAAATATGAAATAATTAGATTCTTGGTAGAAAATACTTTCATTTGAGTATAAATTTCATATAATTTGTTTCATATTATTTGCTCGAAAAAGTGATGAATTTATTACATATAAAAATAGTAAAGTTATCCCACATCGACAAATTATAATAAGGTGATTAAACACTGTATTATAAATAAGAGTAATCACCTGTCCTTAGATATCCACCAAAAATCTTTTGAGTCTTGAAGAATTCTTAAGATTAAGAATATAAACCTTAATTAATTATCTCACATCGAAATTTTTTGATGAGATTATGAAATTTTATACTATAAATAAGAGTAATCATTGTTTTTAAATATCGGCCAAAAAAAAATTTTGAGTCTTAAAGAAAACTCATAATAAACTACAAACTTAAAATTATCCCATATCGAAAAAATATGAATAAGATGATGATTCTATATTATAAATAAGAATTCGAAAAAAAAATTAAATAAGATGATGATTTTATATTATAAATAAGAATAATCATGTGTTCTTTTTGGTTATTAAATAGATCTCTTAAGACAGTAAATTATCTCACATCAAAAAAAATTATGATAATGAAATTATATATTATAAATAAGAATAATCATTCGCTCTTAAATATCACTAATAAAAAATTTTGAGTCTTAAAAAGTTTCTTAACAAGACTACAAACTTAAGTAAAATAATCTCACATCGAAAAAATATAACAAGGTGTGACGAAACTCTATATTATAAATAGGAAATAAGAGTACTCAATTATATAATAAAGCTACGAAATTCTATTATACAAATAAAAGTAATCATTCCTCCAAATTATGATGAGGTGATGGAATTGTTCATTATAAATAAGAGTAATCATTCGTCCTTAAATATCAACCAAAAAAATTTTAATCTTAAAAAAAATTCTTAATAAGACTACAAAATTAAATAAAATTATTTCACATCGAAAAATTACAATGAGCTGATAGAATTCTATTATATAAAGTAATCATTCGTTCTTAGATATTAACCAACAATTTTTTAAGGTTTAAAAAGGCTTCTAAGACTATAAAATCAAGCAAAATTATCTTACATAAAAAAATTATGATGAGGTGATGAAATTCTATTATGTTAAGAAGTATAAATTAGATTAATAATTCATTCTTAGATTTCAACCAACAATCTTTTAAGTCTTAAAAAATGTTCAGATAGAAGAATATAAACTTATGTAAAAATTTTCACATCGAAATATTATGATGATGTGCCGAAATTCTATGCAGTATTATAAATAAGAGTGATCATTCGTCGTTAGATATCAACCAAAAATCTTTTGAGTCTACTAAAAAAACTTTTAAAACTATAAACTTAAGTACAAAATTGTTCCACATCGAAAAGTTATGATTAGGTGATGTAATTTTATATTATAAATAAGAAGATTAATCATTCGTTCTTATATATATATATTTATATAATCTTTCAAGTGCTTAAAAATTACTTATGACTAGGGCTGTGCACCGGTCCGAACCCGGCCCGACCCGGACCGGACCCTGTTCGACCCTGAACCGGAATGCTAAATTTTCCCGACCCTGACCCTGACCCTGACCCTGACCCTAAATCAGTAAACATTGACCCTGAACCGACCCTGAAAAATCCGGGTCGGACCAGTTTGACCCTGTTTGGTCTTCGACATGTACTGTAGACAAATACAAAGTATACAACAGCAGTCAGCAGACATTCAGTGCTGCTAGTTTGCTACAGATTTAATTGCTTATGTCTTCATAGTTCAATCTCACACAAATTAATAAACCATTCAAAGAAATTAATGTAAAAGTCCACATGTCCAAACAACAAATTTACAAAACTTTCGAATGTTCAATAACTAAAATACTAAGAGTCCAAAACCAAGAATTAAAACTGTAACACCCGCTATTTTTCCCAGCATATTTATTCTTTCCGTTAGGACTCCGTCTTAACTCTGTCACTTTTCGGCCTCATATTTCATCATTTTACTAAGCTCTATTTTAATTTTTGAGTTTAATGATTCTTACTTTAATTTTAAAGACTCTAATTCTTTTTAAATTCATTTATTTGGTTTTCTTCGTAAACTAATTAATTTTCCGCAAGGAATTCTATTTCTCTTCGAATTGACGTTTTTTAAACTCGGATTTAAGTTATTCCTTTTCCTAAAAATGTTTGAATACGTTTATATAATATTTTCAACTAGTAAATATTTTTATTTACAAAAAATTAGTCGTTAATGATTTTATTACGAAGCTTCGTGAATAATTATTTTCTTACGCGAGGTTTACTCGAATTGCTTTGAAATGCTTTTAACTATTTTACGATTATACTTTTTATCAACTTATAAATTATTTGAGATCATTTCCTCACATATTGGACCGACAAAGCTTCTTGTCACAATTTAACTACGTTTTATTAATACGTTTCATTTTATCACGTTAAAACGTAAACGTAAGATTATTTCTTTTCATTCATTGATGCATTATTATCAAAACTCTTCGTACTCTCCCTCACTTATTTTGGCCGGCTGTTTTGTGGCTAATCTCACCTAGTTTTCATCTACATTTTAATGCCATTCATTCTTGCATAAACCATCCTTCTCTTTCATTCATTCTTTTCAAAAAATAATATTACAACATCATTTTCCTTCTTCATTTCTGGCCGTGACACTCCTCTCCCCTCCTAGGCTGACTTTTGCTTAATTCAAGCCTCAATCGCATCATTTTTATCGTCAAAATAATCCTCTTTCCGATCCCTTCGTTAAGGTAATAAACGATGTTGTTTTCGATCGTTATTTACCTTGATTTTGTTAGTTTTTCTCATGGTATTTTTCTGCCATCATTTTCGTGTTTGGTAGGATTTGTGGACGATCCCGAGGCCGACGAATATATAATCGATTCAGACTTGGAGTAGAGGTAACGTCGATGTTACTCGGTATTTCATGATTTTAATTGAGTATTTGCATGTATATATTTTTATATTTTATTTTGGCAATATATGTATGGCATATAATCTGGAAAAATTTTAAAAGTTGAAAATTTGCATGTTTCGATATTTTTATCGCTTTTACGAGATTAACGATTAAATTGTTACTTTAATTTGTAAAATCGTAATATTCGGCCTAAACATGTAATATATGTCTATATTCTTTAAAAATGATGTTATTGATGATTTTTAATAATTTAGTATTTTTCTGATATTTTAAATATCGATTATTGAATTATTACCGTTATCGGACAAAAACGATTAAAAGCCGATTTTTAGTTCCAGTACTTAAACATTTTATTTTAATCTGATTTTTGAGGTGGTGAAACTTTCTGATGAAATAGAATTTTCTGAATTTGTTTCATAATTTTTCGGAATTGTTAAGTGGATGAATTAATTAATCACTTTAAATCATCGTTTATCGTTAAAACCGTGTTTGTCGTTTAAATTCTCGATTTCTGGTCTTTGGTTTAAATCTGGAAAAATTTTGATTCTGATGATTTCATATTAAAATGTAATTTTATGATTTTTGGTGCTTTAATAAAATGTTAGGAACGATAAGTTTTATTAATGGTATCGTTAATTGTGAAAACAGGTTTAAAAGACGGTTTTAACGAGATTTATTAAATCCGGAATTTTTGGAAATCTGGAAAAATAGTATTTTCTGGAAAATCATGATTTTTAAGCTTAATAATAATTTTTGGATATTAATACTTAAATCGTTTTGTAATTACTATTTTTTATTAATCGTTATTGTCGAGATTGGACGATTAACGAGAAAACGCTTTAAAAACCGAGTTTTAGAATTCTGGAAATTTTCTTTAATGGACAGAATGTCCATAAATATATTTTACCTATTTGACGTAATTTTTGTACTATTTATTAAAGTCTTTAATTAATAAGTATTGATTTTCGGACAAATTGTGATTTATCGTTAAAATGCTTCATCTTACCTAAAAGAATTATTTTTCCAGCAATTTTGAAAGTATTTAAATCTGAAACTTTAAAGAGTTAAATCATCCCTTAACATACTCTAAATATATTTGTTGGTTTAATTAAATAAAGACGTCCAAATATTTAATTAGATGTTTGCCGTAAAATCCTATTTATAATTTTATTGTCGAAACTAATAATAATTAGGAAATTTTAGCTTTATAACTTTTGAAAACACCCTAATTAGTAATATTAAAATGTTTAAGACATTTTTAATCATTTTATAACGCTTATACGGTATTTTAATAATTTCATAAAATTAAATGTTCACTTTGGTAATTAATATCGTTAAGGCCGAAAGTATTAGTTTTATAAATCTATATCGTTTACTAAAAATGTGATGTTAGTATAAACTAATATTTTCGCTATTTTGATATGATGCTATTTTTGGTAAAGTTTCTAAAAATAGAAGTTTCCTAAAATAGAAAGTTTCCTCTTTTGGGAAGTGGTCATTTTTCCTTTTGTTCTCTTATTATTTATAATGATTATATCTTTTGAATATCGATAATGACTTTGTTTTGGAGTTATGGAATAAGGATAAGTGTGGGCTTAGAGTAATACAGTCTGGGAAGTACGTTTTTGCCATCAACTATAAAGCCGGTGTGCCCATTTGGGGCACATTTGGTCGTTGAACTGGGCGTAGTTTCGCCCAGGAGAGTGTGCATTGTGCTCTTAAGCTAGATATCGCATCGTGTTAGTCGCCGTCAGTTGAACTGGATACATTTGGTATCCAGGAGGGGTGTATACAACTTAAACCAGGACCTCGATGCACGCAGTCCTGTCATAGTTGAGTTGCCTATTTAGAGACTGGATTCTGTTATGAGTTAAGTTTACAGTTCTCGAAGCTAGTTTCTAGTATTATTCCTAGTGAAAGTCTAGCCTTGTGTACACTAACCGAATATCCATAACGCCATTTGACTTTTTTATTTGTTATCGATATAAATTGGTTTACAGGTTGGCAAATATTTTTATGTTTCTTCGGAAACCCATTTTAATATTTTGGTTTTGGCGCTGAAAGCTTATTTTAATATGCTGTTTTACTGTTTTCCATTTTTAATATTTTTCCTATATTAGTAATTACTCCCTCCGAGTTCCTATTATTGTCCCACTTTCCTTTTTGGGCTGAGTTTGATTTTTGTCTCACTTTCCTTTTTAGGTCATCAATGTGTGGTTCACAATTACTCTCCCATTTCTCTCTCTTCCTCCTTCTTTTTTCAACCATTCATTTCCCCTTCCTTATTTTTCACCCCAAAACCTTATGGGACAATAATAGGAACTCGGAGGGAGTATTATTTTAAAATCCTGTTATACGGCTGGGAGAACGTTGACGTTGCTCCTCACTGATTGTGACTGTTATGTTTTTAACATGACAGGTATGCATGTTTCCATGTGTGGGCTAGCGGGCAGACATGATCCTTGCTCGATTAATTTTGATAATTATGTTTTGTGGATTGTTAAACCCCTTTGTGGATTTATTTAATTTTGACCATTTTATTTAGGGCCTAATGTTTGACTTTGCTATTTAAATTTTTATCAAAACATAGTTACAGCGTGTTATAATCCCGACTCTACAGTGTTTCCGCCACTGTATCGTGTTAGAATTTCTAGGGGATTACAGTTGGTATCAGAGCATCACTGCTCCCGACGCTTACACACCTGAAATTAGGGAAAAATACCAGTAAATTATTTAAACAGTAAATAAAAATATTATTAGAAATGGGTAGAAACAGATAAGGACTTAACTGTTAGAATTATCTGTTCCTGAACTCAATGATTAGCATTGAATATTTGTTTTATATGTCGAAGAAAATGATGAATGGACAAGATGCTGACATGATGCTGCTCCAGATCGGGACAAGACCTACTTAGCACTCTCAACGCCTGCTGACTTGAGTGGACAACTAGGTGCTCCAAGAAAGATTTCGATAATGACTTAACTCCGGTTCAGTTTACTTAAGCTACAGGCAAGATGATCAAGAGTAGATTCATGTTCCATGATGTCGCAGTAAATCCAGATGGAGCGACCCATGACTTGCGTGCTCGTTCCTCTACAAGAAGATGAAGTAATTCATTTTGGATCCCCTCGTGAACTCTGCAGGCCCGAAGATTCTCCTCTGGTTCAAGAACTTAGTAATATAGGGTCATCGACTCCTTTCTTCCTTCCTCTATTTCTTCTAATTCATCTCTTTTATATTCTCTTCTTCATCCGCTTGGTGAATCCTTGTTATATTCTTCTGCTCTACCATCTTTCTCTTGAGATTCTTTGGTTAGACCGAATTTTGTCTTAGTGAACCCGTGAGAAGTTATAGATGTTTGAGGTTTGGTCAACCCTTGTTACGTGGTTTGAGGATTGTGAGTTATACCTTGTTATCTATCTTAGTAAGCTTTTAAGGATCGATTTGAATGATAAATTGTCGATTAATGGAATTAGGTTGGTACTTAAAATTTTGAACCTTGGGTTATAGGTTACTTGATTATTTGGAGGACTTAAAGTTGGATAATCTATTGAAGTAGTAAGAGTATATCATATTTGATGGATACCTAGTACCTAACCTGGAACCAAACTAAGGGTAACTGATAATATTACTTTGGATTCTTTACCTAATGCTTATTTAATGGATGCATCGCGAATATTTGGGATCATAGAATATTGTTTAAGGTGTTAGACTGAGTGTTGTGGTACCATTGAAGGTTTTCATTAATGTCGTTAGAAATTTTGGTTGACATAGATTACCCGTATTTCTTAAGGATTGGATCGTTGATCGTCGTTTAAGGTTGTAACCTATGAACTTTGGAGTTGAGTGATCTAACTTGGGATAAATTGTTGTTGTCCCTAGAGAAGAGAACTATCTTGCACAATCACAGTTTGGTTTTATTGTGCTGTTTTGAGGAATATTATAATACGGATCATCTTAGTAGGACTGTTATAGCCTTAGACCAACGAGATTGTGGCTTCGTTGAGTTCACAAATATTTTAGTGGTTTCTCTTTTACGATATGAAATTTGATGGAATTTTCTGAAACCTTAGTCGAATGACGTGTTCGAATATGTGAGTATCTGTCGTTACTTGTCAGTCTGAGTGTGTTTAAGGTTTAGCGTACTTTACTAACCTCTGTCTATTGATGATGTTAAGAATATGTTGATGATCATTCTTGAAGTTTCGTGTCCGAACATTGTTAATTGGTGGATTTTATTTAGTGTTCCTTACTCGATAAATTTGAAGTATATCTCGAGTTAAGACCTTATGAGCTTTGAATTTATGAGCCTTAGTGATTACGAGTTTGGGTATGTTTTGATAACCGTTGGAATCATAATTAATGGATTTGTCTAAAGTATTTGTGAATTCTTACCATACTAATTGAAAGATTATATAAGTAGGTAAGACTTAATTTTGGAGGTGGTGACAGTTGATAATTTTGGAGGTTGTAGATTGAGTAGGACCACCCAGTACCGATGTTAGACTGGGCGTTATGTGATGGGAATTAGGAACCCGTGTTTGTGGGAGTCGTGCTAGGAATCTCGAGATGGTTAATTTCTTCTATAATCCTCGAGAGTTTTTTTTTTTGACTCTCAACTCCATCTTCATTTCTGCTTCTATTGAATTCTGTTACCTCATCAGCTGCTAATCCATTCGACCTTTACCGATTTTGAAAGCTCTTATTTTTAAATATTTTTTTTATCCTTGTTCTATTTATCCGTTAATCATTTTTCGAACTTCCTATTTTATAAAAAGTTTGACTAGTTTAAAAAAAATGGATTATCTTAAAATTTTAACATTTTCAGTTATAATTTCTAGTTGTGAAAATCCCCATTGTGTAAAAAGTTTGACTGACTTAAACTTTTCGGATATCGTGAAAAATATTTTTGAGTTATAATTTAAGAACTTTATACTTCACTTTTGTTTTATCTTTGGTTGATATTTATATTAAGATCTGTTTCAAAATGCCTTAATAATTTATTTTAAATTATTACGAACTTATTTCAATTTTTGATTTTCAAACGATCGGAATTTTATAAAGACTTTCATATTTCCAAAAACTTCGATTTCTATATGATTATGACATAAAACGTTTTAACATTGTCGAAATTATTTTGTATGTTCAAATTTGATAACATTTTTGAAAACTTTCACAATTACTTTGATAACATTTCCGAAATATTAACATTTTGAAATTAGTTTACGTTTTATTGTTGGTGGACTTTTGAATCTGTTATTGAAAATTTTTGACGAATGGTTCGATTTTTACTGACTACTTTTGATTTCTCATAACTAAATTTTGTTTCATCAGAAAAGGAATATTATCGAATTTCTTAATCAAAATATTTTACTTTTGTTTTGAAAATATTTTGGTTATCCTATTTCCTTCGAGTTTGTTTACAAATGTTATTTAACGTTGTTATTTTATCAAATAACTTTACTTTACGATTTCATTAATCAAAAGATTTTAAACTTCGGGTTGGTTAGCCCAATTCTTCTTGGAATAGATATTTGTCTTCGATTTCGTATCACTTTGAAGGTTGTAAAATTTTCTTTTGAAGCAAATTTTTATGCAAAAAATTGTATCCTCGCCTTTTCGAGGGGGGTAATCTTGTTTCTTTTCTACTTATTCTTAGTTTCGAGGACGAAACTTTTTTTTAGTGGGGAGGATTGTAACACCCGCTATTTTTCCTAGCATATTTATTCTTTCCGTTAGGACTCCGTCTTAACTCTGTCACTTTTCGGCCTCATATTTCATCATTTTACTAAGCTCTATTTTAATTTTTGAGTTTAATGATTCTTACTTTAATTTTAAAGACTCTAATTCTTTTTAAATCCATTTATTTGGTTTTCTTCGTAAACTAATTAATTTTCCGCAAGGAATTCTATTTCTCTTCGAATTGACGTTTTTTAAACTCGGATTTAAGTTATTCCTTTTCCTAAAAATGTTTGAATACGTTTATATAATATTTTCAACTAGTAAATATTTTTATTTACAAAAAATTAGTCGTTAATGATTTTATTACGAAGCTTCGTGAATAATTATTTTCTTACGCGAGGTTTACTCGAATTACTTTGAAATGCTTTTAACTATTTTACGATTATACTTTTTATCAACTTATAAATTATTTGAGATCATTTCCTCACATATTGGACCGACAAAGCTTCTTGTCACAATTTAACTACGTTTTATTAATACGTTTCATTTTATCACGTTAAAACGTAAACGTAAGATTATTTCTTTTCATTCATTGATGCATTATTATCAAAACTCTTCATACTCTCCCTCACTTATTTTGGCCGGCTGTTTTGTGGCTAATCTCACCTAGTTTTCATCGCCATTCATTCTTGCATAAATCATCCTTCTCTTTCATTCATTCTTTTCAAAAAATAATATTACAACATCATTTTCCTTCTTCATTTCTGGCCGTGACACTCCTCTCCCCTCCTAGGCTGACTTTTGCTTAATTCAAGCCTCAATCGCATCATTTTTATCGTCAAAATAATCCTCTTTCCGATCCCTTCGTTAAGGTAATAAACGATGTTGTTTTCGATCGTTATTTACCTTGATTTTGTTAGTTTT
This sequence comes from Agrostemma githago, assembly GCA_958450325.1. Classification (NCBI taxonomy): domain Eukaryota; kingdom Viridiplantae; phylum Streptophyta; class Magnoliopsida; order Caryophyllales; family Caryophyllaceae; genus Agrostemma; species Agrostemma githago. Next base: position 53,345,043 of record OY288239.1, read on the forward strand.
TCTCATCGTATTTTTCTGCCATCATTTTCGTGTTTGGTAGGATTTGTGGACGATCCCGAGGCCGACGAATATATAATCGATTCAGACTTGGAGTAGAGGTAACGTCGATGTTACTCGGTATTTCATGATTTTAATTGAGTATTTGCATGTATATATTTTTATGTTTTATTTTGGCAATATATGTATGGCATATAATCTGGAAAATTTTTAAAAGTTGAAAATTTGCATGTTTCGATATTTTTATCGCTTTTACGAGATTAACGATTAAATTGTTACTTTAATTTGTAAAATCGTAATATTCGGCCTAAACATGTAATATATGTCTATATTCTGTAAAAATGATGTTTTTGATGATTTTTAATAATTTAGTATTTTCTGATATTTTAAATATCGATTATTGAATTATTACCGTTATCGGACAAAAACGATTAAAAGCCGATTTTTAGTTCCAGTACTTAAACATTTTATTTTAATCTGATTTTTGAGGTGGTGAAACTTTCTGATGAAATAGAATTTTCTGAATTTGTTTCATAATTTTTTGGAATTGTTAAGTGGATGAATTAATTAATCACTTTAAATCATCGTTTATCGTTAAAACCGTGTTTGTCGTTTAAATTCTCTATTTCTGGTCTTTGGTTTAAATCTGGAAAAATTTTGATTCTGATGATTTCATATTAAAACGTAATTTTATGATTTTTGGTGCGTTAATAAAATGTTAGGAACGATAAGTTTTATTAAAGGTATCGTTAATTGTGAAAACAGGTTTAAAAGACGGTTTTAACGAGATTTATTAAATCCGGAACTTTTAGAAATCTGGAAAAATAGTATTTTCTGGAAAATCATGATTTTTAAGCTTAATAATAATTTTTGGATATTAATACTTAAATCGTTTTGTAATTACTATTTTTTATTAATCGTTATTGTCGAGATTGGACGATTAACGAGAAAACGCTTTAAAAACCGAGTTTTAGAATTCTGGAAAATTTTCTTTACTGGACAGAATGTTCATAAATATATTTTAACTATTTTACGTAATTTTTGTACTATTTATTAAAGTCTTTAATTAATAAGTATTGATTTTCGGGCAAATTGTGATTTATCGTTAAAATGCTTCGTCTTACCTAAAAGAATTATTTTCCAGCAATTTTGAAAGTATTTAAATCTAAAACTCTAAAGAGTTAAATCATCCCTTAACATACTCGAAATATATTTGTTGGTTTAATTAAATAAAGACGTCCAAATATTTAATTAGATGTTTGCCGTAAAATCATGTTCATAATTTTATTGTCTAAACTAATAATAATTAGGGAATTTTAGCTTTATAACTTTTGAAAACACCCTAATTAGTAATATTAAAATGTTTAAGACATTTTTAATCATTTTATAACGCTTATACGATATTTTAATAATTTCATAATATTAAATGTTCACTTTGGTAATTAATCGTTAAGGCCGAAAGTATTAGTTTTATAAATCTATATCGTTTACTAAAAATGTGATGTTAATATAAACTAATATTTTCGCTATTTTGATATGATGCTATTTTTTGTAAAGTTTCTAAAAATAGAAGTTTCCTAAAATAGAAAGTTTCCTCTTTTGGGAAGTGGTCATTTTTCCTTTTGTTCTCTTATTATTTATAATGATTATATCTTTTGAATATCGATAATGGCTTTGTTTTGGAGTTATGGAATAAGGATAAGTGTGGGGTTAGAGTAATACAGTCTGGGAAGTACGTTTTTGCCATCAACTATAAAGCCGGTGTGCCCATTTGGGGCACATTTGGTCGTTGAACTGGGCGTAGTTTCGCCCAGGAGAGTGTGCATTGTGCCCTTAAGCTAGATATCGCATCGTGTTAGTCGCCGTCAGTTGAACTGGATACATTGGGTATCCAGGAGGGGTGTATATATACTACTTAAACCAGGACCTCGCTGCACGCAGTCCTGTTATAGTTGAGTTGCCTAGTTAGAGACTGGATTCTGTTATGAGTTAAGTTTACAGTTCTCGAAGCTAGTTTCTAGTATTATTCCTAGTGAAAGTCTAGCCTTGTGCACACTAACCGAATATCCATAACGCCATTTGACTATTTTATTTGTTATCGATATAATAAATTGGTTTACAGGTTGGCAAATATTTTTATGTTTCTTCAGAAACCCATTTTAATATTCTGGTTTTGGCGCTGAAAGCTTATTTTAATATGTTGTTTTACTGTTTTCCATTTTTAATATTTTTCCTATATTAGTAATTACTATTTTAAAATCCTGTTATACGGCTGGGAGAACGTTGACGTTGCTCCTCACTGATTGTGGCTGTTATGTTTTTAACATGATAGGTATGCATGTTTCCATGTGTGGGCTAGCGGGCAGACATGATCCTTGCTCGATTAATTTTAATAATTATGTTTTGTGGATTGTTAAACCCCTTTGTGAATTTATTTAATTTTGACCATTTTATTTTGGGCCTAATGTTTGACTTTGCCATTTAAATTTTTATCAAAACATAGTTACAGCGTGTTATAATCCCGAATCTACAGTGTTTCCGCCACTGTATCGCGTTAGAATTTCTAGGGGATTACAAAAACATCAAAGATTCTCAGCAAACATAGATCGTCGTTGCATCGTTCAAGCTCATCTTCTCATAATCTGTAATAGAAAAAACCAAATAAAAAATAACTTTAACATCAATAAAGCCTTTAAGTTAATACTACGAGTTCAACACAAAATTAGATAAATTAAACATATTCAAGCACAACACGAAAAAACTTGTTACCTTTCTCTAATTTCTCAAGTTCGTCCAAGTTCTCTTCCATGTCAAGTTTTGATTCAAAAATTGAAGCTCGAATCCAATCTTGTGCACATATTTGAACTTGCACCATCTTAGAAAACTTAAAGCAAGAAAATAACTTCATCAATACATTACTAATGTATCTTTAAGTGGATAAATATTCTTTACCTTTGGCGTTAAAGAACTTTTAAACGCATCAAGAGTGCGACCTCCAGCACTAAATGCAGATTCCGATGCTACCATAGATATTGGCATAGCCAAAACATCTCTAGCCATATGTGCCAAAATAGGGAATCTAATTGCATTTCCTCTCCACCAAGTTAGTATATCCCTCTCTTCATCATCTCCTTTTTGCTCATTCAAGTAACGATCAAATTCGCTTCTGTAGACATCCGCATTTGGCCTGCTAGTGTCTATAGCAGTTCCTGACAAAACACCCGATGATGATCGGACGGAAACGTAACTTAATATACTCGAATGGACTCGGAATCAAAAATATCCGACATGAGCATTTATCGGAGTACAAATCTCTCAAAACCGGCCTCAAATCCAGGCCCAGTGGGTCGATTCCGATAAAATAAGACTAATTTGGGCCAAAACCGACACCAAAAATAAAAACTGTCTTTTGGCGACCGGGTCAAAACCCGGTCAAAGACGAATCCGTCACATAAACCAGCCAAATACAAAACTTCTAGAACAAGCGCCCAATCAATATTTCAAAATTCAAAAAAGTCAACTCTTGCCTAAAATGGCTCGCCAACCTGATCCACTCGATCAAGTGGATTGACCTCACTCGATCGAGTGGAGCCACAAAGAACGATCATTCCCTCTTTTTCAGGGCACTCGATCGAGTGCACTAGGGCCACTCGATCGAGTGACCCTAGGTCGAGGGGTGTACTCTATAAATACCCCCTCAAACCCTTCACAAAAATCAGATTTTTCCATGCTTTAGAAACCCTACATTTTCCAACCTAAAGCCCTACACTACACAAGACACACTACTCTACAACCCTAAGCAAAAAACCGAGTCTTTATCTCTCGCAAACCGATAAATCATCCCTACACACACACCATAACTCAACTTGCATCCTCGATACTCCCGGGCTCCCGTCGCTGTTACGAGTCTGTTCCGAGGCCATTTTTAAGCATGTATGTTGAGGGTGTCATCAACCCCTTTTCTCTCTTTTCTCTTCCTATATATATATACATATATATATATATATAGAGAGAGAGAGAGAGAGAGAGAGTCGAGATCGGGTGAGAACTTATACTATGGTGAGAACTGTGAGAACCCTTTATTTCAGCCTTTATTTTTTTTACTTGAAATCTAAATTGAAGTTGGCAGAGTCTCTCTTCTTTCCCTCTATTCCTTCGCCCCCTTCCTTCTTCAATTCACCAAAAATTGAAGAACAATTTCAACAAAATTCACCAAAAATCAAGAAAACGCAGATTAAGCTTCATTCATAAATTCAAATCAATTAAACGAGGTTTGTTATCTAATCTGAATAAATTAGGGTTAGGGTTTTGATTTCAGTTTCGAATTCCGATTTCTTCTGCCACTGCCCAAGACAGAAGCTGCAGGGCTGATATTGCTGCTTCTTTCCAGGTTAGTTTTACGTAATGATAGTGTTTTCTATCTCCATCTAATTTTGACCCTTTTATAAGCACTTGTGCACTCTTTGATCTTGGAGATTTTCATTGTAGCGAGTTGCAGTTCTCCATCTTGATGAAAGATGTGAACGAGCCATTGAATGGGCATTGAAGATCGAGCCATCCATTAAATATCCTGATGTTGAATTTTGAACTTTTATTTTTTTTTGTTTTTTTGTTGTTTGATTGCTTGGTGGAGTTCTAAAAAAAATACACTAAAATAGATTATGGGGTATATTTTGTATCGATTGATTGAACTTACCGAGGCTTGACAAATTAATTTTTCTGTGTCTTATTATTGCAGCACTATAATGGATTCAGAAATTGTTGCGACTGATACAAGTGTTCCTCAAGTTAATTCAGTAGTATCCTACGTTTCTTCAAATGTGGTTGTGACGGAACAATTCACGGAAGAAAATGCTATTATATCATACACAAATATTGAACCGATAAAATAAGTGAAAAAGGGTACGCTAAAATTGAAAAAGGCTACGCTAAAATTGAAATTAAAAAAGAGTACGCTAAAATAGAAAAAGGGCACACTAAAATGGAAAAAGGATACGCTAAAATTGAAAAGGGGTACGCTAAAATTGAAATTGAAAAATGGTACGGTAAAATAGAAAAATGGTACACTAAAAGTGAAAAATGGTACACTAAAAGTGAAAAAGGGTACACTAAAATTGTACTGTAATTGAAAAAGAGTACGCTAAAACAGGAAAAAGAGTACGCTCAAATAAAAAAAAAGGTACGCTAAAATTGAGAAAGGGTACGCTATTATTGTGGAAAATGTTACAAAGGCGGGAGCGTTACCATTTTTCCATTAATTAATTTTGTCACTCTGCTCTTTCTTGTTGATGGAGCAGGATTATGAGATTGGGTGAGTTTGCCGGATAAGCACTTGTTGATTTCTTCCGATGTCCATACTTCTATCTTTGTCTTATTAGTTCACTCAGGGATGTGGTTTCTCAGTTTGTCATGCTATGATTTGTTCATGCAGGTCCACTATTCGAGACAAGATTATTCCTCACGCTGTATCATGGTTCAATTATAATAAAATAATGAATTTAATCGAATAAGTTAACTCATAAAATAATTAATTAAAAAAAAAGTTACTTAGGTTACTGAGGTTCAATACCCAATTGTGATAAATTGATGGATTGAAAAAAAAGTCGATTGAAAAATTGATGGATTGAAAATCGGATTCAATGGTCGATTGAAGAATTATGGATTAAAGGATTACGGGTCGAAGAATTTTTTAGAAGGAGAAGGAGTTAGAACCTTACGGGTTGAAGGCTCAAGCAATTGTGATTAATTGATGGGATTGAAGAATTTTGAAGGATCCAACGAATGAGATTGAACATTATGATCTAATGGCTCATATTATAGTTCTCATGGTCATTGAAGGAGTGGTTCTCACATGAACCTAAATCTATGTGTATATATATATATATGTATATATATATATATATATATATATATATATATATATATATATATATATATATATATATATACATATATGTATATAGAGAGGGGTTAACATAAGGACACCCCTCCCTATAAGTCCATAAGTCCCATTATTAAGCATTGGATTGGAATAGGATGAAGGGTTGAGATTGATTAGTATAGGGTAAAGTGCATTAACTAACTACTAGCATTAAGTGTTAATAATCAATTCCTAGAAACAATAAATATTTCTCTCTCATACAACATCTTATTCTCCTCTCTCAAAAGACACTTAACCCAATGTTTTCTTCCTTTAAACCAGCATTCATGGTGTCTCATCTTCTCCATTGTAGTTGAGAATTTGATTTTTGTTGGTACTATGTTGTAAACCTTCTCATTTATGTATTGAAATTTTAATTCATTATTTTTATAACTCCAACTCAATTGTTCTAAGTGCTTGTAGAGGGACCTCAACTTTATCTATCTGTCACTTCAATTGTTTGTGCTTGTAACTTCAACTCCGTTGTTTTGAAACTTCAACGTCCACAATTCTAGGTGTTTTTGATATATAATTTATTGTATTTTTCGTTATTGCTACAGTATAATTTTATTGATGTGAAGTTACAAAACATATGAACTGAAGTTACAAATTTATCAGTTAAAGTGACATTATAAAGTAATTGAAGTTGCATATTGACCAATTAAAGCGAAGTAAAACCATCATTAATTAGATAGATTGATTTTTCTTTTTTCCAAGTTAATCTCAACCATCCTATTTCCTTAATCCAAAGGATGAGAGTAGTTTTTTGGGTAAACCAAAACACATATATTAATGTTGAAAGGTAGTCAATAATATGAGAGTCTTATTTGTTATTTTTGATATATAATTTATTGTATTTTTCGTTATTGTTACAGTATAATTTTATTGATCTGAAGTTACAAAACATATGAACTGAAGTTACAAAACATATTAACTGAAGATACAAAATATGTGAAGTTACAAATTAAACTCAGAGTGACGGATGGTGAAGTTTCAAAACAGTTGAGTTGAAGTTATAAAACAAATGTATTGAAGTTTCAATACATACACTTGAATGTTTACAACAGTACCAAAACGGATATTGAGTTACACGGATAATGATTAAAATTACACTAAATCTGATTAAAATAACACTATATTTGATTAAAGTTACACGGATATTGAGTTGAAGATACACAAAGTGTCACTTGTCTCATCATCTTCCCACATCTTCATCTTCGTCTTCATTTTCACTTCTTCATCCTCATCAAAAAATCTACAATTAACAACTGAACAATATAGATATGATTCAACAAATAAACAATCATACAAGTCACTTTATTTCAAACTTCAATCATCTCAACCATCAAAAAAAACACTAGATTACAGTATAAAATCTTACCATAAAGATCTCAACCTTCAACAAACCCATTTCATCACAGCATTTTCTTTACATAAAGATCCGATCTTTACCATATTTGGGTGATTTTAGCATCTGGGTTTGTCATATTTTCCTTCACTTTTACGTGTTTTATGAATAAATTAAACTTCAGATGAAAAATCCCGAAACCCTAATTGAAACTTCAGATGCAAAAAATTAAAGTTTTATGAATAAATTAAACTTCAGATGCAAAAAAATCAATTAAGGGATTGAAAAATATTAAGCATAAATAAATCAATTGAAGTTTTATGAATAAATTAATTAATAACAGCAAAAAAAATAAACAAACCTCATTAGCAACCATTGATGTGCATAAATGACGAAGAGATTTTGGAGATTGATGATGAAGAGATAATTCTGGAGCAATTGGATTTTTTAGGGAAAAAGATGGTGGATGAATGAAGGATGGAGAAAGAAGAGTGTTAATGAAGGATGAATATTTGTCAGATTAATTAAAATAGAGGGTGGGAAGAGTGTTGAATAAATTTGGTGGGAATATAGAGGGTGGAGAAAAAGAGGTCAATTTAATAAGCACATCTATTTTTTTTTTTGAAAAATAAATAAATTCACCTAATCTCAACCATCCATTGCTTTTTTATCTAAGGGTTAGGAGTGAGACTTATGGACTTATAAAGACAAGGGGGGCTTATATGATCCCTTCTCTATGTATATATATACATATACATATATATATATATACATCATATACATACATATATATATATATACATATACATATATATATACACATATACACACACACACACACACATATATATATTGTACTATATTACTATTGTTATTAACATACTAACACTAACTTTTTGTCGCATTTTAACTTTCATTCTTCTTATTGTCAATTTAATACCGCGTATATATACATAGTAGTAAAATTTCGGGTCGAACTCGTTTGACTACGACTACCGCTCCAAGTCCGTTTAATCCCTTTACAAGTCGCGACGGTGGTGGCACCTTTTCGAGGAGCGCGGCCCCAAGCACTTTAGGGCGTAACGTGATCGTGGTCGTACGTAGTTGAACGCGTTCGATACCATTTTCGAGATTGGTACTGAACCCGTTGACGCTAAACCGAGCATCACATAATCCGTAAGGATTATTATAGATGTCGTAACGTGGAGGGAATTAATTTCGTCCTAATCCGATTCAAAATGATTTTATCACACTCTTTTCTAAAATGTCGATGCCGGTCTCGTAATCATAAAAAATGTTACAGGTACAAAAAACCGAGCCGAATATAAATTATGCCATATTTATACTCGACTCGGTTGACAATCGGTTTTAAACAAAATAAAACTCGTAACGGCCACCTTTTACGAAACTAAGCAGCAGCTCAAACAGGAGGCACTCGATCGAGTGCCATAGCACACTCGATCGAGTAGCACTCCAAAAATGAGGCAGAAGACCTGTGACAAGGTCACTCGATTGAGTCCTGACCATGACTCGATCGAGTGGTCCCTTTTTGTACTAGGACGTGAGCTCCTAAGCGTCATATAGCCTCGTCAACTATGTTACGACTTCGGTCGATACGTGTAAAGTCAATCACGTGCCTACATTTTCAAAAACCATGCATCACATTATATTCTAGTCACCTTTGCGACTTTGAGCCACGTCTCACAAGACTAGTCCTAAGTTGACGACTTTTTAGTCGTATCCAATATAGGACGAGTTGAGACATTTCCATTTCGCTATGGTAAGTCGGGACAAGACTTCAAGGCCCGGGATCGAGCTAGGACCACGCTACGACCCCGTACGCAAGTGCGTATTAAAGTCTTCGTCCTCCGTTTAATGCACAACATAATGTGTATTTAATCGAAGTTCGTCCATTTATTCTAATTACGGTCTAGCGTACATTTTCTATTTACGGGTCCGTTTATAGTTAATGTTTCCCGTTTTCTAATCCGATTATTATTTTATCGCTCGTTGTATTGTAAATTTTGGGTAGTATTCCGCCCGTGTAATTTGTAATTTATTTACGAGTTTTCTATTTTGGATGTTTGCCATTTATTGCCTTAAATGAACATCGCATGCTAAACAACTCCGACGATAATTTAGATGCATTAAATGACGTAGTTCACACGTAATTCACATGCTTAGCCAAAATATTGGTTGCATAACATTTAGTCATTTTACTAACGCGCATACACGAACACGAACGATATCTTAGTAGAAGCCGCTAAGAGCCGGCGGGGTTGGGTGTCCTTTGTGGGCTTCCCAACACGTACCCTCACCCCTTACTCAGAACCATGGTTTCCGGATGGCCGAAACCATTGGCACACGAAATTCATTCGATGCACGATATCCGATAACTCGGCGTCGATATCGTACGTAATGCAAAGGGACGAACTCATAAGCTCTAGCACTAAAAGCGGGTCGTGATTTGTGCATGAAGCGCCTAAGTGTAGAGTGAGTTCGAACGGGTCCGAATTCCCATAAAATTCGGTGGCGACTCCAGCTTCGACTTAAATTTTGACCTGAGATCAATCTTACCACGAGATTCATTCGCCTCCCCAAACCCGCGCGTGGCCGCGTAGGGGTGGACCTACGTCATGTCCACAATTTGGTGACTCCGCTGGGGATACCTGATGTACCACTAGTCATCGGGGTTCCTAGGGTGAGACTCGAAAAGAAATCGTTCGATTAATAGTGTACGCGCATTAGATTAATGATTTATGCATGACCCAAAATTTTCCCGGGCCGGTCACTTGTGACCGACGTCCCACAATACCACGATGCATTCCTAAATGGTCGAACTCGTATGGGTTTCGCGACATGTCCTAAGACCAATTCGACTTAGGGAGTCCGTCCTGATTTACGAGAAAGCCGTCGTTGTTGGTATAGACCCAATTTTGACCGACCGAGACTTAGCGTAAAGCATACATGGTGTCGTCATTTTGCTTGCGTGACTATGTGCTACTTGGTTTCCGTCTCATTTTTTTCAAAAACCATCATTTCAAAAATGCATCTTTCCAAAATACCAAAATTATGAAATACCCGAAATACCGTCCGTTTCAGGACACATCTTTTCAAAAATATCCAATTTTCAAAACTCTGAATACTGTCGAAATTTAGACTGATGATTTGACTCAAAAGTAGCCTATTTTCTAGCCGGCATGCTGTCCATTTCAAAATTCGAATTTCCGATCCACCATTCGATTTTCGAATTTTCAAAACTCCATTTCGATTTTCAAAACCCTCGAGATCTCGTTCTCGATTTTCAAGTTTTCGGAAATTTATTTTCGAATTTCAAAATTTTCAAAATTCCAAACATTCAACTTTTCAAAAACCTTCCTTATTATAGGACCTACCGTTATCCGTGTGTCGGGTCTTTTCATAGTTTGTCAAAGGTTTGTAGCGTCGAAACTCCGTCGATCTTACATCACGAGTTTCCTCCTGGCCTTTCCCGAGTCAGCCTTATTTGACAAGGCACGACCAACCCGCCTAGGGCATACCCATACAAAGGAAAGTCCGCATATACACTCGAGTCAAAAAGTCTGGGGAAAAATCTCACGTGGACCTTCCTTCAAACGGGACAAGGCCCACAAAGCCGAGTCCTAAGGAAGCCACACCACCCACGAGTCATCCGTCGAGGTGTCTTTCTCGAGTCTTTTTCACTGGTTCTTTTCTTTTCGTCGCTCGGGATGTAATTTTTGATTCCAAGATCTGGGTTCGATTTCTTATTACACGGTGTTCTTACAGACAGGCTGCCGTCAACCAGACATAGAAACAAGATGGAAGCATCTTTGAACAATCTGAAGGCCTTCGTGGATGCCATGATCGTCAAACAGACCAATATTGAGACGGAGCTAACAGCAATGAGGGCTGACCAGGCGGCCGTCGTCGGTCGTCTGACTGTGGTGGAGCAAGGGACTCCTATGCCGAGGCCACTGGGCCCATAGCTGACCTAGTTAGCGCAGTGCGCCGACTAGAAGAACAAGTTCACTTAGCTGGGAGTAACAACATCCATCGGGAAAATAGCCGTGAGTACTCCCCGGTGAACGACAAGCTACCCCCAAACCTGAATCTCACAGGATTGCCAATGTTTGAGGGAACCGAAGACCCGTTACTACATGTACGGGCCTTCAAAGAATTCATGGCTATCAAGGGAGTGAATTCTTCGATGTTCAAGAATCTTTTTGCTGCATCCCTTGAGAAGCACCCACGGGCCTGGTACTATAGGCTAGACCCGAAAAAATACCCTACTTGGGATGAAGTGACTACGGAGTTTGCTCGGAACTATGCTGACAACACCGAGATCCAAACCACAATGCGCTCTTTGGAGGTTATGGCCCAAGAGCCCAAAGAAGGTTTTACCAAATACCTTCAACGCTGGAGGGCCGAAAGCGTGAAACTGGTTGATAAGCTCAGTGAGAAAACTTTGCTGGAGGCTCTTGTCAAGAATCTCCTCCCCTCCTACCGGGTTCATCTCCGGTACGCTGTCATACCCAATTTCACCACCCTTACTGAAATGGGTACGAGGATTGAAGACGACCTGAGGTTAGAGGGCCTTACTAAGGCCTCTAGCAAAGGATACCAAGAGGCTTCCTCTTCCACTACTAAGCCCCAAGCTGCAGCCCACAGCATTTTCGACGCGGTCAATCTACTAGATGCCCCGTCCAAGAAGAACACCTCACCTCGGGTTTTCACTGATATAGGTACCACCTATACCTATGCCTTACAAAGGCTATCCTCCAAGGGCCTAATCCAACCGATAGGCCCAACTCCTGAAGTTCTGGTCGAGCAACGCTCCAAGAACTATAATGTCCAAGCTTATTGCCAATACCAACGAGGCAATGGGCACGTTACCGAAAAGTGTTGAAAGCTGAAACACTTGATCCAGGACTTGATTGAGAGCGGTAAGATCCCGCTCCCTGGAGATAAGCCAAGTAACAAGGAGAACCCTTTCAGCTCTCATGCCATCTTTGCCGGGGAGGTGATTGATTGCTCTCATCTTATCTCTCCATTTATCCCGCAAGTGAACGGGATCTGGTTCGATGATGAGGACGATGTCTACCTCGCTAAAGGGGAAGCTGTCCTCATTACCCCCGAGGAGATTCGAAAGGCTAAATCTCGAGTCTTACCAGTAACCATCTTGGTCGTCCCTATCAAGCCACTAGCTCTAGCGACACCCTCATCCCGACAACCGTCACTGAGCCACTCAGGACGGAAGTCGCCCCTGAGAAGCCGATCGCAGAAACGGCTCTCGTGAAGCAACTAAAGAAGACCCGAGTTGACCTTACTATATGGCAACTCCTAGTTAGCTTACAAGAACATTGAGAAGCACTCACTAAGGCTTTCGATCAAATTAAGATCGACTCTCTGATTACTCCCGCTGAAATGGTAGCCACGATCTTGCCCCACTTGAAGGGCCCAACCAAGGAGGGAGGCCCACTAATCACCTTATCAGAAGCCGACTTGCCACCATTCGGGGCCTCTCATAATCTGGCCCTATACATCACGGTGATTTGCCGGAGAAAATATATCCCGATGACCATAATTGATTATGGGTCGGCTGTAATGTCCTCCCCTTGAGGACCGCCAAAGCCCTCGGTATTACCGAGGCCGATTATGCTCCGACTGCTCAGACCATCCAAGCTATTGATGGGAGCCCAAAGCCGGTAGCTGGGGCCGTAGAACTAATTGTTATAATGGGCCCAATAGAAAAGGAGCCGGAATTCCAGGTGATCGATGTCACCTCTTCCTTCAACCTGCTCCTAGGGAGGCCATGGATCCACGTTGTCAAGGCGGTATCCTCTACTCTCCACCGAAAGATCAAGTTGCCCTTACATGACAATGTTATTACTTTGGAGGCAACCCCAATGACTGTGGCTACCTGTAATGCCATGGGCCGCACGGACCTCTGGGGGTTCGACTTCGTGGAAATAATCGAGGAGGAGTACCTTTTCAGGCCCTACTTCACAACTAACATCGACACGATGCTACAGAACCTGGGGTACTTACCGGGGGCTACTTCCCGACCCGATCTTCCAGTTGGGAAGATCATTGAGGTCCTTAAGGACGAAGACTCTCACTTCAGCCTTGGCTATGCCGCCACCCCGGGCAACGTTGTTCGAGCAGGAGTTGAAACGGCCTGCAACATTATTAAGAGTATCTACTTGAGCCCTTACAACCCACGGTTGACTGACTACTTTGTCACACCGGTATTTGGGGCTGTTTAGGTTGGTCTGTACCAACCCAGTGCTGCGCACCTCGAGACCCAATTGGCCCGGAACTGCAACTACATGCCGGATGATGTGTTCGCCCTCATCCAATCTAATGGAGCTGACAATGCTGAGCCCACGCTGGGGCTACTTTTCGAGGAAGACACCATAGTCCCGACTCCAAAGAAAAACCTGGTCAACCTGATTCTCCGCATCAACAAGTTTGACCCGACCAAGCTAATCTCGGATGTTGGCTCCGAGACAGGGAACAAGGCCTGGAGGAAGACTGTCAAATGGACTGACAGTCAGGGAAGGATCTACAAGCTGGTCGCTGGAGAAGGAGATATGCCTGAGACTGAGTCCGAGTCTAAGTCGGAGTCTGAGGTCGAGTCTAGGGGGTCCGGTGCTAGAGTCACTCCTGTAACCCCTCTCCCTTTAGTTACTCCTGCTGCTGGTGCTTCGGGGTCTGTCCCGAGCGCCTTACCTATCCCGCCACTTACCAATGATCAGATGGCTGCTCTTTTCGAGCTGTTTTTAAAGTTTTTAATTAATAATAACAACCGTTCTGCTTACGACTTGTCTCTTTTTAATTCTAGTTTTAAAAATATTTTGTGCAATGACATTGAGAAACCCGACGAACAGGTATCCTTACCTCCACACCTGATCGAGCAACTGGAGCAAAGGGAATCCCGAAATCCGGTAATCAAGGAAACCGAATCCATTAATGTGGGAACAACCTTAGAGCCCCAGATACTTAAGATAGGGTTATCCTTAGATCCCGAGGAGAGACAACAATTCACGAACCTCCTCCAAGAATTCAACGATGTCTTCGCATGGTCCTATATGGACACGCCGGGGATAGACCGGGAAATAGCCGAGCACCACATACCAATTAAAGACAGGTGCAAACCGATTAAGCAAAAACTCTGCCGAATGAGGCCCGACTGGTCTCTCAAGGTAAAAAGAAGAAGTCGATAAACAGTTCAAAGCCGGCTTCATACAGGTGTCCGAATATCCGGACTGGTTTGCGAACATCGTACCGGTTCCTAAAAAGGACGGTAAGGTGCGTGTCTGCGTAGATTTTCGGGACCTTAACAAGGCGAGCCCGAAAGACGATTTTCTGTTACCACACATCGACATATTGGTGGATAACATGGCCGATCATGCCCTTCTATCATTTATGGACGGGTATGTCGGGTATCATCAGATCAAGATGGCGGAAGAAGACATGAGTAAGACTACCTTCACTACTTCATGGGGTACTTACTGTTACACCGTCATGCCATTCGCTCTCATTAATGCCGAGGCCACATACCAACGGACCGCTACGACCTTATTGCATGACATGATGCATAAAGAAGTAGAAGTTTATGTGGACGACATGATCGTCAAATCCAAAGAACGGGACGGTCACATCACCGCCCTAAGAAAATTATTCACCCGGTTGCGCAAATACAACATGAGGCTAAACCTTCAAAAGTGCAGTTTCGGGGTAACATCAGGCAAATTACTGGGTCATATCGTTAGCCAACGTGGTATCGAGGTCGACCCAGCTAAAATCAAAGCCATTACCGAGATGCATCCTCCTAAAACCGAAAAAGAAATAAGGGGATTTCTCGGGAAAGTCCAATAAATCAGCCGGTTCATTTCCAAACTAACCATGGTGTATGAACCAATTTTCAAGAAGCTGAAAGTAGGGGAACGGGTACTATGGTATTAAGGATATCCTGTCTACCCCGCCAGTCTTAATGCCATCTCAACCCGATTTGCCTCTGTCATTATACCTGACAACGACCGAGACGGCCATGGGGGCTATGCTAGCTCAGACAGTTAACTCTGAAGAACAAGCTATTTATTACATCATCAAAAAGTTTTTAGAGTATGAGTGCAAATATATCATGCTCGAAAAGACGTGCTTAGCTCTATTTTGGGCCACTAAGAAGCTCCGGCATTATATGCTCAGCTACGAGGTTCAGGTATTATCCAAAATGGATCCAATCAAATACCTCTTCGAAAAGCCCGTTCTCAACGGAAGAATTTCTAGATGGACCCCAATGTTGGCAAAGTTCGACTTAAAATTTGTACCGTTAAAGGCTATTAAAGGCCGAGTAGTAGCTGAATTCCTTGCCGACAGTCCCGTAACGGAAGAAGGACACATCGACACTTGGTCCTTCCCAGATGAAGATATTTTCCATAACGATACAGAAACGTGGGATTTGTACTTCGACGGGGCATCCAATTTCCGAGGGTTCGGAGTCGGGATTCTTTTAATCTCGCCAAAAAGAGAACACACTCCCGTGTCCATCAAACTAGACTTTGATGTTACTAATAATGCAGCCGAGTATGAAGCATGCATCCATGGGCTACAAGCCGCCACCGGCTTAGGGGTCACTCACTAACCTCCGGGTACATGGCGATTCTTCCTTAGTCATTAATAATCAAGCACTTCAAAAATGGAAAGCTCGGAACCTAATCTCGTGGCCTACCAGGCACGAGTAAGGGATCTCGAGAAACAATTCCAAAAGGTGGAGTATATATACTTACCCCGGGAAGAAAATCAGTTCGCAGATACACTCTCAAAACTGGCATCTTTACTGAATATTCCTGATCACGTGACCAGTATGCCAATTTGCGTCGAAAGACGGTCTGAGCCAGCATACGTCCACGACATTGAAGATATTTAGATAACTGATCCTGAGACGTGGTATCAGGCTGTATTGACATACCTGACAACCGGGGAATATCCTCCCGGGATTGAAGGCCGGGCTAAGAAAGCCTTACGGAGGCTAGCTACCCAGTTCGTCCGTACCGACGACGGGCAATTATACAAAAAGACGGCACAGGGGGCTCTTCTTCTTTGTGTTGATAAATATAAAGCTGAAAAAGTCATGGCCGAAGTGCATGATGGTGAATGCGGTCCGCATATGAATGCCCAGATGTTAGTCCGAAAAATCATGAGGCCCGGATACTACTGGAATAATATGGAAACCGACTGCCGATTATATGTCAAACATTGTCATAACTGTCAAATCTTTGCCAATGTGCATCATACGCCGTCATCTTTGCTATATACCATGTCATCGCCTTGGCCATTCTCGACATGAGATATCGACATAATCGGGAAAATAAATCCCTCTGGTACAGGTCGGGCATTGCTTCATTTTAGTAGCTATCGACTACTTTACCAAATGGGTCGAAGCTGAATCTTACCGTATTCTCAATGCCAAGCATGTCGCTAAGTTTATACAAAACAAGATTGTTCCGGTATGGAAACGGGTCCCTGACCTTGAGCTTCGCGGTTCTCCTCGGCTCCGGATGCGTGCCGACGGTGATCCTGCAAGGTGAACTCCGGGCCCGGGGGAACCCCCGGGGCGGAGCCTCCGACGCCCAAGTCAGTAAAATGTGTGACTAAATATAGATATGTGTGACTAAATATAGATATTTAGGGAGATAAGAGAGGTAGAGAGAGTAGGGAGGAATATGTGAATGAATTCATTGTCCCCCCTTTCCCCTCACCCTAAGTGGGGTATTTATAGGGGAAAGGGTGTAGTAGGGTGATGTCACCCATGACATCAGCATAGTGATCAGTAGGTAGGTCTTTTTGGGTCAGTTGATGGCTACCCGTAAAGGAGGTCGGGCCTATGCGTCAGGGGGTTTTATCCCCCATCAATTTGCCCTCAGCGGAGTCGGATACTGAGTATGCGGGTCCGGTGCCAAGCATGATTTGGACCGACAAACTAAATGACGGACTTTGTTTTTCATACAAAGCCAAGCATTCACTAGGCCTTGTGGGTGCGTCTGCCCTAGCATCGTCTGGATTCTGTCTTGGCGTCAGACGTCGTGCCTTTTGTGTACTCGGAGGCGTACATGGGGTTTTATTATTCTATACATGACCAGGTAATCACTAAGCCCTGTGGTCAACGCTTATGCCCTGGTACATCTCATACAGATGTGTCAGGGTGCCAGAGGCCTGTCAGGGTAGTTTATGGGCCTTGTCTAGGTCTTGGGGGCCGTGCCCCCTGCCTGCCCAGAGGTAGGCAGAGGGACTTATAATTCGGTGTATAGGGCCTGGCCCGACCCTGGCTTCCTGCCGAAGTCCAGGGGGCCTGCCCCCCGCCTGCCCAGAGGTAGGCAGGGGGACTTATGGTTCGACACGTGGGGCCCGGTCTGACCCTGGCTTCTTGCCGAAGTCCAGGGGGCCTGTCCCCCGCCTGCCCAGAGGTAGGCAGAGGGATTTATCGTTCGGCGCATGGGGCCGGGCCTGACCCTGGCTTCTATTCGAAGTCCAGGGGGCCTGCCCCCTGCCTGCCCAGAGGTAGGCAGAGGGATTTATCGTTTGGCGCATGGGGCCTGGCCTGACCCTGGCTTCTGGTCGAAGTCCAGGGGGGCTGCCCTCTGCCTGCCCAGAGGTAGGCAGAGGGATTTTATCGTTCGGCGCATGGGGCCGGGCGTTACCCTGGCTTCTGGTCGAAGTCCAGGGGGCCTGCCCCCTGCCTGCCCAGAGGTAGGCAGAGGGACTTATCGTTTGGCGCATGGGGCCGGGCCTGACCCTAGCTTCTGGTCGAAGTCCAGGGGGCCTGCCCCCTGCCTGCCCAGAGGTAGGCAGAGGGACTTATCGTTTGGCGCATGGGGCCGGGCCTGACCCTGGCTTCTGGTCGAAGTCCAGGGGGCCTGCCCCCTGCCTGCCCAGAGGTAGGCAGAGGGACTTATCGTTTGGCGCATGGGGCCGGGCCTGACCCTGGCCTCTGTTCGAAGTCCAGGGGGCCTGCCCCCTGCCTGCCCAGAGGTAGGCAGAGGGACTTATAATTCGGTGTATAGGGCCTGGCCCGACCCTGGCTTCCTGCCGAAGTCCAGGGGGCCTGCCCCCCGCCTGCCCAGAGGTAGGCAGGGGGACTTATGGTTCGACACGTGGGGCCCGGTCTGACCCTGGCTTTTTGCCGAAGTCCAGGGGGCCTGTCCCCCGCCTGCCCAGAGGTAGGCAGAGGGATTTATCGTTCGGCGCATGGGGCCGGGCCTGACCCTGACCTCTGTTCGAAGTCCAGGGGGCCTGCCCCCTGCCTGCCCAGAGGTAGGCAGAGGGATTTATCGTTTGGCGCATGGGGCCTGGCCTGACCCTGGCTTCTGGTCGAAGTCCAGGGGGGCTGCCCCCTGCCTGCCCAGAGGTAGGCAGAGGGACTTTTGTCGTTTGGCGCATGGGGCCGGGCCTGACCCTGGCTCCTGGTCGAAGTCCAGGGGGCCTGCCCTCTGCCTGCCCAGAGGTAGGTAGAGGGACTTATGATTCGGCGCATGGGGCCGGGCCTGACCCTGGCTTCTGGTCGAAGTCCAGGGGGCCTGCCCCCTGCCTGCCCAGAGGTAGGTAGAGGGACTTTTGTCGTTTGGCGCATGGGGCCGGGCCTGACTCTGGCTTCTGTTCGAAGTCCAGGGGGCCTGCCCTCTACCTGCCCAGAGGTAGGCAGAGGGACTTATCGTTTGGCGCATGGGGCCGGGCCTGACCCTGGCCTCTGATCGAAGTCCAGGGGGCCTGCCCTCTGCCTGCCCAGAGGTAGGCAGAGGGACTTATGATTCGGCGCATGGGGTCGGGCCTGACCCTGGCTTCTGGTCGAAGTCCAGGGGGCCTGCCCCCTGCCTGCCCAGAGGTAGGCAGAGGGACTTATCGTTTGGCGCATGGGGCCGGGCCTGACCCTGGCCTCTGTTCGAAGTCCAGGGGGCCTGCCCTCTGCCTGCCCAGAGGTAGGCAGAGGGACTTATGATTCGGCGCATAGGGCCGGGCCTGACCCTGGCTTCTGTTCGAAGTCAAGGGGGCCTGCCCTCTGCCTGCCCAGAGGTAGGCAGAGGGACTTTATGCTCTGTAGAAGGCTGAATGTGTATCAGGCCTTATTTTTTGTTGGGGGGTCTATTTTTTCAGGGTTTTGCAACAGGGGCTCTTCCCCTATTGCCCCCTGCCCATTAGCTGTGAGAGTAATGAACAGGTGATGGGTATATATTAGTCTTGTCTTCGTAGAATTCCACATGGGGGTTGGCGGACCTATGCGGTCTCTGCAGACGCTGAGGTTGAGCCGTAAGTTGGCTGGGCAGCACCTTGGCCGAGCCGCGAGTCGGTAGGGCGAAAACCGTAAATCGACAGGGCAACATATTGGCCGAGCCGTAAGTCGGTAGAGCCGAGCCGTAAATCGGCGGGGCGAACCGTAAATCGGCAGGGCAACATCTTGGCCGAGCCGTAAGTCGGTAGAGCCGAGCCGTAAATCGGCAGGGCGAACCGTAAATCGGCAGGGCAACATCTTGGCTGAGCCGTAAGTCGGTAGGGCGAAAACCGTAAATCGACAGGGCAACATATTGGCCGAGCCGTAAGTCGGTAGAGCCGAGCCGTAAATCGGCGGGGTGAACCGTAAATCGGCAGGGCAACATCTTGGCCGAGCCGTAAGTCGGTAGAGCCGAGCCGTAAATCGGCAGGGCGAACCGTAAATCGGCAGGGCAACATCTTGGCCGAGCCGTAAGTCGGTAGAGCCGAGCCGTAAATCGGCAGGGCGAACCGTAAATCGGCAGGGCAACATCTTGGCTGAGCCGTAAGTCGGTAGAGCCGAGCCGTAAATCGGCAGGGCGAACCGTAAATCGGCAGGGCAACATCTTGGCCGAGCCGTAAGTCGGTAGAGCCGAGCCGTAAATCGGCAGGGCGAACCGTAAATCGGCAGGGCAACATCTTGGCTGAGCCGTAAGTTGGTAGGGCCATGTCTCTGTCAAGCTACAAACATTGAGCTAATTTGATACCCATTTTTGTGACTAATCTTAACCATTTTTCGGGTAAAATTTTTTGAGTTTTTTTTTTTTTTGACGGGCAAAAAGTTGGGTCATTCTTGTGACCCGGCTAGTTTTCGAAGTGTGAATGTTTTATCAAGGGTGCAAAAAGTCGAATACGGGTTAATAACTAGACCCTTTTCTCTACGTGAATTTTGACCATTGGTCAATAATAGTGGTATCGGTCCAAACCCATAAAACAAGGGAGCACACTCACCTTCATTAAATGGTTGACAGCACATGCTCCTTTGTCCAGCAACTCCTTTCTCAAGAGTTTGCACCAAGGAGTCTCCTTACTTTAATTAATCAATCCATGTTGCTTTTTCAGGCTAACGATTTGTTTGATGCTATAATATCATTCTCTCACTCCTTGGTGTAAGGTTGATGCTAGCTGGAGATTTGATTCAAAGAGTGACTGCTGGCCTGAATGCGTGATGTGACTGCTGCTGTGAATGTGTGATGGAGACTGATTCAAACAGCGCCTGTTAGTAAAAAACAGCACCAAAAATGCTGGCCTGAGACGGCAACCTCCCCTGCACAATAACTTTCAAGACAGACAGAAGTTGTCATATACATGCTCTATTCATGCTTATTCGAAACTGTGAATCACAGATGCTGTCATACTGCAACATTATAAAAGGGTTCAAATCCATGTTGCAAGATCAATCGCAAGCTCAATTATACTGCAACATTATACCGGGATTCAAATCCATGCTGCAACACCAATCGTAAGCTTGATTATGCTTTAGTAACCGTTGAACCTTTGATTTTCGACAATTCAGTGTGTGCATCTGATTGCAGATGTACTGAATGATTCGCAAGGAGGTAGAATGTCATCAATGTCAAAGCTTGTATTCAATAAAGCTAAAAGGAGCTTGAAAATTACACTTCTGAAATAATGAACATATCAGTATCACAACTTTTATTACAAAAGGCAAAAGCGGACTCAATGAATCAATCCAATCCAGACATCCAAAATAGGGTTATCAGGGAAGCTTAAATCGACAGAAGGGGCAAAAATGATTCTTGTCAAGCCACCGTATAATACAATCATTATGATAAACGTGTGAACAAGGCATCTTAATCACCTCAACACCCATCTCCAACCTCTCCAAACAAATCGCACACTCTCTTTCCAGATTCGGATTGGATCGTGAAAATTACTTTGGTTATCGATGACTTCTTGCAGATCGATCTCCATGTAAGATTAGATCTGGAAAATTGTAGTTTTTTGTAATTAGGGATGGTTGATTTTTGTGGGTAACTCGTGAGCACAACCGTTCTTTTCCCCACAGACGGCGCCAAATTGTTCCGGTATGGAAACGGGTCCCTGACCTTGAGCTTCGCGGTTCTCCTCGGCTCCGGATGCGTGCCGACGGTGATCCTGCAAGGTGAACTCCGGGCCCGGGGGAACCCCCGGGGCGGAGCCTCCGACGCCCAAGTCAGTAAAATGTGTGACTAAATATAGATATGTGTGACTAAATATAGATATTTAGGGAGATAAGAGAGGTAGAGAGAGTAGGGAGGAATATGTGAATGAATTCATTGTCCCCCCTTTCCCCTCACCCTAAGTGGGGTATTTATAGGGGAAAGGGTGTAGTAGGGTGATGTCACCCATGACATCAGCATAGTGATCAGTAGGTAGGTCTTTTTGGGTCAGTTGATGGCTACCCGTAAAGGAGGTCGGGCCTATGCGTCAGGGGGTTTTATCCCCCATCAAAGATAATATGTCAGTACGGGATCCCGTACGAGTTTATCAGTGATCACGTTGAAACGGCAATCCCGTTGACCAAGTATAAAATTCAAAGGCATACGTCTTCACCCTACCGTCCCCAAACAAATGAAACAGTAAAGGCGGCCAATAAAAGATGGCTGATAAAAATACCTTTTGCCCTATGGGGATATCGGACGTCAATCCGCACCGCAACCGGTGCGACGTCGTATTACCTAACTTACGGAATGGAGGCAGTCCAACCAGTCGAGCTGGAGGTTCCATCCCTTAGAATTCTGCTAGAAAGTCAAGTACCTGAAGCTGATTGGGTCCGAGCACGGTATGACTCGTTAGTTCTACTAGATGAACGACGATCATGTGCCTTCAACAATATCCAAATCTACCAAAAGAGAACCCAACGGGCCTTCAACAAAAGAGTAAGGCCCAGGAAAATTAAGGAAGGAGATCTGGTTCTTATGTCTGTTCGAGCTTTATTACCGGTTGACCCGAAGGAAAAATTCAAACCAAATTGGGCCGGGCCATAGTTGGTAAAGAAGATCTTATCAGGCGGAACCGTGTGATGCTAACAGACCTGGACGGGAATGAGTTTGTCAACCCAACCAACCTGAACCAGCTGAAGCGTTACTACCCTTAGCCTTTTCTCAATGTCATTAGCAAAAATTTATCAAAGTCGTTTTTTTACAAAAAGCAAGTCAATAAGCTAGAATTATTTATTCTACTGTCGCAAACATCTTGAACTAATGGTCTCGGTGTACTTCGAGATTGCAAGTTTACAAAAGCCTGAACTACGTTTGGTTTGATTCCGCTAATTGTGGATACGTAGGAAGCCCCTCAAAAGGGCACAACCAATGCAATCAAGAAAAGACATGAATGGTTTAATAATAAGCTTCCTTTATTAATCACTAAAAACCCGATGAACTCGAGAAATTACAAATGCAAAGATTTAAAAATTCAAAAAGCACACGACACTCCAAAATAAATAATAATAATATTCAAATAATAAAAAACTAAGGACTCGACGTTTAGGGCATCTTGCCCTTTCCCTTGTCCTTGGCCTCTTTGGCCGTCCACTGGCGACGACGGGGAGGCGAGCGCTTCCGAATCACCACGGGAACCTCTTTAGCCCGGACTCGCTTCTTTGAACTCGAGTCCTTGATCACTTCAATTGGCCCAAGCTGGGCCCTCACAGGTTCAGGCAGCCGGTCACGTGGGCCCAGTCGATCTCGGGCCGCTAGTCTTGGCCCGAGCCGTCTCTCCAAGTCGGTCTAGGGGCTTAGCTGCCTCTGTACGCCGCTAGCACCGGCATCCTTAGCTCCAGTTTTAGTTTGTGACTTAAGACCCGATCCTAATCGGACTAAAGTAGCAGGAGTATCACCTTCGTCGAAGAAACCAATTCGAAGGCCTCATCGACCTTCAAAGCTTTGCGAGCTTCCTAAGACTCCTCGGAAGGCCACTTCTGATATGCGTGTGAAACCCAAGCGGATTGGCAGGGGTTGGGTATAGTCCACATGGGACGGGTGAACCACCGTTGTAACCATGTGTCGTACATAGCGTCCGTCAATTGGAGCGAGACGTTAATGATTGCTTTAGTCTCAGGAATGCGCTGAGACGAACCGAACTGCCTCAGAATGCGGTCCAGGTAAATGTGAACAGTCCAGTCAAGCGACAGGACCACCAAGTAACGGGCTTGGTCCCTCTTGGCCAACCCTGTCAGTTTTGAGAGAAAACACCAGGCGACGGTCCACCTAATGAAAGGACCACCATAAAATACTAGCTCCTCATCCCAATACGATCGGTTTATGTGATGGCTCGAGCTTATTCGTCGCCTCCTCAAGCCAATCTGGCTGCTACGGTAGTTGGGTATACTCGGAGGAGACTCTATACTCGACAGACGTTCAGACAGCCAAATCTAAAAAGGATACACAGATTTCGTAAGCAACGGAGTTGGTTTGCTAGTGGCCACTCGATCGAGTACTGCAGCTGACTCGATCGAGTAAGCCCTATGAAAAACAGGCAGACGCTCATTAAAGAGGTCACTCAATCGTATGACAGGCCCACTCGATCGAGTAACTCGCGTACATCAGAATTTTCGCATAAAAAAAACAAATGTGAGATATATACCTGCAAGATACGGACGCTCTCCGTCAGTTGACGGTCCAGGTCGAGTCTCCTAGCATCTAGACCCATAATGATCTCCCCGGTGGCCAGCTAAGTTGGGCTATGACCAGTCTCCATCTGGTCAACCACACCAATCAGCATGATTTGACCCAAGCACGAGTCAGCCTCCATCATCCCTTCAAAGACATAGCGGTGTAGCATGCAAAAGGCAAAAGCCCTACGCCTATGAGCAGCATTAATCCTCACGTCTTGGAGGTTCATAAACTTGTCAGCCAGCTCAAAAAGGGAAACTGAATTTCCCCGTACCATTCGATCTGTCTCAGCATGAGACAAACCTAGGAAATCCCTTAGCCTCCTCCTTGGATCAGGGTAGAATGGAGGGATAGCAGGACGAGCAATAGGGCTCCAACCACCCACAGCTGCAATCTCCTCAGGAAGAGGGCATATTTCTCCTCGTGGGAACGCGAAAACGTGATGGGTAGTATCCCAAAACGTTAGACAGGCATCCAAAAAGTGTGAGTCGATTATCAGATGTTGGAGTGGGAATAACCTAACGATTCCCATCTGGGTCAGTTGACCCTTTTCTTCGTCCCGAAAATGTTGGGACCAAGCCAGAAGCATCGCAGTCAAGTGATCGATGCCCATAGCAGATATTTGAGTCTTCTTGAAAGTCTAAAAAGGTTTTGAGAGGAGAAGGAAGAATTTAATTTGGGATGCAAAAAGTTTTTTTTTTGGTAAAGGTAAGTATATATAAGAACGAATTTACATCAAGTCATTTACATAGGCCTCGTAAGGCTAGTAATAAAATTGGAATCTCTCGTGCCTAATTTGTAAACTTTCTTATTTCTACAAAAGGACTTAGACGCTTTGGATATTAAACCCGCAAGGATATCCGGTTTAATCAATTGATGGTCCATCCTGCTCTTGTTTCTTTGGTTCCAAATATGATAGATTAATGAGTTAATCATGCCGTTCTTAATAGCTCGTTGTAATTTCGATCCTTTAAGCCGTTTTCTCCCGTTCTCATTAAGCTCAATGCTACACTTCCAGCCGCATATCTTCTTAACCTCAGCAACTAGTTTCTTGCTGTACGCACAGGTGTTAAAAAGATGATGTATTGTTTCCGCCTCAGCATCACAGATGCAGCACCGGTTAACAGACACGATTCCCCGCTTGTACAGCGTTTCTTTTATGTTCAATGCTTGATGTTGCTGTAACCACGTAATCAGCTTATGTTTAGGTAAAGCCCAATCTGTCCATACGTAATAATGCCAGGAAACCCGTTGTCCTTTCTCCCTCAGACCGTCATACACAACTGCAATGCTGTAATTTTCCTTCTCCTGAGCATTAGGGACATGAATTTGCTTGATGCTGTCTCTAGTTTGACAAACTTTCCGCCATGCCCAACTTGTGTTTACAGAAAGATGATAATCTTCCCAATTCTTCCCTTTCAGATACACGTGGTGTACCCATTGGACCCATAGCTTGTTTCGACAATTGCTAACCCACTAAGCTAGCTTCCCGATGGCCGCCTTATTCCAAATAGCATTTTGACGAAGATTAATTCCTCCTTCGTTATACGGTTTGCAAATTTTGTCCCAAGCAATCATGGGAGACCTATGATAATCAATCCCTCCATCCCAAAGATAATTTATGCACAAATTATCAATCTATTTCATGACACTAGAGGAAATGATGAAGATAGATGCCCAGTATGAATGTAGCGAGGAGAGAACCACTAGTACAAAAACTACATTTGGCTAGTAGAAAAGGCTACGGTTTCATTTAATAGCCATGGCAAAAAATTCATATGGAAATAGGATTTACAAATGGCTACGGTTGTTGGAAAAAAATCGTAGCTAAATATAAAAGGTTTCGGTTGAAATATTAAACAGTAGCCAAAGGTGGTTTTAAATGGCAACGGTTCTATACAAGAACCGTAGCTAAAGATAAAAGTCTTCACTTGAACGTCTAAACCGTAGCCAAAAGTATTCAGTACACGGAACCATAATCCTTTATGTTTCCACCAAATGGAGCATGTATTACAAAGGCCCCGACCCGCCCACTTCCATATACTTGGTCCATTTCCTTCGTTCTTATCCTCATTGTTCTTGCACACCCTAATTCCCAATTAAAACAATTAACGCACACCCTAATCTATTTCTTTTTCATCAACCAACGCACACCAACAATCTCATCCACCGTATTCCAAACCCCCTACCCACAACCACTGGATCATCTTCGGATCCACCCCCTACCCACAATCTCCTCATTATCGGACACTTCTCCGCCCTACTTTGCGCCTCACTACAGCCTCTGCCCCTATCTCCTTGACCACTCCTGCTTCTTCACTCGGGTGTTTGTTGAGGCCTTGTCTGCTCAGGTTATTGACCAAGTCCCTTCATTCACCCTATTTTCTTTTCTGTTTGTTTAAATCTTCAGTTGTGCTTTGTGATTACATTAGATTGGATGTATAATTTTATTTGATTGTCATTCTTTTCTTTTAAATTTGTTTTCGTGTTGATATTTTAGAACGAATTGATATTACGAAAAGAAAGAACAAGCATCAATGTATCGTCTTTTATTAGAAAACTAGGAAGATTGTAAATCTACTTCAAACATACCAATATTATAAAGCTCCGTACATCCTAGAATTTTAAGACGGTGTGTCCTTTGTTTTTTTTGTCAACTTTGCTGAAAGTTATTTTGTTGAAGGATATTTGAGTATTTTTGTTAATTTTTTTTGTTTACACTTTTTGTGTCTGCCTCTTGGATTAGATTAGGTATAGGTTATTAAAACACAAAGGAGTGAATATTATAGAATTGAAGAACTGGTGCAGGCAAATCTTAAGAGGGCTTTGTATCTTCATAACCATGATCCACCAGTTATCTATAAATACCTTTAGTATGATAATATATTTATTAGTGGTAATCAAGGGGAAGTTAAGATTGGTGGCCTTGGCTTGGCAGTAAATTTGTAAAACTACAAAAATCTCATATTGCTCATTTTGCTGGTATGCTCTTTCTTAGATAACATTGTACTGATTTTTTTTGTTGAGCTGTTTTGATGATTATTGACCTGCAGGTTGCTATATCACTCCTAAAAAGGTTTTCATTTGTATTAGAGTACGAGTAGTAGTTAGTGGATTTCATATGCTTTTCCATTTGCTGCATAGTAATTGAATAAAATAAAAAGTGTGGTGATGGTAAATCAATAAATAAATCTAGTAAATGTGGAGCAACATTATCATGTCTTAGTATCAGGAATGTGGAACTTTTTCATACACTACAGCTTCACATTTACTATTGATAGTGAAATCGTAACTGTTATCAGCTCCACATAAACCGTTTCGAGTTGTTTTACTGTGCATAGTAACTGATAAATCTTTTCTTACCTATTTTGTCCCACATTTAACCGATTTGTTAGAATTTAGACGCTTTGTGTTTATTTCGCTTATTAGTCGAGTCTAGTGTAATTAGTGTCATTTTACTATATTTCTCGAGAATTGGTACTGCTTTGTTAATTCTATAGTACTTTTTAAGTACCGAGGTATGTTTGACACATCTTCACCTTCTTTTTAAAGCGGACTAATGTCGAGGAGCTTTACTAGTAGAGATAAGAACTAAAAACTCCTATATTCATTTTTCAGCCCATGACATATAGACTATGACACAAATTTACTTTTTGGGATTCAATCAAGCATAGGCCACTTAAATCTGGTGAGATGGATTAGTTGTATGTTGCTTCTATAATCTTATGTTTAATAGACCAAGACCTGCTGGAGAATTTTATTGCTCAGAATCTTATGACGTCTGCAACTGGTTCAGTGAATCTAGGTTGGATATTTGTGTTTAACATTTTTTGTGTGCAATTTCACAACTAGAGGACATAGTAGCATTTTGGGTTATTTGGTTATTTGGATTTTCACCTATATCATACAGACTTACATGGAAAATATACCAGGGAGTTCAACTGCAAATGAGCTAAAGATATTACTGATATTCTTTTTATATGCGACAGACAGAATTATGAAATAAGTGTATACTCGGGATTATTCTGGAACCTATATTGATTATGTTTACATGGTATCTAACATGCATGTGTTGTATGAAACACGTCATAAAGCATACCATTCACGGATTTCCAAAAATAAGTTAGTTCAATTGGTACTGTTCTATCATTATGGTCAACTGCTCACAATTTCATTGTCTAGTAAAAATGAGAGAGCGCATTTCAATTAACTTGGACAAGCTAGTGCTCAGATGTTTGAAATATTGAAATGCCTGCTGCTAGCTCTAATTAATGTCTTGAGCACAATAATCAGCCATTCAGGTATGTAGATTTCTATTATTGATTTTCCTAACGATCTCAGTTCAATAACTTTAATTACCTCGTATTTGTTTGTTGGATGACTTAGTCACTTTATATATTCCAAAGAAAACACTTTGACACATGTTACTCAGTTTGAATGTGTGTCGTTACATAACACATATATTCAGGTTGCCTTTTCACTAGACTTATTGTTAACTACTTGCCCTTCAAAAAAGTACCTCGTCAAACAGTGATTCGTTTGCAGGCTTGGGAGACCAAATGAAAGATGGCATTCAGTTGCTGGAGGACAACAAACTGTTTTTTAACAATGATATGTAACTCAAAGTTATGATCTAGTTGACGATGGAAGAATAGTGGAATGCGTGTTATTATTGAAGATATTAAGGCAATTTGTTTTATGTATTTTGTTAGTTTTCAGGGGATACAATTTGATGGTGTAGTTTTGGATAATGTAGAAATAGTTTTGTTGGTTATTAATATTACTCTTCATAAGTAATACTGAATATAAAGTATTTGGTTCTTTTTTAGGTGGTTATCGTTTTGGTAGCTAGCTATTTTGTAGGTGGTATCGTTTTGAATAATGTACAATTTTTTTTGTTGGTTTCTAATATTAATTTCATTTGGAATTATTGGATTTTTTTTATTTTTTAACTAAGATATGGCTTCGGTTATTTATTAAGAGCCGAAGCCTTTAATGTATTTTTAGCTTCGGTTATAGTAATCAACCGAAGCCTTTTATCAATTATTTTATTCGGTTCTTACAGACAACTGAAACCAAAAAAAACTTTTGGCTACGGTTAATCTCATCAACCGAAGCCTTTTACAGGCTTTTGGCTTCGGTTATCACAACTCATAGACTTAATGCTACACCTTGATTTACAACGCCTATATAACCGAAGCCATATGTCCTTTTTAATCGAAGCCACAAGTGATTTTTGTACTAGTGAACACTTTTGATCACAATCACCCTTCCCGCGTAGGATAGCTTCCTTGCACCTATCTTCTGAATGCGTTCCATCAAATTATGAACTATAGGTTGACAATCCATTATGCTAAGTTTGGAGGGTTTGATTGGGATTCCAAGATACTTGAACGGTAATTTCCCCTCTGAACAACCAGAAACCTGTAAAATGGCAGATTTCGTGTCACTCGGGACACCATTAAAGAAAGCATTAGATTTCTCAATACTCATCTTTAGCCCAGTTGCCGCTGAGAAAGAAGAAAAGGATCTTAAAAGGACCATCATAGAATGAATGTCTCCTTTAGAGAACATTAGAAGATCGTCGGCAAACATAAGGCTTGTGAGCTTCATGGTCTTGCAAAGAGGATGGTAATTAAAATGATTATGAGTAGTAGCAAGACAAAGGACTCGCGTCAGGTATTCCATACATAGAGTAAAGAGGAGGGGGGATAATGGGTCCCCCTGCCTCAAACCACGTCGACCCTGAAAAAACCCGAAGCTTTCACCATTAAGAGTTAAGCTGTAGGATGCAGTCGTGACACACTGCATAATAAGCTTCCTGAAGTGAGGCGGCATCTCCAAAAAATTCATCATTTGATCGATGAAATTCCACTCAACCGTGTCATAAGCCTTATGGAGATCGATTTTAAATAAACATCTCGGTGATACGCTTTTCCTATTATACAGCCTGATGATATCCTGGCAAATCAAAACGTTCTCGAGAATGCTCCTGCCCTTAATAAATCCCCCTTGGGAGGGAGAGATGATATCAGGTAAGACCTCGGATAATCGATTACAAAGCAGTTTGGAGATGGTCTTGTAAATAATGTTACAGCAAGCAATGGGTCTAAACTGAAGGACCGTAGCCGGTCTCTCCACCTTAGGAATGAGAGTGATTGCTGTAGTGTTGATTTGTTTTAGAAGCTGGCCAGTCGAGAAGAAATCTTTAATAGCCTCAGTGGTCTCATTACCAATCACTTCCCAGCAATCTTTAAAGAACTTGCTAGAGAAACCATCGGGCCCAGGGGATTTGTCATCCGGAATGCTAAACAGAGCCGTTTTAATCTCCTCGTTAGTGACCGGTCTCTCCAGAACATATCTATGTTGTTGATTGCACACTGGACCCTGGCTCACAACTGATCTGCTAACAGGAGTAACAGGCGTCTTTTCCCCCAGTAATCGAGTGTAGTAATTTAGGAAAGCATTCTGAATTCCTTCCTTACTTGTGTGATTACCGCCATGTTCATCCTGTATTTGAGTGACAGTCTTCGTAATTCTCCTGCTTTTTAACGCGCCGTGGAAGTATTTAGTTTTATGGTCCCCATCTTTAAGCCATTCGCATTTGACCTTCTGATAGAGAAAATCCAAGCGTGCATCATTAAGTCTTGCATATTCCTTCCCAGCTTGCTCTTCCTGTCTCCGTAAATCCAAGCAACTCGGATTATTATGTAGTCTTTTTTGAATAGAAATGAGATTAGTCTGTGCAATGTCTACTTTATTCTCGATATCAGAAAAATGATCTTTATTGAGCTTCCTTAGTGGTTTCTTTAGGCTCTGCATCTTCTTCACAACACAATATTGTTTAGTGCCCGAAATATGTTGTTGCCAGTACTCGTTGACAATAGTTTTGAAGTTTGGAGCTTTGCTCCACATGTTGAAGTACTTGAACGAGCTCTTCCTGGCATTCTCTCTTTTCCCCTTCATAATCAGACATGGGCAATGATCGAAAAGGCCTTCAGGCAGAAAATTAGCTATATAATTCTCCCTTTCATTAATCCACTCTTGGTTAACTAAACACCTGTCCAGTCTAGAGAATATTCTATCCTCAGGTCGTTGCTTGTTGTTCCGAGTGAAAAAGGATCCATAAGCTGAACAATCCATTACTTCACAGTCATCTATACAGGCCTGAAATGGCGTTGCCTCAGCAAGATCAAAATTACCTCCAAGCCTTTCATCCGGCTTGAGGACACAATTGAAATCTCCCCCAATAAGCCAAGGTCCATTGATCATTGCTGCAATGTTACGCAGATCATCCCACAAAGAATCTCTATCATGGATGTCATTGAAGGCATAAACAAAAGTAACATTGTAGGACAGGCCAGTAAACTCATTCACAGAGCAGTGAATTAATTGACTCGTGCAGACCAGCGGGCTAACCAAACATTGATTAGGGTCTCAAATAGTCCAAATCCTACCCCTGGGATGCTTGTGTGCATTAGTCATAATGCTCCAGTTTTTGAACACATAATCACTAACCGAGCGTTGATTCCCCGGTTTTATTTTCGTCTCTAGTAAGCCAAATAATCCTACTTTATTATGAAGAAGAAAATTATTAATCTCCAATTGTTTCTTCCTTTTATTCATACCTCTAACATTCCAAAAGCCTAAATTCATCTTAATCGAGGTTTGGAAGTAGAGTCACCTGATTTGCCTTCCGCGATCTTGTTTGGAGTTGAAAGTAAGATTTGGCAGAAGGACCCTTTACCAGTCTGCTGGTTCAATAAACCAGTGTTCATAGTGATGCAGTTGTCAGTTATTTTTTCCGTGGTGGACACAAGGTCTTTTCCAGCAGTAGCCATCCCCGGATAGTGAATGGACTGTGCCTGTGGTTCTATGGTTCCGTCTAAACCCTGCTCCTGATGGGATGAATTATCGGGAGTAATTTGAGGAATTGCATTCGCATTATCAGCATTATTCTGCACTTTAGGCTTCCATATTTGTTTTGTTTTCACTTCCTTCACTTTTCCATCATTCTTTTTGCAACCAGCCCTGCACTCACTCTTTTCATGTCCCATCCTTTGGCATCCAGTACACATGACTGGTTTCCAGTCATAATCCACGCGGACAGAAATAATGTCTCCTTTCTCATCCTTAAACTGAACTTTATTAGGTAATTCCTGTCCAATGGTACATTCCACCAGAATTCTAGCAAAACCAAGCCTCGTCTTTTGAGATGTGGCCTCATCCATCTGGACAAACGGACCAACCACACCCGCAATCTTCGGAAGGCTGGTTCCTCAGAATTTTAAGGGAAGATCAACAAGTCTTATCCAGGTTGGAAGTACCTTAACTTCTTCCTTTTCCAGATTTATGTCAAACAGATAATAACCCGCATTTAGGACAGCATTCTTCATTTCTTCCTTTTGGAAGCGGACCAGGAAGATTCCATTGGGCATGAAGGAAATTTTGTCTATGACATGATGTTTCCATATTTTTTTTAGGAATCCTTCAAGAATGTGCCATGGTGGATTAGATCCTACAATGAATCCGTAAACTGCGTTCTTCCAGTAATCTAACTCTGGTTGAACATCCTCTTGAGTGAGTTGAAGAAGCGGAATATCCTTAGAGCATGGGATAGATTTTTTTCCTTGTATGGTGAACCATTGTCCTCCTTCTTCCTCACCATTGGCCGTCCCATCTTTATCGCCTTCCAGATTCAAAACTGGTTCTAAACCTTCTGATGATGGGTTCTCATCCAGACAGTTACTAAATTGATCGTCGTCCTCGAATTCATAAGGAGGAACGCCCCCCATTACGTCGTGCATGGTTTTCTCTTTCAGTATCACGTCCATGGAGGGTTTCTTTTGTTTCTCCTTACTAGAGTTTCCTGTTTCTTTTGGAATCCGTTTATTCTTCTGCCTGGTGATGTTGATCGGCGTAGCTCACGTCCATGGAGGGATGCAAAAAGTTGAAGCAGGGAGTCCTATATTTATAATAAGACACCCTAACTGTAACCCAAACTGCCATGCCTCCTCAGCAAATGTGGGCCCAGTCCGCTCGCAGGCCTGATCTTAGATTTCAGGCTAGAATCCAGGATAGGAATCAAGCCATCCCGAGCTTTCCTAAAAATTTTTAAAAATATATTCCAAAAATTCTACGTTTCAAAAATCAATATTTTATTCTCCCCAGCATGAGTCGGTGTTTCACCTATGTGTTACATACAAGTTTTTATGTGTCAGCATACAGGTACACCCAAGACTTCAGAAGCAAGTCCCCGCGCAGCTCACTTACTCCCCACGGAGCTATCATCATCAGGATAGGTATGACCCTCTGCTTATGCCTGGCGAGCCCTTCACGCAAGTCTAATGGACTATAAACGACCCGACCGGAAGGCTGTGGACATGACATAGGTCCACCCCGACGCGGCCACGCGCGGGTTTGAGGAGCAAATGAATCTCCATATGATAATGGATCGAATTGAAATTTAAATCGAAGTGGAGTCGCCACCGAACTTTGTGGGAGTTCGGGCCCGTTCGAACCCACTCTATGTCGTGGTGGGCCGTATACAAAATACGGCCCATTTTCGATGTCAGAGTTTATTGGGTTCGTCCCTTAGCATTTGATATCGATACCGTCACTACCGGTTATCGTGTATTGAACGACTCTCGTGCACCAACGGTTTCGGGCATCCGGATATCGAGGTTCTGAGTAAGAGGTGAGGGTACGTGTTGGGAAGCCCACAAAGGACACCCAACCCCGCCCGCACATTAGCGGCCTCTACTAGGATATCGAATGATTTTCTAATACGCGCGTTAGTTGAACGGGAGAAAATGAATATGCAAACATTATTTTCCCTAAACATGTGAGAAATTGAATGGGTTTCTATGTTGATTTAATGCGACTAATATTTTAACGTCAAAGTTAAATTTAGCATGCGAAGGTTCATTTTAGTACAATAAAATAAACGATTAAAAATCAACAAGAATAGTGACAAACGGTTAGTAACGGTATAACGATAATAACAGTTTGCGAATAATATAGAATAATGTATATAGGATGATGCATGGTTTTTGAAAAAGTGGTATTTCATGTGATAGATTAGGCACGTGTTGACCTAAGTCAAGAAAATATTTATCGAGATTTAGAATATGCCGAAAGACCCGCTATTTCGTTAGAGAAAAGGGCAAAAAATAACTTTTTATGTTGCGGTTTTCAGGGTGTCACGCGACCCGCGCGAAGGGTACGCGACTCGCACGGGGCACGTGCGACTTACATGGCAGACTGTTCTCGAGATGTTTTTAGAAAATCGAAGCTTTTGTTAAATCGCGTATAAATATGACGTAATTTATACTCGACTTAAATTTGTGATACTCGTTATATTCAATGTTCGATTATGGAACCGATATCGAATGTTTAGAGCGCGTCATAACCTTCTTTAGGCTATTGGGCCATAACCTCCAGAGTACGCATCGTAGTCTGGATCTCGGTATTATCAGCGTAATTTCAAGCGAACTCTGTTGCCACATCATCCCAAGTCTTGTATTTCTTGGAGTCTAGCCTGTAGTACCAGGCTTTTGGATGCTTCTTGAGGGAAGAGGCAAACAGGTGCTTAAACATGGTCGATTTCACTTGTAATCCCCTAGAAATTCTAACGCAATACAGTGGCGGAAACACTGTAGAAGTGGGATTATAACACACTGTAACTATGTCTTGATAAAATTTAAACGGTAAAATCAAACATTAGGCCTTAAATAAAATGGCCAAAATTAAAACGATCCACAAAGGGGTTTAACAATCCACAAGACAAAATTGTAAAAGAAATAATAATAGCAGGATCCACAATTCCCGCTAGCCCACACCCGGAAACATGCATACCTGTCATGTTAAAAACATAACAGCCACAATCAGTGAGGAGCAACGTCAACGTTCTCCCAGCCGTATAACAGGATTTTAAAACAGTAATTACTAATATAGGAAAAATAGTAAAAATGGAAAACAGTAAAACAGCATATTAAAATAAGCTTTAGCGTAAAACAAATTAATCAAAAGGGTTTCCGAAGAAACATAAAAATATTTGCCCACCTGCAAACCAATTTGTATCGATAATAAATAAAATAATCAAAATGGCATTATGGATAGAGTTAGTGTCGACGGCTAGACTTTCACTAGGAGAATACTAAAACTAGTTTCGAGAACTTAGTTCAAACAAATCAAACTTCGGTCTCTAACTAGGCTAATCAACCATAACAGGACGGCGACTTATAAATGTGTGGCCCTAGTTTAAGATGATATGTACACCCCTCTCGAGCACCATAAATATTCAGTTCAACCCGACGGCGTCTTACACTGCGAGGCACGAGTTTAAGGTCAAAATGTTCACACACTCCCGAACACCATATATGCTAGGTTCAACAACCAGTGTACCCCATAAAGACACACCAGCCTTATAGTTGATGGCAAAAACGTAAACCCCAGAATATATTACTCTAACCTCACACTTGTCCTTATTCCGTAACTCCAAAACAAAGTCATTATCGATATTCAAAAAAAATAGTCATTATAAATAGTAAGAGAATAAAAAGAAAAGGATCACTTTCCAAAAGAGGAAACTTTTCTATTTTAGGAAACATCTATTTTTAGAAACTTTACCCAAAATATCATAATAGCAAAATAGCAAAAATATTAGTTCATACTAATAACACATTTTTAGTAAACGATATAGATTTATAAAACTAGTACTTTCGGCCTTAACGATATTAATTCTTAAAACGAGAACATTTGAGTTAATGAAATTATTGAAACGTCATACAAGTGTTTATAAAATGATTTAGAAATGTTTTAAACATTTTAAATACTACTAATTAGGGTGTTTCCAAAATTTACAAAGCTAAAATTCCCTAATTATTATTAGTTTCGACAATATGATTATAAATATAGGATTTTACGGCAAATGTCAAATTAAATCTTTTAACGTCTTTTATTTAATTAAACTATTGGATATATTTAGAATATGTTAAGGGATGATTTAACTCTTAAAGTTTCAGATTTAAATACTTTAAAAATTGCTGGAAAAATAATTCTTTTAGGTAAGACGAAACATTTTAACGACAAATCGTAATTTTGTCCAAAAACCATTATTGTTAATTAAAGACTTTAATAAATAGTACAAAAATTACGTAAAATAGCAAAAATATATTTTTGGACATTCTGTCCAGAAAAGAAAATTTTCCAGAATTCTTAAACTCGGTTTTTAAAGGGGTTTTCTCGTTAATTGTCTAATCTCGACAATAACGATTAATAAAAATAGTAATTACAAAACGATTTAAGTATTAATATCCAAAAATTATTATTAAACTTAAAAATCATGATTTTACAGAATCTACCATTTTTTCCATATTTCCAAAAATTCCAGATTTAATAAATTCCGTCAAAACCATCTTTAAAACCCGTTTTCACAATTAACGATTCCATTAATAAAACTTATCGTTCCTAACATTTATTAAAACACTAAAAATCATTATGAAATTATCAGAATCATATTTTTTCCAGATTTAAACCAAAGACCAGAAATCGAGAATTTAAACGACAAACACAGTTTTAATGATAAACGATGATTTAAAAGTGATTAATTAATTCATCCACTTAACAATTCCGAAAAATTATGAAAAACTTCAGAAAATTCTATTTCATTAGAAAGTTTCACCACGTCAAAAATCAGATTAAAATAAAATGTTTAGGTACTAGAAATAAAAATCGTTTTTAATCGTTTTTGTCCGTAAACGGTAATAATTCAATAATCGATAACTAAAATATCAGAAAAATACTAAATTATTAAAAATCATCAAAAATATCATTTACAGAATATAAAAATATATTACATGTTTAGGCCGAATATTACGATTTTACAAATTAATATGACGATTTAATCGTTAATCTCGTAAAAGCGATAAAAATATCGTTAATATGAAAAGTTTGTAATTTAAGCATGTAAATCAATTAAAGAGAAAAATATCTTTTTACTTAAAGTTTAAACATAAAATGTTATGTAAATAAAAGTTGTAATCAAATGTTTTACTACATGGTGTCACGGTTCAAAAAGGTCTCTTTTTAGTTGTAGGTTGATAAAAATAAGGATCATAAAATTATTAAAAACATTTCAAAGCAATTCGAGTAAACCGCGCGTTCGAAAATAATTATTTACGAAACTTCGTAATAAAATCATTAAAGGCTAAATTTTGGTAAATAAAATATTTCTTAGTTGAAAATATTATATAAATATATCTAGACATTTGTAGGAAAAGGAATAGCTTAAATCAGAGTTTAAAAACGTTAATTCGTAGAGAAGTAGAATTCCTCGCAGAAAAATAATTAGTTTACGAAGAAAATCAAATAAATAGAATTAAAAGAATTAAAATCTTTCAAAATAAAAATAAATACCATTAGACTCAAAAATGAAAATAGAGCTTGGAATAATGATGAAACATAAGGCCGAAATGTGACAGAGTTATGACGTAGTCATAACGAAAATGATAAAAATGCTAGAAAAATAGCGGGTGTTACATCACTCCTTTGACGGCCATGAACTCCTTGAAGGCCCGGATGTGAAACACCGGGTCTTCGGTCCCATCAAACATTGGCAAGCCCGTAAGGTTGAGGTCGGCGGGCAGTTCATCATTCAGGGGTGAATAGGCACGGGCATTTTCCGTGTGGATAGTGTTGTTAGTTGACAAGTGGACCTGTTCTTCCAGTTTGCGGACTGCGCTGACTAGCTCAGCAAAAGGCCCAGTAGTTTCAGCCCCACCATTAGGAGTCCCTTGTTCTACGGCGCTCAACCGGGTAGCA
Source organism: Agrostemma githago (assembly GCA_958450325.1). Taxonomy (NCBI): domain Eukaryota; kingdom Viridiplantae; phylum Streptophyta; class Magnoliopsida; order Caryophyllales; family Caryophyllaceae; genus Agrostemma; species Agrostemma githago. Next base: position 53,383,054 of record OY288239.1, read on the forward strand.
ATAGCTATCTGGTCGGACTTGATAGGTGTCAGTTGGGCCTCAATCTTAGACAATGAGGCTGTCAAATTATCCAAAGCTTCTTGCATCTTGTGCTTATGTCTGGTTACCGGTGGCCTATCTGTAAGAATACCGCGTAATCAGGAAGGTTGCTTCGGAACTAAAATACGCCAAGGCATAGGAAATAGCGCGGGAGGAGAGACGACTCCAGTTTGACTCGGGTTAGACTCTCCTAAGACAAATGTGTAGGGTATGATTCTCGGAGTGACTGTGATTAATCGCTCCGTCGGAGAATAGCCCCCAAGTGAGACTAAGGACTCAGATAAGATTCAGATGGTGTGACATCTAAGTGACTCGAAAGTGGGGTACGTGAGACAACACGTGTAAGACATGACCCTTAGAGCAACCGTGATTGATCGCTCTGCTGAAGGGTAGCCCCCGAGTGAGGAAAAGCCTGAAAAGGAAATGACTCGGAAAGGACACTTAGACGGGTGACTCGTGAAAGGTGGGCCTCCCTTAGAATTCGACAAAGTGGATCGGGTCCTGTTCAAAGAAAGGTCCACGTGAGACAACCCCAGACTTTGGCCTCGAATGTGTAGACGGGCCCTCCTTTGTAAGAGTATGTCTTACATAGGTGGGTCATGCCTTAGTCAAATAAGGCGGACTGGGATAGGGAGGAAACTCGTGATGTAAGATCGACAGAGTTTCGACGCTAAAGACTTCGATGACTTATGACACGACCCGACACTGCTAAATACGGGGAGTCCTAAGAAGAGGAAGGTTTTAAGAAGGGATTTTTTTTTTGGAGAATCCGAGAATACTCGGTGGAGGGCCCGATTTTTTCGAAAATCGGAAAAGTGTATCGGGCCACAATTTTGAAAGTTCCATATTTTTCGATTTTTTAAATGGGCATAATACCGGCTAGAAATAGGCTATTTTGAGTAAAATCATAAGTCCTAAATTCGGTATACGTCCCGGGTTTTGAAATTGGATATTTGGAAAAAAGATGTATTTTTGAAGAATTGACGGTTTTTTGAAAAACGATCTTAGAAACCAAGTAGCACATAGTCACGCAAGCATAATAACGACACCATGTACGCTTTACACTAAGTCTCGGTTGGTCTATAAAGGGTCTATACCAGTGCACATATCTTATCAGTGAATCGGTGTGGACTTTCAAAGTCGAGTTGAACTTAGAACATGCCGTGAAACCCATACGAATCGACTACGAACACCTTTGACATATCCATATTGGAGTACATCACGGTATAGTGGGACGTCGGTCACCAGTACCGGCCCGGGTAAATATAGGGTTATGCATGAACCGTAAAACTAAAACGCGTATTGTACTAGTCAAACGATTTTTATTCGAGTCTCACCCTGAGGATGCCGATGGTAAGTCACACATCAGTTAATCCCCAGCGGAGTCGCCATATTGTAGACATGACATAGGTCCACCCCGATGCGGCCACGCGCGGGTTTGGAGAGGCGAATGAATCTCCATATGAGATGGGTCGAATTGAAATTTAAATCGAAGTGGAGTCGCCACCGAACTTTGTGGGAGTTCGGGCCCGTTCGAACCCACTTTATATCTTAGTGGGCCATGCACAAAGTATGGCCCATTAGGATGTCAAAGTTTATTTTTTTTTGTTAAATGGTAAGTATATTGATAAATCAAAAAATCATATACAATATGCTATGATTCTAGTTACATATTCAGAGTCCCTCGTGCTTAATTTCCCTTTCCTAATCCCTCGGAAATAAATTGAAGTCCTTTTCTAATCCTTTCGCTAACTAATTCAGGTCTCGTAATCATATATTCCAATCTACTCTGATTTCGCTGCATCCATATGTGGTAAACACACGCGTTGATCACCCCGTTCACTATTCCTCTTTTCAATTTCGAGCCCTTTATTTGTAGTCTCCAATCGACATTCAGAGACACCTGCACTCGGCATCCAACCCAGATTTCAACATTTAGAAGCAAAGACTTACTGTACTCTGATGGGCCGTATTTAGTCGTAGTTATTACAACGGTTTTAGTTTATTTTGTGAGCTAAATCAGCTGTCTTGTATTGCATTTGTGTCGATTTGGTATGAATGTAATATAGGCTATTTTGAAGATGCTAATCATTGGACCGTCGATTTGGGCTAAGAAGGATTAAAACGTGAAGAAGAAGAAAGCCCATTTGAAGACCCGAAACGACAGAACCGAAGGATCGCACGAAGCAGCAACAGCTTGTCACGCGAGTCGCGCAGAAGTCACGCGGGTAGCACGCTCCCGCGAGTCGCGCGAAGGTTGGGCGAGTCGCGTGGTGTTCTGAAACTTTCTGCGCGATTCCGTCCCTATCTCGTGATATTTGCTATATTTTAAGATTTCGGATTTATTTAGGAAACCTTATTACTAGTCTTTATTATTATTAGTATTACTAGGATATTTTATTATTTTATTATTAGGAAACTTTTATTAGGTTAAGTTGGAGTTTAGATTATTTTTCACACACACATCATCATCACATCAAGTTTAACGTAAGATTAGAGAGAAAAAGGGAGACCTTTGAAGAACCCTAATTTTCCATTGCAAGTATGTGTAACTAATCTCCACTACTTAGATTCAAGCCTTTGAAGCACTTGATAATCATTTGTGAGTTTGAATGTTTTAATTATTAACCTTGATTAATATGAATTGCTTTGTTATCAATTTCATGAATGTTGTTGTTGATTGTTAGGTGTACAACTAGTATTTAATTGCATCGTTCTATCGTTAGTATCGTTAATTGAGTAGGATTTACTGATTAACTTTACACTAGTAACAACTAGGAATTAATATTGAACGGGATACGTTGATATTAGTACTTAGAAGCGATTCACATAAATATCTAAGGCGCGACTGGATTGTACGTGCTATTTATTCTCTATCGAATTCTCAAATCTATATTGCTTCCGTCTAATTGAACCTAGAACAGGATTGTTTAGGTTGTTTTACGGTTAGGGTAAATTAAGAACGGGATTCGTTTTAGTTAACTATTCTTAAGAGAATTGGAATTTCATATTCACGATAGAGTGGTCAAGGTTAATAATTGAAACCGTCTTACGATGATCAATCACTATTGAGTGTGGATCCGTGCTTGTGTCTAAGTTCTATTTCATCATTTGATACCTCGAATTATTAGCTTTTAGATTTAGTTTATTATAATTTCATTCATAAAACCCCCCCTTGGTTACTACGGTCTTTAATTTGATTAGAGATTGATTGTTTTCGTCTACACTTAGTTAGCATAAATTCGTTATTCTGATTCCCTTGGGTTCGACCCTTATTTCTACTATACTACGTTTTAGTATCTAGATTTAAGTGAGTATAAATTGTAATTTGAGGCATACGACTTCAGCCTGTCATACTCACATTGACAAAACAGATGAGCTGTTGTTTCCAATGTTTGCGCACACAGGCAGCAGGCCGCAACATCAATAATCTGAAGTTTATGCAATTTATCTCGAGTTCTTAACGCTCCCTGTAGGTACAGCCAAGCAACGAACCTGTGCTTAGGGATCGACCATTTACTCCACACCAGTCGTGCCCAGTCCACTTTCTCTCGTTTTAATCGACACCAATTATAGCCTCTAGCGACAGTATATTGACACTGATTATGCCACTCCCCTCGTGTGTATCCATCTTTGAACACATCTTTAGCCTGACATATCTTTCTCCAACCCCAACTTGAGTTCATTGTAGGACTGTAGTTCAACCATTGTGCTCCTTTTAAGTAAACTGAGTTCACCCATTGCACCCATAATTTATCAGGATGATTAATAATCCACCACGTCATTTTCCCTATCGCTGCCTTATTCCAATGACAATTCTGTCTAAGGTTCAGACCGCCCTCTTCATATGGTAGACATACCTTCTCCCACGACACTAGTGGAGCTCTAGTTGTAACAGCCCTAAATTTTCGCGACCAAAATAACAGAATAAAATAGGAAAATTTAAAGCCGTTACTCCGCATTTAGCTCGCAAGGCCAAATGCAAGGCAAAAGAATAGTTTATGAATTAAAAAGAAATGTAAGTCCGACAAATAATTAAATGAAAACGTTGCAGCGGAAGACTTAAGTCCCACAAAATTCAAAACGGTTTAAAACAACTTCAACCCACAATTCAACATAAATATAAATAGTTTTGAGTTAAACGTTAAATAATAAAATCCTTCCTCGCTCAGCATCCCGAACCAAATGCACCCACGCAGCATATTAATTGTACCTATCAACTGTACCCAAAACACAAATAGGTACAGGTTCCAGCGGGAGAACGACCCAAAACAAAAGGACGTCAGCAAGGCTGAGTAAAATATATTATATTGAGAACGTAAAATAATAATTATAATTTGTAGTAAACTGAAATCAGAGTTAAACATTATTGTCTCAATACCAAACCAAAATACTGTGAAAATAGTAGTCAAAACCAAAACCAACCAAAATATATTGTTTCCACCTGTGAGCCAAGGTCCTACCCTTTTGCACGATCTAGAGGTACCACCTATGCTCAGCTAGACTTACTATAGTGCGCACTACTCATAATTGGGCAGTCAGTAGGATGAGGCTGCCAAAGGAGGAAGTCTAACTACCTAGCAAGTGGGGGACCGGAAAAACCCCACTTAACACAACTCGGGCCAGGAGTTCAGTTTCGGGACGAAATCCCAGGGACGTCTCAGACGCACCTTAACCTCATAGACCCACAGAGCTCCCAGAGCCTGTTATAACCACCAAAATTGTACCAAAATAATTCCAATATATGACTTGTCACAAAGTTCCAATATCCAAAATATTACAAGAGTATCATAAAAATTCATCGTTGATAAAATAATTATAAAACCGTTTCAAAAATATAATTTAAGCCGAACATGCTCTTTACTTAAACATGAAAAGGTCAAAACGTCCTTACCTCTCAAGACGGTCACAACTCAGCTAATATTATTCCAAGAATTCTTTCTCCTCGAATCCACAAGCTACAAATAATATAAATTGATTCAAAAACTTAATCCTCCAACTAATGTGTGTTAACTCGTGTACATTAGTACTAACTTAACCCGGAGTACGAAACACTAAACATTCCAATTACCCTTTAAATAACTACCTCCAAGGGTCATTATACATGAATAAGAGTTACAATAAATGGCTATCATGTTGTACACGTGTGACTTGTTGAACAACAACACTTCAATGTTCCCTGGAATGCAAAAGCTAAACTCCCACTGCTGATTTCGTAGGTACAACGCGACCAACCTCACACCCCAAATACTTCTCACATATTTCTTCCTCCTGACCAGCGGAGTAGCATCAGAAGATGTCCTGCTCCAATGACCCACGCCCAAACTTAACATGCTCTAAACCCAACCCGATACAGGCCATGACGACGACTTGTCTAGACAACCACAAAATTGGGGACATACTCGACCAACGACAAAAGCAAATCGGAAATTTAACAATGAACTAAAGACCGACCATACAATTGATTGAAAATTTGGTTACAAAATCGATAATTTATGTCAAGAGGACTGTTTAACCAAAACAAAGCAACAAGAAAAGGATCGAAACTCAAAATATTTGGACCTACTTCATATCTGGTTCGTTAATTATAAAACAAAAAGGCCAATTGATTAAGAAACTTACAATTTAGATGGGAAAGATGTAAGCACGTGTTGGTATAAGGGAGATTCAAGAGCCAATTGTCGACGGTGATTGAACGGTGAAACCGAAACAGAGGGAGAGAGGTACTAGTGCGGCAGAGAGGTTTGAGAAAAATAATACTTTGTGATGGGAAGTGAAACAAGGACACGGTAAAGGTTCATGTATAGGTTTTATTAGGTATTTCCTTTTTTTTCTTCTTTGTGTTTGACCCAAATTCTAACCCGATTTATAAAAGGACGTTCCATTCTAAGAAAATCAAAACCTATTTATTATAAGACGACCCAAAATACTTTAATATTTATAACGACATTAAAAATAATTTTTTTCCAATTTAAAAACCCGATTTAAATAAAAGTAGAAAAGTCATGCTTTATAAATGACTTGGAAAATAACGAGGTGTTACACTAGTGTAACAAGTTCCTCCCTCCCAGAGGAAATTACGGCAGATTTTTTAATAACTCCACTGGGTATGAGGAAGATACTCGCCCAATACTGATGTAGCGTGCTGAAAACGGATTGCACCAGAACCAGTTTTCCCATGTATGAAAGCTTCCTCGCTCCAATCATCCTGATTCGCTTGGTGACTGAATCAATCAAAGGCAGGAAATTATGATCGTAAGTCGGGAACTCTTAATAGGAACGCCCAGATATTTAAAGGGTAGATTGCCCTCAGAACATCCTGAGACAGCCAATATATCGTGTCTGTCAGCAAACTTGACTCCATTGAAGGATGTCAGAGTTTATTGGGCTCGTCCCTTTGCATTTGATACCGATACCGACGTTATCGGATACCGTGTATTGAATGACTCTCGTGCGCCAACGGTTTCGGACATCCGAAAACCGAGGTTCTGAGTAAGGGGTGAGGGTACATGTTGGGAAGTTCACAAAGAACACCCAACCACGCCCGCACATTAGCGGCCTCCACTAAGATATCGTCTGACGTTTTAATACGCCCGTTAGTAATACGATGAGATGATATGCAAACAGCGTTTTGACTAAACATGCGAGAATTTGAATTGGTTGCTAAGTCGATTTAATGCATCTAATACTAACGTCCAAGTTATATTTAGCATGCGAGATTCTTTTAGTACAATAAAAGAAATAACGAGAATAAATCGACAAAAATAGAAACATACATGTTAGTAACGGTGATAACGATAATAACGGTTTGCGAATAATGTAAAAATGCTATAGAATGATGTAAATAACATGATGCTTGATTTATAAAGTAATATTACACGTGATTGACTTGACACGTGTTGACCGAAGTCACAAAAAAAGCATTATTGAGGCTAGAAAAGTGTTATGGGACTCACGGTATTGAGGTGATAAGGGCCACTCGACCGAGTCATTGTGGGACTCGACCGAGTGGTCTCAAAAAAGGTATTCTGCCCAAAATTTGAGGAGATACTCGACCGAGTCGCCAAGAGACTCGACCGAGTAGTTCGCCACTCGATCGAGTCATTGAGTGACTCGACCGAGTGGTCCTCAAAAAGTTATTCTGCCCCAGTTTTGGGGTGTCACTCGATCGAGTGGGCTAGGCACTCGATCGAGTGCCCCATGTACAAACCAGGGTTCGTTTCGCAATTGGTCGTAAATTTCGAAATTGCTTTTTGATTTTGGAAAGGTGATGATTTTATTGAGTCGGACAGAAATATTGTATGATTTATGCTCGATTCGGACTTTGATACTCATAGTATCCGATATTCGATTATTGAATCGATATCGAATATTTAGAGCAAAATCTAGAAAATACGTTTGTAAGTCGTTTAAATTAAACTAAAATGACATAGATTATCTCCGCGTTTATAGTGTCGTAATTAATTCTTGTCGAATTAGATGACAACTATTTTAGCATCAACGAAAATGGTATTAGTTAAATTAGTTGAGTAAATCGTTTAGATTCGACATCCAATTATTGAGTTGGCATCGAATATAATAGATTGACACTTTATATTTGCTTGAATTAAAAGAACTTGACTTGATTCCCTCTGCATCCCGACATCATAATAAATCCTTGCGGATTGTGTGATGTCGGATCCGCATCAACGGGTTTCGACCTAACTAAAAAGATGTTTTATTTGAAAACTGTTTTAAAATCGATGAATGTGCGACAATTATGACAATAATGACGCGACGGGAAAAAAAAAGACGATTTTGTTGATGTTGACTTGCTTCAACAATCAAGCGTTCGGGGTGTCGGGATAAGCGACCGGCAACGTCGGGTGAAGCACCCTTGTATATTTGGATTTCCTTATCCCGTCATCATTCATGCTCGACACAAATCCGCAAGTATTTTAATGTCTTATATTATTAGTACTAACGATATTATAAACGCGACGATTAAATAAAATAAAAAAAAAAAACGACGACGATGGACGGAAAAGACGGACGACGTGAGGAGGAACAAGAGAAGAAAAAATCGGGATTATTGCACCCTCAACCTACATGTTTCGTATTCTCGGATATGACTCGTCTAGTTGTGGCTTAGGCACGGGAGTTCGAGATCTATGTAGATGGAGTTATGGTCGCTTAGGGTTTGCTAGATGCTAGGGTTGTAAGTTGTATGTGAAAGTTGTAAAGGTGAAAAGTAGGGTTTCGAAAAAGTTGTGTTTTGTGCATGCAAAGGGGAGTATATATAGGCAATGGCTACCTCCCCGTCTAGGGTTACTCGACCGAGTAACCTGCTGACTCGGTCGAGTGGCCCAAACTGCCGCACAAGGGCCTGTTTGAGGGCCCACTCGATCGAGTGGGCTGACACTCGATCGAGTGGGTCATCGTCTGGAGCGAAGGGTCCAGAATTTGGACTTTGGGTTGGACTCTTGGTATTTGTATGGCTATTTTGTGACTCGGAAACGGCTTTGACCGAGGTTTGACCCGGTCGCTAAAAGTCGGTTTTTTTTCCTGTGTCGGTTTTGACCCAAATTAGCCTTATTTGATTGGAAACGACTCACTGGGCCTGAATTTGAGGTCGGTTTTGTGAGATTTGTACTCCTTAAAAAGCCCAAGCCAGAAACTAACGGTTTCGAGCCCATATCCGAGCGCGTAGAAGCATGTTTGCGTCCGATCATCATCGGGTGTTTTTTGGAAACTGCTATAGACACCTAGCAGTCAAATGTGTGTGTCTACAAAATATGGTACAACAATTGTAAATGACAAAACAAATTTCACAAAACTTAGTGGACAGTTTATTAAAACATAAACATAAACTCCCGAATTGGACCTAGAAACCATAATCGAAACACTAATCGAATAAATAAACACCCAGAAAATAAACCTAATCAAAACAAAACCCCAAATTGTTGAAATTTGCAGAAAGATAAAATAGTATTTGATTGACCAAGTGAATTGTACTAAAATTGGAAATTAGAAGTGAATCAAGTCCCAAATTGGACCCAAAAATCATAATCGAAACGGTAATCGAATAAATACGAACCCGGAAAAAAAAACTAATTGAAACTAAAACCCCAAATTTGCACAAAATAAAACAAATTAACAATGTAGTACCTGCGAGTTGAAGGAGACAGAGAATCAGAAATGGGGCGATAATTAATTTCGATGGTTTGATTGATTATCACATTGGATAATGCTCCGTATGTTTTTTTTTAATTAATGAAGTTTATGTTTATGTCTTGATGGAGAGCCCATTATTAGATTTAATGAGGAGAGGATGGTAGTGAAAATCAGGACTTTTTTAAATTTTTTGCAGAGTTGTCATTGAAGACAAGGATTTAAGTAGAAGGGAGATGAAGAAATAGGATTGAATAGATTGAAGTAGCAGGTTATTTTTCAGAAAGGTTACCTGTTGTTGCAGGTAACATATGCAACTGTACCATTAACATTAGAATACTCCAATTCGATGTATTATTCTGGGATTAACTGTAATTGGTATTATTATTGGAATACGCTCAATAGTCAGTATTATTGCTATTAAATAACCCTAAACTTAATTAAGTAAAATTATCCCACATCGAAAAATTATAATAAGGTGAACGAATTTTATTATATAAAAATAAAAACAATAACTCGTCATAATTATGATAAAGTGATGGAATTTCATCGAAAAATTATAAAAAGTTATAATAAGTGATTTTCTACATGGTACCCCTGTGTTTTTTTTGCTTTTCTATATGGTATCCCTACATTTTTATAATCACACATGATATCTTTCACTTTTAGGGACAGAAAATGTTATTAAGGGTATAGAGACATAATACATTAAAAGTAAGGGGTACCATATGTGATTATAAAAGTGCAGGAATACCATATAGAAAAGCTAAAAACATAGAAACACCATGTAAAAATTCCCTTATAATAAAGTGGTGGGATTAAAATTAAGTAAATTATCCCACATCGAAAATTTATGACACAGTGATGAAATTCTCTATTATAAATAAAAGTGGTCATTCGTCAAGTTATGATGTGATGGAATTCTATATTATAAACAAGTTAGATTTCATATTATTTTCTCAAAAAAAAAAGTGACGAATTTATTACGCACTTCATAAAAGTAGTAATCCTACATCGAATAATTATAATAAGGTGATGTAAGCAATATATATATATATGTGTGTGTGTGTGTGTATATATATATATATGTGTGTATATATATATATATATATGTGTATATGTGTATATGTGTGTGTGTGTATATATATATGTGTGTATATGTGTGTGTGTGTGTGTGTGTGTGTGTGTATATATATATATATAATTTGAAAGAGACTTTTTTCAAAGAATTTTTAAGACTATAAACTTAAGTAGAATTATCGCATATTAAAAAATTATGTTGAAGTGATGAAATTTTATATCACGAATAAAAGAAATCATTCTTTTTTAGATATTAACCAAAAAATTTAGTCTTATAAAAGTTTTTATAGTTAATTATAATAAGGTGATCACATTCTACTATATATAAATAAAAGTAATTGTTCGTCTATAAATATCAACGAGAAATCTTTTGAATTCTAAAAAGCATTCTTAATACTAGAATTAAATTCAAGTAAAATTATCTATATCGAAAAATTATAAGTTGGTTGAATTCTATTACGGAGAATATAATTAAGAGCAAACATTCGTCTTTATATGTCAATATGGGATCTTTTGAGTCCTAAAAGAGCTTTTAAGACTATAAACTTAAGTAAAATTATTACACGTCGAAAAAATTGTGATGGGGGTGATGAAATTCGACATCATAAATAAAAGAAATTATTCTTTTTTTAGATATTATAAAAAATCTTTTGAGTCTTATAAGTTATAAATAATACTATCACCGTATCTATATGTTCGTCCACTTTCAATACAAAATTCTCCACTCATATATTAAACAAAGTGGACGAGCATATAGATACGGAGGGAGTAGTTCTTAAGCCGATAAATTGAATTACAATTATCCACATCGAAAAATTTCATTAAGGTGATGAAATTCTATTATATAAATAAAAGTAATCATCATCTTTAGATATCAATCAGAAATCTTTTGAATTCTAAAAAGAACTCTTAAAATTATAAATTTAAGTAGAATTATCTTACATCGAAAAATTGTGATGAGCTGATGAAATTTTATGTTATATCATAAATAAGAGAAATCATTTGTTTTAGATATTAACCATAAAAATCTTTTGAGTCTTCCAACAACTCTTAAGGCTATAAATTGAAGTAAAATTATCCCACATCGAGAAATTATGATAAGACAATAAAATTTTATTATATAAATAAAAGTCCGTCAACCAATAGTTTCACCAATTTATGCAATTCTTAACTTGGTGTAATTATTATTGTCACTAAAATTCGGCCCGTCCATCGCACGGGCTTTCCAACTAGTTTATAATATAGAATTTCATCACTATAATTTTTCAAATGTGGGAGGATTTTAAATTTGTAGTCTTATATATTAAAAGTTGTTTTAACACTCTTAATTATGATAGAAAATTTCATCACCTCATCATAATTTTTTTATATAATATAAAATTTCAATCACCTCATCATAATTTTTTAATGTAGCATAATTAATTAAGGTTTATAGTCTTAAGAACTCTTTTTGAGATTCAAAAGACTTTTGGTAGATATCGAAGAACGAATGATTACTCTTATTTATAATATAGAATTCCATCATCATATTATAATTTGTCGATGTGAAATAATTTTACAACTGTTATATGTAATAAATTCATCACTTAATGTGAAAAAAAATATGAAATTTATACTCTAACTAAAGCATTTTTTACCACGAATCTAATTATTTCATTTTTATAATTTATTTTACGATAATGTTTTTAAAAAATGAACTCTAAAGGTTTTTACCTCAGAATTGTAAAATATCACATTAATATAATAAATTAAATATATATTATAATAATTAAAAGATTCTCTAATTGATTTTTCTTATTATTTATAATACTTTTCTAGTTTGAGGTTTGATGAAACGGACCAATAAGATCGCTCGAAAAAAGCTTCAAATATATAAATATATTGATTGATTGGTGGTCGTATTCATGAAATAAAGCGATCGAAATGTGAATACAAATTCCCAAATGTTTTTTATCATCTCTCGATGGCTTTATTTTACTTTTTTTAGTTATACTATGATGTTCTTAATGCTAGATTTAATATTAGCTTTGATTAATCATTAAGACAAAATAGAAGCTACATTATTTTTTTTGGTTATAATACAAAGTTCTTAATGCAAGATAATGATTAATATTAACTTTAATTGATTATTAAGATGAAAATGTAAATCAATCAAATTATTAAGGTTTTTGTAGAAAGCTATTAATCTAATCCCCTAGAAAATCTAACGCAATACAGTGGCGGAAACACTGTAGAGTTGGGATTAAAACACACTGACAAACTATATCTTATTAAAAGAAATGGTAAGTCAATACAAAGGCCTCTTTTTACAAAAGGGCTAAAGAGAAAATTCACCAAACGGGTTATACAAATCCATAAATTACATGAATAAAGAAAGAGTAGGATCCATGCTACTCGCTAGCTCACACCCAAAACCCAGCAGCAAATACCTGTCATGTTATAAACATAACAGCCACGTCAGTGGGGAGTAACTCGGACGTTCTCCCAGCCAAATTATATCATATGGAAAAATAATAGTATTATTATATCAAAATAATTAAAATGGAAAACGTTAAATGATATAATAAAAATAAGTTTTCAGCGAAACTTAAAGCATTGGAACAATAAAATCAGAACAAGTTTTCAGAAGAAAACTTCGAATATTTGTCAACCTGCAAATCAAAAATGTATCGATAAAAAAAATATTCAAAATGGCGTTATGGATAAGTTTAGTGTAGACGGCTAGACTTTCACTAGGAGAATACTAAAACTAGCTTCGAGAACTTAGTTCAAACAAATCAAACTTCGGTCTCTAACTAGGCTACTCAATCATAATAGAGCGGCGACTTATAAATGCGTGGCCCTAGTTTAAGACAATGTACACCCCTCCTGGGATTACCTGTCACCCAGTTCAACTAATGACGGCGACTTACTGCGAGGCCTAAGCTTAAGGTCAAAATGTACACAACTCCCGGGATACCTGTCACCCGGTTCAACAACCAATGTACCGATTCCTGATACACTAGCCTTATAGTTGATGGCAAAACCGTAAACCCCAGATTATATTACTCTAACCTCACACTTGTCCTTATTCCATAACTCTAAAACAAGCCATTATCGATACATATACAAAAGATATAATCATTATAAATAATATGAGGAAAAAGGAATAAACATTTTACGTAAAAAGGGAAACTTTCTATAAATAGAAACTTACTAATTTTAGAATCTTACTTAAAATAGAAATAGTCTTATAGAAAATACTTCAGTATTAAAATAAGTGAAATGTATAGAAATAGCATTTCTACGAAATTAACATTTTATTATTATCGTCGTTATCGTAACTTTAATATATTTCTAAATTCGTTAATCAAAATATAAATAAATTATAATAAGTCAATATATAGTACTTTATAAATAATTAGGAAATCGAGTTAAAACTATAAATATTAGAAAGGAGATGTTTTAAGAAAAACGATATCAAAATTAATTGCGTCAACGAGTTTTATAAATGAAATGGGTTTTACAAAGGGTTCAAATTATTTTTAGAAAATAGCTTTTACTAACAGAATAATACGGATTTTACTAAAAATAGTCAATCGGAAATAAATAGAAAATTATTAGTGAAAATAGTCTCGACTACAAATATTTAAAACAAAATCGACTATTTCTCATTTATTAGTATAAATCGTAAAACGTTAATTAATTTATTATCAAATATACAAATTTCGATTATAATATAAAAATATGATTTTAAGTTAAAATTATAAATTAACGAATTATGACGAAAATATGAAATCGATATTATTTAGTTACTAGTGTCACGATAACTAACAAAATATTATAACGATCATAAATAATTTAATTACCAACGATTTATAAAACGATATCGAAAACTTGTAAAAATATTGATAAGGCATACGATTTAAAATTAGTATAATTAGCAAATAATAAATAGCTAAAATTAAAAAAAAAAAAAACGAAGTTAAAATATTTACTACATACTACTCCTCAAACATACGATATAAAATCGAGTAACGTCCTAAAGTTACCTTAGAACGACGGCGAAACGATCATGTGCTTATCCTTGTCGGGTCGTCACGAATTCCTACAAAATACAAATATACGGTATAAAGTACCATATAAAACGAGTAGAACGAAAGAGGGAGAATGGGTAATCGAATTACCCAGAAAAGTAAGAGAGGAACGGAAAGACTATTGTGAGAGCGGAGTAAGAAAGTCGAGAGTTCAAGTATATTAGAAGTCAAGGGAGAACAATGTAAGAGGAAACAATTTGCGAGGGATTCGAAGGGAGTAAAAAGAATGACAAAAACAAGAGAGTAGAACGAGCCGGATAAGACATGAAACAGCATCCAAGCAGACGGAACATCAAAAAAAATGATACTGAACAACAACAGCAGAAAGATAGAGCCGCAGCAGCAGTACACACCAGGACAACAACACCTAAACATACAGGTGCGGAATATCATAGATGCACGAAGGACCAGGCCGCCCGTAAAACACAGCAGCAGAAAAAAGAAAGAGAAAAACAGCAGCACACACGAACAGATTGAGGTGAAGAAGGAGATTAAGGAGAAGAAACGACAAGGACAGCAGTAGTATGAGCAACAGCGGACAGCAGTACAACTCGTAAACAAGAACAAGAGCATCAGCTGTCAGGCACGCTTCACGACAGAAATCGAATACAACAAGAAACAACGGGACAGCAATACAACAACAGATAGCAACGGCAACAAAAGCAAAGGAAGAAGAAGCAGGGGAAACAAGGTCGAAAAGATGTAGCAGATACGATGCAATAAAGAGGACGAACGACAACCAAATAACAAAAGAGAAATGAACGGAAAGGAACAAAAGAACGAAGAGAAGCAGAAAACGTAAGAAATCAGAGGACGAGGAGGAGAAGAACGACCGAAATCGAACAGTAGCGCATCAGTACGATAACAATAACGACAGCAGCACACAACAGCAACAAGGAAAAAAAAAGGAGGAAGAAGAATGAGATTACCACCACGGAATAGGGACACGCAGAGGAAACATGGGGGTCGAAGCAGCAGACACGAAGAACAAGAAGAATAGCAGCAGTACGCAGGCAACAAAACGCAGGAAAAAAAAATGGTGAAGATTGATGGTGATGGTGTGTACGGTGAAGGTGATGAAGAGGATATGAGTAACGGTGGAGAGAAAGAGAAAGGCAAAGGGAGTTGAATGTTCAATCAAGGAAATGGGAATGTAAGAGGAAGCGGTGGAACAAGGGGGAACGTATACAACAAGTGGGGTAAACACGTATTTAATTGGGGTTGAAAGTAAACACAAGGTGAAATGAATGTAACTCACCAAAAAGTGTACGGATTCCGACACGATATGTATACGTAGTATACGGATAATTAAATGAGTCGCGTTCCGTAACGATAAGTTGACTGACCCACGAATCAAATTAAAACGAGTCAATAAAATTAATAAATAATCGGACCGTCAAATAAAATGAGTAATTAAATTATTCGAGACGAAACCGAAGCTTATAGAAATAAATAATTAGACGATCAAAAAGTATTTCCCAATAAATAATAAATTTTCGATAAAGTGAATTAAATTGATTTCTCGAGGAAGTGAAATAAATATTTTGACGAAACTTAAAATAAATGGATTTCGAGCTTAAATAAAAATAAATAAGAAGAATTTAGCACTTAAATCGTCGAAATATATTTTCGATAAGAAATAAATGAAATGTATAAAATAATTCGAGATAGGAACAAAAATATGTTTTAAATCTGAGAAGGTTTCCAAGACAAATAGAATTTTAGGACTTTGAAATGATTAAACGATAAATTTATTTTACAATAATTTTAAGAATTACGAGTTAAACCGTAAACAAAATAGAAATACGAACATAATTTTAATTTAATTTAATTTATAAAAATCAGGGGTGTTACAATTAAGCTTTCTTAATAACAACACATTTAATATTTGAAGTGAAATATCAAGTTTTGTTTGCCTCAAATAATTGCTAGTCATTAGTATTATTAGTAATTTACTTGAAACTAATACTCAAAATATTGAAACTTTTCTCAATCATATTTTGTAGAATATTACAACTTTAAATATAAATAAAAGTTCACCTTTATTAATAGAAAATCAATGTGATTTAAAGTTTACTAAAAAATATATTTATAAAATTAATCAATATAAAGATAAATAAAAACATAATATTGTTAACTCATTTACGTCGTTCGCATTTCAGTCACGTCGTACACACTTTATACGTGATTTTACCCTTTTGCCCTTCCTTAATTCTGATTAATAATTTTAATTGTTTTACTTAATTATTCTAATTTAAGTTTCCGACTACTTTCAGAAAACGGTTTTGCTAACTTTTTAGGATTTTCGGGGAACGTTTCTCAATAAAGGTCGGGAAGGTTATTTAGAATCCCCATTGGTAGTGCAACGTAGGATGATAGTTTACGGAGTCGATTTTCTTTTTACGGCCTGATTTGAACGTAATTAACGTGTTTAACGATCGAATTTACGTTGAATTTTTAAAAAAAATGTACAAATACGTAAAACGTTGGAATCTCAAGTTTTATGGGCTATAGCCCAAGATACATTTATGATATATAAAATTTAGTGATGAATAATTTACTTAGATAGAATGGTGTAGTGGTAGAGAAGTTATATTGTACACCTGAGTTCGAGCCGCATGTCACCCACTTCACGAAAAAAAATTTCAAGCACCACAACTCATTAATTAACCACTTTTTACTCATTAATTACCCAATTTTCTTATCCCTTTTAAATATTTAAGAAAACATCATTTAAATACATATGAAAAACACATATCGAACATAAAACCACATATGTGGGAACACGATATTAACGAACATAATAACGGAATGACGATTTTACAACATTAATAATCAATAATCTTTGTAGAATAACATCTAAACGATATTCTCTCCAACTCTTTGGAATTGCTCCATTTCATTATAATAATACTCATATATACTAAAAAATATGGACGATTCCAAAGAGTTGGAGGAAGTAATTATAACTACAACATAATTTTATGAACATAGCTACACTAACTAATAGTTATCGTTGTAACAAAAAAAAGAAAAAAATAAATAAATGTAAGTCAGATCAGTAAAACGTTTTTTCTAACGTTTTGGGTTTTTGTTTAGATCGTTAATCACGGTAATTACGTTACAAAAAAATAATGCAAGAAATCTTTATAATGTAAAAAAATCAAAATCGTTAAGTTATCGAGTTTAATAACACAAGAAATCTTTATAATGTAATTAGTAATGTTAAAAAAAATGTAATTGGGATTCCCCCTTACGAAATTCTGGATGGAGAGGAAGGGGAACTTTTGGATGAGACTATAGTGCCCGAAACGAATGAGGAAATACAGAGGAGCCATGGAGAACAGGGAGGACCTTGGTTCTCCAGGCAAGGGAATAAGTTTGTGGAGGAAACTACGGAATAAATATTGCAACTCTCCATAGATGATGTGCAACCAGAGATTGACTTTTGGCGATCCTCGGTTTATGGGTTCGTGGTGGGATCGAACCCGCCATGGCAGGTTCTTGAGGGATACTTGAGGAGAATTTGGAAACATCACAATGTTGACAAAATATCCTTTCTCCCTAATGGGGTGTTCCTGGTCAGATTCCCAACCGAAGCCATCAAAAACATCGTTCTACAGGCGGGTTACCATCTTTTTGATAACAAACTTGTAATAATCAGGGGGTGGCAACCGGATATTGACTTGGAAAAGGAGGAGGTGAAGGTGCTCCCAACATGGATATGGCTCCAAAAACTTCCACTTAAGTTCTGGGGATCTAACCTTGATAAGATCGCGGGCATTGTAGGGCCAATGATAAAGAGAGATGAGGCTACCGCCCAGAGGACTAGGTTGGGTTTTGCCAGAGTTTTGGTTAAGGTCACTTTGGGACAGAAGCTGCCTGATGTGGTGCAGTTCAAGGATGAGAATGGTGTACTGCTAGAGATCAAAATAGAGTATGACTGGAAACCAATCATGTGCGGCAAATGCAAACGAATGGGATATGAGAGTAAAGAATGTCGAGCCATGGGACGAAAACCTAAAGAGAAGTCACGCAAAGAATGGGTACCATTTGGTACACGAAAAGAACCTGTGCAGGAGAAGAGGAATGATATAATTGAACGGCCTGCAACCATCATCAATTACGTTGATATGCCAAGGAAGGATGTGGAACAGGGTGGAGAACTTGTGGCTCCTGTGAAAACTCGTGAGAGGAATGAGGAGAAAGGAGGGATAGAGGATGCTCCGGATACTAATACTGAAAATACTAGTGCTGGACAGCTGAGCCCTTCCTTTAAGCATATCCTTCTAAAGAAGCAGAAACCGGGGGAAGGGAGTAAGGTTACCTGCCCAACACAAAATCGATCATGAACTTTGGATTCTGGAATATGAGAGGGATGAACAGGTTAGAAAAGCAAATTGATATTAATAAGTGTTTAGAGATGAATAAAATAGGTTTGTTTGGTTTGCTTGAAACTAAGATAAAACCTCAGAATCTGAATAAGGTGGTGAGCCAAAACTTCAATAGATGGTGCATTACGACGAATAGTCACATGCATCCTAGGGGGAGAATTTGGATCCTTTGGGACCCTAATCAATGTAATGTACAGATACATAGATACACGTCACAATTAATTCATTGCTCTGTACATGATTTGGTTGGGAGGGTGGATTTTTATGCTACCTTTGTGTATGCTTTCAACTTGATTGCTGAGAGGGAGGTGTTGTGGCAAGACTTACTCCAGATTAGTAACAATATTCAGGGAGCCTGGTTGGTGGGGGGAGACTTCAACTGCGTGCTTAATTCTGATGAAAGACTGGGTTGTGGTTTTAATCCTAATGAAGCTATTCCGTTCCAAAACTGCATTGATCAATGTGCGCTAATGGACTGTCCTGCCATGGGTGCAATACTACACTTGGAACAATAAACAACCGCCTGAGGAAAGGGTATATGGCAGACTTGATCGTGCATTGGTTAATCAGGAATGGATTGGCCTGTTCGAGGAGTACAATGCGCACTTCATGCCGGAAGGACTATATGATCAGAATCCTTGTGTGATTAGAAGGAGATCTGGGCAGACCAAGCACAACAGGCCTTTCAAATACTATAACATGTGGAGTCTAGACCCTGATTTTGAGAACATTGTTGCTACTTCCTGGAATCAGGAGACTGAGGGAACGAAGATGTTTACCGTTGCAACGAAACTGAAGAGACTCAAGCAGCCGCTTAAGCAACTTGACAAGGCGAAGTTCCATGAAAATGAGCAACAGGCTGATGTTGCGCAGGTCAGACTGTTGGATATTCAGAAAGCTCTGATCGATAATCCTGCTAACCAGGAGCTTATTCGAGCGAAATTGGATGCCATGGAACAATTTCGAAGGCTGGACAACGCTAGACTGAGTTACCTAAGGCAAAAAGCCAAGATTCATTGGCTTAGAGAAGGAGATGCCAACACGGCTGCATTCCATGGGTCTTTAAAAGCGAAGCGTGTTAGAAATTCTATCAGACAAATTGAGGACAATATGGGAAGGGTTTATTCCTCGCCTGATGATATTCAAGAAGGGTTCCTGATCTACTACAAGGGCCTGCTGGGGACGAGGAAGAACACTAGCAGTGTTGCCTCAAAGATAGTCAGTCTAGGTCCTGTTTGCACACCCAATCACTGTGATATTTTAAATGCTCCAGTTACTAAAGAAGAGATTCGAGAAACAATGTTTAGCATCCCGAATGATAAAGCGCCGGGTCCGGATGGGTACTCGAGTAAATTTTTCAAGGATGCGTGGGACATCGTTGAGGATGACGTTTGTGCTGCAATATTGGACTTCTTTAGAACTGGGCGAATACTAAAGCAGTTGAACACTACATCTATTACGCTTATTCCCAAGATTGAGAGACCCAGTACTGTACTTCAATTCAGACCTATTGCTTGTTGTAATACGGTCTATAAGTGTATCTCCAAAATCCTTTGCAATAGATTAGCGCGTGTTCTGCCGGACATCATATCTCCGGTCCAAGGGGGCTTCATTCGAGGCAGAAGTATAGTTAAAAACATCCTTATTGTCAAGACCTGGTACGACTTTACTCAAGGAAAGCTGTTTCCCCTCGATGTCTGATCAAAATGGATATGCAGAAGGCTTATGATACAGTTGAATGGGACTTCTTGGATCAAATGTTACTACACTTGAAGCTGCCCGATTCATTCAGGAGGATGCTGATGCAATGTGTCTCAACGGCCTCGTTTTCCCTCAAACTTAATGGCGATTCCTTTGGATTTTTCCAGGGTAAGAAAGGCTTGAGACAGGGAGATCCTCTTTCTCCTCTGCTCTTTACTATTTGTATAGAATACCTTACTCGATTATTAAAGCATACCACTGAGATTGAGGATTTTAGATATCACCCGCTGTGCAAGACGATGAAATTGGCTAATCTTATGTTCGCGGATGACCTGCTATTATTTAGCAAAGGAGATACATCGTCTATGATGGTCCTTCTAACGACTTTCTCGACCTTCTCCAACGCCTCTGGCCTTCAACTCAGCAAAGGCAAATCTCATATCTACTTCAATGGCGTGAAATCTGAAATACGACAAGATATTCTGGCGGTATCTGAGTGTATTGCTGGTTCGTTCCCATTTAAATACCTGGGAGTTCCGATCAAATCCTCCAGACTTAATCTTCTGGACTGCCAACCCCTAGTTCAAAATGTGACCGAGCGTATTAGGAAATTGGGCGCCAGGAAATTATCTTACGCTGGCCGATTAACCTTGGTCAAGTCTATTCTTGCAACACTCCATAATTACTGGGCAAGCATCTTTTTATTACCATCTGGAGTAATTAAACAGATTGAAGGAATTTGCAGGACATACTTGTGGGAGGGGGGGACTACGTACGCTAGAGCTCCTCTCGTCTCTTGGAAGAAGGCTTGTGTCCCGCTCAGAGAAGGTGGACTCAACCTGATGCAAAGCTCTAACTGGAATAAGGCTGCTATAGGTAAATTGGTGTGGTGGGTGGCGAACCATCCTAATAAGCTGTGGGTCTCATGGGTTCACTCTGTCTACCTCAAGGGACAACAATGGATGTTATACAAACCCCCGACTGATGTTTCGTGGGGATGGAAACGCATATGCAAAGTGAAAAACAGGTTGAGGGATGCAATGGATGACGAATGGAATGCTACTAATCCGTATACTGTTTCCAAAGGTTATCATTGGATTCGAGATCGGGAGGAGAAAGTGGCGTGGCACAGACTTGTGTGGAATAAGTGGACAATCCCCAAGCACAGAGTTATTGCGTGGATGTATCAGCACAAGGCTATGAATACGAAGGCCAAACTGCACGCCTTGAACTTGACCGAGGACAGCGATTGCTGCCTGTGTGGTCTGCATGAAGAAACCCTCGAGCACCTCTTCTGTGACTGTTTATATAGCAGGCAAATTATCTCGGGTCTGGCAGCTTGGATCGAGCAGAATTACCAGGTCCGACTCAACAATGATTGGAGAAGAAGACTAAAAGGGAGCATGCTACAAGTGACATAGCAAATAGTGTTTTGAATGCCGCGATCTACAATATATGAGAGCAAAGGAACAAGAGTAGAATGGAAGGAGTAATAATACGGCCTCAAATTGTTACTAAAAATATCAAGAAGGATTTACAAATGTATTTCATGATTATTCAGAAAAGGAGTCTTAGAGCTAGAGATAATTCTTTTATCTCTAGAATAATGGATACTTAATGTATATATATTTTTTTGATATATATACAAGCTTACACTTTCCCAAAAAAAAAAGTAATTAAGGGAAGGACAAAGTTGTTTTTTTCTCGTTATAAAGCGCGGACGACGCTACTAAAATGCGGACAACAAAGAACAGCTCCCCATATTTCCCATTTTTAACTCACTTTTCTTACTTTAATTAATTCTTTATTTATTTCTTATTTCTTGTGCAAAAAAAAGAGGGAAGAAAACTCAGGATAAGAGGGAATATATATATATACACACTATTAAGCAATAAGCCTACATCTCTATTTCTCTCCACCTTTCTCTCTTATTAATCTCTTCTATTACATGTTCTTTGTTTCGATTAGTTGTCAGTGATTAATCGCAATTCGTATTTGTTGTAAGTGTCGTATGAGGTACTATCAATGGATTTTCTTTGGTCAAAAAGTATATAACACTACGCTCAAGATACAACAAATACAAGTACAAAAGTTGAGCCAATTAAGGTTATAAATGATAATTGCATTCGATATACAACGAATAAAAATTACATTCTGAATGTTTCGTTTGTGCAGCAAGATCAGGGTTCATGGGTGTTAACCCTATTATGCAGCTCTAGCATCTCTTGATGATTTGGATCAACGGAAAGGGCAGCTCGACAGTCCCGGAGAGCACCCATTACATCACCAATGTGCTCGTGAAATGCTGCTCGTAGATGCAGCAGGTGTACGTCTGCTTTGATTGCAATCGCTCTTGACAGCTCTGCGATGGCTTCCTTCTCCTTATGGCTGTCCATCAACACTGCCGACAACAAACCAAGTATTTAATGGGGTGAAGAAACAGTGAGTGTGCATTGCATGTTTGAATTCTGGAAATCATGGTAAATTAAGCAATAAAAACCACTACTCAAGTGCCCAAACATTTTTCGCATGTGGCATGCTACATAGCTCACGCGTGTGCAACATTATGCCTCACAGCCTTGTTTCTGAATGGCTTATAGTGAAATTGTGCCACTTACATTTGACTTTGGCAACGTATTTTGCATCCGTCATTTTCGCGCATAAGCCAAAAATTTGACACTATTTTTGACCAAAACTGCAATACTTTTATCCAAAATAGTTAAATAGCTGTATCTACCATCGCCACTAGATCGTGTCAAATATTTGCAATTAGAGGTGGCAGTACAATGGGTTGGGTTGGGCCAGGCCGTGCCGACCCCTTGCCAGGCGCCAAGGTCCGATCACAGGTGGCGGGCTGTCATGTTGTGTCTGTGCTTGACCCATCCACCATATCTCCACCGCGTCATGTTCGTCGTCGTGCCGTGCCGGTCCACCGTGCCTCGACAAAACAAATTGCGCTTTTCTTTTTTTTTTGCCGTGCCGGCCCATCATACCGTCAGCTTGGGTCACGCCAAGAACAAGTTTTTTTCAATTTTTTTGTTGCGGCTCGCCCCAAGCCCGTCGGGCCGCATTGTTCACTCGGGCTGGGCCGGTGACCGTGCCACCTGAGTGGGGACGGACAGATTTGCCGGCTCTACTTGCAGCCAAGTTCGAGTAACATAGGTTTGTGAATTTTTGGCTAAGATGATTTGACCCCTCTAACCAGAAATTGTGAGTGTATCCACCAAACTAAGAAATGATAATTACTGCCAAATTCACCCACTTGAACAAGGACTACTACAAATATCAGCCAACTTATTCCACTGAGGGTGACCAGACGACCCCCCCCCCCCCCCCCCCCCACACACACACAAGTCCCTCACTGCAGCCAAATATGCTGCTACTAAAGTTGCTTCAGGCAGCAGGTACGTTGACAAAATATTGCTTCAAAAAATCAAACAAAGCACATAATAATACCTGCAGCTCGATATCGGTATGGATATACTCGAAGTGGGTCTAATTGAGTAACCATTTCTAAGTCGGCCTTGGTCAAATCACGGTCACAATACTCAGATCGTTTTTCATATGCTGAAGCATTACTTTGAGCCTTTTCAATCAGCTTTGTCATTTCGTTAAATGCGGATATCTTGTCATTCCTGAGAAAATGAACCCGAGCAAGGCCTTGATGAGCTCGGGTATGGCGGATCTTAAGAGCATTGACATAGCAGTCAGCTGCTGAGTCCAATTTCCCACAGTCAACATACACACTCCCAAGATTGTTTAAAGCCTGCATGCAATACTTGCATCCCTTAGTAAAAAAACAGAGGTTTATAAATCTTTGTTCGATAAGGAAGTTGTAAAACAAATGATGATGATAAATCTGAAACTTTTAAGTGGACTTTACACCCTAAAGGCCATGATAATGGTGTTTTTAACCCATGTGCTTTTTGTTATATTAATACAGAACTAGGTTAGGTCCCGTGCAAAATGCACGGCTTATATTAGAAATAAATTAATTAGTAAATAAACTAATAATCCCTCTTATACTAAGAGGATAGAGAATTTTAGAGTGATGAGGTGTCAACACCTCCTTCAATATTTTCCCGCTCAATTCTTGTACGCCTCTTAGTGGACTTTGGTCATTATATTTATGTGTTTGGTCTTCCACGGGTGGCCCAATCTAAATACGTTCGTTTATGTGTTGATTACACTGCTAGTGGGCCAATCTACATAACCTCATTATTTATGGATTCATTACGGTTTGCTCTGAAATAGAGTGGGCCATTACTAGCAAAATAGGTGATCAATATTAATTAAAAGGTTTAAAATGATTAAAATAATACTCCGTAAAATATTAAAAGGATTAAACATATTAGGCATATAATTTGGACTTAATTATTTTATTATGAACAAATCCTAAATTAAGTGAACAAGTTCATCTAATTTTTTTTTGCAAAATACCTAAATAAGAAAAATAATGATATTTGATGAGTTTATTGGTAACCCATTAATTTTAACAGTGACAAAAAATATTATTGTATTGCACGCCTATAATTATAAAAATATATCACATAAAAATTTAGTATTTTTGAAATTCCTTTTGAAAATAACATTTCTATGAGAATAAGTTTCACAAAAAATAGTCATATTTTGATAAATACTGAAAAGAGGAGTATGGATGTCCCAAGAAGCATGAATGACATATATTAAAAAAACAGAGGTAGTATTTTCTTTGGAATACACATTTCAAGATATTAGTTAAGGTCCCTATTTTAATTAGTTTTATTTCAAATTATTTTCTCAAATCAAAATATAAAAATAAAAAACATGAAAAAATAATGAAACGTAAGAACAAAATTTATTTAGTATAAATAATTAACTCAAAATTAAATTTCTATACATACCGTGTTGGGCACGAGGTCTATACTAGTGATAAAATAATAGATTTTAATTAAATTAGCGTATCAAGTTATGTTAAAAAAAAGGTTATTTAATAGGAATAATACCAACTATGGGCGGTATTTCATAAATAAAACCAACTTTAATTAATACGGGAATAAAACTATTTATGAGACATATTATACACGAATAGAATAGTCTTACCTGCTACCGCCTACGCTGGTCAAAATTTCACTAATCCTTCAGTAACTTCAGGAATTATACCAAATATATTTCACAATTTTCAACTTCATTAACTTCAGTAACACCACACTTTAATAATTTTCAACTTTTTAACTTCAAATTTCATCTTCACTTCATCTTCTTCTTCTTCAATTTATCTTTTGCTTCCTCAATTAATCACTTCATCTTCTTCTTCCTCAATTTATCTTGTTGAAAGTAATTTTTTTCGAAACTTTTGTTTGTTTATCAAGTGTCAGCTACGTCCGTCTTATTACCATTAATATTGTCGAAAATTCATTTCCAGGGTTATAGTTGTACAGAAGTTCATTCCTCAATCATTTGCGTCGGCAATGTCAATGGTGAGTATTGTTTTCATTTCCCCAAAGCGAATTTTCTGGGTTTCCTTTCTAATTTAGAGTTTTCTTATTCTGGGTTTAATTTAGAAGTTTTAGTGTCCTATGAATTGGAAGAACATAAATTTGATGGGTCACCCATGGATTTGGAGAAATTAGGGTTTAGGAGAGAGAATTTGGTTTAGGGAAAAATCGAGTTTGTTGTGGGAA
This sequence comes from Agrostemma githago, assembly GCA_958450325.1. Lineage (NCBI taxonomy): Eukaryota > Viridiplantae > Streptophyta > Magnoliopsida > Caryophyllales > Caryophyllaceae > Agrostemma > Agrostemma githago. The sequence goes on from OY288239.1 coordinate 53,409,157, forward strand.
TGAAGAAGATGAAGTTGTGGGTTAATTAATAGTATGGGACCCACAAAAACCGACTTCATCCGGTCATTTAAGAGGCTATTTCATTCGTGTATAATATGTCTCATACATGATTTTATTCCCGTATTAATTAAAGTTTGTTTTATTTATGGAATATCACCCAAAGTTTGTATTATTTCTGTTAAATAACCCTTAAAAAAATTCATAGTTATCTGAGATAATTATAATGTCATATGTTAAAATAAAATTTCACTTAACACTTTTTAGACAGTGAATACTTTTTTATTACATGTCAATTTAATTTAATTTAATCACGTTGTTTTCAAGCCTTAACAGTAAAATTATTACACAATTTGTATACGGAGTATATGTTTTGCACAAATTTATTGGGCTGATTGCAAGTTATTCATGTTTTTGGCCAAATGAACGTTTAAAGCTAACAAAGGTATGCGTTTTTAGGCGGGAAAACAATTCACCACATCTTGACATGTGTCATTCACTATTTTAGCGGTTTCTCAATTAGTACATGTACTCTTACTCCGTAGGAGATACTTATTATCTACTCCCTCTCATCCATTCAATTCTTTACATGGGTCCACCTTTTCTCCTCACAAAAAGGGGGTCCACGTAAAGAATGAACAAAAGTATGAAGCTTTTACCCTGAAGGCCATGGCATATTGTTACAAAGTGACACACCATGAGAATCCAAAAGCCTTGTATAATAAATTTACAAAAGTTTCATACTTCGTATTACTTCTACACTTGCGAGGTTATTCTAACTTAATAATAATATTATAACCACGAACATTTATCAGAGTTTGGCTAAAACTTTGAATTAACAGAAGAATTATTAAGAAGAGCCAAGTATATTTGACGTCAACTTCAACATTTACCAAAATTCAAAAAATACTCCCTCCGAGTTCCTAACATTGACACCTTTGGATTTTGGATGAAAAATAAGAAGAGAAAAATGAGTGACTTAAAAAAGGAGGAAGAGAGAGAAATTGGTGGATAAAAGTGAACCACACATTTACGGCCTTAAATAGAAAGTGGGTAAAGATCAAACTCAACCCAAAAAGAAATACATGTCAATGATAGGAACTCAGAGGGAGTATAATGCAAGGAGAACAGGACACACTCTCAAAGTGACTGTAAGAACAACACTAACTTAGTCGCTGACTAGTTATCCCCATCTTAATTTTAACTCATACAGACACTAAATCAGGAGCTTAACTGTAATGTTGCTTGGGTTACATCTAAAGCCAGCCAAAAAATGGACCCAAAATGATCTCAATGTAATAAAAATTAGGTAGACAGAATAACATCAAGTTTGTAGGAAACAACAAGAACAGATGGGGGGATGTCATTGATTAAGACACTAGCAAAGATTGAGAACAAATCGCAGAAAGTCCTAAACGTAGAAGGAAAGGTATAGAAAACAGTCAATTAATCAAAAGAGTTCATTATGCCGAGAGGTTAATGTTGCTCTCCCAAGGTATTTAACAAGTATATGACTGAAATACTCTTATTTATTCAGATTACGAAACAACACATTCGAAAAATATACACTAATAATTCTCTTGTAAGAGTGTGTGTATATAGGCTTTGGCAATATGGCTTCCCTAACTAGAAGACAGGTGCCACCAAGAATACCATACCTGACCTTTGCGAAGCCTATCAGAAGGGCATTTCAGGGCATCCTCAAGTAGTGAAATTACAGCTGATGAGCATGTAGGATCCTGACTAGAATCAGCTAATGCATAAGCTTTCAAGAAGAAAGCTTCAAATGATCTCTTTAGTTTTATGGACTCCTCGGCCTTCCGCAGCCCTTCCTCACAATGTCCTGTATCATATAATATCCACCCCTCATAAACAAGACGCTCATCATAGCTAGCTGCGTGTTGACGAGCCAACTGCAAACTCTGCATAGCTGCCTCCGGACAATTTAACCTGGTTGAGAACAGAATTAAAGAGAACAACCCGTGCATGATATTTAACTGTCATAGTACTGAGTGATAAGAATTAAGAAAGGAATTTACAACTAGTATAGCCCCGTGCATACTTGCACGTTATATTTCAATTGTTGTTGTATTTCTTTTAGTGGGTGGTCTTCTATAAATAAACCGAACTTTATTTAATCTGAATAAACTCAAGTATTGGACATATCTTGCATTAACGGAATTGGTTAACCGGCTCCCTGCTAAATCCTTCCACTTTTTAATTACATTAACCATTTTCATTTTCAAATTTTTTTGTATCATACCGTATCAATAATCTAGGAATAAACCATGGCTTTTTGAAAAGTTAACCTAAACTTTACAAAATAATTCTCATCATGTCCTCCTCCACTTCAACTAATTGATTTTTCATTTTTCCCTAAATTGATTTTTCCGGGATTTGCTTGCTCCGAGATTTGTTTGTTTAAAATACACTTGCATATTTTATTTGCAGAAAACATCCTTCGACATTTTAGATCCCAAAAAATTTGCAGAAAGAAATTGTTGGGTTTTAACTCAGAAAACCTTTATCGATTCCAACAAAGGAAAGAAAAAACTGTGTGCTTATAAAAAGATGGGACCCATAGTAATCTGGTGTATCCGATCATTTTAGACCTAATTCCATTAATGTAAGATATGTCCAATACTTGAGTTTATTCCTAAATTAAATAAAGTTCGGTTTATTATAAGAATATCACCCAAAGTTGGGATTATTCTTGTTAAATAATCCTTTTTTTTTATGTATTACTTATAAATTTTTGATTGACGATTATTTTATTTTAACATTTTTGTCCCAACTTTTAATTTGAGAAAATAAAATTGAAACTGGAAAACTAATTGAGAGAAATTACTAATGTAATGAAATGTAAATTTTTATTTATTTTTTTCATGATCATGAATCGAATAATAGTACTCCCTTCGTTCAAGTCGAAGCTACCATTTGCTTTTAGCACAAATTTTAAGAAACCGATTGTTTATTATTAAAGCTACCCAAATGTATAAATGTTAAGTATTTGTTTAATATTAAACGTAGAGTAAATAGTGACATTTTTTAACTATGTGAAGTTTATAGTATTTGTTTAATATTAAAAGAATGACTAAAATGGAAATGGGAAGCTTAGACTTGAACGTTTGAAAAACCAATATAGGTAGCTTGGACTTTAACGGAGGAAGTATAAATTTATAAATCTTTATGATTACATCGTCAGGAAGCTAATAATTGTAAAATACTAGATTAAAGCATGTGCGTTGCACGGGTTAGTTGACTTAATTACATTGATGTACATTCGTTAAATAAGAAAGTTAATCAAACTATGTCACTACAATAAATAAGATGATCACATGATATTAGTAATCAAACTTAATTTCAGTTGAATTTATAGTTTTAAGAGCTCATTTTAAAACTCAAAAGAACACGTGATTGCTCTTATTTATAATATAAAATTTCATCATCTTATTATAATTTTTCGATGTGAAAATAATTTTACGTTTGTAGTCTTATTAAGAGATTTTTTTAAGACTCAAAAGTTTTTTGATTGATATCTAAGAAAGAATGAGTTTTTTTTATTGATATCTAAGAACGAAAGATTAGTCTTACTTGTAATATAAGATTTCATCGCCTCATCATAATTTTTCAATGTAGGATAATTTACTCAAGATTTATAGTCTTAAGATCTACTTTTAAAAATTTGTTAAGACTAAAAAGATTGTTGGTTGATATTTAAAACCGATAGATTACTCATATATGATATAAAATTTCATCACCTCATAATTTTTTGATGTGGTATAATTTACTTAATTAAGTTTATAGTTTTAAGAGCTATTTTTAAAGACTTAAAAGAGTTTGTTTTTATATCTAAGTTAAAAGGACAAACAATTACTCTTTATTTATATAATCGAATTTGATCATCTTATTATATATTTTGGATGAATGATTACTGTTATTTATATAATAAAAAAAATCACTTTATTATAATTTTTCGATGTGAAATAATTTTACTTAAGTTTATTTAAGTTTAGATATAGTCTAATTAAGAACTTTTATTTATAGACGAATGATTACACTTATTTATAATATATAAAATTTCATTAACCCATCTTAATTTTTCAAAATCTTAGTCTTAGGAACTTTTTTTAGTCTCAAAATATTGTTAGTTGGCTAATATCTAAGAACGATAGATTACATAAAATTCTATCACCTCGATATAATTTTTCGATATGTGATAATCTAATTTAACTTGATATCTAAGGATGAATGATTAGTCTTATTTATAATATAGAATTTCATCACCTCATCATAATTTGGAGAAATGTCTATTATACTCTCTTTGTTCACTCCATAGGGAGTATAATTTTTCGATGTGGGATAATTTATTTAAGTCTTTTATTTAGTAGAAATTCATAACCCGAATTTCATCATCTTATTATAATTTTTTATTTAAGTGTATAGTCTTAACAACTTTTTTAAGACTCAAAAGATTTATGTTTGATGAAACTTTATAATTTTTCGAATGTGGGATAATTTTACTTAAGTTTAGTAGTCTTAATGTATATTTTAAGACTCAAAAGATTTTTGGTTAATATCTAAGAGCACATGATTACTACGGAGTATTATTTATAATATAAAATTTCGTCACCTTAATACTATAATTTTTCGTTATGAGATTATTTTGACTTAAGTTTGTAGTCTTATTCAGAGACATTTTAAGACTTAAGTTTTTTTTAATTGATATTTAAGAACGAAGGATTAGTCTTATTTATAATATAGAATTCATCAAATTATCATAATTTTTCGATGTGGGATAATTTATTTAAGTTTATAGTCTTCCATCAGCTCTTTTTAAGACTAAAAAAATACATCATTACTCTTGTTTATAATATAGAATTTCATCACCTCACTATCACGTGGAATGATTTTAAATTTGTAGTCTTATATATTAATTTTTTTTTAAGTCTTATATTTACAAGTTTTTTAAGACTCAAGTTTTTTGGACGGTATTTAAAACCGAATGATTACTAATATTTATAATATAGAATTCCATCACCTCATCATAATTTTTTGATGTGAGATAATTTAAAAGGTTTCCTTGGTCGACATTTAAAACCGAATGAAAACTCTTATTTATAATATAAAATTCCATCACCTCATCACAATTTTTTGATATAATATAAAATTTCATCACTTCATCAGTTAATATAGGATAATTAATTGAGGTTTATAGTCTTAAGAACACTTTTTGAGATTCAAAAGACTTTTGATAGATATTGAATAACGAATGATTACTCTTATTTATACTATAGAATTTCATCGTCATATTATAATTTGTCGATATGGGATAATTTTACAATTGTTATATGTAATAAATTCATCACATAATGTAAAACAAATAATATGAAATTTATACTCTAATGAAAGCATTTTTTACCACGAATCTAATTATTTCATTTTTATAATTTATTTTACGATAATATTATTAAAAAAATGAACTCTAAAGGTTTTTACCTCAGAATTATAAAACATCATATTAATATAATAAATTAAATATATATTATAATAATTAATAGATTCTCTAATTGATTTTTTTATTATTTATGATACTTTCCTAATTTGAGGTTTGATGGAATGGACCAATGAGATCGCTCGCTCGAAAAAAAGCCTAATATATATATATTGCTTATAAGAATTACTATTATCAAAATTACTATTATCAATTGTTTCCATAAATAGGATTGAGCATTTGGAAGGAAAATTTTCATGGGGAGTTAATCTTTTAGTATATAGGATATGTATTGGCAAGAATATTAACTCGTTTGATAGTAGAATGAACTTCAATAAGTTTTCCATAATGACTCGAGGGGCTTTTTTTGTTTAGGGTAATGAGGAAAGGAAAAGAGAATGAAATCCTCGTTCCCTTTGTTGATGTTTGGTTTCCTTCTTTTACCTTTCCCTTTACCCATTTTTAGGAATGGGTTTACCTCCCATTACCACAATTCCATCCCTCTGACCCTCAAAGTATTGCAATTCATGTTCCTTGTTACCTTCACCTACCGCCAACAACCACCGCTTAAACCACCACCCACACCTCCACTACCACCATCACCATTGCAAGCTCCGGCGCCCGTCATCAACTCCTATACTGGCAACTCTCGCCTCCCCGTACCCCTCCACCCTTGTCAACTCTTCCTTTATTTCGAATCTGAATCCCTGCCACTATCATATAACACTCATACCATCACTAAAAAACCCTCCTCAAGCACCGAGTCCCCTGTCCTGCCCCCATAAATGCCCCCATAAACGCCAGACATGGTGTTTGGTGGGGTGCGAGAGGGGGTTTTGAAGGGTAGAGGAAGTATTTTCAGAGTGGGTGTTTTTTCTTGAGATTTTCAGTGTTCGGTGCCAACAGGAGACACGGTAAAGCAAGTGAGGGGCCAGTGGTGGGACACATGGGTGATGGCGAGAGGGGTGGTGGATGTTAGGTTTTCATGGTGATGGAGGGTTCTTCTTCCCTTACCCTTTCATATTCAACCAAACACTTCAGGATATTAGGGTAGTCCCTTTCCTTTCAACTTGTTCTCCCTGTTGATTCCATTCCCTTTCCTCTTCACGGACCAACCCCGTAAATGTTCAGTTATGAGATCTTACATGTTTTGTTTTTTCGGGTGATCGAACCAAAGACTCATTATTCTTTGGTTATGGATTCTGATGGTACATTGCAAAATATCACACTAAACATAATGCGTTTCTTTTGGGAATTGGCCTAGACACTTCAAGTGGAGAATAAAAGGAAAAGTATTCCCACATAATCAACTCCTTCAGATCTATGATAAGCTTAGGCTAAATCTGAAAGAGAGAAATTCTCAGAACAAGATACTTGGTTTATAGTCAGGAAAATTGATCAACTATGTCAGTGTTAGACCTTGATTTGCTTTAGCAGTAGATACAATGGAGAAAATGTACTCTCAGAAACATTTCGTGACAAACGGCTCATAGGCTCACAACCAATCCAGAAACAAGAAAGGTATCTACACATAGCAGAATCCTGTTTTGTTTAAAGTCACACTAGTCAAGCCCACTGCTCTTCTATGGAGAGGTGTTGTGGATGGAAAGTTATGTCTAACAACAGTAGAGATAATACAAACGAAAAAGGAAAAGGAAAGAGGAACTAATCCCTTAGAGTAACCGACGCACCTGGATCCTATAAAAAGCAGTCATGCGCTCTTTGGTAAGGAAGTTAATTAAGGCATTAAAAGGGAAGAGGGGGGAGGGAGGGATGGCAGAGAAGGTTATTTTTCAGTCACATCATTTGCATATTGGCAGGATTTTGATTTGCCATTCAAGAACGAAAATTGGTCCCTCGATTTCAATCCATCCCCCAGTTTTTATCCAAACAAGGAAAGATGCATTCCTCCCACTATCCCCTTTCCCTCTAATTCCTCCCCCCCCCCCCCCCCCCCAAAAAAAAAATGTCTCCATCAAATACATGTTTAGATGCTTTATAGGTCATTTGTGAGATTTCTAGGACATACCTTAGTAGAAGCAGTGACTGTCTGAAGTACAAAACACCTTTCGCTGCATCGGACTCAAGCATCTGGAAAATTACAGATAAGGATCCAATATCATCTACCGTACACCACCGCTCATACAATTGTAACCAACAGTCTGCAGTAGTCCAGTTCTCAACATGCTCACGTACTAGAATACGCAGTTTGGTGGCTGCAACACGGCCTTCAAACAGAAGATAATCTGGACAAAGTGTGAGAATTGCTTGAATATCACAAAAGGCTGCTTCATAATTCTCAAGAGCCAAATAAAAGCAAAATCGAAGCTCCAAGCATTCTAGTGCTAGTTTGAAACCAAGGAGACGATTAACTTCAGCAACTGCAGCCTGACCCTCCTGCTTCCTAATCATGGATGCCGCTCGATACATGTATGGATAAGTAAGTGTTGGGTCTAATTCTGTTGCTTTCTCAAGATCATCCCACCTTTTATCTCCTTCACAATAGAGGGACCTCTCTTGGTACATCCATCCAAGGGGGGTACTACATGATATTAGAGAACTAAGCTCCTCAAAAGCCCAATTTTTTTGGCCTTTGATGAAGCTTATTCTTGCCAAACCAGTAACAGAATACATATGTCCCTCATCTACAGCTTTCTGAAAAAACTGTGCGGCTTCATCATACTCCTTCCTCAAAAGCCTCACACAGCCCAGTTGATGAAAAGCAATCATTTTTTGTCTCTTGTCTGTTGCCGATTGGTGCAATCGTTCCAAGAGCAGCACTGTTTTGTCCGACTTAGCATCAAGGCTCATAGAAACTTCACTAAGAAGACAGAATAGTGAAAATGAGGCTTTTCCGACCACGATAGACAGTTGTGGTTCATTGGCCTTGCCTAATATTTCAACAACTCTATCGTCGTTTAAACATTCAGGAAGCTCGTGGAGAAAAACTTGCAAACACGAGGCTGCAAGAATAGGAGAATTTTCCTCAACTGCGTATTCTAATAGTTCCACTGCATCCTGCCTCGAGGAAACCAGTGAAGCAAGTTTACGGTCACAAGCATCTTTTAACCTTTCACAGCAAAATTTGTTTGCAAATGAGAGCATTTCCAGGAGTATATCTGGGGAGACTTCATTTAAATTTCCTGTCCTGCTAAAGTAACTTATTGCTCTCATACCCATCGGAGATATATTGTTTTCTGAAAAATCAATTTCTTCGGAGTGTGATTCAGTAAAGCAACCATTTAGCATGGCACGAAATGGGGCAGAAAGCCGAGCCATTCTCTGTCTATCACAATGTACGCTCTCATTTCCAATTCGAAATATGACGGTCCTGCTACTTTCATTCCCACTAATCTCTGAAGTTTCATAAGTTTGAACAGAATTATCTGGTAGTTCAGAAGCAACATCTATTGGCCCAAACTCTTGAGCACATTTATTACAAGAAGCTAGCAAATCAAAGATAAAATCCTCCCCTTTTTTCTCATACTTCAACCATGAGAGAAATATAATCTTCTCATGAACACTGCTAGACTTTAGCCAAGCAGACCTAAGACTTCTGCACATCAACTTAACCTCTCCAAGGCCTTTAAACACTTGGAATTGAAGCAAATACAGACTTGACCTTTCAAGAGGTGAACACGATTCCAATTCTTCATGAATTTGAGCTAAAACTTGTACATAATCAAGTGGCTTAAAATGTCGAACAATAGGCGGATCAGGAACCTTGATAAGAGACCCTCTACATACACATCAAAACACATAAACTCAATATGGCACCAAATATGACACACCTAGCATTACTATCTCGTATCGAAATAATCAAAACTCAGCCAAATAAAAAATCAACCATATATGAAATAATAAATTATTAGTAACTTACATTGGGGAGGAGGCTTGTGCTGCTATCTTTGGAACTTTCCCCCTCTCAACTTGGAGCCATGATTGTGGGTTGAGAACATTGAGGTGTGGTTCTTTACATGATTCGGAATGGAAAAAAGTCCTCATGGGACATAGCACAGACAGAAAATCCCAGAACTCCACAATATTCAAATGTTAACTTTTCCACCTCGCTCCTTAAGCTAGGGAAGCATCGGCAATACAGCTTCAACAGCAGTTAGAAACAACCTTAAACAAGCTTTAAGGCCCTTGATTATGGATCACAATTTCACTACTCCAAGGTCAATATTTCTTAGAAACCCCACACAAACCGGTATAATTACATGCCAGATAACTAATGAAATTTATAGTTGTCAAACATAATACTTCAATTCAGACTTCAACAACTTCATGAACACCAGTTTAAGCTCTCTTAGCCCCGAACCCGAAATTAAATTCACAAAACCACCGAAGATCTTCACCATACACACAAACCAAACCAAAGATAAACAAATCCAGATATTCTTCGACCCCTGGCAACCCCTATTCAACAATTAATTACAGAGGCAAGATATAAAAGAACAAACCTTTATGCCGATTGCTGCAGAATACGGTAAACCCCAGAAAACTGAAACATCTAAACAAAAAAACAACTAACCCACCAATTTACAAGTTTAAAGTTATAAACCCAGATGCAAAAACTAGGGAATGAGGATATGAGATAAGAGTCAAGACTCAAGAGAGAATAAGAATCCAAAGTCCAAAGGTGGGGACATTACTCACATCTTTTGTGTTTACTCTTTTTGTTTGTTGGGTCAGAATTAGACATGGCAAAGGGTCGGATTTTGTGGATCAAATCCAGATTCGCACTCTAGACATTGGATCCAGATCTTATCCATATCCGACGGATTCGAAATAGCAAGATCCAATGCGGATTTGGATCATCCACGGGTCTTAATTTGCAACTTAAAAAATAATCCAACTATATGAATATTTTACTATTAGTTGATTATAGTGTTTTTTTGCTTGAATCTAATTGTCCTATTTTTAACATCATAATTTCGCTAATAATGAAATTTTATGTAAATAACGTATGTTTAGTTACATAACCTTTTTTTTATAAATCGCGAAGTTCATAAATATCTAATATATATGAATATTGATATTTTTATTAAAAAAAATATACATTTTTATACGAAATGAATCCTCGGGTCGGATCTGCATCTGCTTCGCTAGATCCAGATCCAGATCTATTTTCGAAGCTCTGGATCCAGATCCAGCGGGTCCGAAAATTTTGGATCCATATTCGATCCATGCAGATTTGGACCGGATCCAAGATCCATTGCTATCCATAGACGGAACGAACCGCTACAAATCTACAATTGAAAAAAAAAATGAGTGATTGTGAGTCTGTGAGTGTATAAACATTTTTTGGCTCCAAGTATCCAGCGGGTTCGAAAATTTAGGATCCATATCCGATCCATGCGGTTCTGGACCGAATCCAGGATCCATTGTCATCCCTAGACGGAATGAACCGCTACAAATCCGCAATTGAAAAAAAACGAGGGTGGCTGTGAGTCTATAAACATTTTTGGGCTTGAGTCATCGCCTTAAGATCTTGGTAGTTGGGTTGGTTCATATAAGATAGACCTTTGGTTGCAAATCTCTACCTCTCCCCTTGATCATATAGTTACATAACTAACTACATGGTTAGTTAGTTAGTTAGAGATAATTAGTTAGAAGTTTACATCAAATATCATGTTATAGACTCACAGCCACCCTCGTTTTTTTACAACTCACATCAATTCTATGTATAGTTACAACTCACCTCAACTATATACACATATCTTCTCTATTGTAAACTCACTTTTACAGCAATAAAATCAAATCATTCTCATATTCAATTTACATCAAATACATAGAATTAATATGGTATCAGAGCACCAAACTACGATTTTGGTAGCAATCTTCGTCATCTAAAGATAAATCTCTATTTTTTTTCCAGATTAGTACAGTAGTTTTTGGTTTCTTGAAATCATCATACAACAATGGCGAGCGATCAGAGTTCATATGATTACTTCGATGATCCGTTGTACTTATCTGCATCAGACCAACCATTCTCTCAAATTGTAGCCTACCAGTTTGATGGTCATGACTTCATTGGGTGGAAACAGGATGTGGTTATGGGTCTAGCATCAAAGAATAAAGAAGGCTTTATTGATGGATCTTGTGTAAAACCTGCAGTAGGGGACAAGAAGCTTCATCAATGGATAAGGTGTGATCTAATGGTGCTTAAGTGGATTCTGAATTCCCTAGATAAATCAATAAGGGAAAACATGAAATATGTGAGGACTGCAAAAGGGCTGTGGGATGAGTTGATTGAGCGCTACGGTGTAGCCAATGCGATTGAAATATATCAACTAAGGAAAGATCTTGGTGATATAAGTCAAGGAAATATGCCATTAGTAGATTACTATGGCAAGATGAAGGCTTATTGGGAGAATCTTGATGCGTTGGACCCTGTGCCTCAATGTTCATGTGGAAAAATAAATGCTTGCACTTGCAGTCTGATGAAGAGAGTGACTGAAAGAGAAAGCAATTCGAAGCTTATTCAGTTTCTAATGCGTCTAAACAGCAGCTATGACAGCATTCGTACTCAAATTCTTTCAATGGATACTTTACCTACCATAAACAAAGCGTTGAGAATGCTTCAAAAGGTGGAAAGGCAAAAACAGATTACTGAGCATGCTGATGTTGTAACTGAAGCAGCTGTTTATGCTTCGTATCAGGCTGGAAACAAAAGGCAAGGAGAGGGTGGAGAATCTTCAAAGCCCACAGGAAAATTCTGTACTCATTGTAAGAAAGATAACCATAACATTGAAGATTGTTATAGGTTAAAAGTATGCACTCATTGTAAGAAAAATGGTCACAAGATCGATACATGCTATCACTTAATTGGGTTTTCATCAGGAAAGAAATCAAAGAACAAGGGAAAAGGGAATGGTGGCAGTACTAATTTCAAGAGGTCAGCAAATAATGCTGATAATGTTACTGAAGAAACTCCCCTAGATGATCAGAATTCACATCATTCTCAAAGTCTTTCTATGGATGCTAACTTGCTGGATGGTCTAGTCACGTCAGTAGTGGATCAGGTGATGCAGCGTATTTCGGATGAACGGTCAGTGGTTAACCATGTGGATATGACTGGAGGTTCACACTTTGATACAACTGGTGGATCTAATCTTGCAGGTATGAATTCATGTGGTAATGTTCAAACAAATAAGTATACTGCATATGATTGGATAGTAGACACCGGTGCTTCGGATCATATGACGTTTGATCTAGATTTGATGCATAATATTAAAACTTTGAGATCTCCTATAACAATAGGGTTACCAGATGGAAACACCAAGAAAGTAAATCTGATAGGTGATGTTAGAATTACAGACAAAGTCTTACTTCATGATGTGTTTTACATTCCTGATTTTAGACAAAATCTACTGTCAGTGTCCAAATTGATTGACCATGACTGCCTACATGCTGTGTTTTCTTCCTGTCAATGTACGTTTCAGGACCCTTCAAGTAAACAATGTGTTGCATCAGGAAAGAGAGTAGGAGGTCTATACAAGCTGCAACCTAATCGATATCAGGACATAGTTAATAAAGTAGTTAAAACCATCAATTTAAATGTTTGTTCTGTAAATAACATCAACTCAGAATTGCTTCATATGAGGCTTGGTCATGTATCTCTTGATAAAATTCGGCATATTAAAGGGTTTGATAAATCTGTAATAGACAAATCTTGTGATACATGCATTTTGGCCAAACATCACAAATTGTCGTTTAAAGAAAGCACTTCTTATGCCAGTCATTGTTTTGAATTGCTTCATATGGATGTTTAGGGACCGTATAAAGTTCCTTGTATGTCTGGTGCTCGATATTTCCTCACAATTCTTGATGATCATTCCAGGAATACTTGGACTATTCTTTTTCAATCAAAAGACCAAGTTCACAATTTGATTACTAGTTTTTTTTATCTTTGGTTGAGACTCAATTTAATGCTAAACTAAAGATAATTCGAACTGATAATGGGACTGAGTTCTTATATCATGCATGTAAGTCATTATTTGCTGGTAAAGGAATCAAACACGAAACTAGTATTGTGGGAAGACCCCAACAAAATGGAAGGGTTCACTACAAGAAATACTTCATATAGCTACCAATCACGCGCGACTGATAAATTCAGTGACTAATTTAGCGACTGAAAGTTCAACGCGCGACTGATATTAGTCGCTGGACGAGGAGACGGATTTTTAAAAAATAAATTATCCTTAGCAACCGAAATCAGTCGCTAAAATATTCGACGCGCGATCGATTTCGGTCGCTAAATAAGTGAATAGCGACCGATTTCAGTCGCTAAATCTGTGACTTAGCGACTAAAATTAGTCGCTAAAAAAAAGGGCGCGCGATCGATTTCGGTCGCTAAGCGTCGTGAATTTTTTTTATACGCGAGCTGCCCCCCTTCCCCTCTCACATTACTTATTTCACTCTCTCTCTCTACAAACCCTCTCCCTTCTCTCTAACCCGTCTCCCACTCCTTCCTTCTTCATTCCTTCCTTCTTCATTCCTCCCTTCTTCATTCCTCCATTTTTTTAGTTACGGTATGTTTTTTTTATCTATACTTAATTTATATTATTTGTTAATTTTTTTATTTAGTGATATAATAGATTAGTTATTGAGTTAGATGTTTTTATAGTGTAGTGTTGTTGTTAGTGTTGGAATATTTAGTGTAGTTAGAATTTTAATCGCCCAATAGGTTCCTCAATTTGAATTAGGTAGATTGTTAGTATAAAATTAGGGTTTGCGGTTAAGTAGTTGAATGAATTGGGTTGTTTTGATGTGTTAGGAATTTGGAAGTAAAATACAATTATGCCGATTTAGTGATGTAATTATGGACGAATTGGGTGGAAATAGTACTATGTTTAGGTGAATTGAGAATTTTACATAATATTTGACTAGTGTATATATATTAGTAAATTACTTTAGAGAAAATAATTTGTATGTGGTTATTGTCTTAAATTTTTTAGATAAAAAAATGAAGAGACAGGAACGAAAATGGATGTATGGGGAAAGATTCGATAAGAAACGACGTCCCACAAAGGAATTTTTAGAGGGTGTTAATCGCTTTCTTGAGTTCGCTAAGACTCATCTTGAATACGCGTCAGAGGGTAGATTTAGGTGTCCTTGTGTGAAATGTAAGAACATCAAATTCTTGGATAGTATTTTGATTAAGGAACATATTATCTCAGATGGGTTTAGCCCAAATTATTATTATTGGATTTGTCATGGTGAGAAGTCTGCTTTTGAGGAATCTAAGGTGGATCAGAATGAGGGCAGGGTGAGAGGAAAGATTTTTGATGTGGTTGAGTGCAATTTGCTTAATGATGAGAGCATGTACACTAACGACGATGACCAACTAACCCCACAAGAGCCAAACCCACGAGCGAAAGCTTTTTTTGATATGTTAGAGGCTGCGGAGAAGCCATTATATGGAGGGTGTGATGTGACATTGTTAGAAGTCGCGTCTATGGTAGTGACCCTTAAATGTGAGTATAACCTACCTTTTGGGTGCGTAGACAGTATCGCTGCGTTGATTGACAAACTCATCCCAAAAAACAACATTATGACCAAAACATTCTACAACACCAAAAAAATAGTTAAAGGTCTTGAACTTCCGCATCAAAAGATCGATGCTTGTCCCGATGGATGTATGCTCTTTTGGAAGGACGATGCCATGCTTGAGGAATGTAAGATATATGGGAAGGGTAGATACAAAACTGTAGATGGGAATATTGTTTTGAGGGGTAAGAAGGGAAAGAGTGTTGCGAGGCATAAAACACCTATACCACTTAGTCGACTTACCTACTTTCCCATCGCCCCTAGACTTCAAAAATTATACGCAACCAAAACCATTGCCGAACAAATGAGGTGGCATCAAGAAGAAACTCATGTAGAGGGGAAGATGTGTCATCCTAGTGACGGGGAGGAGTGGAAACAGTTTGATAGGATTTACCCTGAATTTGCTGAGGAACCCCGTAACGTGAGACTTGGGTTGTGTTTCGATGGGTTCACCCCTTTCGGTCAGTTCGGTAAGTCATACTCATGCTGGCCTGTCATGGTCACACCGTATAACTTACCCCCATGGCTTTGTCTGAAACCACCGTTCATCTTCCTTTCTCTCATTTTTCCCGGCCCAAAAAATCCCAAAAACCACTTGGATGTTTACTTACAACCAGTGATAGAGGAATTGAAACACTTGTGGGAAGTAGGGGTGGAGACATATGATGTGTCGTTGAAACAAAATTTCCAGCTTAGAGCATCGCTTTTGTGGACTATAAACAATTTTCCTGCGTATGGTATGTTGAGCGGTTGGTCTACGGCGGGCCAAAAAGCGTGTCCTTGTTGCATGAGTGAAAGTAAAGCATTCTACCTCCGTAATTCAAGCAAAATTAGTTGGTTTGACTATCATAGACAGTTTCTACCCGAGGGTCACATGTACAGGAAGAATAGGAGAGCTTTCAAGATGGGTGAGGTGGTGCTAGATGAGGCACCGATTCGTCTCCAAGGTGATGAGATTTGGGAGGTGATTTCAGAGTTCCCATCTACTGTTGACGGGACCGATCAAGAGTTCAAAGATCTTAAGAAATTGAAAAATGGTTGGTTTAAAAGAAGCATCTTCTTCGACCTTCCATATTGGAGTACTTTATTACTCCGACATAATCTGGACGTGATGCATATTGAGAAGAATTTCTTTGAGCAACTGATTCACACCGTCATGGATGTAGAGGGTAAGACATGTGACACCGTAGGATCCCGAAAAGATTTGAAAAAAATTTGTGACCGTCCGAAACTGCATATCAAGCGGGATGGGTCCAAGCCTAGGGCCTTGTTTAGCCATGATAAGGCTCAGAGAAAGGCCGTGTTAGAGTGGGTAGGGAAACTGAAGTTCCCTGATGGGTATGCATCCGATTTTAGTCGGTGTGTGGACATTAAGAACCTGAAGCTCCAAGGCTTGAAGAGTCACGACTGCCACGTGTTCATGGAGCGGTTACTACCTGTGGCGTTGAAGCATCTGCTGCCGGAAAGTGTTTGGAATCCTATCACTGAGATATCTCAGTTTTTTCGAGATTTGTGTTTGTCGACAGTTACAAATGACGACATGACTCGTTTGGATCAAATTCCTCAGATACTATGCAAACTTGAGATGATCTTCCCACCCTCCTTCTTTAACTCAATGGAGCATCTACCGGTCCACTTGCCCTACGAAGCTAAAGTGGGAGGACCGGTACAGTTTAGATGGATGTACCCGTTTGAGAGGTGAGAACTTTCAACTACTTACTTATTTTACCCACTAACTAACGTTAGACACTGTAATTTGATAATAACATAATTGCTTGATGATTGTCATAGATTTCTCAACCATTTGAAGAAAAAAATTGGTAACAAGGCGAGGGTTGAGGGCTCCATATGTAATGCTTACTTAACAGAGGAGATAGCCAACTTCTGTTCTCTGTATTTCGAGAAAGAAGTGAACACCAAAGCCAAGAATCTAAACCTAGAAACACCCGAGACGACGATTGACCCCAACATACCAGACTTTTTTCAAAGGAAGGTGAGGGATCGTCATCAGCTGGCGGGTGGAGGACATTAGATGAGAAGGAGTACAATCGTGCTCACCTGTACTTGCTATCAAATTGTGAAGTTTTGGAGCCGTACGAGAAGAAATTTGTAACTGAATTTGTAGCTGCTAATCCACATTTAAATGCTGATGACATTTGGAATAAGCATGAGGAACAGTTTCCTAAATGGCTTAAGGAGCATGTACTTTCAGAGAATATTCAGGATGATTTGGTTAGGAGTCTAGCATTAGGTCCTTTATGGAATGTTAGAACTTGGAACTGGTATTCGGTTAATGGTTACAATTTCCATACATTTGCCCATGGTAGCAGTAGGAGTAGATGTAATTTCGGTGTGAGTGTGTCGTCACTTGAGGGTGAAGATTACTACCGTCTATTGGAGGACATCTTCGAGCTGTGCTATGTTGGAAATGATCGTGGGTATAGAGCTGTGGTATTTAAATGCGAATGGAAGGACAACTCTGTGCAAGGTACTAGAGTACATGAAAGGTACAAACTATTTGAAGTTAATCATACCAAAAAATACTCCAAGTACGATCCGTTTATACTTGCACATCAAGCACACCAAGTGTACTTTGCGCCTTACCCAACCACAAAGAACGACAGAACTGTAAACCAGTGGTGGGCGGTGTTCAAAACTAAGCCACGGGGGCACTATGACTCTGACCTCTTCCAAGAGGACGTCATTTCTAGTGGTACAACATTGTCTCCAGTTGATGAGAATCTTTTTGCAAATGATGATGACGACAATAATGAGGTGGATGTGGGGGAAGATTTTGAAGACGATGAAGGCAATGAGGAGGAGGAAGGTGCTTCTAGTGATATGGTCGAGGAGGAGGATGACACCAATGATTTAGAGGTCAATGACGAGGAGGACGAAGATGACGTCGAGGAAGAGGATGTCGTTGGTTCGAGTAGGCAAGTGGAAGATGACAACGACAGTGACGATGATTTTTAGTAGGGTATAGTTTTAGTAAGTTATATTATTTGTACATAGTAATCTGCATTACATATTTTTTTTCGAGATTATTTCAATATTATGATGTCAGTTTCTAACTTTCAACTATTACATGTCTGCAGATATGACGTTGGGCAGCAGGCTGAGGTTTGGTAGTTCGAGCAGCAGCAGGAACAGGGACCGGCAACAGCAGGAAGACCAAGAAGAGAACCGGTGGGAGGACGAACAACAAGTGGAGAACGAGGAGGAGGTGCAGGGCAATGAGCAACCAAAACATCCGCAACCACAACAGGATGAAGTGCTTCGATACACAGACGACGGGCGCCTAATAATTGGCCCCGAGTCCACATGGTGAGACATTGTATTTCCTCTTTTTGTGAGACATCATCTTATTTCACTCTTTGGTGTAGGTTTCGTACTTGTGCGACGGTGACTGGTGTCAAGGACAGTTTCATGAATGATTTGACTACTTACTGCACGAGTTGGACCAAGTTGCCTCTGTGGCAACGGGAGAAGTGGTTTGCCAAATTCAAGGTACACCAATTTCTGATTTTTATTAATTATCTGTTATTGTTTACAGATTACTAATACAATGACAACAAACTATCTTGCAGTTCAAACACTTTTACAACGATGGTCTCGAGGTGGCTGTGAGAGACAGATATATGGATGTCGCGAAGGACAGATACAAAGACATGATGTATAAGATGGCGAGCGATGAAAAGTTACAGAAACACCTTAGAGGTTCGATTACTAAATTGGTGTTAGTACCTGAACAGAAAGTTGTATATATATTCAAAACATTTATTGATCTCAAAGTGTATAAATTGTAGGTGACGCCATCCAACAGTTCCAAACAGCGCGCTCCGACCCGAACTTCCTTAAAATATCCGTCCAGGCAAAAAAGAACAAGAGGCGGGGAGGGGACCCCAAGG
The DNA here is from genome assembly GCA_958450325.1 of Agrostemma githago. Taxonomy (NCBI): domain Eukaryota; kingdom Viridiplantae; phylum Streptophyta; class Magnoliopsida; order Caryophyllales; family Caryophyllaceae; genus Agrostemma; species Agrostemma githago. Next base: position 53,428,114 of record OY288239.1, read on the forward strand.
CAGAGGCGGAGTGCACCCACTACGGTGGGTCGCAGTCGATGCACCAGCGGGCCATGAACATTAGTATTTCCGTACCTTTGATTTTTATATTGGATTCTTATTTAATGTTTTCATTATAAAAATAAATGATAAATCTACATGTACTGTCAACAGGTGAAGAAGAAAACCGGAGAATTCCCTCCTCCTGTGCAGCTATTTCTCGAAGCGAAGAGTAAGGGGGACGATGCCACCGGTCGATCATTCGCCACGAAGAAGGATTTGGACACTTGGGTAAGTTTCAAACACAAGACTTCGTTACTTTTCTTTCTTCAAACAATCAACCTAATCATGATTTCAATTTCTTTCAGAGATCGTATTTGGCAGCCACTAGAGCGCCCGAGAATGAAGGTGTGGACCCGAGCACGATTTGGTTCAGAGTCGTGGAGGGATACCGCAAGGGAGCGGTGTACGGTACGGGGAACGCTCATTCCCTGTACTAGACACCACCCAATGTTCGGGGGGCCCATGCGACCACGACGGAGTGTGTACCATCCGAGATGGCTGAGATGAGGGCGGAACTTCGAGAGGAGAGGGCGCAACGGGCAGCTATGGCCGAGCAGATGAAGGAGCAGAATGAGAGGTTGAAGACGCAGGAGTCCATTAACCTGCAAATTCTGGAAGAGCTACGACGTCTTAGGAACACGCAGCAGTATAACTGCAACTCCGGCCCCACTCCCCGATTCCCGGATCCTAGAGACCCCTTCGGTGACGGTGGTAGTGGTGCGCCAGCTAGTTTCCCTGTTGGCTAAGTTGATTGAATGAAAACAATTTGTAGTTTCTGAATGCTTGTTGAAAAAACAGTTTGTAACAATACTTTTAATTTAGTGTATTCACGACGTTTGCGTACTTGGTTGCCAATTTTGGAGTGTGAAGCTTGCGTAACGTTTGGAATGATGTTTGGGATGTATTGTGGTTGTTGGTTTGTTTTATTGTGCAGATTTTGGCTAGAAAATTAATAAATATAACCGGCCTATTTTTGGCATGGTAGCGACTGATAGCAGTTGCTAAATTTTCTATTTAGCGACTGAAATCAGTCGCTGTAGGACGCCACGTCGCACCATTTAGCGACTGATTTCAGTCGCTAACTGACGCTCCTAGCGACTGAAATCAGTCGCTAAAATGAGGCCATAGCGACTGAAATCAGTCGCTAAAATGAGGCCATAGCGACTGAAATCAGTCGCTAAAATGATGCCATAGCGACCGATTTCAGTCGCTAAATTTAGTGACTGATTTCAGTCGCGCGTTTTTTTAGCGACTGAAATCAGTCGCTAGAAGCGACTAACTGTAGCCACTGTCGCTTAGCGACTGTTGACAGTCGCACGTCTGTTTTTTGCGACAGATGTCAGTAGCTAAGATCAGTCGCCGCTGATTTTAACTCTTGTAGTGGTTGAGCGTAAGCATAGGCATTTGCTTGAAGTGGCTAGAGCGTTGAGAATACAATCTGGCCTTCCTATTCGATTTTGGGGGGATTGTATTCTCACTGCAACACATTTAATAAATATGATGCGTTCGCCAGTGTTAGGATGGCAAACACCCTATTTCGTCTTACTTCAGAAACACCCACCTTATAATGATTTAAGGGTTTTGGCCCAACTTGTTATGCCACTATGCCTCCCACATTTAAAGATAAGTTCGGCAATAGAGCTAGAAAATGTGTTTTTGTGGGGTATTCGGGTACACAAAAAGGGTACAGATTGTATGATGTTGATACTAGGAAGGTGTTTGTTAGCAGGGATGTTATTTTTAAAGAGAATGATTTTCATTATAAGTTGCAACATCATGTATGTGATTGTCCTGAATCCGGTTACCACTTAGATGTAGTTAATCCTGCTACATCCACTAAATTGGTTCCTATCCTTGAATCATCATATAATAATAATCACACGAACAATGATCATGTGTTGTCTGACTCATCTGTGCATAGTAATGAGGATAGTATTCATACTGTGAATGATTCTATGAGTAGTGATCCATCTGGATCTGCGCATGGTAGTAGCCCTAGTTCTTCTGCAGATACTGCAGGTTCAGAAGAGATTCCTGCAGGTGTTCCTGCAACGACAGGTTTCTGTGAAACTGAATCCATATCATTGCAAGGTTACTTTGCCAGTTAATCCAGCCCCTTCGTCATCTGCTTCTGATGCGTTTCATGCTGCAATTCTCCATGATCTTCGCGAGTTTGATTCTGGGTATATAGTTAGCTTGGCAAATGTCATCAAGGATCATGAGCCTTATACATATAAACAGGCGATCCATGACTCAAGATGGGTAGATGCCATGAATAAAGAAGTCCAGGCATTAGAGAATAATCAGACCTGGGAAATTGTTGATCTACCTGATAATCATAAACCAATTGGTTACAAATGGATATTCAAGATTAAGTATAATGCAGATGGATCAGTTGAGCGTTTCAAGGCACGGTTTGTTGCGAAAGGGTATAATCAGATTAAAGACAAAGACTATACAAATACTTTCTCTCCAGTTGCTAAGTTCACAACTGTCAGGACGTTGATAACAGTTGCTGCAGCTCAAGGTTGGCCATTGCATCAGTTAGACATTAACAACGCATTTTTACATGGGTATTTGGATGAACTTGTGTACATGTCGCCTCCTGAAGGGTATTCTATTCCTAAGGGTAAAGTATGCAAGCTAAAACGATCGCTCTACAGGTTGAAGCAAGCTTCACGACAGTGGAATATAGAATTAACTAAACATCTCCGACTCATTGGCTTTGTTTAGTCAAAACAAGACTACTCCCTTCACACTAGATATCTGCCATCTACTAATGTATTCACAGTTGCATTAGTATATGTAGATGATGTGATTCTATCAGGTAACTTGGAGAGTGAAATCATTCAAGTTAACAAAAGCTTGGATGCTGCGTTTTCAATTAAAGATTTAGGACAGCTTAGGTACTTCCTTGGACTTGAAATCTCAAGGAATGATACTGGGATCCTGATCAATCAACGCAAATATATCAGCGACATTCTAAAAGATATGCATATGGAAAACTGTACTCCTGCTACTTTTCCAATGCAACGAACTGTGAAGCTTTCTACTGATGATGGTGAACTGCTCGAAGACCCTGAAAAGTACAGACGCTTGGTAGGCAGATTACTTTATCTCAATTCTTCAAGACCTGATCTTTCTTATTCCGTACAACATCTCAGTCAATTTCTTTCACAACCTCGAGTTTCTCATCTTCAAGCAGCAATTCATGTCCTCAAATACCTTAAAGGGTCAATAAACACGGGCTTGTTCTATCCTGTTTCATCAGACCTATCTCTATCTGCTTACAGTGATGCAGATTGGGGATCGTGTGCATTCACATGTAGATCACTGAGTGGGTACTGTATGTTCTTGGGACAGTCACTAATTTCCTGGAAAACAAAAAAGCAAAGAACAGTTAGCAAGAGCACCGCTGAGTCTGAGTATCGAAGCATGTCGTACACGAGTTCTGAGATGGTATGGCTCAATAACATCCTGCGAGATCTGAGAATCCATGTCCCTCAGCCGATTCTCTTATACTGTGACAACAAAGCCGCACAACACATTGCTCACAACCCCGTCTTCCACGAGCGTACCAAGCACTTAAACATAGACTGTCACTATGTTAGAGAACTGCAACAGGAAGGTTTCCTTCTTACTCAGCATGTGCGATCTGGGTTACAACTAGCCGACATTATGACAAAAGCGTTAGGGGCAGATCAACATAATTTTCTTTCTTCCAAGCTTGGCTTGGTGTTCATCCCCAGTCAAGCTTGAGGGGGAATGATGATATAGTTACATAACTAACTACATGGTTAGTTAGTTAGAGATAATTAGTTAGAAGTTGTTAGGTGGTTACAACTCACCTCAACTATATATACCTATCTTCTCTATTGTAAACTAACTTTTACTGCAATAAAATCAAATCATTCTCATATTCAATTTACATCAAATACATAGAATTAATACCCCTCTTAAATGAAATATTTGGCGCTAGGTACGAGGAGACCTGAGTTGCATGCACATTTCAAGCTGAGTTTTTACTCAATCTTAACGAATTTTCATAAAATTTTCTCTTCTAACGCTTTATAAAATATTAGCCTTTTTACAGTAATATCGCATTAAGTTTCTTTTCATTTTATCAATCATCACTTCCGAATTCGATTATAAAATTTAATTCAATTAACGATGACGTAATAATAATTACTTACTTAACTAGTATAGACCCCGTGCAATGCACGGTATTTATATTATATTTATCTTATAGAATATTTCATTTAAGATTTAAAATAAAAAACTTATTATTTTATTTTTACTATTTATCGACTGTATAATTTAGAAATAGGAAAACATTTTTTAAATCGCAAAACTAATCAAAATATTTGAGTAATGTCTTGAAATGCACGGAGTATTAAATAACGTATAATTAATGAAAATATTGTTTATACTCCCTTCGTTTCATTGAAAGCTTCCACTTTTCCTTTTTCGTAAATTTCTTCACTTTCTTTTTTGTTATAACTCTTTACTCTTACGTGACCCACCTACTTTACGCCCTCTCTACTTTTTAATATTTTATTATTATCCTTAAAAAATGTGCCATTTTTTAGGTGGAAGCTTTCATTGAAACAGAGGGAGTATTTTTTATATACTCGGTTTATATCATCTCACATCTCGAGATACCCACTTCTCTCTTTAACATACCATAAAATACTTAAATATTTATCAAAAATTATTACGTCATCGTTAATTATTTTTTTGTTATATTATTATTGTTTGATTAATTATTTACCGTTTATAAAAAGTTGATAGAATACGGAATACGAAGTACAAAATACGATATTTCATTGAATTTTAAAAAAAATTATTGAATTTGACATATAAAGGGCTATATGTTGTATCTGCGTCGGCTGCCTGTATATCTAACATTTCGGGTACAAGCTCACTTCCCAACAAGTTCTAGTGGACATGGCAAACGGGTCAACCGGATCGGGTTCGGGTCGATCAGCTTTGGGTCGGGTCACCTTCGTGTTATAGAATTCGGGTTGACTTCGGGTCGGGTCGGGCGTAATCCCCTATAAGTTCTAACAGTAGCAGAAACACGGTAGATTTGGGATTAAAACACATTGATGTTCTATATTTTACAAAAAGAACGGTCAGTAAGGGCTAAAATAAAAATCCTTAAAAGGGTTTGTACAATCCATGAGTAACATAATAAAAGATAGAGCACTACCAGAAAATACGAAACAGCTGAATGATATCAGCGACCATCTTCTGTCGCTAAAAAAGACGGGCGACAGATAACAGTCGCTAAGAAGTAGTCGCACTAGGTAGTCACTTGAAAAGGAGGCGGGCGACCAATATCGGTCGCTAAAAAACACGGGCGATCGATATCGGTCGCTAACCTTAGCGACTGATATTGGTCACTATATGAGATGCTCAGCGACCAATATTGGTCGCTAATGAGGAAATTTTAGTGACCGATATTAGTCGCCTTAGGAGTTCTCCTGACGTCTTTGGGGAACTTGGGCGTCTTATTTAGTGACCGTTATCAGTCGCTAATATTGTCCATTAGTGACCGGTATCGGTCGCTAATAGGACATGTAATTGGCCGATTCAATTTGATTCATTTCTAGCCAAAATCTGCACACAAAAAACCAACCCAACAATGACAATGCGTTCCAAATACATTCCAAACATCATGTCGTATCGGCCACATAACGCCAGCTTTACACTTCCACAATTGTCAACCAAGGTAACTAAATGTCGTGAATAAACTAAATTAAGAATAATGTTACAAACTTTTTGAATCAACATTCAAGAACTACAGGGTTTCTTAAACAACAACTACGTACTGACAGTATCTACACAAGGAACAGGGAAACTAGCCGCTGCACCACTACCACCCCCATTGAAGGGGTCTCTAGGGTCTGGTGGTGGGGGAAAGGGGCCAAAGTTGCAGTTCTGCTGCTGCATGCTCCTTAAGCGGGCGAGTTCTTCTAGTATTTGCCTGTTCACCTCAGCTTGTTGCCTCATTTGTTCAGACTATTGCTTCACTTGATCCGCAAGAGCAGCCAGTTTCGCCTTTCCTTCTTCAATTGCTGACCTCATTTTGGCCATGACGGACGGTACGTACTCGGTTGAGGTCGAATGCCCCCCTCGAGCATTTAGTGGGGTGAAGTACAGGGTGTGAGCGTTCCCCGTAGCGTACACCCCTCCCTTACGGTACCCTTCCACAACATCGAACCATATCTGGTTTGGATGTCTACCTTCCGCGTCGTTGGTGGATGTGTGTAGACACCCACATTTTGACCGCCAGGTGTCTATAGTAGGTTCCAACAAACACCCGATGATGATCGGACGCTAACGTGCTTTAACGTACTCGGAAATGGGCTCGAAATGATGGACATTTGGCCTAGGCATTTTAAGGAGTACAAATCTCACCAAACCAACCTCAAATTCAGGCCCAGTGGGTCGTTTCGAGTCAAATAACACTAATTTGGGTCGAATTCGTCACCAGGGGTAAAACCGTCTTTTAGCGACCGAGTCAAAACCCGGTCAAAGATATTTCCCGAAACTTGTAAGTCAACCGTGACACCTCACACGTTATATTCACGGTCCAACTCTACAAAAATCAGCCATACAAAATAATAAACAATTCCGTTTAAGGTAGAATTCGATCCCGAGTAGGAATCCTATCCGAGAACCGACTCAAGCACCCAACCGAGTGTAAACCACTCGGCCAAGTACACAAGTCAGCCGGTATTTCCTCTTTTCTTCCCTCACAAGAAAACAGAATTCTCGTTCTCCTCAGCTTCTTACTCAAGCGGTAATTCTAGCTCAAACAGGAGTCCTATTCAAAAACCGATTCGAGCATCCGACCGAGTGTAAAACACTCGGCCGAAACAGCCTAAAACCAGCCGTGTTGCCTTTCTTCCTCCACAAGAAAGCGGAATCCTTATTTCCCTCAAGTTCCCTCGTTTCCTATCCTAAGCGGTAGTCAAACTCTCCCAAGCCAAGGTCGGGAATTTCCTATAAATAGCCCCTTGCATCCAACACAAAAAATAACGATTTATCAACACAATTCATACACACACACACGATTCTTCAGCAATAGCTCTCTATCATCCCGACACACGTAATCCCATAGCATCGAGAAACCGATAGTATATCCTAAACCCGAAGGAAACCGGTCCCGATATCCGACACCCTTCACACGTCCCGTCTAAACCGTGCCACCCTAACCCAACCAACGTTGCCTCGACACTCCCGTGCCTAGCCACATTCCGACGAGTCCCGATCCAAGTCAACAAGAGCATGTAGGTTGAGGGTGTAATCAAACCCGATTTCTTCCTTTCTCTCCTTTTCTCCTCTTCGTCCGTTTCATTTTTTTACGGGTCTAGAGTCGATTTTTTTTTATTTTCCTAATATCGTTATTAACGAAAAACTATTTTCATAACATATATTCTGAAAAATATGATATCGATTTTTCCATAATCGAATATTATATCGAAAAGAATTATATTAAGATTTCGACGATACTAAAAATCGTTACATCTTTTTTCGTTCAAAAATTCTTTTCTTTTCTCGTTCGAAACAAACTATTTTACAAAACTTTTTTAAACTCATTCTAGATATCCGATATCGATTTCATAATCGAATATCGGGTACGACGAATATCGGAAACATGGATCGAATACAGGTTAATTCATAATTTGTACGCGATTTATCAAAATAACAATTTTCGAACAAAAAATAAAAAACCGGACAGACCCGTACGCGAGTCGCGCCACGCCCGAGCGACTCGCGCACGAGCTTGAAACCCGGACTGCTTTTTTTCAACCTTTTCGTTCGTTTTATTATTTATTCTTCGATCGATTTCTAAAGTTTACCTTTTTTTCTAAAACTATTCTAAGTATTCGATATTGATTTCTTAGTCAATTGTCGAATATAAAGAATATCGAAAATATTAAGTCGAGTACGAATCATGCAATATTCATACGCGATTTAATACGAACTTCGAGTTTTCGAAAACCGGACCCGAAACAGGCCACCACGCGACCCGCCGGCGTCCCGGGCGAGTCGCGCGGCTGGCTGTTAATGCCGCGGCCTTTTCCGTTTCTTTTTATTATTTTTCGAACTTTGTTTTTTTATACAAAACAACGTTCTTTTCAACAATATTTTTCAGATTTCGATTAATATTTATTTTCTCGATCTCGTCTATTTTATTTTGCTATATTATTTACAAATCGATACTAACTCGTTTGTTTGTTTTGTAGCAAATTTATCCTTTTATTTCATTTGTTTTATTATACTAAAACGAATCTCACATGTTAAATTTGACTTTGACATCAATCAATTTGCATGCATTAAACCACTTAGCAACCCATTCAATTTTTCACATGCTTAGAAAACAATGTTTGCATAATCATTCATCGTATTACTAACGCGCGCATTAAAACGTCATTCGATATCCTAGTAGAGGCCGCTAATGTGCGGGCGGGGTTGGGTGTTCTTAGTGAGCTTCCCAACACGTACCCTCACCCCTTACTCAGAACCGTGGTTTACGGATGTCCGAAACCATTGGCAACGAGAGTCATTCAATATACGATTAACCGCTCAAGTCGGCATCTGTATCGATATGCAAAGGGACGAGCCCAATAAACTCTGACATCGGAAATGGGCCGTATTTTGTACACGGCCCACTACGACATAGAGTGGGCTCGAACGGTTCCGAATAACCATAAAATTCGGTGGCGACTCCGACTTCGATTTAAATTTCCATTTGACCATCTCATGGAGATTCATTCGCCTCCCCAAACCCGCGCGTGGCCGCGTCGGGGTGGACCTATGTCATGTCCACAATGTGGCTTCCTGATATGTTTCCTAAAAAAAATTGATTTGATGATTAGGTGAGATTTCGTCGACAAAGTAACAATCTAAAGAACAATTTAAAGAAGCCTTATGTTAGAAAATCACCCAAAGTTCTCTGTCCCTCATCGAAATGAAATGCCTTCGACCGTTGCTGTCCACCTTGCTCTTCGTCTAACAAACAACTCCGCAGCATCGGGGAGTTGTCCTGTCTTGTTCTTCATCTGTTAAAAGTACATGTAGATTTCTTTTCAATAATTTTAATGAAAACATGAAATAAGAATCCAAAATAAAAATCAAAGGTTTGAAATACTTACATCCATAGCCCGCTGGTAGGTGGACTGTGACCCACCGTAGTGCGTAGGCTCCACTACAGCCTCAAGGTCTCCCCGCCTCTTGTTTTTCTTTGCTTGGACGGATCTCTTAAGAAACTTTGGGTCGGAGCGGGTGATAGGCCGTATTTAGTCGTAGCTATTACGACGATTTTTGTATATTTTTGTGAGCTTAATCGGGTGTCTTGTATCGCATTTGTGTCATTTTGGTATGAATGTAATATAAGCTATTTTGAGAATTCTTATTTGGATCGTTAGTTGGGCCAAGAGTGGATAAATCATGAAGGGAAGGAAAGCCCATTTGAAGACACGGAACGAGGAAAAAACGAAGAAAGCCGTGAATAGCAGCAGACTAGCACGCGAGTCGCCCCATATCCATGTGAGTCGCGCGGTCAGGCGAGTCGCGCGAATCCCATGCGAGTCGCGCGGATGCCTGAATTTCTATACCCGTCTCGTCCTATTCCGCCTTAGATTGCTACGTTTTGAAGACTTTGTTTTAAATAGGAAACTTTATTATCTTTATATTTTATTACTCCCTCCGTTCCAATGAATTGTTTGCCTTTGCTTTTGGCACCAAAGGCAAGAGATCCAATTAGAAGGTGACATGTGGAGCCAAGAGTCAAATTACACATAAAAAGCATTCCTAAAATAGAAAGGCAAACAATTCATTGAGACGCCTCAATATGGAAAAGGCAAACAATTCCTACGTTTTGAAGACTTTGTTTTAAATAGGAAACTTTATTATCTTTATATATTTTATTATTATTATTATTATTAGAAGACTATTATTAGGTTAAGTTAAGTTTTTTGATTATTCATAATTCATCATCATTCACGTTCAATTAGAGGAAAAGAGAAGAAAAACCCTAGCATGTGCAACTAATTCCTTCTTCTAGGATTAAGAGTTGAAGCTTCTAATTATTCAATTGTGAGACTTTAATTTCTCTTTATTCTATCTCTTGAGTATTGTTATTTCTCCGTTCATATTTGCATGATTGTTGAATGTTTAAATTAAAGTAGCTAATTAATCTTTACAAATTTCAATCTATTGTTATTCTAGCGATTGAATCCGTAATTGTTCAAACACGTTAGATAAAGTAACAATCTTTAGCCTTAATATTGGATGTGTTTCATCATATCTAGGTTAGAGAGAGATTTAGCTTGTGATTCGAACTAATAATCGCGTGTTTTATTGGTCGTCACTTCTATCGTTCTCTATTCGTTAATGCTGTTATTGAATTAAACTTTATCGCGTGTATTAGGTTGTTTGATAATTGGGTTATTTGATTATCGCGTTTCGAGTCAAATAATATTCACGTGAGATTCGGGATTTATTTCCCAGGATAGTTTTCTCAAGAATTAGGAGAAAGTTGTTAGTCTATGATCAATTTGATAATTAGTTGTGGAAATTCTTACCCGAGATCGTTTTAATCATCTGAATTCGCTCATTATTATCGTTGATTTTGTTGTTTACTTGTTACTTATTTTTAGTTACTTCAATCACCCAATCATCTCCCATTCTTAGTTATTAATTTCTATTCACTTAAATTGGTTCGCCTTCTCTGTGGACCGACCCTTATTTCCCCTACGCTATTGTTTTAGTTTTGTGGTTATAAGTGCATAAATAGTATCTTTGGGAGCATACGACTTCGGCTCACCAAATTTTGGCGCCGTTGCCGGGGAAGGCAATAGTTAATTTTTGTGTTTTATTTTTTATTTTAATTTTTTAGGTACGCTAGCATATGCATAATACTCGTTCCACTAACAATCCACTCGAGCCCTTCAACTCAGAGATCGAACGTTCAATTTTCAGGTGGAGATAGGGTGATAATAGCGAATTGGTCATTTTTCATCAACCCGAGCCCAAAAGCGATCTAGATTCTATACCGGACTCTGTACCCGGATCTGAGGACGGAGTAATTATGGCGAGAGAAACACGTACTCTGAAGGAGCTCACAGCTCCTGATCTTGCGGTTCAATCGTTGTGCATTACTTTCCCAGCTCTAGTCGAGGGAGCCACTTTTGAATTGAAATCGGGTTTGATTCATCATCTACCTACTTTCAACGGAACAAGCATCAAAGATCCGAACAAACATCTTTCGGATTTTGTAGACACCCGCATTTTGACTGCCAGGTGTCTATGGTAGTTTCCAAAAAAACACCCGATGATGATCGGACGCTAACATGTTCTAACGCGCTCGGATACGGGCTCGAAATCAATAATTTTCGGCATGGGCTTTTAACGGGATACAAATCTCACAAAACCAACCTCAAATTCAGGCCCAGTGGGTCGTTCCGAGCAAAATGAGACTAATTTGGGTCAAAACCGACACCAAAAATAATTCCCGTCTTTTAGCGACCGGGTCAAAACTCGGTCAAGACAAACCCGGCACAAAAAGCGACCTGATACGTTCGAAATCAGCCAAGATCAGCCAAATCAACCCAAATTAATGCCAAATCAATCACAATCAATCAAGAGCAAATCAAGGCAATCACGCCCAAAATAACCCGAGTGGAGCCTCACAAAAATGGTCCAGGTGCATCCGCGAGGGCACTCGACCGAGTGCACCCGCGCCACTCGGTCGAGTGACCCATGTGTCGGGGCTCCCTATAAATACCCGTCAACCATTGACACAAAGAGAACTCTGGGAACACTTTTCACCCTTCAAAAATTCAGCCAACCTTGCACTCATCTTACACCCTACACTTTGCAACACCATTCTCGACATCACAATACACACGAAACCGAGCCATACATACACACCATCAACTCCTCCTACACATCTCGACGTTCCCGTGCCATTGCCGCCATTTGACGAACCGTATCCCGAGAAATAAGAACATGTAGGTTAAGGGTGTGACAATTCAACACCGACTTTTCCTTCTTCATCCTTTTTCTCAATCTTTTATGTATATTTATATTTATGCTTATAGTATTATATTTAGTCGATAGTAATGACATTACTAACATCTAACATTTATTTCTTGCATCAAACATCTAACGCCAACATTTTACTTATCGCATTTTAATTATCGTTATGTACATTTTATTATAATATTATGTACCGCATATGTATATATATATATATTTTTTTGCGTAATAATATCAAAACTCGGATCCGAACTCGTTTGACTACGATGATCATTTTTTTAAGGTTCGTTTATTAACACGATCCCGATCATTCGTAGTTGAACGCGTATGAATCCATTTCAAAGATTAGTACGGAACCCGTTGACACGAAAATCGACATCACCTAATCCGTAAGGATTAATATCGATGTCGTGACGTAGAGGGACGCAATTTCGTCACTAATCAAATTTCTAAAACTAACGACAACTCCTTTTACAAAAATCCGATAACGGTATTATAATCATATAAGACATGATTATAATACCGGCAAACCGAACTAAATCTAAATTCGTCGATATTTTTATATAATTCGGCCAACCCTCGATTTAAAACGCATAAAATCACACGAGTCATAACTCGTACAGGTGCCACTCGGCCGAGTACACCTGCTACTCGACCGAGTAGCACCCCAAATCGTGGGCAGAAACCTTTTTTAAGGACACACTCGACCGAGTCAGCCCCGACTCGATCGAGTGGGTCCTGTAGCCCAAAAACCCGAGGGCTCTTTTTATAGCATTCGAGCCTCGTCTTTTTAAAAGCGACTTAGTCGACACGTGTAAAGTCAATCACGTGATCTCCTTTTCAAAATACATGCACATCATCGCACATAAACAATTTTGATCGACGGTCTCACTATTAATTTTGCGTTGACGACTCCGTAGTCGTATCCGACGCATAATTAATTTAGACTCCAATTTATCGACATGATAAATTGGGACAAGGCATCGGGATTTGGGATCGGGCTAGCACCACGCCTAGGTCCTATATCCCCGTCCTTCGATTAATACATAAAACAATACGTATTTAATTGAAGTTCGTCCACCTACGCAAATTCACGGTCTAGTTTATACACGGGTCCGTTTCTAACTATTGCTTATCATTTTGGCTATATATATTTCGATTATTCTACTTTTATTGCTCGTTGTATTGTGAATTCCGGGTTGTATTCCGCCCGTGTAATTTGTAATCGATTTATTATTGCTTTGCTTTATTTATTTACGTTTTACCGTTTATAAATGAACCCTCGCATGCTAAATCACTTCGACAATAAATTAGATGCATTAAAATGACGTAGCTCACATTTAATTCGCATGCTTAGCTAAAACGCTGTTTGCATATCATTTCACCGAATCACTAACGCGCATATTAGAAAGTCAAACGATGTCTTAGTAGAGGTCGCTATGTGCGGGCGGGGTTGGGTGTCCTTAGTGGGCTTCCCAACACGTACCCTCACCCCTTACTCAGAACCTCGGTTTCCGGATGCCCGAAACCGTTGGTGCACGAGAGTCATTCTTTACACGATTAACGGTATAGATGGTATCGGTATCGCAATGCAAAGGGACGAGCCCAATAAACTCTAAAACCGAGATGGGCCATACTTTGTGTATGGTCCATAGCGATATAGAGTGGGCTCGAACGGTTCCGAATAACCATAAAATTCGGTGGCGACTCCATTTCGACTTAAATTTCAATTCGATCCATTCTCATATGGAGGTGCATTCGCCTACCCAAAACCCGCGCGTGGCCACGTCGGGGTGGACCTACATCATGTCCACAGATTTCCATATTGTGTGTTCTAGTATGAAGCCGGCTGGTGTGACTGACGAACAACTTCAGCTACGAGCTTTTCCCTTTTCATTGAAGGGGAACGCAAGAGATTGGTTGTACTATCTACCACCTAACAGTGTCACAACTTGGGTGGATATGAAGAACACGTTCCTAGAGAAGTACTTTCCACCGTCCCGTTCCGCACACTTGAAGAAAGTATTAGCAATGTGGAACAACGAGACGGGGAAACCATGTACGAGTTCTATGAGAGATTCAAGCAGTTATGTGCCAGTTGTCCCTACCATAGGTATTCGGATCAGGATCTTATCCTATATTTCTGTGGTGGACTTACACCCGAGGATAGTCGCATGATTCATTCGGCTAGTGGCGGTGGTATAGTGAACAAGAACCCGACGCAAGCATGGAATATTATCAGTGACCTAGCGGAAAGTTCGAGGGATTATGCTAGGAGGAATTCGAAGCGCGTTGTTAGCTCATTGAACCCTAACTCAAACCTTGAAGAGAAAGTCGATAGTTTAACATCGGCGATCCAAGCTATGATGGGAGGTAGGCAACATGCTACTGTGTGCGATATATGTTCCACGGAGGGACATCATAGTGACTTATGCTCTTATGTGCAAGAGGGTAGTTCCGAAGAGGTGAATGGTGTTTGGGATAACACCTCGAATAAGAAGAAATGAGATCCTTACTCCGAAACATACAATGAAGGATGGAGGAGTCATCCTAACTTTTGATGGGGTAATTTTCAAGGTCATCAATCAAGTGGCTCTCCTAGAGGTCAATTCATTCCACGACCCCAAGGACAGCAGTTCACATCACAAGTGCCACAACAACAAGCAACACCGAGTTCATCAATGTCCATGGAGGATATGATTCGGGCACTCACTGTAAGTGTTACTCAAGATCGAGCGGAAAACAAGCAAAATTTCAAGAATCTTGAGACTCAAGTGAGTCAATTAGCAACCGTGATTAATCGGTTAGAAGCGGGACAAACGGGCGGTCTACCATCTCAAACGGTAGAACACCCGAATTTGGACCTGGTGGCTGCAGAGGTGCCCAACAAACACCCGATGACGATAGGACTGCAACGCGACACGAGTTCGCGATGTTTTAGATAGTTTTATTATAGAACGGACGAAATAATTACTCGGGAAAATTAAAACTAACATAATGCAGCCTTAGTCATGTCGTTACGGTCGCATAGACATTAATTAGAGTCAATTCCGACACCGGGACCCCGAGTCGGCCCCGAAACTCGAACCGAGTCAACCCCGAGTCAAGCGAGCCTCTGGATGAACACCCGAGGCCCACGAAACCCACGGCGCTAGGTCAAGCCGTGGGGAAGCCTTCACGACCAAGCAAGATATCACACACCCGCCTCTCGGTTTTGGAAAGTATCAAAATCGTATCCTCAAAACTCCAACCGACCCACCTGACGCGCCTGGGTCTCCCCACGCTCGGACCCAGGCGCCTGAGTCCTGGTGCGCCCCAAGTCACGCGTCCATATGGGCAACGAGGGCTGAAAACACCTATAAATACCCCCCTCCGCCTCATTCATTCGACACAATTTAATTCTCTCTTCTCCCTCAAAAACTCTCGCTAAGGGCTCGCACTCCGACACCCGAGGCAAACGATCCACTCGATCGTAGTTCCAATAAAAAAGCGACATCGACGCTACTCCTCACCTTCGAGCACTCCACTCGATACCGAGGTGCCTGTGATTGACTAGCTCAAAACTAGTACCCAGGTTCTGCCGGATTAGCCGCAGAACTAGTCCTTAGTAACGAAGCTCTGCCGGAGTAGCCGCGGGAAGGTCAAACGGTAACGGGGTTCTGCCGGAGTCACTAGTCAGGCTAGGAGGATCCGCCTGTTGATCAATTCGTCACTAGGTTGTCATCTAAACAAAACTTTTCATATTTGCACTTTCTATTATTATGCACTACGACAACACTAGACGTGGGCACTAGGCCCACAAACGTCCACTAAAATACGTAACGTCCCAACTTCAACAACAAATATTAAAACACACTAAATAGACCCGAGTAATTCCGAGATCCGTTCTCAAGACTATATATGCATCGAGTCCCGTTTAGTGTATACTCTGAGGGTGCAACTCCTCACAATGTGATTTACTTGCATTCGCATTTACAGTTTTTCGTATGATTTATTGCTTTTATGACCTTATAATCTCATGCTAAATCACCTAACAAGGAATTCAAAACGTAAAACAACTTAAAACCGAACAAAGCGATGGTCGGGTTTTGTATTAGTTCGGGTACTCACCTTATTAGGTTCGATGCATCTCTATTAATATCGAACCGACGCATCTTAAGCAGAATACCAGGTAAGGTATACCACGAGAATGACTAATATCCGTATTATCACGTTAAAACTAATTTGCTAATACCTATAATATTAGTACTCTCTACTCTCCTACGTGCATCTTTTCATGGCCTGCTTGTCACCTGAAATCACATTCAAAGAATGTAAACACCACTACTTCGACGATAAAACTTATCTGTCCTTAAAACAATCGACATAGCAAAGACATAAGGTTTAAAACAACGGATGTTACAGTACTTCCACCACAACAAAAGAACTAGGAAATCACCCCACCGATTGATTAGTAGAGGCCGCTATATTGCGGGCGGGATTGGGTGTCGATATCTATCAGATGTTGGCTTCCCAATACGTACCCTCACCCCTTACTCAGAATCGACGGTTTCCGGATGTCCGAAACCATTGGCAATGAGAGTCATTCCAAGCTATTCATAGTATAGTGAGGTTATAACACAAGAGTGCCCGCCCTGAGACCCCATCTCTCTCAATCTCATGAGTTCACACCGGGGCAAGCCCAAGAAAGATTTCAGTGCTTGTGTCCTTTCACGGCCGGGACATAATTCACATGGATATAGTAAGTCTCGCTTGGGCTGTTTTAATGAAGTGCTTAAGGGTACAAGTCTTTATCTTTAGGTCTTGTGCCACTCAATTATTAGCCGGCAAGAGATCAAAGTTGACCTGAACAGTTTACGAGTCCCCATAATTGACTCGGTGGCGACTCCACAAATTGGCAGCGAATTCAGTTCACTAAAAAGGTCGCCTTACCAAATGAATCGACCTTTAAACATTTACAACCACGTCTCTATCGATTCCCAAACGAAAACACGGGTGCCCGCACCCGTCTAGTACAAGTCCGGATCGTCATCCAAATCGAAGTCCGACACTTCGCCCCGTATGCGAGATCGGACCGTCCCCCGGTAGGGAGGGGGCCGTGTGGGTGGCCGCCGGCACACGTTGAAAACCGGGTCGGTCCCGCGCGGGGCTCCGGGCGGTGCGGACGGACGTCCACATCCATTAAACAGCACGACGCTAGGTCAAAACCGGGGAAGACTTAATCCCCAAGCTTTGTATTATATGCCCGTCTCTCGGTTTTGGAAAGTATCAAAATCGTATCTCCAAAACTCCGAACGCCTCACCTTGCGCGTCTGTGTCTTCCCGCGCCTAAACCCAGGCGCCTGAGTTCTGGTGCGCCTGGGCTCAGGCGCCTATCTGGGTGACGAGGACCGAAAAACACCTATAAATACCCTCCTCCACCCCCTCATTTCGACACACAATTCAATTCTCTCTTCCCTCTTCACTCGTAAAGAGTTTTTCGCTAAGGGCTCGCACTCCGACACCCGAGGCAAACGATCCACTCGATCGTAGTTCCGATAAAGCGACATCGACGCTACTCCTCACCTTTGAGCACTCCACTCGATCCCGAGGTGCCTGTGTTCAACTAGACATTTTAGTCTAGCAATGGAGTTCTGCCGGATTAGCCGTAGAACTAGCCAGTAGTAGCGGAGCTCTACCGGAATAGCCGCAGGAAGGGCCAACGGTAACGGAACTCTGCCGAAATCACTGGGCAAGTTAGGAGGATCCGCCTTTGAAGTCGAGTCGTCACTAGGTTATCATCTAAACAAAACTTTACATTCTCGCACCTTTATTACTATGCACTACGATACTACTAAATGTGGACACTAGGTCCACGACACTTACTAAAACACGTAACGTCCCAACTTCAATCGCAAACACTAAAATACACTAAAAAGACCCGAGTATTTCCGAGATACGTTCTCAATTATCTATGCATCGTGTCCCGTTTAGTGTATACTCCGAGGGTACAACTCCTCACAATGTGATTTACTTACATTCGCATTTACAGTTTTTCGCATGATTTATTGCTTTTATGACCTTATAATCGCATGCTAAATCAACTAACACGGAATTCAAAACGTAAAACAACTAAAACTGAACAAAGCGATGGTCGGGTTCCGTATTAGTCCAGGTGCTCGCCATGCACGATTTGACGCATCCCTATTAATACTGAACTGACGCATCTTAAGCAGAATACCAGGTAAGGTATATCACGAGAACGACTAATATCCGTATTATCACGTTAAAATGACTTGCTAATACCTATAGTATTAGTACTCTCTACTCTCCTACGTGCATCTTTTCATTGCCTGCTTGTCACGTGAAATCGCATGCAAAGAATGTAAACACAACTATATGGTGTAACTATATGGCTTGGGCTGAAGTAGTATGGTGTAACTGGATCATCCCCAAACACTCGGTTATTACATGGATGGCTCATATGGGTGGAATGAATACTATGTCTCGACTTCACAGTTTTGGATGCACTGAGACTGACAGGTGTTGGTTATGCCAAGAGGATTCTGAAACTATAGATCACTTGTTTATGTCTTGTGTTTACAGTAGGAAGTTACTGGGCTGCATTGAAGGTTGGTATGGACCTGTCGAGGCCTTTACATCAAGCATCTGAACCCGGCTATTCCGGAAAGTGACAACGTGTCAAAACTCCACAAAAACTAGTACTAATACGCCACATAATATCAACTAATAGGACATAATATAAAATGGCTGAACTCTACCGATCCAACTTCCTATACCCACCACCATCCGGGCGAGGTTGTTCGGGTCTTTCACCATTGACCCCTCATAATACAAGCCTCCACCGCCCTAGCCAAAGGCGAGTTCAGCCAATCCTGTGTCTTCTCATCACTGACACCTTCAACATGAGTCTCATCGGTCTTGGCCCGTATAGATGAACTGACGGTACTAGGATCGGTAACGCTGTCTTTGGTCAGGCGCTTAGTGACATTCCCTCGAGTCGCCTCCTCATCCCCTAGTGTCGCTGTCTTCCTAACTTTCGAGTTGCTCTGTCTTGACGGGTGTTCACCAACCCCCCGCAGGACGGAAGCAATGTCGGTCGGTCGGACGCTCTCAATAACAACGGGACGGGAAAACCTCTGCTCCCAAGACACCCTAAATACCCTAGGTACACACACTTACCGATCGAGGCCCTGAAGTGTCATGGGGGACTCTCGAGGCATAAGCCCGGAAGCGGTTGGCGGCTTGCCACAACCGCTGATGGCAAGCCGACGAAACCTGAAAGGTGAAACCACGCAAATTAGCCAAACCAATCCTAACTCTTAGAACCCTAACCCAAGACAGAAACTAGAACTTACCCGGCATACTCGGTCACGCCACTCCATCCCAGCATCCATCTCCTCAGCAGAACACGGGAGGAGAGGCTCAGTAAAAGCAACCCCTGCTGCATCTACCCTAAGCAGCGTCAAGGGAAAGTCTGGGGGCTGAATAGCATCAGCCGGGTCGGCCAGCTGAGAGAAAAGCAATTCGAGCAGTCAAGAGCAAGTAAACACTAGATAATACAAACTTTAGAACCAAAGATTATGCTCTTACCACGAGGTGGTGGTAAGCTAGCCGCTAGCTGACATGAGATAGATAGGAGGCACCAGGCTCCAGGAGTGCATCACCTCTTTCTCCATCCCTACCCTCGAGGACCTTTGTGGTGGTTGGTGGTCTAAACATGGTCCGGGGAGGATCAACCGGCACCCTGAAGTCGTCATATAGGCACTGACGCATCAACCACTCGCCCAGATACCAAACTCGGCGAAACAACGCAGGAAAGAGCATCCTCTTATAGCTCTGAGGCCTCAACTCCGCAGCCACGTACTCCGGCACGCCCTTATAATTGGCCCAAGGACGGGCCACAAACTACACAAACAAAACCAGCATCTCAATAAATCCCAAACCTTGGGGCCTACTAAATAAAACGGGCTATAAAGAGAAAACTTACATCCTCAAGGCGTAGCTGGTTAACTAGCACGTTCTCCGATGGGTAGTGGCTGATTGTACTCTTAGGCTGAGCCAACCTCCACTCGATCTCCGTCGGGAATCTTGTGGGATGAAGCCACATCGTTTTAGGTGCCAAACAAGGGAAGTAGGAATACATCCAAGCCTGCAAAATCCCAAAACACCTTTAGCGAAACCAAGTCGAACTAAGTAGAACCCAAAATACAAAGACGGGAATAGCAACTAACCTCCAGTACAAGGCCTGGACCCACGATGGACAAAGCTGAGACCGACTCCACCTCTAACGGCCTCACCATGACTTCCAAGCAGCGAGTCATCTCCGCAAAAGCCGCGATTACCCAATCAAAACGTCCCAGCTGATCTAGATCAGCTAGGAGAGGCAAAATCCTAGTACTAAACCTCTCGCCCTTATCCAAGAAGTGGGTCGATCCTAGGAAGTACCATAACCACAACCGGGCATCCTGCTTCGGCGTGTTGGGTACTCGACCCTCTAACATCGGAACCTGCTCAAAGTGATCAGTGATGTACGAACTCACTAAAGCATGAGGCTTACTATAGGCCTCACGCTCCAAACAATCTCCGATGAGGCCTCGCACCTCATCACTATCTAACCTAAGGCCCTCAGCAGCCCACCTAATCCTCTTCGGACCCCAGGGCAAACCGGTAATCACTCCAAAATCCTCTAAAGTCATCCCGACCTCCCCAAAGGTCATGTGGAAGGTCGAGGTAGTATCATGAAAGCGATCTACCATCGCTCTAAGCACCATAAGGTTGCACTTAGTCTTGCAACCCACCAACCGGACCCACTGCTCGACCACGGGACCTAGAGCAGTCCTAGCGATAATTCCCTTTGCCGCGGGGGTCAACTTTTGAGAATAAATCTCAAGGCATGTCGTAAAACCCGAGAAAGTCCTCATCGGACCTCAGGACTGCAAACCGAAGCAATACAAGTATAAACAAAACAAATCAAACCCAACCGCAACCGAATTTCAAAACCTAAAAAGGCATAAGCTAAATACTCACCAGGCCCTGCACAATGCGGTGAGAAACGTGTAGTTCAGGACGAAACAACAATTGGTGACCGTCCCAACCCCGAGCCCACTCGGGATCCTCGTAGCCAATCTCCTCATTCTCCAGCACGGGAACCGGAACATGGGCCCTCCTAGAAGCCGTCTCGAAAAGCCTATGTTTCCTAACCCTATCAAAGTCGGCCTCGTTTGTGGCCTCCAGATCACGACGCTGAGATGAAATGCTCCGTCGTTTTTTACGAATCCCACGGGGAGTCTGCGAGCTCGTCCCAGCGGCCTCGCCACTAGTACCAACCAAAGGAGCTCCCTCGGGATGCTCGGTATCACCTTTAGCTACAAAACCAAACAAAAAAACCATCCCTCAGGTCAGGCTAAGACAGCTTAAACAGGTCAAAATAAGGTCAAAATTTTAGATAAATATATTAAAATTCCAAAAGGGCCGCTAACACCTATTTTTGATCCCGGTCACAATGGAAGTGGTTTCGGGAAAATCCGACATCGTTACGACACCTTTAGGTCCGTCGTAAGTCACACAAAACCCCACGGAAGGCCCTAGAGACCATTCTAGCCCATAAAAATCGACAAAGAAGCTACCCATATCATCACAAACATTAATTGAGCAAGATTACGCAAGACAAGTGCGGGAATATCCGGGAAAATGGTCTCTAACCCTAACATTTCGAACCTATCACTACAGGGCGCCATTGTCATACCTTGAAATCCCCTATTCAACTTGTAACTACCCTAACGAGCTCTAATCAACCCTAATTTAACAATGGGATTAAGCACAAGCATCGAAACTTCGCAAATTAAAAACACCCAAATCGATTTTCTAGGGTTTCAATAAAACAAACTCACAATCTACCAAATCAAGCAAAACCGACAATAAACAAGCAAAGAACACTTACCCGGAGTTGACATTCTCACGTATGACACAAATCGAGACGGAAATCGGCTAGGAAAATCGAAAAGAGCGATATAGGGGCGAAGGGGGTGACGCATTCGGTTGTTGGGACGAATGAACAAATCGCACCCAACCTTCGCTAACTTAAACAAACCCGACCCACAAGAATCCGACCGCCTCAGGCGACCCACCCAGATACTGAACCGCTGGGGGTAGGCGCCTGAGGATTGGGGCGCAGATGGATGCGCATCTGAACAGTCCAGCATAGACTAAGACAGAAACAAACAAGGCTTAACGTCTGATATACACGAAACATGCACCCTTTAAAACAAGCAAACTAACGACGACGAAACAATTACTAATCGGTATCGATAAAGCACGCCCGTAACAAAAACGATAATAAAACAAGCATAAGAACCACGCTTAGAGAGAACGCCACACTCGAGCACCTAATAAATCAAACCAAGCAAAGCCAATCTAAGCAAACTCCGAACAAGTCCCAAATGCATAACAAATCAAAACAAAGCAAAGCAAACCCAAACAAAATAAGACAAACTCGCAAAACAAAAGCAACTTAAACGAATAAACCACAACAATTTTAATCCGAGCGGATACTGACACGCTCGAGGGAGTCTTATACCTCCTCAGCAATTTTTGCCTAACGGGTCTTAGTTATCTGAGAGGCATTGAAGTCTTATACCTCCACAACAATTCTTGCCTAACGGGTCTTAGTTATCCGAGAGGCATTGGAGTCTTATACCTCCACAACAATTTTTGCCTAACGGGTCTTAGTTATCCGAGAGGCAATGGAGTCTTATACCTCCACAACAACTTTTGCCTAACGGGTCTTAGTTATCCGAGAGGCATTGGAGTCTTATACCTCCACAACTACTTTTACCTAACGGGTCTTAGTTATCCGAGAGGCATTGGAGTCTTATACCTCCACAACAATTTTTGTCTAACGGGTCTTAGTTATCCGAGAGGTTTTGGAGTTTTATACCTCCACAACAATTTTTGCCCAACGAGTCTTAGTTATCCGGAAGGCATTTGAGTCTCATACCTCACAGCATTTTCGAGCCCGAGGGGTCATAGGCATCCCGAAGGTGATTGTTCAAGTGAAGACTGACGCCCTCGAATATTTTACCTTGTTTCAATTTGCCCAAGGGGTCATAGGCATCCCGAAGGCAGCTGTTCGAGTGGAGGCTGACGCCCTCGAACATTTTGTTTTGCTTTGTCCAAGGGGTCATAGGCATCCCAAAGGCAGCTATTCGAGTGGAGACTGACACCCTCGAATATTTCATATCGTTTCATTTTGTCCAAGGGGTCATAGGCGTCCCGTAGGCAGCTGTTCTAGTGGAGACTGACGCCCTCGAACATTTCATTTTATTATCATGCCCAAGAGGTCGTAAGCATCTCAAAAGGCAAAAGGCATTTCATTGAGTCTGAGGGGTCATAGGCATCCCAAAGACAAGTGTTCGAATGGAAGCTGGCACATCGAACATTTTCTCCCACTCGGTTGACGCGTCACGCACACACACGATAGATGAGCTCAGAATGATTCCTGAGCATCCGAAAAGGCAAAACACACGAACATGAAGAACCTAGAGCAAGATGACAAGCACCGGCCTGGGCCCAAGCAAGCAACCACAGGCAAAGACGTCAGGTATGGTTTCTGAGCTTTGGCTGGCAAGCTTCAACACGTAGTCTAACGGACTTAAAGCGACCCGACCAGACAGCCATCAGGTCGTAATCCTCGATTGACCTGGGTGGCTATATTTTGACTTTTGCCTTGTCCAAGCCCCAGTCAAAGTGAGGGCTTCTGTAGACACCAAGATTTGGACCTGGTGGCTACAGAAGTGCCCAACAAACACCCGATGACGATCGGAGTGAAACGCGACGTGGGTTCGTGATGTTTTCGATAGTTTTTCTGTAGAACGGATCAAATAAATTACTCAGAAAAATTAAATTAACATCTTGGCAACCTTAGTCGTGTTGTTACGGTCGCACAGACACTAATTAGAGTCAATTCTGACACCGGGACCCCGAGTCGGTCCCGAAACTCGAACCGAGTCAGCATCGCGCCAAGTGAACAACGGGATGCACACTCGAGGCCCACTAAACACCAAGGCGCAAGGTCAAAACCGGGGAAGACTTAATCCCCAAGCTTCGTATTATATGCCCGCCTCTCGGTTTTGGAAAGTATCAAAATCGTATCTCCAAAACTCCGAACGCCTCACCTTGCGCGTCTGTGTCTTCCCGCGCCTAAACCCAGGCGCCTGAGTTCTGGTGCGCCTGGGCTCACGCGCCTATCTGGGTGACGAGGACCGAAAAACACCTATAAATACCCCCCTCCACCCCCTCATTTCGACACACAATTCAATTCTCTCTTCCCTCTTCACTCGTAAAGAGTTTCTCGCTAAGGGCTCGCACTCCGACACCCGAGGCAAACGATCCACTCGATTGTAGTTCCGATAAAGCGACATCGACGCTACTCCTCACCTTTGAGCACTCCACTCGATCCCGAGGTGCCTGTGTTCAACTAGACATTTTAGTCTAGCAATGGAGTTCTGCCGGATTAGCCGTAGAACCAGCCAGTAGTAGCGGAGCTCTACCGGAATAGCCGCAGGAAGGGCCAACGGTAACGGAACTCTGCCGAAATCACCGGGCAAGCTAGGAGGATCCGCCTTTGAAGTCGAGTCGTCACTAGGTTGTCATCTAAACAAAACTTTACATTCTCGCACCTTTATTACTATGCACTACGATACTACTAAATGTGGACACTAGGTCCACGACACTTACTAAAACACGTAACGTCCCAACTTCAATCGCAAACACTAAAATACACTAAAAATACCCGAGTAATTCCGAGATCCGTTCTCAACTATCTATGCATCGTGTCCCGTTTAGTGTATACTCCGAGGGTACAACTCCTCACAATGTGATTTACTTACATTCGCATTTACAGTTTTTCGCATGATTTATTGCTTTTATGACCTTATAATCGCATGCTAAATCACCTAACACGGAATTCAAAACGTAAAACAACTAAAAGTGAACGAAGCGATGGTCGGGTTCCGTATTAGTCCAGGTGCTCGCCATGCACGATTTGACGCATCCCTATTAATACTGAACTGACGCATCTTAAGCAGAATACCAGGTAAGGTATATAACGAGAACGACTAATATCCGTATTATCACGTTAAAATTGACTTGCTAATACCTATAATATTATTACTCTCTACTCTCCTACGTGCATCTTTTCATGGCCTGCTTGTCACGTGAAATCGCATGCAAAGAATGTAAACCCAACTACCTCGACAACAAAACTTACTTGTCCTTAAACAACTGACATAGCAAAAGGTATAGGGTGAAAACAATGGATGTTACAGTACTTCCGCCACAACAAAAAAACAAAGTTATCAGCCCACTGATTGATTAGTAGAGGCCGCTATAGTGCGGGCGGGATTGGGTGTTGATATCTATCAGATGTTGGCTTCTCAATACGTGCCCTCCCCCCTTACTCAGAATCGACGGTTTCCGGATGTTCGAAACCATTGGCAATGAGAGTCATTCCAGGCATGGAGTGCTTAAGGGTACAAGTCTTTATCTTTAGGTCCCGTGCCCTTCAACTTTGAGCCGGCTAAGGATTAATGTTGTCTTGAACGGTTTTCAAGTCTCCATAATTGACTCAGTGACGACTCCACAAATCGGCAACGAATTCAGTTCACTAAAAAGGTCGCCTTACCAAACATATTGGCCTTTAAACATTTACAACCACGACTCGATCGATTCCAAACGGAAACACGGGTGCCTGCACCCGTCTAGTACAAGTCCGGATCCTCATCCGAATCGAGGTCCGAAACATCGCCCCGTATGCGAGATCGGACCGCCCTCCGACCGGGAGGGGACCGCGTGGGTGGCCGCCGCCATACATTGAAAAATTGGGTCTGTCCCGCGCGGGCGCGCACGGAGCGTTGGGCGGTGGGGACGAACGTCCACAGTAACGTCCTAAAGTTACCTTGAGACGATACCAACCCTATCACGTACTAGCCTCTATTGAAAGTCCTAGCTCAAATCTTCGAATCATAAATTTTTTCTTCAATAAGGCTTCAAGGCTAAATCGGATCGAAAAAACGAAGAGACGGGAACGTACGAATCAGAATTGAATAGAGGAAAGAAGAATAAGGAAAGCATGATGTTCCGAAAATAAGGAAGAAGAAATTGGGGGACAAAAGGAACGAAATAGGAGGAATAAAATGTGCAGCGGCCATATGATATAAACAACACATATCAGCAGCAACAACAAAATATTAACGAGACAATAGAAGAGGGCAAATCAGACTTGAAACAGCCTAAACAAGAATGAATATCATAGCAAGGCGACCTCAACGAAGGAGGAAAACAGACAAGAACAAAAACACCAGCAAGGACAACAACAACGGAAAGGACACGAAAACAGTAACAAGATTAAGACGACAGCAGGAACAATGAGCAGTATCGTAACACGACACCAATACGACAATAATTAAGGCAACATGACAGTACTAACATGTAACACCGCGGCAAAAGGGAGATGTAGTACTAGCAACGATAACAAAACAGTCAGCAGTAGCAGCAACAACACGCAATAGCAGCAACAAACGAAAGAAATCAAGACGAGATGTAGGGGAAGCAACAGGACGAAAAGAAGAAGAAGAAGAAGGAGAAGAATAAGAAGAAAGAAGAACCATAACGTAGCAGTACAACAATATTCGAGAAAACTTAAAGACGGAGCGACAAACAGAACGTAAAATTCGGGGAAATCGACAATAGTTGCAGCAGGTAGACATCAACAACACTACGAGAAAAGCAGTAGCAAACAAGCAGCAAATGAAGAAAAGAGAAGAAAAACAGAGAACGAAGAGGAAGAAGAACAATAACAGTACAACGGAAACAACACCACAATGACAAGAAGAAGAAAGGAAAAAGAAGAAGAAGAAGAAGAATAGCAGAAATGGAAGAAGAAACGGACAGCAGCAGCGCTTCACAGCAGTAACAACATTCAGAACATCATCCAACAGCAACCAAAAATCAGAAGGAGAAGAAAGGAGAACGGAATAAAAGGGCAGATTTCATCACCTTCAAACAACGGAGTACAAACAAACCACAAAACGACAACCGCAGCCGCAGGTGCAAGGGAAAGACGATGAACGTGATGATGCAGGAGGGAAAACAAAGAGGAAGGAAGAGGTAGGTAGATGGCGTTAAACCAAGAAGAAGAAAAAGTGGGGAGTGTTCGTGAATGATGGAGGAAAACAAAAAAGAAAAGGGGAATGAATGAGCCGAGGTACTAAGAGGTGGAACGGTGGGAGTAAAAGAAGGGGGGAAAAAGACAAGGGTGTGGATGTACATAAAAGTAGTGGAAAGCATATATTTCACAATAAAAGGTGTACGGATTCCGAGACACTAAGTATACGTTGTATACGGATTAATGAAATGAATCGGGTAGGAGACGAATTCCGTAACGATAAGTTGACTGACCCACGAATCGAATTAAAACGAGTTAATAAAATTAATAAATAATCAGGCCGTCAAATAAAATGAGTAAATTAAGTATTCGAGACGAAAACGAAGCTTATAGAAATAAATAATTAGACGATGAAATAGTATTTCCAGATAAATAATAAATCTTCGATTAAGTGAATTAAATTGATTTCTCGAGGAAAAATAATAGATGTTTTGACGAAACTTAAAATAAATTAGCTTCGAGACGAAAATAGAAATTCAGCTTAAATATAAATAAATAAAAAGAATTTAGAATTTAAATCGCCGAGATAGACTTTCGATAAGAATTAAATTAAATGTATAAAATAAATTGAAGCAGAAATAAATATATGTTTTAAATATAAGGAGAGTTTCCGAGACAAATAAAATTTTAGGAGTTTGAAATGATTAAACGATAAATTCATTTTATAAAATTTTTAAGAATTACGAGTTAAATCGTAAAAATAAAAATACGAACGTAATTTTAATTAAATTAAATTTAATTTATGAAATCAGGGGTGTTACAATCTTCCCCACTAAAAAGACGTTTCGTCCTCGAAACTGGCAAAAACATAATAATAATAATAAAATGGAAAACAAGGTTATATCACTAGAACAAAAGAAGAATGCTTAACTCGCATCACAATCTCGGTTTAAAAATTTTACAACTTCAAACGTGATATGGAATCAAAATCGAAGACAAAATTTTATTTCAAGATGAGTTGGGCTCAGTTACCCAAAATTTAAATCATTTAAACTAATAAAATCATAAGTTAAAAATTATTTGATAAAATAATGACGATAAATAATGTTTTTGAACGAACTCGAGGGGAAGAATACCCAAATATTTTCAAAGCAACAGTGAAACGTTTTGATTAAGAAATTTGACAATATTTGGTTTAAGGCCAAACAAAAATTTGAGAAATCAAATTTTGTAGTTAGTAAATAAAATTCGAACTAGTCGTTAGACGTTTTCAGTAAAATTTCAAAAATCTACCGACAATATGTCGAAAACTTGTACATACAAAATTATTTAGAAACTCTTAAAACTGTTTTATATAATAACCTTATAGAAATCAAAATATTTGCATTTATGAAGGTTCAATAAAATTTCGATTGTTTGAAAATAAAAATGTAAAACAATTTCGAAATATTTTATAATACATTAATAAGACATTTTGAAACAGCACTAAACATATGTTATCAACCAAAAATAAAACAAAAACGGAGGACAAAGCTTTGAAATTTATAACTCAAAATGTTAAAATTTCATGAAAATAAAAAATTTTGTAAATTAGTCAAAGTTTTCTTAACATAAGTTCTGGAAAATGGTAAGCGGATAAATAGAGTCAAGGTCAACGACAAACCGAAACAAAAGTTTTCAAACCCGATAAAGAAGTCAAAGGGGATAGGCCGAATCATAAGTAGAAGGATTTAAGAAAAGCTAAGGGGAGGAATGAAATTGGGAGTCCAATAGAGATCTCAAGGATTAGAGAATAAATTAACCATCTCAAGATTCCCGGCACGACTCCCACAAATAGGGGTTCCTAATTTCCATCAAATATTGTTATGTCCATTATTAGGCATTGGGTTGTCCAACTTAGTCTTACAACATCCAAAAACATCATCTGTTACAACCTCCAATAAAAGGTCCTGCATGATTATTCAATTGTTCAAACGACACAATACTAATCCTCAAATGGTTTAGAATCTAATCTCATTAGTTAAGATTCTACGGTCATTAGAACACACCCACTCTTGATCGATAAGGCTCCCAATTTCAAAGCTCATAAGCTTTGAACTCGAGGTATAATCAAAATTTCTCGAGTAAGAAACACTAAACAAGATCCACCAATATAACAATGTTCGGGCACAAAATCCTCAAAAATGATCACCAATATATTTATAATGCATGCCACAAGTACAGAAGTTGAGAAAGTACAATAAATCCTCGAACACGCTCAAACCTATTAGGTAATGGCGCAAACACTCACATCTACAAACACGACAGTGGACTGAGGTTTCTGAACCATCAAATTTCATATCGTAACATCGAAACCACTAAAATATTTATTAACTCAACGAAGCCACAATCTCGTTGGTCAAAGGGTTGTGCAATATGTTTCTCTTCTTCAAGGTTAACAATGATCTATACAAAATTTAGGTCATTCAAATTCAAAGTTCGTAGGTTACAACATTACATTAACGATCCACGATTTAATCCATAAGAAACAAGGTTCAATCTACGTCAACCAAAATTTACTAACATTAACGAGGACCAGAAATGGTACCACAACACTCAGGCTAACATCATAAATAATGATTTATGATCCCAAAATTCCACGATTAGTCCATTAAGTCAACATTAGGTAGGAATCCCAAGTAATATTATTATTTACTCTTAACTCGATTCTAAGTTGGGTATTAGGTATCCATCTGACAGAATATACTCTATCGAAAAGCATATTCGACTCTAAGTAATCCATATAATCTGGTAACCTATAACCCAAGGTCAACACTTAAGGCACGATCCTAATTCCATTAACTAACTAATACCATTCAAATCAACCTTAGAAAGCTTACTAGACTACATGAAAGGGTACAACTCACAATCATCAGAGCATAGGTAATAAAGAGTTGACTAAACCTCCAACATCTTTAACTTCCAAAAAGGTTCACTAAGACAGAATTTGCTCTAACCAAAGAATCTGAAGAGGAAGATGGTAAACTGATCGGCTCCCAAATCAGATCGATCGTTTAGCGAAGGATGAGGGATCAAACAATATTTATAGACTCGCAAAAACACAAAAACAACTAGTGTATTCGTGGTAAGTTGAGGTCGGTCCACAGGGAACGGAACAATATTGAGTAAAAAGCAACGTGTTTGGGATCTAGAGGGGGTTTTAAGGGTCAAGTCTATGTTAGAGATGCGGTAAAAGACGAAAATTAAATAACAAGAGAAATAAAAAGAGATGATCAATCTAGGAAAAGGTGTTGGGGGGGGGGGGGAGCCAGGAATCGGAAATTGAGGTCTATGAATCACGGAATCGGGTCGGTCACAACATTGATAAAGGGAGAATACCACCTTTCGGTTACTTCATCCAACCTACCTAAAAACTCGCTTTCGCGGCGAAGAAGGATAAGTCTCAAGTTAAGGTAATTTCTACCCCGAGTTTCCCCATATTGATAGAAATGAGTCAAGGTTGGTCTAGTTGACCGGACTAAAACAGCGATGACACAACAACCATAAGCAAGATAAACCAACAAGCAACCAACCAACCAAAAACTTCTCAATTCAAATTATCCAAGATCCTTCTCCCAAAACCCCCCAACAAGAAATCTACTCACAATGGATAATGGAAATTAATAAAACAATAACAAAGGAGAAAACAACTAAAACATGCATAGTAACTAAATCTAGAGATATTGACAACAAAACGATAAGGAAATTACGATCTACCAAATAAACTATAAATCAATCTAATGGCAATAAAAGGAAGACTAACGGAAATAACAACAAAACAATAAAAATGATCTAAGAGTAACAAAAACGAAATCTAGAGAAAATACCAACACAACAATAGATAAAATTGCAATCAACAAAATGAAACATAAAACGATCGAAAACAACATAAATAAAGATGATCAAAACAAGACAATAATGAAAGAACATTAAAATGAACAATATTGAAAGAACAATAATAAATCTAGACTAGAGATTAGAGAGTGGAAGAGAAATATACCAACTATGAAGATCAACAATAAAGAAGAGGATTGCATAAATAAATAAATGAAGCTTGATGAAGAGGACAAAGGATTTGTCACTAATCCCTTAATAATCTCCATAAATCTCCAATAAAAACTTGAATTCTACAAAGCTGGAATGTAAATCTAGAGAATTGATGAAGAAAACTACGAAAATCTACTACTAGATTACTATCTAAGCTACTAGAATTGTAGAGAACTACTAAAATTACTACTAGAATGATCTAATAATGGTGAGATAATGGATAGTCTAATGGAGATTGCTTAGGCAACTAACTAGGGTATACATATATATAGTAAAGTCTTAATGGATTCTGAACCCAAAGCCCAAATCCAACTTTTTGCTCCATTAGTGAGAATATCACCCTTTAAATCTTCATGAGGTGGAACTTCACCCTATCATACACGGACCAATACCACCGGGTGAAACTTCACCCGATGAACTTCTTCCAGTTTTGCATTTTTGGAGACATTTACCGTCGGGCGAAACTTCACCCAGTGGGTGAAAGTTTCGCCCGGTCATTTCTCATCGGGTGAAACTTCACCCGATGGTTTTCTGGCCTCTTTTCTTGTCTCATTCTTCATCGTATGATTGGATGGCTTTGAACTTTAAGTTGTGTGCTTTGCTTTTCCGACGGAATTCCCCTCTCTTGTGTTCGCGGAAGCTCGATCATGCTTTCGGTGCCAAATCCTATCAAAATTGATAGAAAAACTACCAAAAACACGTAAAACACACAAGAGGGACGCTAATTCGATAAATACTCAAAATAAGGAGATAATCGCACTCTAATCTCGCAAAACGAGAGAAAAACGGGTCTAAATGGGAGGAAAAATGGTCTAAATTTAGCACACAACAATTTCCCCTCACTAAACCGTTGCTCGTCTTCGAGCAAAGACACAAAAAGAAATTACAAACTACTACTACTAGCTAGACTATGCTAAGCCGATACGGGGCAATTAACGGGCCCGCTCCGTCCCTTCAACTCACATCGAAATACGCATGAGGTAGATTACTCTCATGCAAGGCAAGTTGGGGCTTGCACAAAATGGTGGATGCAACTAAACACACAAAAACACATTACACGAAAGAATAGACGCATCAAAAACAAAAATAAAACACCGAATCCCTCATCGTGACGGCGGGGAAGACACCAATTACTTACCTAAAACAATCATAAACTTCCAAGATAAATCATCACGAAGACAAGGACTAAAGCCTAATACTATGACATTAAAACAATAAAGATGTTGATAAGTTAGCTAGGTTCTCCTAATCTTCTAAAGGAGTACGACGGGGCGTAAAACGGAGTGGAAAAAGTGAACCATGGAATCGTTTGACACTGTAGGTAGGTGCAATTCCGCTCTCATTGGCTAAGCCAAGAGGGTCGTTCCAAACTCAAATTTTCTAAATTAGCCCAAACAAAAGGTGGAGTGTTTACAATTTTGGGTGGATCGACTAATCACCGCTATCTTCCTACCTCGCGACTCGGTCCTCTAGTAGGCACTTCACGGCGACGAATCGATCAAGGGCTATTTTTTTAGGAGATGTTTTTGATGATATGATATTTATTTGAAGCTCCATTTCTCTTCCTTGTTTTTCATATTTTTGTGCCCTTTTCTCTTGCTTTGGTTTGTCCTTTTTTGCCTCTTTGATGTGGTTCGAAACCAAGCTTGGAGGTTATTTTAGTGTAAGCTTATTATGGTGATGTATAGGTGGAGGAAAAATAGGTAATCGAGAACAAGCGCCATTCCCGGATAACCCACAAAAAGGCGGAAAGAATTTGGACTAAAGGTGCAATGGTCATTCGAGGAAGGTCACCTAGAAAACGGGATGCGGGAAGCAAGGCCTAACTCCTCCATGGGTGGTCAAGGTGGTCAAATGCAAACCCCGAAGTAAACCTCTAGTAGAAAAGGTGGACTCAAGCTAAAGGATCAACAAGTTCATTGATTTAGAGTCATTCTACTAGACTAAGGTCCAAAATCTACAACGGGTTATCTACCATGGAATGTAAACTCTTGTAATAAGTTTGTAATCGGGCTTTCGAAAATATTTAGTCCTAGACACACAATACAAAGGCAAAAGGAACACACGAAAAAGAAAAGGCAAATAAAAGAAAACACAAGTAAAGTCATGCACTCCATACTTCATCGACATTCAAGCACAAAATCAACCACAACTCCCAAAATGCTCAACTTCGAGAGCTTCCCAATAGCAACAACCTAACTCCTCTACGAAAGTAAAGAAGAAAGAAGGAAGGAAGTTACCAAGCGGGGTACTTTCATAATCTCTTCAAATCGTGCTATCAAGGTGGTGGTTTCCTGTAAGAGTAGAGAACAAGACCATACACGGGACACGAAAACATAACAAAACGAGAGAAGGAAACGGAAACGAAAGGGAAAAATTTTTGGTTTTTGAAAATTTTCAAATTATTATGATTTTTGGAAGATCTTTGAGAAAATAAAAGATAGTAGATCCCTCCCTCACTCTAAAACTGTACATTGTCCTCAATGGACAAGTAGGGGAAGATCGAAAAATACAGAAAAGAAAAATAAGAAAAATCTTTTTGGATTTTTATGATTTTTCAAATGTTTTTGGATTTTCTGAAATTTTTGAGAAAAAGAAAATAAACGAAAAGAAAACGGTCAATGAGTGGCGGGCCTAGGTGCAATCACATCACCTAGACCCTAGCCAAGTGGCTAAGAAATCGAAAATGAAATAAAAGAGAAGAAATGAAATTAAAAGAACGAAAGAGTGAAAAATTGGGTGTAGGTGTAATCACGTCACCTAGCCCGGATTAAGAAAAATGAAAAGTAAATGAAAAGAAACAAAAGAAAATTTGAAAGAAAAATGAAGAGAATTTGGATTTTCAAAAGGTCAATGGCGTAATCACATCGCCTAAAGACCGGGAGCAATACCAAGGCCGCTTCGGCCATAACAATCGGATAGTGGGACAACTTGCAAATTTTGGTTAGAGGTAAAACAATCACAATGATCATGATAATGATAATGAAACAAGGAACCAAATTAACCCAAGGACATGTAATTATAAACACATAAAGACTCACCGACACAACCCACACACACAACACACACACCCACCACACTATCTACCGAATCCAGAAAAGGGTCTAAATTGAGTAATCGTTCGACGCATAAGAAGTGGTCGGAGACCCGGGGTAGGATTGTATGCCATCGGAGGATGGTGCACGAGAAAACTCCTCTGGAGCGTCACTAAGCGAAAGACATAGTCAGGTCCTAACTGACAAAGGTCGTAGATCGTATGACCTTTGGGAAAAGTGTAGTGCGCATACTCCCAAACTCCCCTTCCTCCCGACTTAGTCTTGGTCAGTCGGAATTCGCCGGGTCCCAAAGGTAGGTCTCAATTGTGGCGAATAAAGATAGTGGTTCGGTGTGCGTTGGAAACGATTAATGCTCTTCCGTGGCTAATGTAGACGAGGCGTTGATGGGGTACATGAAAAATCCAAGTCGGAAAGTAAGCCTCGTCAAGCCAAATGGAATTGTCAAGTGGGGTAAGGTGGTCGGTCGAATAACCCAATTTGGTCGCAATTATTGTCACAAGACCTCCACAATCTACGAAGGGACGTTGGGTGACAATGATACGGTGGAAATGCAACGCCACGACAAGATGTTGGTGTAAAGGGTTAGGGTTACCGAACAAAGAGTCACAAATTAATTGCAAGACACACACATCAAGATTAAGAATATTATCGGTCGAGGGTAACAAGCAGTGGGAGAGCATCTCAGAGAAGTAACGAATTGCGGGGTTACGGATTTTGGAGGCAAAAGATGAATTGGCCTCGTAACCCCTTTGACAACGTGATATGCGCTTCTAAAGGTTTATTCTAGACACACAAGTTTGTAAATTGCTCGGGTGTTCACTAAGTCCGGTACCCGATGATGGTAGGCCTAAAGCTAAGCCGATCTCGAAAATAATCAAACGATGGGGTATACTGAATAGTCTAAATTTAACCGCTCTTGGTGTGGTCAGATTGTCAATGGTAAAAGTTCCTAGGAACTCACAAGTAAGGTCTTTGTATGTAGAAGCAGCGACGCTAAGGAGTCCACTAGTTCCGGTCCTTGACGATAATTTCTTAATATCGTCTACGATTTCTAAGTTGGTCATTGTGTGGGGACAAGGCCACCTAGTACTCTGAAAGATCTTTTCGGAGAAGGTTCGAGCAAAAGGGGTATTAAGACAAGGTAAATATGTAGGCTTAGAAGACTTATAAGATGTAGAACATTTAGAAGGTGTAGAAGTCGAAGCCATACGTTGCTTTTGAGCGGCTTGCCTTGCTCTTGTCTCCATAATAATTAACTTGCAAGAATAACCCCAAAAACTTAGCTTCATCTCTTCAAGAACCCAAAAATAATCACCCAAGATGAAATGGAATGGAGGTATGAAGATTTTATGAGGGGTGAAAAGGTGGAATGAAGAGTGAGGTAAAAGGTGATATAAATAAAGGTAGTTGAGGAGAGAAAAGAAAGTTTTAAAGTAGATTGTAAAAATTTGGTGTATGAGTTTTGAAGGGAAAGTTATGTGGGGCATTTGTAAAGGAAGGAATTGATAGTGTAGTGAGTAACTAGGATAGGTGATCCAGCCCATGTCGTCGGGTGAAGTTTCACCCGGTCAAGCACCATCGGGTGAAGTTTCACCCGACGGGTTTTCAACGTGAAAGTCCTTTCTGCAAACATTTTCCACCAGGAGAAGTTTCACCTAGTGAAATCTCATAGGGCAAAATTTTGCCCGACGGTATCTCATCAGTTCTGGCAGATTTGGCAATTCTCAGATTTTTTCGTACGGCGAAATTTCGCCCGGTCATGACCTCATCGGGTAAAGTTTCACCCGACGGAAAATTTCAGCAAATCCCATGGCATGGCAACAATTCCACCGGGTGAAATTTCACCCGACGGAAAACCGTCAATAATCTCACCGGGTGAAGTTTCGCCCGGCGGTCTTGTAACCTTCATTTTCCGCCTTGCCATTCCATGGCTCTTCAATAATCACCTAGAGATTCAAATAACGACACGAATCACATTACATAATCAATTTCTCCCACAAACATGCTCGTGGTCTTCAATTTAAGCTTCATAAGTTCTCCAAAAGCTTGATGTTTATCCAAATAAATGCTTCATGGTGAAATCCAAGTTCATCCATTCTTCTCAAACTAACAAAACTAACAAACTCAAAGAATATGATACATATATACAAGGTGGTTGATGAGGCTACCACCAAACCTACTTCAACTTGAGAGGGTGTCAAACTTTGCTCCCCAACGGGAGCTCACCAAGTTTCACGGTAACAAAGGTCTCACGAACGTCACCGGGATGATAAATCTTCAAACGTTGTCCATTAACCATAAATTTCCAGGTTTCTGGGCTAGAAATCTCTATTGATCCATATGGTTGCACCTTGGTCACTTCGAATAGACCCGACCATTTCAATTTTAACTTACCGGGGAAAAGATTAAAACGAGAGTTGGAAAGTAATACCTTATCACCAACGAAGAAGTCCTTACGAAGTATTCAAGAATCGTGCCATTTGCGTGTTTGTTCCTTGTAAATCTTCGAATTTTTGTAGGCTTCAAGTCTGAGATCTTCCAATTCTTGTAGTTGGAGAAGGCGTTTATTTCCAACAATATTCTTGTCAAAGTTTAGCTCTTTTATAGCCCATTTGGCTTTGTGTTCTAATTCCACCGTAAATGACAAGCTTTACCATACACAAGACGATAAGGAGTGGTCCCAATCGGCGCTTTGTAGGCCGTTCTCAATGCCCAAAGGGCGTCATTCAACTTCAATGACCAATCCTTTCGGTGTGTATTTACAACTTTTTCCCAAATTCCTTTGACTTGACGGTTAGATATCTCGGCTTGCCCATTTGCTTGAGGGTGGTAGGCTAGGGACATCTTGTGGGTGGTACCATATTTCTTAAGGAGCGTTCAAAGGTATCTTTCCTAAAATGAGAGCCTCCATCCCTAATTAAGGCTCTAGGCATACCGAATCTCGGGAAAATTACATTCTTGAAAAGCTTAATTACCACCTTGGAATCATTGGTAGGAGAAGCTATGGCCTTGATCCACTTTGAGACATAATCAACCGCGACTAGGATGTATTTGTTGCCGAAAGAAGATGTGGACGGACCCATGAAATCAATGCCCCAAATATCGAACAATTCAATTTCGAAGATGGGTTGAAGGGGCATCTAATTTCTTCTTGTTATGTTGCCACTTATTTGGCAAGCATCGCATGTGTGAATGAAAGCTCCAATATCTTTAAACATGGAAGGCCACCAAAACCCGCTTTGGAGAACCTTGACAATTGTCTTTTGGTTGGCCAAGTGTCTACCATAAGGTGTCGAGTGAAGATGATTCACAATATCAAATCCTTCTTCGGCCGTCACACATCGTCGATAGATTCCATCTATACAACGACGGGTCAAATAGGGCTCATCCCAATAATAGCGTCGGGCTTCATAAAGTAGTTTCTTCCTCTCTTGCTTGGAATAATCGTCCGGAACAAAATGAGACACTAAGAAATTGACGATATCGGCATACCAAGGTGTAATAGTTTCAATGGCCATCAAGGCCTTATCTCTCATTGCTTCATTGATGGGTATACTATCATCTTCATTGCTTTCTTTACTAACCGTTAATCTACTAAGGTGATCCGCCACCAAGTTCTCCGATCCGGCTTTGTCTTTAATTTCAATGTCAAATTGTTGTAGAAGGAGAACCCACCAAAAAAGTCGGGACTTGGTCTCCTTTTTGGACACAATATATCAAATGGCCGCATGATCGGTATGAATCATGATTTTGGAACCGGTAACATAAGTTCGAAATTTTTCCATGGCATAGACAACGGCAAGCATCTCTTTTTCGGTTGTGGTGTATCTTGATTTGGCTTCATCTAAGGTCTTGCTTGCATAATATATCACATGTAGCTTCTTATAAATCCGTTGACCTAAAACGACACCAACGGCCAAATCGGAGGCATCGCACATGATCTCCAATGAAAGATTTCAATCGGGTGCTTTGATAATTGAAGCGGTGGTGAGAGCGGTCTTTATCCTACAAAATGCCTCAAGACACAAGTCATCAAAAACAAAATGTGCATCTTTCATAAGCAAAGAAGTTAAAGGCTTGGCAATCTTAGAAAAATCTTTAAAAAAATCATCTATAAAAACCGGTGTGACCTAGAAAACTCCTCACCCCTTTGACATTAGTTGGTGGTGGTAAGTTCTCAATCACGAAGACTTTAGCCTTATCAACTTCAACTCCTCTATTAGAAACAACATGAACTAAGAGAACACCTTGTTCAACCATAAAATGACATTTCTCCCAATTTAAAACAAGTCTATATTCTTCACATCGAGCTAATACTTGATCAAGGTTTTTAAGGCAAGAATCAAAAGATGTACCATGGACACTAAAGTCATCCATAAAAAGTTCCATAGATTTTTCAATAAAATTGGAGAAAATAGCCCTCATACATCTTTGAAACGTTCCCGGCGCATTACACAATCCAAATGGCATCCTTCGATAGGCATAGGTGCCATATGGACATGTGAAAGTAGTCTTCTCTTGGTCATTGGGGTGAATGGGAATTTGAAGAAATCCCGAATGACCATCGAGGAAACAAAAGTAAGAATGATGCGCTAATCGTTCAAGCATTTGATCAATAAAGGGAAGGGGGAAATGGTCTTTGATGGTGGCCGTGCTTAATTTCAAAAATCTATACACATGCGCCAACCGGTGATAGTACTAGTAGAAATTAACTCACCCTTTTCTCCTTTCACAACCGTCATTCCTCCTTTTTTCGGCACAACTCGTACGGGGCTAACCCATTTACTTTCGGTTATTGGGTATATGATGTTAGCCTCATACAACTTGAGGACTTCCTTCATGACAGCCTCTTTCATGGTGGGGTTCAACCTACGTTGACCCTCAACCGAAGGGCGGTGCTCATCATCAAGGATGATCCTATGCATACAAACATTTGGGCTTATGCCTTAGAGGTCGGCAATGCTATACCCGATGGCCTTTTGTGTTTTCTCAAAACAATTAAAAGTTTTTCCAATTAAGGTCCATCAAGTGTGGCATTGACGATAACGGGATAATTAGTTCCTTCAAGAAAAGCATATTTGAGGGAAGAGGGCAGTGGCTGAAGTTCAAGATTAGGAGGAGAAGATACCATACTCTTACCCACCGGTAGTGGTTCTACCTTTTCTTCATGTAAGCATTCATCTTCAAGAGGTGGGGAATCAAGTGGTTCCTCTTCTTTCTCATCATCTATCAAGCTTTACTCAACCAAACTATCAATGACTTCAATGGAATATGTTTGTTCAATCATTGGTTGTTTAAAAGCTTGAGAAAGGGAAAATTCTACCGACTCGTTCCTTATGTTAAAAGACAACTTTCCATTCTTTACATCGACTATAGTACCGCTGGTAGCCATGAAAGTTCGACCTAAGATAATGGGGGTAAATAGTGTCTTCGGGCATATCCATGACAACAAAGTCGGAGGGGATGAAAACTTACCAACTTGCACGGGTACATCCTCAAGTATCCCAAGTGGATACTTGACGGATCTATCAGCAAGTTGAATTGACATACTAGTGGGTCTCATCTCCCCCACACTAAGTCTCTTAGCAATTGAATAAGGTAACAAACTAACACTAGCCCTTAGCAATTAACAACAACATTTCCAACCCGACAAGGGATGGAGAAGCTATCGGGATCCTCTTGTGTCTTTGGCATTTCATTCATAAGAATGACACTACATTGTGCCGTAAGAGAGGCACATTTTTTATCCTCAATTGTTCTCTTTTTAATCAAGACTTCTTTCAAAAACTTAGAATAAAGAGGCATTTGAGAAATTACCTCGGTGAAGGGTAAAGCTACCTCCACTTTCTTCAACATATCCACAAAACGGCTAAATTGGGCATTCTCCTTATATGGCTTAGCTTGTTTGGGAAAAGGCAATAGTGGGACAAAAGCGGGAGGCGGTGGAATATTAGATTCTTCTTCTTCCTCGGCTAATCGCTCCGCCTCTTTTCTTTTTGCTTCTCCTGCTTCCATTTGCTCCATTTTCTTTCTTTTGAGTTATCTTTGTTCAATCTCCGCATTTTGGAGAATATCAAACTCCGCTTGTATTCCCCGTTTTATTTGGGGGAAGTGGGCGATGTTGCTTGTGGTGCACTTGGTTGATTGACATTGGTTGGGGTGCTTTTGGTGTTCAAGTTCAAGTTCTTGTACGGGTCCTCAAGTTCTTTGCCACCTCTCAAAATGATGGCATTTGCTTGGTGTGGAGGGTCTCTTGGGTTTTAGGGTTACCTGAGCAAACCAAGGGGTGGATGAATTGGGGCGGCTAAGGCTTTTGTTGCTTCTTGTGATTCCCAAACCTTTAGCCTTGCTTTTGTATCTAGATTCTCACTCCATAGATGCCCAATGACTCTTTCCAAATCACTAGTATTATCCGATGGAACTCCTCCTTAACCATATTGGAAATTGCTTGGTTGGCCATAAGATTGAGAGGGTTGATTAAATGGTTGTTGATTGTAACCTGTTTTCCTTGAAAATTAATTTGGAACCCTTGATTGTATCCATGGTGAAAGTGGTTACCATGTTGATTTTGGTAATTGTTGTACTTGTTTGGAACATGGAAGTTGCTACCTTGTTGATTGAAGTTGCTCCTTTGGTGAGGAGGCAAATATGGAGGCATCTTTGGAGGACCTTGATTAAAGGGTCTTTGTTGTCTTTGATTAAATGGCCTCGGTTGACCCCCTTGGGCACGTGGTATTGGATTTTGAACATTTTGATTCCCATAAGAAAAATTGGGATGAAACCTTGTGCCGGCATTGTAAGTATTGGAAATGAGATCAAATTGAGGTCTTTGCCCATACACTTGTGTAGCTTGAACTTCATTTGGCTCTTCAAAATAAGTTTCTTCATTAGGAATACAAGACCTAGAATCATGACCATAATTGCCATAATGACTCTAAAATCACTCTTTGCCATATTTTCAATAAGATTATTAGATGCCTCATCGGTAAGGGAAGAGAAGTCTCCTCCGGCGACCGAATTGAGGTTTTCCTTGGTTCTCGATGAAAGGGTGTTGTAAAATGTTTGGGTTGTTAGCCAATTGGGTATTCCATGGTTAGGGAACTTGCGTAATAAATCTCTAAATCTTTCCCAAGCCACACTTAGGCTTTCGAATTCATCTTCCTTGAATGTTTGTATTTCCATGCTATATTGGTTAGTCTTTGACGGTGGATATTTTTTTTTCAAAGAAGGCATTAGATAATTGAGCCCATGTTGTGAATGTATTAGCGGGATGGCCTTGAAGCCATCTACGAGCTCCATCTCTCAATGTCTTTGGAAATAATAATCAGTGCAATTGCCATGAAGTTAACCCATTAAGACGGGTCCCTACTAATTTTTCATTAAATGAAGCGATATGATCTTAGGTATCTTCTTGGGAAAAACCATGAAAAGTATCTTGTTGAACCGCATTTGTCAAAGAAACTTTCAATTCATAATTTTCGGGTATAACTCCAAAATCGACTGGTGAAGGTGTTTTTTCATGAGTAAGTTAGGAATGGGAACCTAAGGTCGCCATTGGTTGGATTGGTGGTGTTGGTGGATTTGGATTTGGATGATTTGGAGGGGTTAGATTTCGATTTGGTGGTGGTGTTCTTGGTGATGGTGGGGTTGGTGGTGAATTTTGTGAAGTAGATGATGTGGAAGGATTATTTGGGATGGGATTATTTGGTGTTGAAGATGTAGAAAGTAATATTAGATTAAGATTACGAGGTGATAATGAAGGATGTGAAATAATAGTGGTTGAGATATTACCTCAAAATCGCAAATCTCTAAATGTCCATTCCGGCTCCGGATCGAACCATAAGGGCGATGATGTATTCCTGGGCATAAATTCAATTAAATGGTAAGTCTCCTAGCACCTAACAGTACTATGGAAAAGAGAGAAAAATAAAATTAAGATAAATAACCAAACACAATAACTAAAAACACAATTACTCGCCGTTCCCCGAACGGCGCCATTTTGATGTCCGCCAAATTGGATCAATCGTTTAGTGAAGGATGGGGGATCAAACAATATTTATAGACTCGCAAAAACACAAAAACAACAAGTGTGTTGGTGGTAAGTTGAGGTCGGTCCATAGGGAACAGAACAATATTGAGTAAAAAAGCAACGTGTTTGGGATCTAGAGGTGGTTTTATGGGTCAAGTATATGCTAGAGATGTGGTAAAAGACAAAAATTAAATAACAAGAGAAATGACAAGAGATGATCAATCTAGAAAAAGGTGTTTGGGGGGGGGGGGGGGGGGGACTCAGGAATCGGAAATTGGGGTCTGAGAATCTCGGAATCGGGTCGGTCACAACATTGATAAAGGGAGAATACCACCTTTCGATTTCTTCACACAACCTACCTAAAAACCCGCTTTTGCGGCGAAAAAGGGTAAGTCTGAAGTTAAGGTAATTTCTACCCCGAGTTTCCCTATATTGATAGAAATGAGTCAAGATCGGTCTAGTTGGCCGGACTAAAACAACGATGACACAACAACCATAAGCAAGATAAACCAACACGCAAGCAACCAACAAAAAACTCCTCAATTCAAATAATCAAAGATCCTCCTCCCTAAACCCCCAACAAGAAATCTACTCACTATGCATAATGGAAATTAATAAAACAATAACAAAGGAGAAAACAACTAAAACATGCATAGTAATTAAATCTAGAGATATTGACAACAAAACGATAAGGAAATTACGATCTACCAAATAAACTATAAATCAATCTAATGGCAATAAAAGGAAGACTAATGGAAATAAAACAAAACAATAAAAATGATCTAAGAGCAACAAAAATGAAATCTAGAGAAAATACCAACATAACAATAGATAAAATTGCAATCAACAAAATGAAACATAAACGATCTAAAATAACATAAATAAATATGATCAAAACAAGACAATAATGAAAAAGCAATAAAATGAACAATATTGAAAGAACAATAATAAATCTAGACTAGAGATTAGAGAGTGGAAGAGAAATATACCAACTATGAAGATCAACAATAAAGAAGAAGATTGCATAAATAAATAAATGAAGCTTGATGAATAGGACAAAGTGTGGACATGACATAGGTCCACCCCGACGCGGCGAAGCGCGGGTTTTGGGGAGGCGATAGAATTTCCATATGAGATGGATTGAATAGAATTTTAAATCGAAGTGGGAGTCGCCACCGAATTTTATGGTTATTCGGAACCATTCCAACCCACTCTATGTCGTAGTGGGCCATACTTAAAGCCTGGCCCATTTCCGATGTCAGAGTTTATTGGGTTCGTCCCTTAGCATTACGATACCGATGCCGACTTGAGCGGTTAATCGTATATTGAATGACTCTCGTTGCCAATGGTTTCGGACATCCGGAAACCACGGTTCTGAGTAAGGGGTGAGGGTACGTGTTGGGAAGTTCAGTAAGAACACCCAACCCCGCCCGCACTTAGCGGCCTTTACTAAGATATCGTTCGGTTTTGTGTACACGCGTTAGTTCGATGATTGAATGATATGCAGAGATTATTTTCCTAAGACTTATGAGGAAAATAAATAAATGGGTTGCTAAGTCGTTTAATGCATGTTAAACTACTAACGTCAAAGTTATTTCAGCATGTGAGTTCGTTTTAGTCTAATAAAACGATAAAAAGAATATGAGAGAATAAATTGCTACAAACACGAGAAAACGGGTTAGTAACGATTGAAATAATAATATAGGAAAGAAATATGAAATCGAGAAAATAAATATTAATCGAAATCTGAAAAATATAGTTTAAAACGTTGTTTTGTATAAAAAACGATGTTCGAAAAAAAATAAAAAAAAAGAAACAGAAGTGTTTGGGCCGTGAGCCGCGCGACTCGCCCGAGACTTATGCGGGTCGCGTGGCGGCCTGATTTCGACAACGGTTTTCGGAAAATTTTGATTAAATCGCGTACGAATATCGCATAACTCGTACTCGACTTAATATTCTCGATATTCGTTATATTCGATAGTTAATTATCAAATATTTAGAATGGTTTTGGAAAAGATGTAAATTTAGAAATCGTTTCGTAAAATAATAAAAATAAACGAACGAAAAACTAAAAAAAAGAACCGGATCACAGACTCGTGCGCGAGTCGCCTGGACCGGGCGCGACTCGCGTACGGGTCTGATTTTTTATTTTTTTGTTCGAAAATCGTTAATCGCGTACAAACATGAATTAATTTATACTCGGTCTATATTTTCGATATTCGTCGTATTCGATATTCGATTATGAAATCGATATCGAATATTTGGAATGACTTTAGAAAAGGTTTTGAAAAAGTTTGTTTTTGAACGAAAAATAAGAAAAAGGAATTTTGAACGAAAAGTTGTAAAAAAGGATTTTGAACGAACAAAAATAAAACGAAATCGTCGAAATCTTAATATAATTCTTTTCGATACGATATTCGATTATATAAAATCGGTATCATATTTTAAGAATATAGGAAAATAGTTTTTAGTAGTATCGATATTAGAAAAATATATGCGATGAACGACCCATATTAAAATATGAAACGACC
Source organism: Agrostemma githago (assembly GCA_958450325.1). NCBI lineage: Eukaryota > Viridiplantae > Streptophyta > Magnoliopsida > Caryophyllales > Caryophyllaceae > Agrostemma > Agrostemma githago. Next base: position 53,473,078 of record OY288239.1, read on the forward strand.
GACGAAAATAATAAAAAAAGAAAGAAGAAAAACGTGAGAAAGAGGGAGAAAGAAAGAAGAATCGGGTTTGATTTACACCCTCAACCTACATGCTTTGTGTTCTCGGTATAAGGCTCGTCGGATGCTGGCTTAGGCACGGGAGCGTCGAGATGATGCGGGTGAGTTAAGGTGTATCGGTTTAGGTGGGTTTGGGACGCCGAGTTTGGACGTGCGGTCTAGACTCCGAGGCTTCGGGAAAAGTGTCGGGATTTGCTAACTATCGAATTGGTGTATGAACTGTGTTATAAAACTATTTTTTCGGTATGATGGGTGTGTGGAAACCGTGTATGTAGGCTGAAAAAACGATGTAATTGATGCCTCTTTTGTGTTGGACGGGAGGTCCTATTTATAGGGAGTTTCCGACCTTGGTTTAGAAGAGTTTGAATACCGCTTAGGATAGGAAACGTAGGAGTTTGAGGAGCATGGGAATTCCGTTTACTTGGCCAAGAAGAGAGAAATTTCGGCTGATTTGTGCTGTTTTGGCCGAGTGTTTTACACTCGGTCGGGTACTTGAATCGGTTTTTGAATAGGATTCCTGTTCGAGCTAGAATTACCGCTTGAGTAAGAAGCTGAGGAGAACGAGGATTCCGTTTTCTTGTGAGGGAAGAAAAAGAGGAAAACCGGCTGGTTTAAGGGTGTATTGGCCGAGTATTTGGTACTCGGTCAATGTCTGAATCGGTTTCCGGATAGAATTCCTACTTGAGATCGAATTCTACCTTAAACGGAATTGTTTATTATTTTTTTGTATGGCTGATTTTTGTGAAGTTAGGGTCCGAACTGGACACGTGAATTATCACGGTCGGTCCGCAAGTTCGGGGAATATCTTTGACCGGGTTTTGACTCGGTCGCTAAAAGACGGTTTTACCCCTGGTGACGGTTTCGACCCAAATTAGTATTATCTGACTCGAAACGACCCACTGGGCCTGGATTTGAGGTTGGTTTTGTGAGATTTGTACTCCTTAAAATGTCTAAACCAAATGTCCATAATTACAAGCCCATATCCGAGTCTATCAAAGCACGTTTACGTCCTATCATCATCGGGTGTTTGGCGGGAACTACTATAGACACCTGGCGGTCAAAATGTGGGTGTCTACAGAGCCCCCACTCTGATTGAGGCTTGGACAAGGCAAAAGTCAGAGTAGCTACCAGGTCAATCAAGGATTAAAACCTGGCAGCCTTCCGATCGGGTCGTTTAGGGTCCATTAGACCTGCATGAAGGGCTCGCCAGCCATAGAATAGAAATCATACCTGGGTTGATGCTGATAATGTCGCGGGAGCTTGCCTAGGAAGCTATGGGTATACCTGTTTGCAGATATATCCTGTCTTAGAATTGCGCAGGAGCTTTTCCACTTGGGAACTTAGAATTCTCGGGGAGTCTTGAGTGTACCTGTATGCTGACATAATTTGTATGTAACATTTAGGCGAAACACTGACTCTTGCTGGGGAAGAAAAAGGAAGATTTTTTTTTTCGAAAAAAAAAATTTGAAAAGGAGAATGCTGAAAATTTTGGAAGTTTGGAAATAAGGATGTCTGGGCTAGCATAGCCCCCATGGCTGTCTCTGTCGTAGTTAGGTACAGTGACAAAGGCAGACCGTGCTGAGGTGGCATTAGGACCGGTGGTGAGGCCAAAATTTCCTTAATTCTATCAAAGACTGCTTGACATTTATCATCCCATAGTAACCGTTCTCCTATTTTCAGCTTTTTGAAGATCGGTTCACACACCATGGTTAGCTTTGAAATGAACCTACTGATGTATTGGACTTTCCCGAGAAACCCTCTTATCTCCTTTTCGGTTTTAGGGGGCTGCATCTCGGTGATGGTCTTGATTTTGGCTGGATCAACCTCGATACCTCATTGGCTAACGATATGACCCAGTAATTTGCCAGATGTTACCCCGAAACTGCATTTCTGAGGGTTTAGCCTCATGTTGTATTTGCGTAGTCGGGTGAAGAACTTTCTCAGGGCGGTGATGTGACCGTCCCTGTCTTTGGATTTGACGATCATGTCGTCCACGTAGACTTCCACTTCCTTATGCATCATGTCATGCAATAAGGTTGTGGCGGTTCGTTGGTAGGTGGCCCCGGCATTGATGAGACCAAATGGCATAACAGTGTAGCAATAAGTACCCCAAGGTGTAATGAAGGTGGTCTTATCCATATCTTCTTCTGCCATTTTTATCTGATTATACCCTGCATACCCGTCCATAAATGATAGAAGGGCATGATCTGCTGTGTTATCCACCAGTATGTCGATGTGTGGTAATGGGAAATCGTCTTTTGGGCTCGCCTTGTTAAGATCCCGAAAGTCTACACAGACACGAACCTTACCATCCTTTTTAGGGACTGGTACTATGTTTGCAACCCAATCTGGATACTCGGAGACTCGTATGAACCCAGCCTTGAATTGTTTATCGACTTCCTCCTTGACCTTGAGGGACCATTCGGGCCTCATGCGTCGGAGTTTTTGTTTAACCGGCTTGAACCCTTCCTTGATTGGTATATGATGCTCGGCTATTTCGCGATCAATCCCCGGCATGTCCTTGTAGGACCATGCGAAGACGTCTTTGAATTCTTGAAGGAGAACTATGAATTGTTGTTTCTCCTCGGGATCTAAGGATAGCCCTATCTTAAGCATCTGAGGTTCTAAGGTTGTTCCCACGTTGATGGATTCGGTTTCTTCGATTACCGGATTGCGGGATTCCCTTTGCTCTAGTTGATCGATCAGATGTGGAGGTAAGGATACCTGTTCATCGGGCTTCTCAATGTCATTGCACATAAAATTTTTGAATTTGAGAAAGTTTTAAAAATGAGACAAGTCGTAAGCAGAACGGTTGTTATTATTGATTATAAATTGGGAAAAGAGCTCGAAAAGAGCGGCCATCTGATCACTAGTCAGTGGTGGGATAGGTAGGGTGCCCGGGACAGACCCCGAGACACCAGGAATGGCTAAAGGGAGAGGGGGAGTTACAGGATTGACCCTAGCACCAGACTCACTAGACTCAATCTTAGACTCTGACTCAGACTCCGACTCGGACTCAGACTCAGATTCTGGCATTTCTCCTTCCCCTGTGATCAGCTTGTAAGTTCTTCCTTGACTGTCAGTCCACTTGACAGTTTTCCTCCAAGCTCTAGTACCAGACCCGACTTCTGAGATTAGCTTAGATGGGTCAAAGGTGCGACTGCGGAGAATGAGGCTGACTAGCTCTTCCTTCGGTGTTGGGACCGTGAGTTCTTCTCCAAAAAGTAGCCCTAGCGTGGGCTCGGCATTCTTAGCATCTTCGGATTGGATAAGAGCGAAGATATCGTCTGGTATGTAGTTGCAGTCCTGGGCCAAGTGGGTCCCAGGGCGTATGGTGGCAGGTCGATATAGGCCGGTTTGAACAGTCTCGAATACTGGAGTGACAAAGATAACCTTACCGGTTTCAGTTTGGCCCATGTTTTCCGGAGTTAGGGTGTAGCCCAAGCCTGTTTGAGTCCTCCCATTGTTTAGAACTTCGAGAATTTTTCCTGCAGGGAGATCGGGCCTTGATGTAACCCCTGGTAGAAAGCCCAAATTCTGCAGCATCCGGTCGAGGTGGACCGTGAAATAAGGGCGGAAGAGATGATCTTCTTCGATGGCTCTTACGAAGTCGAACCCCCATAGATCGGTGCGGCCCGAGGTGTTGCAGTTAGCCACGGTCATAGGTGTGGCTTCTAGAGTGATGACTGAGTCATGCAAAGGTAGCTTGATTTTTCGATGCAAAGTAGAGGACACGGCCCTGGTTGCATGGATCCAAGGTCTCCCTAACAGAAGGTTAAAGGAAGAAGTGACGTCGATCACTTGAAATTCCAGCTCTTTCTCTATCGGGCCTGTTATGATAGTGAGTTTTGTGGCTCCGGCTACTGACTTTGGACTTCCGTCAAAAGCCTGAATGGTTTGAGCTGTTGGAATATAGTCGGCCTCGGTGATGCCGAGGGCTTTGGCGGTCCTCAAGGGGAGGACGTTGACTGCCGACCCGTCGTCAATTAGGGTCATGGGTAAGTACTTTCCGCGGCAGATAACCGTGATGTAGAGGGCCATGTTGTGGGCTGGCCCGAATGGTGGTAGATCAGCGTTGGAGAAGGTAATCAGTGGGCCTTCCTCTATGGATCTCCCTTTTAGGTGGGGTAGGACCGTGGCTACCATCTCAGCTGGTGTAGCCATGGAGTCGATTTTGACTTGATCGAGGGCTTTAGTGAGTGCCTCTCGATGTTCCTGAGAGCTAACTAGGAGTTGCCATATAGAGAGGTCAACTCGAGTTTTGCTTAGCTGCTTTACAAGAGCCTTTTCAGCAGTCGGCTCTTCCGGGGCAGGCTCCACCTTAAGTGGTTCAGCAATGATGAGGGCTTGACTAGTGGCTAAGGCCTTGGACTTAACCTTCTGAATCTCCTCGGGCGTGATGGGGACAGCTTCCCCTTTGGTGAGGTAGACATCGTCTTCGTCATCGCACCAGATCCCGTTTATTTGTGGGATAAATGGAGAAATGAGGTGTGAGCAGTCCACTACTTCTCCGGAAAAGATGGCGTGAGTGGCCAATGGGTTGTCCTTGTTGTTGGGCTTACCCCCGGGTAAAGGGATTTTCCCGCTTTCAATAAGGTCTTGGATAAGGTGTTTTAGTTTCCAACATTTCTCGGTATCGTGCCCCTTACCACGATGATAGTGACAGTAGGCCTGGAGGTTGTAGGCCTTAGAGCGACGTTCGATCGGGATATCAGGTGTTGGGCCTATCGGGGTGATCAGGCCTTTTGATGATAGCCACTGAAGGGCGTTTTCATAGGTAGTGCCTATGTCAGTGAATACCCGGGGAGTGGTAGCTTTCTGGGATGATGTATCGAGAGCATTTACCTCATCGAAAATGCTACGAGTGGCGGCGGTAGTTGTGGGCTTGCTTGTTGATGAACTGGCCCCTTGGTATCCCTTAGTGGAGGCCTTAGTGAGGCTTTCCAACCTTAAATCATCCTCGATTCTCGTTCCCATTTCAGTTAGGACCGCGAAGCTAGGTATGATGGCGTACCGGAGATGGACCCGGTAAACTGGAAGTAGGTTCTTGACAAAGGCTTCAACCAGCACCTTTTCACTGGGCTTATCGACCATTTTGACGCTTTCAGCCCTCCAACGTTGAAGGTATTTTGTGAATCCTTCCTTAGGTTCCTGGGCCATTACCTCCAAGGTGCGCATGGTGGTCTGGATTTCCGTGTTGTCGGCGTAATTCCGAGCGAATTCCGTTGCCACGTTATCCCATGTTTTGTATTTCTTGGGATCGAGCCGGTAGTACCAGGCCCTTGGGTGCTTCTCGAGAGATGAAGCAAACAGGTGTTTGAACATGTTGGACTTAACCCCTTTAAGGGCCATGAATTCCTTGAAAGCCCGGATATGGTGCACCGGGTCTTCAGTACCCTCGAACATTGGTAGACCCGTCAGATTGAGATTGGTGGGTAGTTCATCGGTCAGTGGGGTGTAGATCCTAGCATTCTTCGTGTGGATGGAGCTTTGGGTTGTCAGATGGACCTGTTCTCGCAGTTTGAGGACTGCACTGGCCAATGCGGCTAGAGGCCCGTCATCTTCGATCGAAGCGTTGGGGGTTCCCTGTTCTACGACACTAACCCGAGTAATGATGGCGATCTGGTCTTCCCGCATTTTTCTCAATTGGTCTTGGATTTGGGCCAACGAGGTGGTCAATTCATCTATGGCTTTTTGCGTCATGGCTCGAGTGTGGGGTGACCTGTCTGTAAGGGCACCGCGCAATCAGTAACTGACCCAGATCTTATAATCGAAAGTACATCCCGAGCAAGAAAAAGACTAGACTTGAAAAAGACCTGAAACTGACTTCTAAATGGATGACGCGTGAGTGGTGGGCCTTCCTTAGGATTCGGCAAAGTGGGCCTAGTCCTGTTTGAAGGAAGGTCTATATGAGAATTCCCCAGACTCTAGACTCGAGTGTGTAAACGGGCTTTCCTTTGTAAGAGTTAGTCCTACGAAGGTGGGCCGTGCCTTGACAAGTAAGGCGGACTGGGACGGGGTGGAAACTCGTGATATAAGATCGACGGAGTTTCGACGCTATAGACTCTTACAACCTATGACAAGACCCGACACTGCTAAATATGGGAAGTCCTAAGAAGAAGAGGGTTTTGAAAAGAGAATTTGAATTTGAAAACCGAGCAAAAGTCGGATTGGAAGACCCGATTTTTTTTGAAAACCGAGAAAGAGGTTATCGGGCCGAGATTTCGGGCTTTTTTTTTTGAAAAGGTTTGGACAGCATACCGGCTAAAAAATAGGCTATTTTGAGTAAAATCATAAGTCCTAAATTCGGCAGCTTTCCGGGTTTTGAAAAAGAATGGATTTGAAAAGATGTAAGTTTTTTGAAAAAATGACGGTTTTTTGAAAAGACCAAAGAAGATCAAGTAGCATGTAGTCATAGAAACAGTATAACGACGCCATGTATGCTCTTAGTCTAAGTCTCGGTCGGTCGAATAGGGAAAATACCAACAACGATCGCATTCTTGCAAATCAGGACGGACCTCCTAAGCCGAGTTGGTCTTAGAATCTGCCGTAAAACCCATGCGAGTTCCGCCATCGAAGTCTTTAGTGCACCCAAGTGGGAATGCACCGCGGTATAGTGGGACGTCGGTCACAAGTAACCGGCCCGGGAAAGAATTGGGTTATGCATGAACCGTTGAACTAAAACGTGTACATTACTAATCGAACGATTTCTTTTCGAGTCTCACCCTGAGGATGCCGATGGTAAGTGACACATCAGTTAATCCCCAGCGGAGTCGCCAAATTGTGGACATGACATAGGTCCACCCCGACGCGGCGAAGCGCGGGTTTTGGGGAGGCGATAGAATTTCCATATGAGATGGATCGAATAGAATTTTAAATCGAAGTAGGAGTCGCCACCGAATTTTATGGTTATTCGAAACCATTCGAACCCACTCTATGTCGTAGTGGGCCATACTTAAAGCCTGGCCCATTTCCAATGTCAGAGTTTATTGGGTTCGTCCCTTAGCATTACGATACCGATGCCGACTTGAGCGGTTAATCGTATATTGAATGACTCTCGTTGCCAATGGTTTCGGACATCTGGAAACCACGGTTCTGAGTAAGGGGTGAGGGTACGTGTTGGGAAGTTCAGTGAGAACACCCAACCCCGCCCGCACTTAGCGGCCTTTACTAAGATATCGTTCGGTTTTGTGTACACGCGTTAGTTCGACGATTGAATGATATGCAGAGATTATTTTCCTAAGACATGTGAGGAAAATAAATAAATGGGTTGCTAAGTCGTTTAATGCATGTTAAACTACTAACGTCAAAGTTATTTCAGCATGTGAGTTCGTTTTAGTCTAATAAAACGATAAAAAGAATATGAGAGAATAAATTGCTACAAACACGAGAAAACGGGTTAGTAACGATTGAAATAATAATATAGGAAAGAAATATGAAATCGAGAAAATAAATATTAATCGAAATCTGAAAAATATAGTTTAAAACGTTGTTTTGTATAAAAAACGATGTTCGAAAAAAAATAAAAAAAACGAAACAGACGTGTTTGGGCCGTGAGCCGCGCGACTCGCCCGAGACTCATGCGGGTCGCGTGGCGGCCTGATTTCGACAACGGTTTTCGGAAAATTTTGATTAAATCGCGTACGAATATTGCATAACTCGTACTCGACTTAATATTCTCGATATTCGTTATATTCGATAGTTAATTATCAAATATTTAGAATGGTTTTGGAAAAGATGTAAATTTAGAAATCGTTTCGTAAAATAATAAAAATAAACGAACGAAAAACTAAAAAAAAGAACTGGATCACAGACTCGTGCGCGAGTCGCCTGGACCGGGCGCGACTCGCGTACGGGTCTGATTTTTTATTTTTTTGTTCGAAAATCGTTAATCGCGTACAAACATGAATTAATTTATACTCGGTCTATATTTTCGATATTCGTCGTATTCGATATTCGATTATGAAATCGATATCGAATATTCGGAATGACTTTAGAAAAGGTTTTGAAAAAGTTTGTTTTTGAACGAAAAATAAGAAAAAGGAATTTTGAACGAAAAGTTGTAAAAAAGGATTTTGAACGAACAAAAATAAAACGAAATCGTCGAAATCTTAATATAATTCTTTTCGATACGATATTCGATTATATAAAATCGGTATCATATTTTAAGAATATAGGAAAATAGTTTTTAGTAGTATCGATATTAGAAAAATATATGCGATGAACGACCCATATTAAAATATGAAATGACCGACGAAAATAATAAAAAAAGAAAGAAGAAAAACGTGAGAAAGAGGGAGAAAGAAAGAAGAATCGGGTTTGATTTACACCCTCAACCTACATGCTTTGTGTTCTCGGTATAAGGCTCGTCGGACGGTGGCTTAGGCACGGGAGCGTCGAGATGATGCGGGTGAGTTAAGGTGTATCGGTTTAGGTGGGTTTGGGACGCCGGGTTTGGACGTGCGGTCTAGACTCCGAGGCTTCGGGAAAAGTGTCGGGATTTGCTAACTATCGGATTGGTGTATGAACTGTGTTATAAAGCTATTTTTCAGTATGATGGGTGTGTGGAAACCGTGTATGTAGGCTGAAAAAATGATGTAATTGATGCCTCTTTTGTGTTGGACGGGAGGTCCTATTTATAGGGAGTTTCCGACCTTGGTTTAGGAGAGTTTGAATACCGCTTAGGATAGGAAACGTAGGAGTTTGAGGAGCATGTGAATTCCGTTTACTTGGCCAAGAAGAGAGGAATTTCGGATGATTTGTGCTGTTTTGGCCGAGTGTTTTACACTCGGTCGGGTACTTGAATCGGTTTTTGAATAGGATTCCTGTTCGAGCTAGAATTACCGCTTGAGTAAGAAGCTGAGGAGAACGAGGATTCCGTTTTCTTGTGAGGGAAGAAAAAGAGGAAAACCGGCTGGTTTAAGGGTGTATTGGCCGAGTATTTGGTACTCGGTCAATGTCTGAATCGGTTTTCGGATAGAATTCGTACTTGAGATCGAATTCTACCTTAAACGGAATTGTTTATTATTTTTTTGTATGGCTGATTTTTGTGGAGTTAGGGTCCGAACTGGACACGTGAATTATCACGGTCGGTCCGCAAGTTCGGGGAATATCTTTGACCGGGTTTTGACTCTGTCGCTAAAAGACGGTTTTACCCCTGGTGACGGTTTCGACCCAAATTAGTGTTATCTGACTCGAAACGACCCACTGGGCCTGGATTTGAGGTTGGTTTTGTGAGATTTGTACTCCTTAAAATGTCTAAACCAAATGTCCATAATTACAAGCCCATATCCGAGTCTATCAAAGCACGTTTACGTCCTATCATCATCGGGTGTTTGGCGGGAACTACTATAGACACCTGGCGGTCAAAATGTGGGTGTCTACACAAAGGATTTGTCACTAATTCCTTAATAATCTCTAAAAATCTCAAATAAAAACTTGAATTTTACAAAGCTTGAATGTAAATCTAGAGCATTGATGAAAAAAACTATAAAGATCTACTACTAGCTTACTATCTAAGCTACTAGAATTGTAGAGAACTACTAAAATTACTACTAGAATGATCTACTAATGGTGAGATAATAGATGGTCTAACGAAGTTTGCTTAGACAACTAACTAGGGTATACATATACATAGTAAAGCCTTAATGGATCCTTAACCCGAAGCCCAAATCCGACTTTTTGCTCCATTAGTGAGTCAAGCACCCTTTAAATCTTGATGAGGTGGAACTTCACCCTTTAAATCTTGATGAGGTGGAACTTTTTCCAGTTTTGCATTTTTGGACACCTTTACCGTCGGGCGAAACTTCACCCGGTGGGTGAAAGTTTCGCCTGGTCATTTCTCATCGGGTGAAACTTCACCCGATGGTGTTCTGGCCTCTTTTCTTGTCTCATTCTTCGTCGTATGATTGGATGGCTTTGAACTTTAAGTTGTGTCCTTTACTTTTCGGATGGTATTCCCCTCTCTTGTGCTCGCGGAAGCTCGATCATGCTTTCGCTGTCAAATCCTATCAAAATTGATAGAAAAACCACCAAAAACATGTAAAACGCACAAGAGGGACGCTAATGCCAGAAATACTCAAAATAAGGCGATAATCGCACTCTAATCTCTTAAAACGAGGGGAAAACGGGTCTAAATGGGAGGAAAAACGGTCTAAATTAAGTAGACAACATAAAGTAGAAGAATAGAACGAGGATTCACCATAAGAATGAAGATGAGAATATATAAGAGAAGAATTGGAAGAAGCGGAGACAGGAAGAAAAGAATCAATGATCCTAGATAACTAAGATCATAAAGTAGAAGAGAATCTTTGGGCCTCCAGAGTTCACAAAGGAATCTCGCTGGATTTCTTTAACTTCAAGTAGAGGAACAATCACACTAGTATTGGGTCGCTCCATCTGGATCTACTACAACATCATGGAACAGGAATCTACTCTTGATCATCTAACCTGTAGCTTGAGCAAACTAAATCTGGGCTGAAAGGTCACCATTGTATCTTCTTGTAGCACAAAGTTGTTCACTCGAGTCAGCAGGCGTTGAGAGTTCTAAGCAGGTCTTGTCCCGATCTGGAGCAGCATCATATCAACATCTTGTTCATTCATCTTCCTCCAGACAAAAGCAACAAATATTCAATGCTAATCATTGAGTTACAAGAACATATAAACCTAACAATTAATATAAGTCCTTAATTTGGTTTCTACCCATCTCTCACTAATTTTTCTTTAACTTTCAAATCATTTACGAGTATTTTTCCTAGAATCAGGCGTAAGCGTCGGGAGCAACAATGCTCTGATACCAACTTTCATCCCCTAGAAAATCTAACGCGATACAGTGGCGGAAACACTGTAGAGTCGGGATTAAAAACACACTGACAAACTATATCTTATTAAAAGAAATGGTAAGTCAATACAAAGGCCTATTTTTACAAAAGGGCTAAAAGGAAATTCTCCAAACAGGGTTATACAAATTCATAAATGGTGAATGAAGAAAGAGTAGGATCCACGCTACTCGCTAGCTCACACCCAAAACTCAGCAGCAAATACCTGTCATGTTATAAACATAACAGCCACGTCAGTGGGGAGCAACTCGGACATTCTCCCGGCCATACTATATCATATGGAAAATAATAGTATTATTATATCAAATTTTTTTTTGGTCTAGAGAAGAGCGCACTATGTCGCAGGTGAGAATCGAACCCCCAACCTCTCCTTCGGGGTAAGGTAACTCTAACCACTTGAGCTTAAACCTTCTTCTCATTATATCAAAATATTTAAAAAGGAAAAACATTAAAACGATATAATAAAAATAAATTTTAAGCTAAACTTAAAGTTAAAGCACTTGCCAACCTGCAAGTCAAAATCAATCGATAATAATAATAATAATAATAATAATAATAATATTCAAATGGCATTATGGATAGAATCAGTGTTGAAGGCTAGAATTTCACTAGGAGAATACTATAAGAACTAGCTTCGAGAACATAGTTCAAACAAATCAAACTTCGATCTCTAACCAGGCTACTCAACCATAATAGGACGACGACTTATAAATGCGTGACCCTAGTTTAAGACAATGCACACCCCTCCTGGGATTACCTGTCACCCAGTTTCAACTTATGACGGCGACTTACTGCGAGGCCTAAGCTTATGGTCAAAATGTACACAACTCCCGGGATACCTGTCACTCGGTTCAACAACCAATGTACCGATTCCTGATACACTAGCCTTATAGTTGATTGCAAAAACGTAGACCCCAGAATATATTACTCTAACCTCACACTTGTCCTTATTCCATAACTCCAAAACAAGTCATTATCGATATTCAAAAATAAATATAAGCATCATAAACAATATGAAAATAAAAGGGTAAACATTTTATACTGAAAGGAAAATTTTCTAAAAATAGAAACTTACTGATAATAGAAAGCCTTATAGAAAATACGTAAGTTATTAAAATAAGTGAAATGTATAAAAATAGCATTTATAACGAAATTAACATTTTATTATTATCGTCGTTATCGTAACTTTATTATATTTCTAAATTCGTTACTCAAAATATAAATAAACTATAATAAGTCAATATATAGTATTTTATAAATAATTAGGAAATCGAGTTATAATTATAATTTTTAGAAAAGATATTTTTTAAGAAAAAAAATGACATACCGGCTAATGTAGCTCATCGAGTTGTTGTCAGCTTGTTTGGCCTTCTTGAGACTAAGATAAATAGTAAGAATGTGATTAATGTAGCTAATAGAATGATTGAAGCATGGAGCTTTACAACAAATTGCAGCCTGCATAAGGGAGGTATAGTTTGGGGTCCTATGGCAGTCTAGTGTATTCGATGTTGATATAATGACTATTAATCCTCAGTACATCCACATTAAGGCCATTGTAAAGGGTACTGGTAAAGGGTTTTACATGACTATTATCTACGCCTTCAATGAGGGTATGGATAGAAAACCTCTTTGGGAAGACTTGAAGAAAATTGCTCTGAATATGAATGATGCTTGGGTTATAGCAGGTGACTTCAACACTGTTTTAAGTAGGGAAGAAAGGCTGGGTGGCCAGAGTAAGGAAGAAGATATTGAAGACTTTCCAGATTGCCTTGATTACGGTGACATACTTGATAGTGCTGCAACTGGTGCTCACTTCACATGGACAAATAAACAAGAAGAGGGTGACATGAAATACAGTAAACTCGACAGATTCCTGGTTAATAGTAAATGGATGGATCAATTTCCTGATATGACTGCCCATTTTCATCATGAAGGTTTGCTTGTCCATACTCCATGTGTGGTTAGTAACAAAGTTATGAATGGAAATCTGAAAAGAAATTTCAAATACTACAACATGTGGGGTCTTGCTCCTTCATTTAAAGACCTGGTTAATCAAATTTGGAGTGAGAACATCAATGGGACTCCTATGTTTGCAGTTGTGAAGAAGCTTATGAATCTGAAACCGGTTTTGAAAAGATTGAATGTGGAAAGCTATGCAGATATTAAGACACAAGCTGAAAATGCTAGAAGGGAACTTGAGAAAATCCAGGAGGATATGATGGTGGACTTATAGAATACTAGGCTTATATCAGAAGAGATTTATATGATGGATCAAGTCAGGGATTTACAACTTAGGAGGATAAGTTATCTGCAACAAAAAGCCAAGGCTCAGTGGCTTAAAGAAGGGGATACTACCTCTGCTTACTTTCACTCTTGTATACAGCAACGACAAGCCAGGAATAGAGTTGTTCAGTTGCTTGATAGTAATGGAAAGCTTTGTAGCACACCTAAGTCCATCCAAGATGCTTTAATACATTACTATCAGAATCTGCTTAGAGGCTCAAAGAAAACTCAGCCAGTTAGAAGGTGCATTATAGAACAAGGTAAGAAGTGTCAATCTGACCACTGGAACATCCTTAATCATCTTGTGACAAATAAAGAGATTAAAGAAGTCATGATGTCTATTCCTCAAGACAAAGCCCCTGGTCCTGATGGCTATACTAGCGGATTTTTTAGAACGGCCTGGGAGATTGTTGGAGGGGATATAGTAGCTGCTGTCAAGAATTTATTTGCTACAGGGGAACTACTTCATCAAGTTAACTCTACCACTTTAGTTCTCTTTCCTAAAGTGGAGAGGTCGGCTGTTGTAACCCAATTCAGGCCAATTGCCTGTTGGAACATCATCTACAAAATTATATCTGAATTTATGTGCAACAGGTTAGCAGGGGTCCTACCAGATATTGTATCAGACACCCAAGGTGCTTTCATTCAAGAGCGATCCACTGTTGAAAATATTCTGATATGCCAGGACTTGGTCAAACTGTATGACAGGAAGGGATCATCACCTAGATGCTTGTTCAAAATCGCCTTGCAAAAGGCTTATGATTCTACGGAATGGGATTTTGTGAAGCAGATGTTACAGGCATTAGAGTTTCCTCCATTGTTTATTAAACGAATAATGAGATGCATCTTTACTCCTACTTATATTATCTCTATTAATGGCAGTAACTTTGGATATTTTAGAGGAAGAAGAGGTTTGAGACAAGGCGACCCAATTTCCCCTTTGATCTTCACCATTTGCATGGACTACTTGTCTAGAACCATCAATTATCTACTACCAATTGGCCATTTCATTACCATTCTTTGTGTAAGGAGATGAAGCTAACTCATCTGATGTTTGCAGATCATCTCTTCCTTTTTTGTAAGGGAGATGCTTAGTCTATCCTACTGATTATGAAAGCTTTCACAACCTTCTTTGACACCTCAGGATTGCAGAAGAATAAGGGCAAGTCGGAAGTCCATTTTAATGGCATGACTGAAGTTCTGATGGAAGACATCCTGAGCGTAATTGGCTTTTCTAAGGGCATCATGCCTTTTAATTACCTTGGGATTCCAATTAAGCCTGAAAGACTTAATAAGAAGGTGTGGACATGACATAGGTCCACCCCGACGCGGCCACGCGCGGGTTTGGGGAGGCGAATGAATCTCATGTGAGATGGGTCTCGAATTGAAATTTAAATCGATGTAGGAGTCGCCACCGAACTTTGTGGGAGTTCGGGCCCGTTCAAACTCACTCTATGTCGTAGTGGGCCGTGCACAAAGTACGGCACATTCCGATTTCAAAGTTTATTGGGTTCGTCCCTTAGCATTGCGATACCGATTCCGACATTATCGGAAATTGGGTATTGAATGACTCTCGTATGCCAACGGTTTCGGACATCCGGAAACCACGGTTCTGAGTAAGGCGTGAGGGTACGTGTTGGGAAGTTCACAAAGAACACCCAACCCCGCCCGCACTTAGCGGCTTTTACTAAGATATCGTTAGTTTTTGGTGTACGCGCGTTAGTTCGACGGTTGAATGATATGCAAACAAGGCTTTTTAGACTAAACATGTGAATTATGTTTGTTCTACGTCGTTTAATGCATTTTTGAACTAAGTCGAAGTTGTTTTAGCATTTGAGATTCGTTTTAGTATAATAAAACAAAAGAGATGCAAAAATAGAAACAACCGAGTTAGTAACGGTTTATAGAAAAGATTAGAATGACATAAATAATATGAAGTAAGGTTTTGAAAAGATTAGGACACGTGATAGGCTTGACACGTGTTGACCGAAGTCGTTAAAAAAGTTTTATCGAAGCTCGAAATATGTTGAAGGTTCATGGATTTGTCGTGACAAAGGCCACTCGATCGAGTCATGGATGGACTCGACCGAGTGGACTTCGGGAAAAGCCTTCTGTTCGGATTTTGAGATGCCACTCGATCGAGTCATGACGGGAATCGATCGAGTGGTCCTCAAAAAAGCTTTTTGGTTCTGTTTTGGGGTGTCAGTCGACCGAGTGGCTATGGCACTCGATCGAGTGCCCTCTGTTCGAGGGGTGACTCGATTTGAAATTTTTAAAAAACAAATAATTTTGCTAAGTCGTGTAAAAATATGGCGTAATTTATGCCCGACTTAAAATTTTCAGAACTCGTCAATATTTGATATTTGACTACGAAATCGGTATTCAATATTTATAGCGACCGTTAAAAAAGATGTTTTTAGAAATTGTTTTGAATCGAAATAAATCCCTTCGCGTTGTAATATCATATTAGTCTTTTTAAGACTGTGTGACTATTACTTCGGCATCAACGAGAAAAGTTTTTGAAAACGGTTTTGTTTGATTGATTCCTTTAGATCCGATATTCAACCATAGAGTTGATATCGAATCCTTAGGGACGACTCGTTATTGCTAATTATAGTAGTAGTAATAATATTAGAAACGAAAAAAAACGACGACAGAAGACAGCAAGAGAAGAGGAAAGAGACGTAAGGAAGGAGAAGAAAAAGGAGAGAAATCGGGATTTGCAACACCCTCAATCTACATGCTAATTTCGACCTCGATCACGGACTTGTAGTAACGGCGCTTGCGTAAGAGTAACGAGGATATGGGAGGAGTTAAGGTGTTGTATTTTTGGTATGGTTTGCCTAAGGTTTGCTAGAGATTCGAGTTATGAATGTTGTATGTGATTGTAAAACTTGTATGTATTGTATGTGTGTAGATGTTAGATGTTAGATGTATGAAATTGAATGATGAATAATTGTGTTGCGAGAGTGGGGTATTTATAGGATGGGATACCCCCACTCGGGATAGAAGATTCGTAGTATTTGGATAGGAAAGAGATTTCTTCCCAAGGAAGAAAGCAACGGTTGGGAGGAAGTGGGACTCCGCTTATGGATAGGAGAGTTGATGAGCCGTATTTAGTCGTAGTTATTACGACGGTTTTGGGTTATTTTGTAAGCTAAATCGGTTGTCTTGTATTGCATTTGTGTCGATTTGGTATAAATGTAATATAGGCTATTTTGAGGATGCTAACCATGGGACCATCGATTTGGGCTAAGAACGACTAAAGCATGAAGAAGAAGGAAGCCCACTTGAAGACCCGGAACGACGGAATCAAGGAATTGCACGAAGCAGCAACAACACGTCAGGCGAGTCGCGCGAGGGTTGGGCGAGTCGCATGAGGGTCTGAAACTTTATGCGCGATTCTGTCTCTATCTCGTGATATTTGCTATATTTTAAGACTTTGATACTATTTAGGAAACTCTATTACTAGTTTTTATTATTATTAGTATTACTAGTATCCTTAAGATATTTTATTATTATTTTATTATTAGGAAACTTTTATTAGGATAAATATAGCCTTAGGTTGAGATTATTAGGGATATTATCATCACATCAAGTTTAACGTAAGATTAGAGAGAAAAAGGGATACCTTTGAAGAACCCTAATTTTCCAGTTTCAAGTATGTGTAACTAATTTCCTTTACTTAGATTTAAGCCTTTGAAGCACTTGATAATCGTTTGTGAGTTTGAATGTTTTAATTATTAATCTTGATTATTGTGAATTGCTTTGTTATTAAATCTATGAATGTTGTTATTGATTGCGAGGTGTACAACTAGTGCTTGATTTCTTCATTCTATCGTTAGTATTGTTAATTGAGTAGGATTTACTGATTAACTTTACATTAGTAACAACTAGGAATTAATATTGAACGGGATACGTTGATATTAGTACTTAGAAGCGATTCACATAAATATCTAAGGTACGACTGGATTGTACGTGCTATTTATTCTCTATTGAATTCTCAGATCTATACTGCTTCCGTCTAATTGAACCTCGAACTGGATTGTTTAGGTCGTTTTACGGTTAGGGTTAATTAAGAACGGGATTCGTTTTAGTTAACTATTCTTAAGAGAATTGGAATTTTATATTCACAATAGAGTAGTCAAGGTTATTAATTGAAATCATCTTACAATGATCAATCGCTATTGAGTGTGGATTTGTGCTTGGGTCTAAGTTCTTTCTCATCATTTGATACCTCAAGTTATTGTGTTATTTATTTTAGTTTGTTAGATAATTAATCATACAAAACCCCCCTTATTTACTACGGTCTTTAATTACGTTAGAGGCCGATTTCTACACTGTAGTTAGCATAATTAGATTAATCTGATTCCTTTGGGTTCGACCCTTATTTCTACCTTACTACGTTTTTAGTATTTAGATTTAAGTGATTATAAATTTCATTTGAGGCATACGACTTTAGCCTGTCAAATTTTGGCGCCGTTGCCGGGGAATCGGTATTAGTTATTTTTGTGTTTTCTAGTGTAGTTTTTAATTAATTTTTTTTAAGCTAATTTTATTTTTTATTTTATTTTATTTTGTGTAGTTTATGTATAATACTCGCTCTTCTAACTTGAACCTCGAGTTATTCGACTCAGAGATTGAACGCACCTTTCACAGGTCACAGAGAATCGGAGAGGGAGCAATAGTTATTGGAACGCAGGAATTCGAGGATCTAGAGTTTTTCGACGATATTCCTATTAATCCCGTGAACACTGAAGTTTCCTCCGAATCCGAATCCGAAGACGAGTCGAATATCATGGCCAACACAATCAAGCAGCTGACAGCACCCGACCTTGCACAACAACCTTTGTGCATCACATACCCACCATTGGGTGCGAATGCCACTTTCGAGTTGAAGTCGGGTTTGATCCATCAATTACCCACATTCCATGGCATGAGCGATGAGGATCCTAACAAGCACTTGTCGGATTTTCACATTGTTTGCTTGAGTATGAAACCGGCATCTGTCACTGATGAGCAGCTTAAGCTAAGGGCATTTCCCTTCTCATTGAAGGATTCTGCAAGAGATTGGTTGTATTACTTGCCACCGGCAAGTATTGATACATGGGTGAAAATGAAGAAGGCGTTCCTTGAGAAGTACTTTCCGGCATCTCGAGCCTCCCAATTAAAGAAGCAGATTAGTAATGCGGAGCAACGAGATGGTGAGACGATGTATGAGTATTGGGAACGCTTTAAGATGCTATGTGCTACATGCCCATATCATGGCTACAATCCTCAAGACCTTGTGATGTATTTTTGTGGAGGTCTTTGTGTGGAGGATGCTCGCACTGTGAATGCGGCTTGTGGGGGATCGATCGTGAACAAGAGTCCAGATGCCGCTATAGAGGTGATTCAGGAGCTAGCTGAAAGCTCTCGAGATTTCTCCCAAAAATATAAACGGGGAGTGCATGCCGTAGGTAATTCATCATCCTCGAGCCTTGAACATAAAGTTGATAGCTTGACAAACCTTGTCCAAAATATGATGTCGGGGAAAACAAATCAAGCTATGGTGTGTGGTATTTGTTCGAACGAGGGACATCCGAGCGAGCATTGTCCTCAAATGTATGAAGGTCAAGAGGAGGTGAACGGAGTGTGGGAAACCGGGCAAAACAAAAAATGGGATCCATACTCTAACACTTTCAATCCCGGATGGAGACATCACCCGAACATGAGGTGGAGGAATCAGGAAGGCGACCAAGAAATTAATCAAGGTAATCAATTTGGTCAATCGAATCAACAGTTATTTGCTAAGCAACAAGTAGCAAATACGGTTCCTACTAAGCTTCCCCCTAGTAGTCAAATCTCCACCGAGGACATGATACGTGCCTTGGTTGCTAATCAAGCTACAGTTACGAGTCAAATGTCCAATCTCCAAGCTACGGTTCTTCAAAATCAAACGGAGAACAAAGCTAGCATTCAAAATTTGGAAGTTCAAATGGGCCAAATGGCGACCGCCATTGGTAGGTTGGAGGCTCGAGATTCGGGGAAACTACCTAGTCAAATCATTCTTACGAAGGAAAACGTGAGTGCCGTATCTTTAAGGAATGGGAGACAATTGGTGGAGGCCGACAAGCCGAAGAGGAAGGCCAAAGAAGCTGTGGTTCAAGAAGAGGAGCTAGTGATCGAGGAAGGTGAGGAAACTTCGAATGTTCAAGAGAAGGAGTCAATTACTCCTACTACACCGGTGTCGGAACCGGATGTCCCTTTCCCCGAGGCACTCAAGAGGACCCATCGTTATGAGCATGACAAGGATATCTACGAGGTATTTGAAAAGTGTGAGGTAAACATTCCCCTTATTAATCTTTTAAAGAGTATTCCTAAATATGCTAAATTCTTGAAAGAATTATGTACTATTAAAAGGAATAACAAGTTGAAGGGAGCTAAGAAAGGGAAGGGTAGTGAGTATGTGTCCGCTATTTTTCAAAAGAAATTACCCCCTAAATGTGGCGACCCGGGCATGTTCACTATACCTTGCACCATAGGAGATACTTTGTTTGACAAGTCTATGTTAGATTTGGGAGCTTCTATTAATGTCATCCCTCTTTCTATCTATGAATCTCTTAGACTTGGTCCTATGAGGGAAACCGGGAAAGTAGTGCAACTAGCGGATCGATCGAGTGTCTATCCTAAGGGAGTTGTAGAGAATGTTCTAGTTAAAGTTGATAAGTTGGTCTTTCCGGCCGATTTTTATGTTTTGGACATGGAACATGACTATAGTGCAACCCCTATCATTCTAGGACGACCGTTTCTAAAGACCGCGGGAACAAAAATTGATGTCCCTAATGGCTCACTTAGCATGCAATTTGAGGGTAGAGTCGTTAAATTCGACATAAATAAGCCTAGTTCCCATTCCCCGAAAGACAATACCTTATGTCGTGTTGATATTTTTGATCATTTATCTCCTAACTCACAAGAAGTGGTGAAATCGGTTCCTAAACCGATTTCGTCTACCCCTTCTAGCAAGGAATTTTTGTTTCGTAAGCATGTGCAGGAACCTCCTTCTAAGGGACCCAAGTGTTTCATTCTTTGGGAGTCGCGTAAGGACGCGGAGCTAAATAAAGGTAAAACGAGGTCATGGTTCGATCAATGGATGGTTCGAAAGAGCTCAAGCAAGCGTCCAACGGTTTTACATTTTCAAAATGGAAAAGTAAAAGATTTAGTCGGCATAAGGCTTAAGCCGACTAGTGAAAGGAGTGATGGATCGGGTGTCGGGAGAAGCAAGCTCTCGGGCATGACGTCTTCTACCTAACCTCCGTCGCAGTCGAGCGAACGACTTTAAACAAAAGCGCTTCCGGGAGGCAACCCGTTTTGTAGATTTTTGTAAAATTTTATTTTACGGGTCATAGGTCGTAGTATTAATTTCGTATATTTTCTTAATCATTTGTTTTTCTTAAACTTAGTTTTTATTACTAACTTTTAATGTTTTAATAGGAGAAAGCGTCAATTTTTCAGGAGATGGGGAGACTAGCATGGGTCCTGGGCGACTAGCATGGAAACCCCTCGAAATCAAAGAAAATTGAAGAAAAAGGGACGGATTTTCAGGCATCCGCGCGAGTCGCGCGGAACCTGGGCGAGTCGCGCGCTACTCATCACATACAGGTATGCTCTGCTCTATTTGAAAAAGAAAAAAAAAATCCAAAAAAAAATAAATAAAAATTACGCTACAGACTTCCCCCATCTACCTCATCTTCTTCCTTTTCCTATCACCATCTTCAATTCAATTTCCATGCTTCCTCCCTCCATTAATCTACCTCTCAATCTCACCCCATAAACTAATCTACCTTCTTTCTCTTCCTATTCCATTCAACTTCTTCGTACCCTCATTAATTTCCCCAAATCTGAATTCCAATTTTCATCAATCTTTCAATTCCCATCTTCGATCCATCTTCTACCTCATTAAAATACCAATTATTCTCTGCCAGCCCACTCCAACTCTTGTCTACCAGTCAGGTTCCCGTCGTCAGTATCGTCGCCGATGTTCGATGTCTGTCACTAGTCTTTGTGTGTCTAAGTTTGATTGTTACTCGGGCTCTGTGCGTGTGCGTGGGGCGCGTTGATTTGATTAACTCACGACATCTGAAGCTATTTTGAGCGGTTGTCAGTTTATGCGGTTGATGGTCGATTTTCTGTTATCTGAATAAGTTGGGTTAGTTATTGTTGGGGATTTGCGGCCGAGTTTGGTGTGTTGTCGACGGTTTGAGTTGAGTGTATTGCTTCAGTTGGAACTTGATAGAAGCTGGTTTGGTCGTTGCTGCTAGTTTTGGCCGAGTTCGGTGAAGTTGGTATCGTATTGGTAGTCGATTTCATGTTGAGAGCTTTGTTTCTGTGTGTCAGGCAGTGATTTTTGGTCATTTGTTGCTTGAAAGTAACTCTTATAGTTGGTTTGTGGGTATGGTCTGTTAGGTATAGCTTGGTTTGGGGGGTTTGCAGCGGGTTTCTTTTGTGCGGCTTCTTGAGGTTCATTGTCAAAGATATGTCGTCTATGTTGAGCTATGTTTCGAGTTGAGGGAGGCATTGAAGTCAGGAAGATAGTGAGTGTTTATAAGACGATGGTTGTGACGAGTTATTTATCGGTGTTGAAGTTCCTTCTCCCGGTTTATTGTTTTTATTTAGGTCCTTAATCTCACATTGAGGACAATGCTCGAAATAAGCGTGGGGAGAGATTTATTTCTCGTCTTTATACTTCGTCGTTGTTACCACTTTATTTGAAAGAAAAAAAAATATTTGAAAGAAAAAAAAAGACAATGATGAATGAAAAAAATGATTCAAGGAAAAAAATTGAATGAAAAAGAATGAAAAAAAAAGAGAAAAAAATAAACCCGGCTAGGTGAAAACCCGGAAAGGGCGCCTAGGCAAGAATGGGAATGTGGCCGAGGACGGAGTGAAAACCCGAAAGGGCGCTCCGGGTAAAAAGAAAAATCGAGTTGCGTGCCACGAGAGTAGTGTGAGGAAAAAATGAAAGCTAGAGTGAAAATCCGCAAGGGCGGACGCTCTAGGCAAAATGAGGGAATTAGGAAAAAAATCATGACTACTTTCTCCGTTTTTGGTGTTGGCGTCATAAGAAGGGTGACATAGAAGGTCGGAAGGGTAGGATTAGTTGGCTAAGGTGAGAAGAATCGCGGTGCGGTGTAGTCGTAGCACTAAATTCTATGCGATTGGTGATGTTTTGTTTGGTATATTGAACTATTAGAGGCATTTAGGATTGATCACATGTGTGGGTTGTGGAATATTGTGGTATATGTTTTGTACCACCGGTGACATTTGTAGCACATGTGATCCGCTCTAGGATTGGAGAAATAAGGGGCGTTAGATGTGAATTTTAGCTTATATTTATTTGCTAATGTGCCTTGTTTTGATGAATTGGGTCAATGATAATAGTTTGATATTGGGTGTGTTAAGTCATTTGAGCATGTGAATTTCATGAAAAAGTTGGATTGGAAGGTGCTTTAACTCATAACGAGGGAGATTGGTGGAAGACGAGTGAGGGCCGGTGTGTTATTGTTATTCTCACGCATATTGGATCAGTGATGGTTGTGTTTATGATGTTCTTCGAGTTTTACTCGAGGACGAGTAAAGGTTCAAGCGTGGGGATATTTGACGAGCTGTATTTAGTCGTAGTTATTACGACGGTTTTGGGTTATTTTGTAAGCTAAATCGGTTGTCTTGTATTGCATTTGTGTCGATTTGGTATAAATGTAATATAGGCTATTTTGAGGATGCTAACCATTGGACCATCGATTTGGGCTAAGAACGACTAAAGCATGAAGAAGAAGGAAGCCCACTTGAAGACCTGGAACGACGGAATCAAGGAATTGCACGAAGCAGCAACAACACGTCAGGCGAGTCGCGCGAGGGTTGGGCGAGTCGCATGAGGGTCTGAAACTTTATGCGCGATTCCGTCTCTATCTCGTGATATTTGTTATATTTTAAGACTTTGATACTATTTAGGAAACTCTATTACTAGTTTTTATTATTATTAGTATTACTAGTATCCTTAAGATATTTTATTATTATTTTATTATTAGGAAACTTTTATTAGGATAAATATAGCCTTAGGTTGAGATTATTAGGGATATTATCATCACATCAAGTTTAACGTAAGATTAGAGAGAAAAAGGGATACCTTTGAAGAACCCTAATTTTCCAGTTTCAAGTATGTGTAACTAATTTCCTTTACTTAGATTTAAGCCTTTGAAGCACTTGATAATCGTTTGTGAGTTTGAATGTTTTAATTATTAATCTTGATTATTGTGAATTGCTTTGTTATTAAATCTATGAATGTTGTTATTGATTGCGAGGTGTACAACTAGTGCTTGATTTCTTCATTCTATCGTTAGTATTGTTAATTGAGTAGGATTTACTGATTAACTTTACATTAGTAACAACTAGGAATTAATATTGAACGGGATACGTTGATATTAGTACTTAGAAGCGATTTACATAAATATCTAAGGTACGACTGGATTGTACGTGCTATTTATTCTCTATTGAATTCTCAGATCTATACTGCTTCCGTCTAATTGAACCTAGAACTGGATTGTTTAGGTCGTTTTACGGTTAGGGTTAATTAAGAACGGGATTCGTTTTAGTTAACTATTCTTAAGAGAATTGGAATTTTATATTCACAATAGAGTAGTCAAGGTTATTAATTGAAATCATCTTACAATGATCAATCGCTATTGAGTGTGGATTTGTGCTTGGGTTTAAGTTCTTTCTCATCATTTGATACCTCAACTTATTGTGTTATTTATTTTAGTTTGTTAGATAATTAATCATACAAAACCCCCCTTATTTACTACGGTCTTTAATTACGTTAGAGGCCGATTTCTACACTGTAGTTAGCATAATTAGATTAATCTGATTCCTTTGGGTTCGACCCTTATTTCTACTTTACTACGTTTTTAGTATTTAGATTTAAGTGATTATAAATTCTAATTTGAGGCATACGACTTTAGCCTGTCAAGAGTCTTACTTAAGGAGGAAGAAACTCCCGGTTTTGGCAAAAAAAGGAGGCCACTCGATCGAGTGGTTCATGGCACTCGATCGAGTGCCTGGTCTAAACGCGAATCTGACCCATTTTTATGAGTCCACTCCACCGAGTGAACTAATCCACTCGATCGAGTGAACTAATCCACTCGATCGAGTGGAGCTGGACGGGTGATATGGCTCTTTAAAAGATAAAATTTTATCTCTTACTGAATTGTTTTATGTTTTTGTAGATGATTTTTTGTTAGGAATTGGACTTCTAATAGGATTTTTGAATGTCGCGTGACAGATTTCCTGTCTCGGAAATGTCTTTGACCGAGGTTGACCCAGTCTCCAAAAGACAGTTTTACCCTCGGTCTCGGTTTTGACCCAAATTAGTCTCATTTGACTGGAAACGACCTAATGGGTCTGAATTTGAGGACTGTTTTGTGAGATTTTTACTCCATTAAAAGCTCGCGCCAATTACTGTTGATTCCGAGTCCAAAATCGAGCGTATTAAGTCATGTTTACGTCCGATCATCATCGGGTGTTCTTAGGAAACTGCTATAGACACCTGGCGGTCAAAATGTGGGTGTCTACAAAGCCCCCACTCTGACTGAGGCTTGGACAAGGTGAAAGTCAGAGTAGCTACCAGGTCAATCAAGGATTAAAACCTGGCAGACTTCCGATCGGATCGCTTATAGTCCATTAGACTTGCGTAAAAGGGCTCGCCAACCATAAGATAGAAATCATACCTGAGTGGATGCAAAAACTCCGTGGGGACTTGCCTAAGAAGCCTTGGGTGTGCCCGTTTGCAGACACATCCCGTGTTTTCCGCTGGGGAGTTTTAAAGAGTTGTATAAGCTTGCTTCTGAAGTCTTGGGTGTACCTGTATGCTGACACATAGCAATTCGTATGTAACATTTAGGCGAAACACCGACTCACGCTGGGGAAGCAAAATTTTGAATTTTTTTTTTTGAGAAAATTCGTAAAAAAAGTTGATTGATTTTCTTTGAAAATGTTTGAAATTTTTTTTTTGAAAATGGAAGTGCTCGGGATGACTTGATTCTTGTATCAGATTCTGAGAAGGATTTCTATGGCTTTTTGGATTGGGCCTGTATGCCTATGTGAATTAGGAGACATGATGAGGATCCCTATTCCTCTAAGGCAACTAGGAAAGGATTTTCATTATAAATAGAGGGTTCCTTGCTCTTAATTTTCATATCTCAATTCGAATCTTCTTTTCTTTTCTCAAAATCTTTTAGATTTTTAAGAAAAAGTTCTTGCTATGGGTATCGAACATCTGACCGCAATGCTTCAGACATGGTCCCAGTATTTCCGGGATGAAGACAAAGTTCAGCTGACTCAAATGGGAATTACTGCTTTATTCCCGCTCCAACGACTCAGGGTAGATTCGCACTTTCTGGATGCTTGCCTATCCTTTTGGGATACTAACCACCATGTTTTCGCATTTCCTCGAGGAGAAATATGCCCTCTTCCCGAAGAAATTGCAGCTATCGGCGGTTGGTGCCCTAATGCTCGTCCTGCCATTCCCCCGTTTTATCCTGATCCAAGGAGGAGATTAAGGGACTTTCTTGGTTTGTCACATGCTGAGACAGGCCGTATGATGAAGAGGGATTATGTTTCCTTATTTGATCTAGTCGATAAATTTATGAATTCTAGCGGCGTAAGAGTTACTCCCATCCACAGGCGCAGGGCTTTCGCTTTTTGCATGCTACACCGATATGTCTTTGAAGGAAGAATAGAGGCCGACTCGTGCTTGGGTCAAATTAGGCTGATAGGCATAGTTGACCAGATGGAGACGGGTCATAGCCCGGCTTGGCTGACAACTGGGATATTATTACGGGCCTCGATGCCAGAAGACTTGACCAGGACCGACAATTGACGGGAAGTACCTGTCTTTTGCAGGTATTATCTCGTTTTTTTTAATTCTGACGTACAGGGGGCCACTGGATCGAGTGGACCTGTCACTTGATCGAGTGACCTCGATAAAAACCTCCTGTTTGTTTCCAGCCGAGCCACTCGACCGAGTCAGACATAACACTCGATCGAGTGCCTGCCAGCGGACAGATTCTTACTTACATAAATTTGTTTCCTCTTCTTTTCCTTTGTCAGATCTGGTTATCCGAGCGCTTGTCGATCATAGAGCCCCCGGTGAGCATATCCAAATATCGTAGTTGCCAGATTAGCTCAAGGAAAAGGCGAATAAGCTCGAGCCATCACATAAATCGAACTTATTGGGATGAAGAATTAAAATTCCATGGTGGGCCCTTGATTAGATGGACCGTTATTTGGTGGTTCCTCTCGAAACTGACAGGGCTTTTGACTTGGTCCGTCGGGAAACGGTGAAAGATAATAGGGGGTTGTTTGATGAAGGGGAAACTCATGCTACCCTTGTCCGACTGGAGTCTGGTCTTAAGTCAAAAACTAAGACTCGAGCTAAAGAGACCGGTGCTAGTGACTCACGGGGACGGCTAAGCCCCCAGACTGACTTGGAGAAAAGATTTGGACCGAGACTAGCAGCCCGACACAGACTGGGCCCACGAGACCGGTTACCAGAAAAAGTGAGGGCCCGACTAGGACCGACTGAGGTGACTGAGGACTCGAGTTCGAGGAAACGAGTCCGGGCTAAGGAGGTTCCCTTGGTGATTCGGGAGCGCTCACCTCCACGTCGTCGCCAGTGGACGAAAAAAGAAGCTAAAGACAAGGGAAAAGTGCAAGATGCCCTAAATGCCGAGCCCTTAGTTTTTATTATTTAAGTAATATTACTATTTATTTTAGTGTCTTGTGCTTTTTTTTTTGAATTTTTTTGCAATTTGTAATTTTCCAAGTTTATCGGATTTTTTTTGGAAATAAATAAAGGAAGTTTATAAAAAACCGTTCCTGTTTCTTTTTCTCGATTGCAGTGGTTGTGCCCCTTTTGAGGGACTGCCTACGTATCCACAATTAATGGAATCAAACCAAACATAGTTCAGATTTTTTTAGTAATTTGCAATCTTGAAATACACTGACGGGGGGGGGGGGATTTGTCGTGGATCCCACCGACTAAATAATAACCAATCAATCCTAACTAGGTAGATAGGGCAAGTCGGGTCGAGTCCACGGGGACGGTAAAGAAGGTTTCGACTAAGTTTCACCTAAGGACTTGACTAGGTCAACGAGCTAAGCTAAGCTAACACAATGAAAGGAGGATAAGACTAAGACTAAGAATAAGCTAAGAAAATGGAGAAATCAATTAAGGAAAGAGTAGGGTTAGGTCGGGTTCATAAGTGTAGTAGGATAGTTGGGTGATCGAGGTTGTAGGTTTCACCTGGTCACTAAGGTCGGTCCGCGCTCTCGCGTCAAAGACAAACCCGAATACCCATGCAAGATGCTACTCTAAACAAGAGGATTCAACCACAAATCAATCAAACAATGAGAAGAATGAAACAAGCAAAAGGAGCATTTGCAACTACTACTCTAACAAGCAATTCATCAAACACATGGTATGCACAATGAGTGACTAGTGACAAAGATTCAACCTTTACCCACAATCAACCCAAATCACCCACAATCAACACATAATCCCCTTACTAACCCCACAAGATTCTACTCAATCATATCTAAACTAACACTAACTAAAACAAGAGGAAACATCAACATATTCCTAACATTCATTAAGAAGATGAGACTAGCAATAACAATGAACTATGAACAAAGATTAAAACTTGAATGACAAAGAAAGATTAAGAGAAAAGAAGGAAGAAAGATTGTACCAACTAAACAAGAGAATAAAAGATGAACACTTGAATAGAAGAAAACTCAAACATCCACCAATGTTGTCAAGATTGGCAGAGATCTTCAAGAATTCCAATAATACAAGAATTAAACTTAAGATTAAGGACTAATTAAGGATTAATCTACACTAATCTAAGCTAATCTAACCTAAAGTAGTCTAGGGTTTAGTGGGTAATGTAAAATAAAGCATGGTTCTTAAAACAATACGGGGGGGGGGGGGGGGGTATATATAGGGTTTCACGAGCAAAGGATTGAAGGAAAGCGAAACAGCCCATTTCTGGGCTCTTCCCGGCTGAAAAGGTGGTGGTCCCGACCGGAATGAAGTGGTCCCGACCGGGAAGGCCTTAATCCCGGCCGGGATGGGCAGTCAGTGGTCCTTCTTTGCTTTGCTCTTCATCCCGGTCGAGATGGGGTCCTTTCTGACCGGGATGGATCTTGTAGGCTTCAAATATGATCCCATAGGTCCCTCCTTGCTCTTGTTAGGCTTCTCATCGATTCTCGGTGCTCGGGAATGGGTCCCACGGGCTCGGGATCGAGTCTAAGCCACCTGGTGATCGTCGCTTCTCTTTGTTGGCTCCAAATGTGTCTGAAACGAGTCGAAATCGTTCCACCTCTCCAAGATTGGTCCTAGAAACCTAAAATTAACTAGAAGAAGCATAAGTAGCCAAGAAACCGCTCCAAAGAGCGATTCCACAAGAGAAACCGGGACCAAACACAACAAATAAGCACTACAAAACACACTTATCAACTCCCCCACACTTAACCCATACTCGCCCTCGAGTAAGCACGAACTAACTACTAAACTAATAAGAACTAAAATACTAGCCGAGCGGGTATTAGCGCACCCCACACCTTTTCAACTCACGCGAGAACACTTAGAGGAAAAGAGTTCTCCGCAAGGCAAGTGAGGTCTTGCGACAAAACTGTGGATACAACCGAACACGAAAACACATAAACACGCAAACAAACAAACAAACACTAAACGGTTGCATCCAAGAAGAAACAAATACCGCTTCCCTCTACAAAGCGGTGAAAGAAGCACCGGTTAGGGACTCAAGGCAAGTGACAACGTTCCCAAGCTAATGACACAAATCGAAATGGCCAAAACCCTAATAGTTTGACAACAAAGCAATAAAAACGTTGGTAACTTACCTAGGTTCCTCCTAACTAGGGCTGAGCAAAAATATACGATACGGTTTTATTATACGTATACGATACGGTATACGCTTTCAATTATACGAATTTCAGTATATCCGATACGAATAACCGGATATACGATACGGTTTTCCTTAATACCGTAGTGGATACGTATCGGGGAAAATAGAAACCGGATATCCGGTTTCCGATCCTGTTTTTTAAAAACAATAAAAAATATGAAAAATATAATCCTAATATGAATTATACAATAAAGAATTCAAAACCCACCAATTATTTTCAAAGGTAAAAAACAAAACTATTAGTAAATTTATGATATTATGTATTGAAACGTAATATTTTGTTAGAATAATTGTACCGTAAGACATATATACCATTTTTTGAGGTTTTTTTAATATATTTTATTATATCAATTTATATAAAACGTAACGTTGCTTAAAAATCAATTAATTACTCTTAATTAAAATAAAAAAAATTGTTTAAAAAAAAATGAAAAATTGAAGAAAAATATAAAACCGGATACCGGATATCCGAAAACCGGATATCCGAAAAAACCGGATCGGATACGGATCGGGAATTTTTTGATTTTAAAAACCGGATATCCGATACGGTTTACAAAACCGGATCGGATATCCAGTTTTGCTCACCCCTACTCCTAACCTTCTAAGAACGTACCACGGGACGATAGGCGGGATGGAAAAAGGATGAACCACGGAGTTAGTCGACACTGTAGGTAAGTGAAAACCCGCCCCCTTTAGCGATGAGCCGAGAGGGTCGTCCCATGTCCAAAGTCGCCCAACTAGTCCAAATAAAAAGGTGGAAAAGGTTGCAAAGTGAGGGAAGACCGACTATTTACCGCTATCATCCTTCCTAGGGACTCCGTCCTTTGGTAGGCTCTTCACGGTAATAGTCGGAAAAAGGCTTATTTTTTAGGGGTGAGTATTCTTTTTGTGAGATGATTTTCTTTGGCATTCTTTTCTTTTGCATTTGGCTTTTGAGTTGCTATGCCACTTCTTTTTCTTCTTTTGTATTTTGTTTTTCATTTTGTTGTGCCTTATCTTTTTCTTCTTTCTTTTCTTTCTTTCTTTCTTTCTTTCTTTTTCTTTCTTTTTTTTCTTTCTTTCTTTGTTTGCCCTTTTTGGCTAAATTTTGTTTTGTAAGCATTTCTTGCAACCAAGTACGAGCTTAACAAATTGCAACTTATTTATGGAGAATGTGTAGGAGGTAGGGAAAATGAGTGAGTCGGGAGCGCGCTTTCCCTTCAAACCCATAAAAAAGTGGAAAACTTGGACTAATCACACAATTCCGAACATGGTCACCTAAAGGACGGGACTAATCAAACCTCCTCCAATTCTTCACCAAAAATGCCTTCATCAAGGGTCATTTCCTCATTCGTCTCTTTTTGGGAAAACAATTGAGCTTCTTCATAGCAAGTCTCGCTTCCCAAAGGGATTTCATCGGCGGCTTCATGATTGGGTTGCTCCCCCTGCTCAAGTGAGCACCCTTCGTCAAGTTGTGATGTTCGGGTTAAAAACATTACGGTTTTAACCAATAACGCATTTAATCGAGCATCCATCGCCTCATCTTCCCTTCGATATTGGGCCATGAATTCATCTTGATCTTTTTGCATTTGGATGGCCATTGAAGAATCGATTGAAATAACTCCAAGTTGGGCATTTGGTCATTGGGGTCTTGTAAAGCTCCTTGAAAATCTTGATGACGCCCAAGGGGTGGGGCATCATATTGTTGGTAGTGAAGTTGAGATGATTGGTAATATGGTGGGTTTTGAGGAAATTGGCTTCCATATGGAGAGTCATGATGAAACATGGTGGGTTCACATTGATAGCTTGAGTAATAATCACCATGATCATAGGATTGATAAGCATTCACATGTTGGTAGCCGTTTCCATGTCCTTGAAGCTCATACCCACGGGTTTCTTGATTACCCGATGAAGCTTGAAAGTAGTTGTAACACCCCGTATTTTATAATAATATCTATTCGGAAAGTTATTTATCTAAAATAATTATTTTCGAGTTTTATAATAATATGCATTCTGTATTTTATTACCTCTATTGTCCGTTTTAAATAAATGTCTCGTTTTGACTCACTTTTAATGGGTTAAAATGTCCGTACACGATTTGACTATTTTACTATAATATGTACTTCACCTATATTGCTTCTTCAAGCGTTTTATTTTGGTCCAACCCAATTTTTAGTTGCATGATCCATTGTATGAGATAATGGACCCAAAGCCCATTTGTTAATCCCCTTATAAAAAGAAATTAACCTAGCAAACAACTAGGTCATTTCATTATTTTGTGCGTGATTATGCCGCACGCCCTTTTGCTCTCTTCTTCTCTTTTATTCTTCATTTTCTTCATTTAACTCCATTGTTATACATCTATCCTTTCTCCAATCTCATACATAAATTATATTTTCATAATCTTAGCTCTTTCCTCTACAATATGTTCATCTCCAATTATTTTTATGGGACTCATTTTTATGAACATTTAGACCTACCTTTAGGGTCCCTAATTAAAGAAAAAGATATCATTCTTTTGGTCATTTTGGAAAGGGATTTGTGTCATACGACTTTTATCACATGGGTTTCGGTTTGTTTCATCAAAGTTAATTTATGGGGATGATGACACGTGTTGGAGACGAGGTTTTATTTGTCGCGTTATTCATGGTGTTTCTTATTAATGTTTATCATTAATTGCCAAAAGGTAACTAGATGTGATTCTTTTCGTGTTTATACATCTTGAATGTGTTGTGTGATTTTAATGATTTGTAACATGGTTTAATTGATTTGTGTTGTATCTTTATTCATGATTTAAAGAGTCTAATTAATTAGAATGTTAATTGAATGATTTATTATTTCATTAGATCTATAATTGTCGTTTGCGCTTATATTAGAATTGTTAAATCTAATCCGTTGTAACATTTAAAATTTTGTACGTGAGCCGCTTGGCCTCTCCGTTTGGAGATGTTAGGGTTGTTTCATCGATGCTTTTAGGGTTTCAAACCCTAGATTCAATGATGACTCAACCTACCATCACCCGGTGGTTGAGGTTAGGGTTGAGGTTAATCTAACCTTGATTGAAGATCATGTAACTTTATTGGAAAGTTACTATACAACTTCACTTAAGGTTAAGGTAACTTCAATGCGGGGTTATAGTCTCGTTGGGGCTCAATTTAAGTGACTCCACGAGGTTGTAATCAAGGTTAATATAACTCGAGTTGAGGTTTACGTAACTTTATTGGAAAGTTACTATACAACTTCACAAGGGGTTAGTGTAACCTTATTGCGTGTTATGATCTCACGGAGGTTAACGTAACCTCACGAGGTTATGACAAGGTTATTGTAACCTTACTTGAAGCCAAGTAACTTCAATGGAAGTTATGATGCCCTTCACTTGAGGATTCACTACTACAAAATTGGTCATAGACATGACCTAATAGACATAGGTTAAAAGAAAAACCCACATCTATTTTTAATAGACATAGGTTATTTAAAAAACCTATGTATATAAAAGAGAATATACATAGGTCAAAATTAAAATCCATGTCTATAAATTATAGACATAGGTCAAAGTAAAACCTATGTCTAGAATATATGAATAGATGTAGGGCATATGAAAAACCCATGTATCTTGAAATAAGACTAATAAACCAGTGCCCCATGTCTATTCTATTGCTACTAATAAACAAATAATATTTTCTTTTCATTTTCTTTCATTTCCTAATAATATTGCTACTAATAAACTAATAATATTGCAACTAATAAACAAATAATAAACTAGTAAATAATATCCTACGCAGCCTTCTTCATTTTCTTTCATTTCACCCGGCAGCCATATCCCATTTTTTTTCATTTCGTTTCACCCGGCATCTATCATCCTAATCAACCATCATCTATCATCCTAATCACTCAAAAATCCTCCAATCCTAATCATCTTCTATCAAGATCGAAGCTCCGTCACTCTTTCAACTACACCGCGTACGCTCAGGCAGTCGCATCTTCATCCGTCAATCATCTGGCCGTTTCTTCTTCAATCACCGAAGCTTCGTGATTTCTTAGGTTGGTTTGATTTGTGAAATGGTTAGTTTAGGTTTATGATTTCAGGTTATTGTTCGTTTATATTCGATTTTGGGTTTTAGGGTTTTGATTTTTGAATTTCGAATGGTATTGTCTTCACTGTTTTTCGTTTAGGGTTTCCTAAGCTAATCGATCGCCTCCTCCTCTGTATTTCAGTAATCGATCGCCTCCTCCTTTGTATTTCAGTAATCGATCGCCTCCTCTGTAAGTCGCTTTTTGTTCTTTTTCCTATAATGACGTAAGAAATACTTTGATTAATCGTATTTGTTAAATTTTGTGCTGTTATTATTGTTACCTGTTAATTTAACGTAAGAAATTATTGTTACCTATTATTGTTACCTGGTAGTATTACTTAAAATCAGTCCAATGTTTTGGAGAGTGGGACTACAATCATTATTTTTAGCTCAATGAACCATTGATGTATGGAATGATGGCATGTTGGAAATCGATTAATAGTCGAGTAGGGTATGCATTGGGTTGTTGTTGGTGTATGGAAAATCAATTAATAGTCGATTAGGGTATGCATTCTCCTGCTATTTCTTAAACATTCCAGCATTCAGCTTTCGATTCGTCTGTAAAGTTGCGATTCTAGTATTCTAAATCTACTGTAGATCGTATCCCTATCTCCCACTTTGTTGTTTATGTAAAACGAGATGATATTGAAAATGCATTATATTTCTTACCCAAAAATAGAAAGGGCACATTAATTTGCGATGGAAGATGGAAGTTAAGTGATTCACCATGGTTATCGTGATCTATAGGTTATCCAGGGCGATGTCCTCAAGTGTGATCTTCCTTATTTTGATATTTGTGTAGCCAACATCCCGTACCAAATCTCTTCTCCACTTGTGTTCAAATTGCTAGATGTGAACCGGATGGAGGATGGAGGAGGATTATTATTAACTAATTAACATTGTGATGAATATTATTATGATTATTACATAATAATCGATCAAAGTGGTCCTCATGCTACCTAGTTACTCAATCAATTAATTAAACTACTAATTATAGAGCATAACTAAAGTGTATGGTATGATGACTATATTTGCCTCAATTATATGCAACTTCGCGTACTTATGTTAGGACACTAACCAACATCATTCTAATTTCTAATGAATGTGTTTCTTAACCCAATTCATCCGCCAATCTAAGTAATAATGGAATGGTTACTTTTTCAATTTTCTCTTCTCCTTGATATTTTTTCCAAAATCGAATAGATAACAACTCAATAAGACAGAGGGAGTATTAGCTCATTGCATTATATCTGTGACCTTTGGATGTAGTTTTAACTCGTTTTATTTGCACATAGTAGTTGTACCTAACAATTTGTAATCTTTCAAACTTGATTTCATAAGAAACTTGATTAAATTGAAACATTATTTTTCAAGTAGTACGGTCCATAATACAAATAATATAAATAAAAATAAAAGTTTTGCAAGCTTGGAATATGGTGGAGCATGAATAATCCAAACCGTCCAAATGATGAGTTAGCCAGTACTCGTATTAGGGTGGAAAGGGAAGGTTAGTTTGATGAGAACAGACATCAAATATTCGACCGTTGAGGAATGATTACAGTTTAAAGATTAGATTATTGTATGTGGACAGTTGGACATAGTCGGTCGTTATGATTAGCACATTAGTTGTAGCAAAAGTTGTTTATTTTCAGCTTAATCATACTTAATCATACTTACCTGTTATTTGTTAAATTTTGTGCTGTTATTTTCAGCTTTTTGTACTTTTTCCTATAATGACAGGCAAGCATTATGCAAATGAATAAAAACTGAGAGAAAAAAAAAACTTCCACAATTCCACCTTAAGGCTTATCCATGAAGTAATTATTTGTGTCAATCAAACTGTGTTAGAAGTACTTCGCAAGAGCACACGTCCAATTATAATAAACTCTATCAACTCTAGGACAAACAAATTGTACTATGGGCAGTTTTGGCTTACAAATGAATGAATGGAATTCTTCTGAAAGTTAGATGAAGGTAATTGAGTGGAAAGTTTACAAAGAAAGATAAAAATGGTAATCCAAAAAAATGTTCAGAAGATGTTTTAATTTCCACCTCTTGCCACATCAAATCATTTACCTTTTATCTGACATATTACGAATTAAAATATACAAACAATTACAATACAAGCAGGGAACAAACACAGGTAAGTATGATTAAGGTAAGTATTTCAGCTTGTTTTGATTTTCTTGCCGCTTCGCTTGTTTTAAGGTGCAAATGTTAGGTTGCAGGATGCTGTCATTTGACCTGATGTTTTGAACTTTCAGTAGCGGACTGATGCTGGTAGTCTTCTAGTTTGTGTTGCCGTCTTTGGTGTCGTAATTTTATCGTAGAGTACTTATGTTGATAGGACATAGGACTATATATAGGAGTGCATTGTAGATTTGTAGTGCATTTCTTCAGAGATGTAAATTGTTTCGAGATGTGAATGTTAGGTTGCAGGATGCTGTCAATTGAACTGATGTTTTGGACTTTCAGTAGCTGACTGACGATGGTAGTCTATTGGTTCATGTTGCTGTCTTTGGTGTCATATGTTATTTATGGTGCATTGCAGTTCATTTATGCCAGGATGTTTGAGGATATTAATGGATGTAAATAGGTGTTTGTGATTGGATTGTCGAAATCTGTCTGTCATTACGATTTTTTTATGCATTTTTCTGCTGGTATTATCTTTATCGTCGTGTATCTCTCATTTCTCAGCTCTTTCTATGATCAAAACTTTGATTACGTACCCACCTACTCGAGGCCTAATGATTCATTCATTTTGCTGGTTTTGCAGAGGTTAAGGATGCAATTAGTGTTCGTAATTGGGTTTTTGAAAAGCTCTCTATCACGAAGAATTTGCTAGTGTGTACTGTACAGTACTTCTGCAGGTATGATCTACTGTATTTCTCTGCATGTCCTCTTTCTCACCTCTTTCTTGATCCAATAAACAAGAGGAGCAATAACCAAGTGGCCACTAAACACCAATAAATTCCACATGCTTGTTTCATATTTCGCTGCTTGTGTAATGGGTGAAAGGGAGGGAGTGAGTCACTGAGACTGAGTGCAGCGTTGATAGTTGTAGTAGGGGGATTGAATACTGTGTTATGGTATTACTACAGATGACAATAATTTGTTGCTTGATTATTATTAAACTGTAAGTAATATGGCTGTCATTTCACTCACATTCACATGCATAAGTACTCGTATATGTCAGTGTGATCATGAGTGCTTGTTTAAATTTAATTTAAAGAGTAAGTGATATGATCATAGGTGATTAAAGCAGATTTCCAATGGGTCGTGAATGGATGATTATTGATCGTTTGGATCCTAGATACAGGAAGGGCGTTGACGAGTTTGTTAAATACGCTATTGATAATGCTGAGAACGTTGACGCAATTTATTGTCCATGTGTTAAATGTGGAAATAATGTTTTCGTTGATGGTAGAGAATTGAAAAATCACCTCTTATGTAATGGAATTGATAAAAGTTATACGAGGTGGATTTGGCATGGGGAGGAGTTGATGAGGCAAAACAAATATTTTACATAACCGATCCGGCAGATGAAAAGTGGTCGGTTGTTCTTCATGGTAAAAAGAAGTTTGTGGCCCATGATAATATGGATGAGGTAGATGATGAGTTGCCTCCCTTTTCATGCGGACTACCGGTGGTGGCTGAAAATGATGAGGAGGACGATTTTTATATGCGGGATGATCACACTGAAGGGTTGTGGGTTTAACTCACAAAATCTGCTAGCTAGTACACTTTGATAATTAATAGTTTCTGTCATGTTTTTTAGTTTATGTCACTGATTGTGCTAAAATTAGTTACAACTTATGAAATTTGTTGAATTTTATGTTAGCTTACTTTGAGATATGTTAATGATTCTACATTTGGATTATTAATACTCCGTAATATCTAGATGTATGTGTTGAAATTGTTCTTGTCTTTTAAGATTGCAAATTTAATTATTTTATGTGATATGTTAATATTTATCTAATTTGTTTTGTATTGTTCTATAGCACACAGGTCATTATGTCTTCTCAATCGCATTCTCAAACCACTAATTCCGAGAATTGGGTCAAACAAACAAAGGGTAAAAGTGTAGTGTTGATGAAGGAATTGATAGCTTTACGTGATGCTGGGAAAAAGCTTGATGTTACCTTCGATGAACTTGGTGAGGCAACTGGAATTATTGGTGATAAATATAAAAGTTACATTGGGGTACTAGCACGAACAAAAGTGCCAATTGATATTTCCAATTGGAAGAAGGTTGCAAATGATACTAAAGAAAAGATTTGGGATGATGTTTTGGTAAGGGTCAATTTTCTTAAAGAAAAGATCAAACATTGTCCATCGGGTATTAGACTTGTGTGCAAGAATGTATTAACATATTATTTACCTTTTGTAGACTATTTTTAACGTTCCACTTTCCAAGAAGGATGAAGTCATCACCACTGCTGGTATTAGATGGTCGAACTTCAAGTCAACATTGACTTCTTTGTATGTGTACAAAAAACAGCTGAAAAAAAGGAAGGTGCCCACTGATGATGATCCACTAGCTAAATACCCGTACATTAAACTTGAAGTTTGGAAGAGATTTAAAGAGACACGCATGACAGATGAATTTAAGGTGTGGTGTAAAATTGATTCATTGTGTATGTATTGTTCATGTGTGTTTATATCGTTGTTGTCCTTAGAAAAACAAGCTTGATAACAAATTGTTTTTTTATTAGGCTATAAGTGTAAGTGCAACAGAAAGGCAAAAGAGGAATATATATCCGCATAGAATGTCTCGTGGGGGATATCGAAAAACAAGGATGAAGTTGCATGCTAAAAAGTTATCTGATTCATCTAATGATACTACTATCATGACCATCGAAAGAGGTGATTTATGGATAGAGGGAAGAGTTGACAAAGATGGTGAATGTCTTAATGTGGAGACTACGCAAGCAATAGAAAAAATTGTAAGCACACTTATGTTTATTTCAAATATAATTTCAAATTTACTTCGTTCAGAACCAAAAATTATTTTATTTCATTACAGCATTCTATAAAGGAACAAGTGTTGCAAGGGGAGTTTGCACCTATTGGAAAGGTCGACGTGCTAACTAAAGCACTTGGAAATGAAGAGCATTCTGGTCGTGTCAGAGGTGTTGGTGGAAAGGTAGGACATAAGCAGTACTTTGGTAAAAGTAGTAATGATCGAAGTGGAGGAATATCAAAAGAGCTTTTGGAAGCAATTACTCAGAAGATCACTAAGACAGTAGAAGCTAATATGTTAAGACAAATAGATCTTATGGTTGAGAAAAGGACAACGAGTGACATAATGACCAACAATGGAAACACAAGTTATTCTGTTGAGAGAGATCTTGCACTAGAGGTCAATTGCAAAAGTGGGAAAGCTAGTTGCTATGAAGATGATGAACCTGGTCCATTTGGTGACATACCGGAGATGGTAAGTCATAAATTCTATGTGAAGTCTGCTTTTTCCTAATGAATTTATGTGTACATGTTATGATTTTCTTCTATCTTGTCGTTATATTTTGTAAGGGCCTTGAATGTCAGTTAGATGTGTTCGATATGGACTTGCGAAAGGTGGCTCTTGGAAGAGTTTTTCGGGCCCCAACAGAGAGTTCAAGATCTCACGGTTGTCCATTTGGAGAAAATGAGGTAAGGGTCTCAATTGAGGTTGTCTTGGAGGGAGAGGAGGGTACACAATTACCTTTGCCAACCGAAGAATTTTCTACCGTGGGTGAGGCGGTTGGATCTTTTGTTCGATGGCCAAAAAGTTTAATAAATATTGGATATCCTAAGGTAATTGTCGATGATAATCAATTATAAGTTTTAATTGTTATACGTTATTTATAATTCCAATTTGTGTGTTAATATGAAGCTTAATCAGGAAGTAACACCTCAAGTTACAATGAAGTTAATCAGTGAACAACCAAAACAACATACTTGTGAAGAATCAAAGAAAGCCGAGAGTGGAAAAAGTATTAGAACAATGGAGTCGTTTGCTACATCAACCGATATTGTGAAAGCTGGTGTGGAACAAAAGTTTGAATCTAGGAAAATATTGTCTAAGTTGGTTAGTATGATGGTTGATGGAGGAAAATCTGAACTTGCTTTGAGTAAGGATGTTGTGGGCTATGAGCAAATAATTTCTCTAACAAAGGAAGACATCAAATTGTTGTTGAATATGGAAAAACTCAATGTGTCGTGCATTAAGACTTTTGTTGGGTAAGTATGTACTATGTAATCACAATTTGTAATTATTTTTGAGTCACAAAGATGTATATGGTACATAGTAGTATTGATTTTTTTACATACTACAGGTACTTGCATAGTATTTGTGACAATCATATATATGGGTTTCTATATCCGGAATTTCTTTCGATGATTGGGCATAATGCGGATGAGATGACGACGCACATCCATGAGTTCATGAACACAGGGAGAAAACCCATATATTTGGCTCCATTTTACAACAAGTAAGTACTTTTTTATTCTAATACATGATTAAGTGAAGTTAATTTTTGTTATTGATTAAGTGAAGTTGATTTTTTCGTTATCAGGGATCATTGGGTGCTTATAATATTGGATATTGTTGAGCATAATCATGTATATTGGTTTGACCCACTAGGAAAGTTTGAGCCTTCGGGATATAAAGCTCTAATTAATACGTGAGTTCGTCCCAACATGTTATTGCTAATTCTAACAAGCAATAATGTTCTTAAAAGACAACTTAGGTTATTCTATTATATTGATTTGATCTTTCTTATCTCGTTGTAGGTCGATAAGGGCGTACGGATATAGTGGAGGTACAAGAAAGAGTACTAAAGCACCACAGTGGGTGAAAGTTGATGTAAGTATTGTTTGATTTGAAAGAGTACTAAAGCACATTTTGGTGCTTCGATCGCATTTATCTTGCTGCAATGACTAATTGAGATCAGCTCTCAAAACGAGATTTATATTCATAGATGATAGTTCAAGTGCTATCCTAGATACTTGTTAGTTTCTATATATGTGAATGTGTTGATGTCTTCATAGCCATTGATGTATGTGAATGCATGGCTACTTGCCTACTCCCTGTTCCCGAAACTCAATAATTAGCCGCGTTTATTACTCCGTATTATTATTTGCAGCAAATAAAGAAAAACAAAAGTGTAGCTAGCTGAGGGAGGGATGGATGGATGGATTGAAGTGGATCATAATTGCGGGTTGTTAATGGTATTCTACGAGTATGCTTGTGTATGCTTTTCAGATCAGTTTATAAGGCTTGGTATTCTACGATTCGTGATCCTGATTTCATTGCTAAACATCTAGAGCGCAGTAGAAGTCGTCCATTCTATCTACTAGCTACTGCATTTATTTGGCAGCAAGTCAAGTAGGCTTGTTGGAATGAATGACTCCTCTCAAGTCTAGCTTCCTCATCTCATCCTACCTACCTGTCTTTCTTTTTGTTTTAACTACATCAACATGTATAGCTCCTGCTTAGTTTTTATGAACTACTTTGGCTAATTATTGATTGGATTTGATGCATGTTGCCTTGTTGGTTCTTGTTTGTGATTGAATTGCTGATGTTGGTATATATGTTGCTATAGTGTGCTTGTCAGCCGGGGAATACAAAATGTGGCTACTACATAATGAAGTACATGACCGACTTAATCACTTCTTCTAGTTTGAAGGGAACTATTGATAAGGTAACAAGACTTCGAGCACATACACATTTTCTCTATGTTATAATCAAAGTATTTATGTTCTTGAAGTATTCGCTTTCAGTTATATTGAAATTGTTGCAGCACTTCAAAGTACTTGCCATGTATTCACAAGAAGACATCGATGAGGTTCGCGATTTGTGGGCTAACTATTATCTTCAAAATTAGAAGTATGAGACATGCATGTAGTATTCAATGTATGAGCTAAAAAGATTGGTTGTAGTAGGAAGAGATTTTATTATTGGTACATCGCGTAATTGTGTAGTTTTTTTTATCTAAGCTACTTATTTGTTTGGGATGATGACTACTTTTATGAAATATGGAACGTTTGATCGTCCAATTCGACGTTGTATAATTTATGAGATTTATTTTGTTTTCGGTTGGATTGCAGTTTCTTATAAAAAATACGGAAAGCAGTAATAATTGATATCATTTTCGGACTGATTACTATGACAATAAACATGGGGCAGACGAAAAACCCATGTTTGTACTATGACAATAAACATGGGGCGAACAAAAAACCATGTCTGTACTATGACAATAATAGACATGGGGCGAACAAAAAACCCATGTCTATATTTATAATAGACATAGGGCGAACAAAAAACCCATGTCTATAGTTTTTATAGACATGGGTTAATTCTATAAAGACATGGGTTAATTGAAAAACCTATGTCTATGTTTTAGATAGACATAGGACATACGACCCATGTCTAGTATTGAACAATAGATGTCACTCAACTTAACATGGGTCGCGAAACCCATGTCTATTAGTTAAAACGACCCATGTCTATGTCATGTTTTGTAGTAGTGATTACATAACACCGTTACGAAGCTATAAT
This sequence comes from Agrostemma githago, assembly GCA_958450325.1. NCBI lineage: Eukaryota > Viridiplantae > Streptophyta > Magnoliopsida > Caryophyllales > Caryophyllaceae > Agrostemma > Agrostemma githago. Next base: position 53,514,872 of record OY288239.1, read on the forward strand.
CTCACTGAGGTTAAGGTAACCTCACAAGGTTATAGTCGAGGTTAATGTAATCTTAACTTGAAATTGACGTTATAGTGGTTATACTATGACACCACCTTTGGGTTGACGTTATATACATAACTTCACTTTAGTAGACAAGGTTAATGCAGCCTTACCTTAACCTTGAATACTAATACACGTTAGATGTTCAGGATTATACTTTGTTAAACATTAACTCTATCACTGTTTGAAGGTTATAGTCAGTTGTGCTATAACTTTACCATGTTATCGTTGTTTGATTACTTCTATACTCGTACCTTTAGAACAATCAGTTACATTGTTCCACATTTTAGTCGTGATGTTTATCACGAATGATTAATACTTGGTATAGTCTGTTACACTATCTAGGGCCTGATTTTCCCTGGTATAGTCAGTGACACTATATTAAGTCTAGTTACTACATAGTGCAGTCAGTTACACTGTACTACGTAGAAGTCGCGAGGTTGCTCACGCAGTTGGCAGTCAGTTACACTGTACAACGTACATGATGGTTAGTGATATAGCTGACGGTAGTAGCAGTTACATACTATCGGAAAGAACCAATATTGCTCGCAAGAGATTTAATTGGTCTATGTTCGGTGGGTCCAGATTCGTCAGTTACACGTTCTGGATTCCCGTGTGTCGTTCGACGTACAGTTACCGCGTCGAGAGCTCTGGCCAGGTCTTAGACATATAGTCGTCAGTTACACGCTATACATAGTACCGTGGAGTATCAGTTACATACTTCACAAAACGGAGGGTCAGTTACACGCTCCGTGTCAGAGGGTCAGTTACACGCTCTGACTAGTTAGAGTATCAGTTACATACTCTAGCCGGTGTTCATTCTATGTCCTATACATCTTTGTGTGAAGTCTGTTGTTACTTACTCCGAGTTGTTTGGATGGATACATAGTATCTATCTCGATCGTTATGATTAACTATGGATTGCAATAAATTACCTGATCGTCTCTTATAACATGTTGGTCATGTGTATTGACATCTTCACATGTCGTTTAATTATGTTATCTTTCATTATTATTGCTATTCATGTTCAACATGTTATAAACATGACTGGGAGAACATCTAGTTGCTCCTCACTGACTGTGGACCCCCCTTTCAGGTCTTTCGAGATGCTGTTGAATGTGATGATGTTGGGGAAGACCTTTGGAGAGAGACCTTTATTTAAGTTTCTTTTGATTTTCATTTTGAACACTTTTGAATAATGTATTAGTTGAATGTTGAGATAGTGGCAATCCGGATTTGGTCAGGTGTTTCCGCCACCTTTGACCCCATTATTTATACTACTTATATTATTATTATTATTATTATTATAAGTTTTTAAAAATCCGGGTTGTTACAGTTGGTATCAGAGCGAACACGCTCCCAACTCTCGCTTAATCATTAAGAGAATAATTTGACTTAGTAATTGAGTGAGAGTAAATGGGGGTAGAAACAATTAAGGATTTATCTGTTTATGTCTTAGTGTTTCATATCGTTACTAATTGTATTGCAAGTGTTGATCATGTACTTGCTTCTTTATGCTTTAATGTTCCGTCTTGTTATTAATTGTATTACATGTTTTGATCATGTACTTGCTTCTGTATGTTTTAACGTTTCGTCTCGTTATTAATTGTGTTACATGTGTTGTTCATGTTTTAATTGTTTATGCCTGAATGGTTATCTTTAATAATTGTATTAAGTGCATGGTTCGCATAAAGACTTTTTCAAGCATGCTTTGTTGATTTAAATCATGGTTATTTTTGGAAAAATGTCTATTTAATGTTACATACACATCGTGCTTTTGGTTATATGTTTGTCAAAACTCTTAATCCTAGATAACCCGAGCTTTACTCTTCTCGTATTATTATCCTTTTGGATCACTTAGTGGTGTTGTCTCTTCTTAAGGTAACTTTCAGAGGTTTCTCGTTGTGATTCAGTCTTGGGTTAATAAGCTAGAATTTATTGTATTTGGAGATTTAAGTATGAAAGAAAAGAGCAATTATTATCAAGAGTTTGGTCGCGAAGAAGTCTAATTTGGGATTAAAGGTTGTGAGATGATGTTTCCTTTGGGATTAGAGATCGTTGAAATGAAATTTACTTTGGGAATAGAGGCTATTAGACGATGTTTACTTTGGGATTATGAGTGTTATGTCCTTTTATTTTTGAGGAAATCCGTATTGATGATATTGGGTGTTTGTGTATGGTGTAAGATGTACGACTATGGTTTCTGGATTTTTCTAGGAATGAGACACATGATGAATAGATATATCTTATAGTATATTATTTGGGAGTATTGTGACTTATGCCTTTAACCAAGAGAATTATTGAATTTTTCTCGAGGAAATAAGTTATATGGATTATTTATCGATTAAGAATACAATGTTGGAACTGAATCAAATGTTCTTGTGGATTTTAGATTAAAATAGATGCGAATTTTTGGGAACTATGCTTGTCTTTATTGGGAATATTATATTCGAGGAGTAAGAGACGTTAATGGCAATCAGTGTGTGATGAAAAGAATTTATGATTTATCTATTGAGGAGTTATTTAATGATCATACTTTTTAAGGACCGAGTGAAAGAGAGTAATATGAGTTATGAACTTATGACGTATTAATGTTTAGATCTTGATTTCGTAAACTCCCATATTGAATATGGAGATAATGAATCGTGGTATTTGTCTTTTTAAGGATGTAGAGGATTCTATGGTTTTATTCATTATATATGATTAGATGAAAGGTCTTGAGATTTAATAGTCTAGAGAGTTGATTATATGAGGGACATAATCATTATAAAAGGACAGTTACTTAGAGATTTGTCGGTCTTGAGGTATTATGGTAATGTGATTAAAGGATGTTACGAGACGAAGATACCTTGAGTGATGATTGTACGAGAATTGAAAAACCCTGGTTTTTTCGTGCTTTACTTATATTATTAAGGTTTCGTCTTTGGGTAGATAAAATTGTTTTGAGTCGTCTATCCTTGTCTCCTTGATCGTATCAACCGTGCCTCTCATATTTTCATACCAACCAAAAGTTTCCTATTATATTTGTCCTTTCTTTGTTTGATCTTTTGATACCCTCTATTTCATCATTATATTTGTCCTTCAACTTTTTGTAATTTCTCTTTTGCCTTGATGTCACCTTGTGCTGCAACTTCTCAAACTTTTACCTTGTGGTATTGCTCAAAAATATTTCCTTTTTAGCTCGCGTGCTTTATGCTCTTTTCTGGTAATGTGAAAACTTTTGATTTCTTCTTCATAACTACTTGTGATTATCCCATAGTGGAAGTTTGGATCCTGTGGCGAAATGTTTATACATCGAGTTTGAGGTTTGGTTAATTGATGTTGAGAGCATAGAACATAGTATATGAGTATGAATTGGGGTAATATATGATGTTTTGGAAGTGTTGTATTTAAGGTCTTATATCGAGCTTAGAAAGTTTGAGGATGTTATTACATGAAGGGCACGTGGATGTTAATTTGTTTCTTCAAAAGCTATGTGGAAAATTTGGAGATAAAGTGTTTCATTTAAGTGCATGAGTCATTTATTGAAGGACATAGATTTGGGCATTCCTTTGATGGACTTTTAAGGTTAATATATTCATTTATGGATAGCAAATTGTAATTAAAAATTGAGGTTATAAGCTTGGTTGTTATATTGATGATGAGATTTGTATGATGATATTATGATTCATGCTTTGTGGAATTGCATTATCAATGGACTAGTATATTGTGGTACATTGAGTACTAGCTTAACTAAAGGTGTATGATTCTTTGTGTGCCTAGGAATAGCGTGATCAGATGTGTTCAAAGGAAGTGATTGGATCTTGTGCGTGTGACTATTAATTATGTCATGAGATTGAGGTTGCATTGAGTTTGTGATAGTTATAATCAGATTTAAGGTCTTAAATTTGTGGATTTGGACAGTAATACATATATCGATAAGATTTGCGATATTATATTAAAGGATTTTGAGCATTAGAGTTGTGGATGATAGTAAACACTATTTGCTTTGAGGATATTAAATTAGTGATAGTCCTAATGGATCTAGTGGATGTCAGACTTTTCTAATTCGGAAGATACAATTTGTTTAGAGACTATCTATATGGAGTTTTGTCGATTTCATATCTTGTGGTGAATAGTGAACTAGAATGATTGAATCATTAGTAATGAGTTTGCACAAATGACAAGAGAGCATATATTTTGGAATGATGGCTGATATTTATGGATAATGTTTGAAATAAATGGAGTAAAAGATGGTAATTCATGAGATAAGATGTTGTACATCGATGAGTATAACTTAAGGGTATTAAGAATACTTGGTGAACGTAAGGCAATCATCGATATTATGGGATCTGAGATGTAATGGTATTTATGAGAGTTAATCACATGCTTAGAGTGATGTTGGTGTGGAAATGTTGACCAGTTTTACTCGATAAGGTCATATCGCGATACAATAGACGACTATTTGGAAGATGATATTGATTTAGCCATTATTTTGGGTTCTGATTATTTGGGATTAATCTGATTGAGATTTTAGAATGGATAATGATTATTTAACATTGAGCACATAAGATACACTTTGGTGGTTTGAGTGTTTATAAGGATCAGAGTGCGCAGCGGTTTGGATTCCGAGACGACTTGTGGTGATGATCACTTGTAATTCTTATCTTCTTTTGATCTTGTCTTTGAACTTCAAGTTTCGAGGACGAAACCTTTTTTTAGGGGGTTGGATTGTAACACCCCGTATTTTATAATAATATCTATTCGGAAAGTTATTTATTTAAAATAATTATTTTCGAGTTTTATAATAATATGCATTCTGTATTTTATTACCTCTATTGTCCGTTTTAAATAAATGTCTCGTTTTGACTCACTTTAATGGGTTAAAATGTCCGTACACGATTTGACTATTTTACTGTACTATGTACTTCACCTATATTGTTTCTTCAAGTGTTTTTTCTTTGTCAAACCCAATTTTTAGTTGGATGATCCATTGTATGAGATAATGGACCCAAAGCCCATTTGTTAATCCCCTTATAAAAAGAAATTAACCTAGCAAGCAACTAGGTCATTTCATTATTTTGTGCATGATTATGCCGCACGCCCTTTTGCTCTCTTCTTCTCTTTTATTTTTCATTTTCTTCATTTAACTCCATTGTTATACATCTATCCTTTCTCCAATCTCATACATAAATTATATTTTCATAATCTTAGCTCTTTCCTCTACAATATGTTCATCTCCAATTATTTTTATGGGACTCATTTTTATGAACATTTAGACCTACCTTTAGGGTCCCTAATTAAAGAAAAAGATATCATTCTTTTGGTCATTTTGGAAGGGGATTTGTGTCATACGATTTTTATCACATGGGTTTTGGTTTGTTTCATCAAAGTTGATTTATGGGGATGATGACACGTGTTGGAGACGAGGTTTTATTTGTCGCGTTATTCATGGTGTTTCTTATTAATGTTTATCATTAATTGCCAAAAGGTAACTAGATGTGATTCTTTTCGTGTTTATACATCTTGAATGTGTTGTGTGATTTTAATGATTTGTAACATGATTTAATTGATTTGTGTTGTATCTTTATTCATGATTTAAAGAGTCTAATTAATTAGTACGTTAATTGAATGATTTATTATTTCATTAGATCTATAATTGTCGTTTGCGCTTATATTAGAATTGTTAAATCTAATCCGTTGTAACATCTAAAATTTTGTACGTGAGCCGCTTGGCCTCTCCGTTTGGAGATGTTAGGGTTGTTTCATCGATGCTTTTAGGGTTTCAAACCCTAGATTCAATGATGACTCAACCTACCATCACCCGGTGGTTGAGGTTAGGGTTGAGGTTAATCTAACCTTGATTGAAGATCATGTAACTTTATTGGAAAGTTACTATACAACTTCACTTAAGGTTAAGGTAACTTCAATGCTGGGTTATAGTCTCGTTGGGGCTCAATTTAAGTGACTCCACGAGGTTGTAATCAAGGTTAATATAACTCGAGTTGAGGTTTACGTAACTTTATTGGAAAGTTACTATACAACTTCACAAGGGGTTAGTGTAACCTTATTGCGTGTTATGATCTCACGGAGGTTAACGTAACCTCACGAGGTTATGACAAGGTTATTGTAACCTTACTTGAAGCCAAGTAACTTCAATGGAAGTTACGATGCCCTTCACTTGAGGATTACATAACACCGTTACGAAGCTATAATCTCACTGAGGTTAAGGTAACCCCACAAGGTTATAGTCGAGGTTAATGTAATCTTAACTTGAAGTTGACGTTATAGTGGTTATACTATGACACCACCTTTGGGTTGACGTTATATACATAACTTCACTTTAGTAGACAAGGTTAATGCAGCCTTACCTTAACCTTGAATACTAATACACGTTAGATGTTCAGGATTATACTTTGTTAAACATTAACTCTATCACTGTTTGAAGGTTATAGTCAGTTGTGCTATAACTTTACCATGTTATCGTTGTTTGATTACTTCTATACTCGTACCTTTAGAACAATCAGTTACATTGTTCCACATTTGAGTCGTGATGTTTATCACGAATGATTAATACTTGGTATAGTCTGTTACACTATCTAGGGCCTGATTTTCCCTGGTATAGTCAGTGACACTATACTAAGTCTAGTTACCACATAGTGCAGTCAGTTACACTGTACTACGTAGAAGTCGTGAGGTTGCTCACGCAGTTGGCAGTCAGTTACACTGTACAACGTACATGATGGTTAGTGATATAGCTGACGGTAGTAGCAGTTACATACTATCGGAATGAACCAATACTGCTCGCAAGTGGTTTAATTGGTCTATGTTCGGTGGGTCCAGATTCGTCAGTTACACGTTCTGGATTCCCATGTGTCGTTCGACGTACAGTTACCGCGTCGAGAGCTCTGGCCAGGTCTTAGACATATAGTCGTCAGTTACACGCTATACATAGTACCGTGGAGTATCAGTTACATACTTCACAAAACGGAGGGTCAGTTACACGCTCCGTGTCAGAGGGTCAGTTACACGCTCTGACTAGTTAGAGTATCAGTTACATACTCTAGCCGGTGTTCATTCTATGTCCTATACATCTTTGTGTGAAGTCTGTTGTTACTTACTCCGAGTTGTTGGGATGGATACATAGTATCTATCTCGATCGTTATGATTAACTATGGATTGCAATAAATTACCTGATCGTCTCTTATAACATGTTGGGCATGTGCATTGACATCTTCACATGTCGTTTAATTATGTTATCTTTCATTATTATTGCTATTCATGTTCAACATGTTATAAACATGACTGGGAGAACATCTAGTTGCTCCTCACTGACTGTGGACCCCCCTTTCAGGTCTTTCGAGATGCTGTTGAATGTGATGATGTTGGGGAAGACCTTTGGAGAGAGACCTTTATTTAAGTTTCTTTTGATTTTCATTTTGAACACTTTTGAATAATGTATTAGTTGAATGTTGAGATAGTGGCGATCCGGATTCGGTCAGGTGTTTCCGCCACCTTTGGCCCTATTATTTATACTACTTATATTATTATTATTATTATAAGTTTTTAAAATTCCGGGTTGTTACAGTTGGTATCAGAGCGAACACGCTTCCAACTCTCGCTTAGTCATTAAGAGAATAATTTGACTTAGTAATTGAGTGAGAGTAAATGGGGGTAGAAACAATTAAGGATTTATCTGTTTATGTCTTAGTGTTTCATATCGTTACTAATTGTATTGCAAGTGTTGATCATGTACCTGCTTCTTTATGCTTTAATGTTCCGTCTTGTTATTATTTGTATTACATGTTTTGATCATGTACTTGCTTCTGTATGTTTTAACGTTTCGTCTCGTTATTAATTGTGTTACATGTGTTGTTCATGTTTTAATTGTTTATGCCTGAATGGTATAATTGTATTAAGTGCATGGTTCGCATAAAGACTTTTTCAAGCATGCTTTGTTGATTTAAATCACGGTTATTTTTGGAAAAATGTCTATTTAATGTTACATACACATCGTGCTTTTGGTTATATGTTTGTCAAAACTCTTAATCCTAGATAACCCGAGCTTTACTCTTCTCGTACTATTATCCTTTTGGATCACTTAGTGGTGTTGTCTCTTCTTAAGGTAACTTTCAGAGGTTTCTCGTTGTGATTCAGTCTTGGGTTAATAAGCTAGAATTTATTGTATTTGGAGATTTAAGTATGAAAGAAAAGAGCAATTATTATCAAGAGTTTGGTCGCGAAGAAGTCTAATTCGGGATTAAAGGTTGTGAGATGATGTTTCCTTTGGGATTAGAGATCGTTGAGATGAAATTTACTTTGGGAATAGAGGCTATTAGACGATGTTTACTTTGGGATTATGAGTGTTATGTCCTTTTATTTTTGAGGAAATCCGTATTGATGATATTGGGTGTTTGTGTATGGTGTAAGAAGTACGACTATGGTTTCTGGATTTTTCTAGGAATGAGACACATGATGAATAGATATATCTTATAGTATATTATTTGGGAGTATTGTGACTTATTCCTTTAACCAAGATAATTATTGAAGTTTTCTCGAGGAAATAAGTTATATGGATTTGTGGACATGACATAGGTCCACCCCGACGCGGCCACGCGCGGGTTTTGGGGAGGCGAATGAATCTCCATGAGATGGTCAAATGGAAATTTAAATCGAAGTCGGAGTCGCCACCGAATTTTATGGTTATTCGGAACCGTTCGAGCCCACTCTATGTCGTAGTGGGCCGTGTACAAAATACGGCCCATTTCCGATGTCAGAGTTTATTGGGCTCGTCCCTTTTGCATATCGATATAGATGCCGACTGGAGCGGTTAATCGTATATTGAATGACTCTCGTTGCCAATGGTTTCGGACATCCGGAAACCACGGTTCTGAGTAAGGGGTGAGGGTACGTGTTGGGAAGTTCACTAAGAACACCCAACCCCGCCCGCACATTAGCGGCCTCTACTAGGATATCGAATGACGTTTTAATGCGCGCGTTAGTAATACGATGAATGATTATGCAAACATTGTTTTCTAAGCATGTGAAAAATTGAATGGGTTGCTAAGTCAATTTAATGCATGAAAATTGATTAACGTCAAAGTTGAATTTTAGCATGTGAGATTCGTTTTAGTATAATAAAACAAACGAAATAAAAGGATGAATTTGCTACAAAACAAACAAACGAGTTAGTATCGATTTGTAAATAATAATATAGCAAATAAAATATACGAGATCGAGAAAATAAATATTAATCGAAATCTGAAAAATATTGTTGAAAAGAACGTTGTTTTGTATAAAAAACGAAGTTCGAAAAATAATAAAAAAAGACGGAAAAAAGCCGCGGCATAACAGCCGGCCGCGCGACTCGCCCGGGATGCCGGCGGGTCGCGTGGTAGCCTGTCTCGGTGCCGGTTTTTGAAAACTTGAAGTTCGTATTAAATCGCGTACGAATATTGCATGATTCGTACTCGACTTAATATTTTCGATTTTCTTTATATTCGATAGTTGACTACGAAATCAATATCAAATATTCGAAATAGTTTTGGAAAAGATATAAATTTTAGAAATTGATCGAAGAATAAACGAACGAAAACGTAAAAAAAAGGTCCGGACGGTGTGCCGTCCGGCTTTTGGGATTTTGTTCGAAAATTGTTATTTTTAATAAATCGCGTACAAAATATGAATTAATTTGTATTCGACTTATGTTTTCGATATTCGTCGTATCCGATATTCGATTATGAAATCGATATCGGATATTTAGAATGACTTAAAAAAGTTTTGTAAAATTATTTGTTTTGAACGAGAAAAGAAAAGAATTTTGAATGAAAAAAAGATGTAACGATTTTTAGTATCGCTGAAATCTTAATATAATTCTTTTCGATACAATATTCGATTATGGAAAAATCGATATCATATTTTTCAGAATATATGTTATGAAAATAATTTTTCGTTAATAACGATATTAGAAAAATAAAAAAATCGACTCTAGACCCGTAAGAAAACGAAACGGACGAAGAGGAGAAAAGGAGAGAAAGGAAGAAATCGGGTTTAGTTACACCCTCAACCTACATGCTCTTGATGACTCGGATCGGGGCTCGTCGGAATGTGGCTAGGCACGGGAGCGTCGAATTTTGGTTCGGCTAGGGGTTAGGTTCGGACAGGTGAAGGTGTCGGGTAATAGGACCGGTTTCCTTCGGGTTTTGGATGTATTATCGGTTTCTCGATGCTAAAATAACTATGTGTGCGTGTCGGAGATTGTGTGTATGTGTGTGTTCCTAATAATTGGTGTTGATAAAATCGTGTTTTTTGTGTTGGATGCAAGGGGCTATTTATAGGAAATTCCCGACCTTGACTTAGGAGAGTTTGACTACCGCTTAGGATAGGAAACGTAGGAATTTGAGGGAAATAAGAATTCCGCTTTCTTGTGAAGGAAGAAAGGCATCTCGGCTGTTTTGCTACTGTTTTGGCCGAGTGTTTTACACTCGGTCAGCTGTTCGAATCGGTTTTTGAATAGGATTCCTGTTTGAGCTAGAATTACCGCTTGAGTAAGAAGCTGAGAAGAACGAGAATTCCATTTTCTTGTGAGAGAAGAAAAGAGGAAAACCGGCTGGTTTGTACTACTTGGCCGAGTGGTTTACACTTGGTTGGGTGCTTGAATCGGTTCTCGGATAGGATTCCTACTCGAGATCGAATTCTACCTTAAACGGAATTGTTTATTATTTTTGTATGGCTGATTTTTGTAGGATTGGGGTCCGAATAGGACGTGTGAGACCTCACGGTCAGCCTATAAGTCTCGAGAAATATTTTTGACCGGGTTTTGACTCGGTCGCTAAAAGATGGTTTTACCCCTGATGTCGGATTCGACCCAAATTAGTGTTATTTGACTCGAAACGACCCACTGGGCCTGAATTTGAGGTTGGTTTTGTGAGATTTGTACTCCTTAAAATGCCTAAGCCAAATATCCATGATTTCGAGCCCATTTCCGAGTACGTTAAGGCACGTTAGCGTCCGATCATCATCGGGTGTTTGTCGGAAACTACTATAGACACCTGGCAGTCAAAATGTGGGTGTCTACAGAGCCCCCACTCTGACTGAGGCTTGGAGAGGGCGAAAGTCAGAGTAGCCACCAGGTCAACCAAGGATTAAAACCTGGCAGCTTCCGGTCGGGTCGTTTAAGGTCCATTAGACCTGCGTGAAGGGCCCGCCGGCCATGGGCTAGAAATGTACCTGAATTGATGATGATAACTCCGTGGGGAATTGAACTCGTCATATGAGACTTTAAAATGGGCCTGTATGTGGGCTCATCTTGTTAAATGCCGCTGGGGAGTTATGCAAATCGCATGGTCCCGCTCGAGTCGTCCTGTACATATTTATGCAAAGCTGCAAAATTTTGCATGTAATATTTGTAGGAAAAATGACTCGTGCTGGGGAATAAAATTTTTGGGAAAAGGTTTGAATTTTTTGAATTTGCAAAAGGCTTTGAAAAAAATTAAAGAATTTTTGTTTTGACTTTGAAAAGGAATAGGAATGCTCGAGATGACTTAGCTAAGCCTTAGGACAATGGCTTGTATGCTAAATGCTCTAGGATTGGGAATCCTAAGGTGAGGAGGAGAACTTATTTTCATGCTATAAATACCCCTTCTTGCTTCACAAATTATCATAATTCCATAATTCCTCAATTACTTAAAGAAAAGAATAAGCCCTGAAAAATTTATTCTTTCTCTTAGCAAATCAGATATGGGAATCGACCGATTAGTCGGAATGTTGCACGAGTGGTCCAAATATTTTAGGGATGCCGATAGGGCTATCCTAAATCAGAATGGCGTTACCCAATTATCCGTGATCCGTCAGATGCAAGTAGACTGCCACTTCTTGGATGCTTGCCTATCCTATTGGGATGATACCTATCATGTATTTGGCTTTCCTCGAGGAGAGATTTGCCCTATTCCTGAGGAAATTGCTGCTGCAGGAGGATGGAATCCTATACTTCGCCCTGCTATCCCTTTTTCAGTTTCTGACCCTAGGAGGAAGTTAAGGGAATTTTTAGGGCTTTCCCATATGGAGGTATCCCGCATGCTAGAAGGAGATACCGTTTCCCTGATCGACCTGGCTGAAAAATTCATGAATCCAGTTGATGTCCGGGTTAGGCCAGTTTATAGCCGTAGGGCCTTCACTTTTTGTATGCTCCATGTTTATGCTTTTGAAGGGCATATGGATTTGTTATCTTGTATGGGCCATGTCAGACTTTTCACTGTGGCTGACCTGATGGAGACAGAGCACAGCCCGACTTGGCTGATTACAGGAGAGATTATCCAGGGTTTGGATAATCGTAAGAGGGATTCGTTAGCCAGGTTGACTGGGAGTACCCGGCTTCTACAGGTATGCCGTTTTTTTGATTTTTTTTGAATTCTCGGCTTTTCCCATTTTTCCGGTTTTGCGCGGTTTTTTTCCCGATTTTCCGATTTCTGCGGTTTTCTCGGTTTTCACGTCTTTTCACGTTTTTTTTTACGTGATTTTGACGATTTTTCGCGATTTTGATTTTTTTTTTTTCGGATTTTTCAGCTGTGGCTATTCGAGAGGCTATCGATCTTGGATCCTCCTTTAGATGTGAGCCGATATCAATCCAGGCAAGTTATGTCGAGGAGACGAGCTATTGCCTTTTCTCTCTTCAATACCCAACAATATTGGGATGAGGTGCTATCTTTCCATGGAGGCCTGTTGATCCGTTGGGCCGTGCCATGGTGGCCAATTTACCTTTGGACTGGTCTAGAATCTCGAGATAGGGCTAGATATCAGGTAATCCTATCTTTTAGGCAAACAATTCACCTCTTTCCCGATCGCATACGTAGGCAATATGGTCGGGCGCAAAGAATCCCAGAAATCGAGGCCGTTGTGAGTGAATCTACTCAGCTGACGGATGTGATGTGTGACATCTGGATGCAAAGGTGGTATACACAAGCTATTTGGCCTGTTTTTAAAAATTCTCATTCGATCTGGGTAACCGATTCTTATGTAAGATGGACCCGAGCTGATTCAGCTAAAACTCGAGCTGCCCTGAAAATTGACGAGGCTTATGACCTGCTACGCCGGGAGCATGCTAAAGACAACAGGAGCTTCTTTACTGAGGGAGCTACTTCGACAGGTCAGAAAAGAAGATCTAGGACTCAGACTGAAGGGTCCAGTAATAAGGGTGCACGGGGGAAGGTGAGCCCCGAGACGGACTTAGAAAGGAGACTAGGGCCAAAACTGGCTGCTAAGGACCGACTTGGTCCTCGAGAAAGGCTTCCCGAGCCGGTTAGGGCTCGGCTTGGACCGGTGCAAAGGGTGGAAAACCCAAAATCGAAGAAACGGGTTCGAGCAAAAGAAGTTCCCTTTATGATTAGGGAACGCTCGCCCCCGCCCCGTCGGCCTCGGGCTCCACGTGACCCGAAAGATAAGGGAAAGGGCAAAATGTACGAGTAGTCTCCTAAATTTATTATTTAAGTATTACTACTATTTTTGTGGTGTGATTTTGTTGCTTTTTTTTGTGATGTATTTTTTGAAATAATAAAAAGACATATTAGTGAATCCCGTTCCCGTCTTTTCGTTATTGCAATGGTTGTACCTTTTTGAGGGGTTGCCTACGTATCCAAAATTAATGGAATCAAACCTTCCGTAGTTCAGAAATACTTTCGCAATTTTCGAAATACATCAAGATTATTAATTCAAGATGTGCAACGGTAGGATAAATGATCCTAACTTATTGACTTGCTTAGAATTTTGAAAATTCATAAAAAAGACATTTTTTATAAACTTTGCAAATGACATTGTGATAGGGTTTATGGGTAGTAACGCTTCAGCTGGTCCAAGTTTGTTGGATTGACGAACTCGTTCCCGTCCAAGTCCGTTAGCATTACTGCTCCTCCTGAAAGAATCTTCTTCACTAAATATGGCCCAGCCCAATTGGGTTTGAATTTTCCCCTTGGGTCAACTGGTAGTAGAGCTCGAACAGATTTTAGGACTAGATCGCCCTCTTTGATGTTCCTGGGCCTAACCCTTTTGTTAAAAGCCCGTTGGATCCTTTTCTGATATATCTGAATATTATTCAGAGCCCGGGATCGTCGTTCGTCTAAGAGGACTAGTGAGTCATATCGGGCTTGGACCCAGTCCGCTTCAGGTACCTGACTCTCGAGTAGAATCTTAAGGGATGGTACTTCTAGTTCGACCGGCTGGACTGCTTCCATTCCATATGGCAGATAGTATGGAGTTGCTCCGGTTGCGGTTCGAATGGATGTCCGATATCCCCATAAGGCAAAGGGTATCTTGTCGGGCCAATCCCGGTAATTCTCAGCCATCTTTTTAAGAATGGTGACAATTGTTTTATTGGCTGCCTCTACCGCTCCATTTGTTTGAGGACTGTAAGGTGACGATGTATGCCTTTGGATCTTGTACTTTTCCAGCAAAGTGACAGTTTCAGCTTGGAAATGGGTCCCGTGATCACTGATGAACTCGTGTGGAATCCCGTATCGACATATAATTTTGTTTTGGATGAACTTAGCCACATGTTTGGCATTCAAGATCCGGTATGACTCGGCTTCGACCCATTTAGTGAAATAGTCGATAGCCACTAAGATGAAACAGTGACCTCCTATCCCAGAAGGGTTCACTTTCCCGATTATATCAATTCCCCATGTTGAGAATGGCCATGGTGATGTCATTGTTTATAATAGGGATGAAGGCATATGCTGCACATTGGCGAAAATCTGACAGTTATGACAGTGTTTAACATACATCTGACAGTCAGTTTCCATGCTATTCCAATAGTAACCGAGTCTTGCGATTTTCTGGGCCAACATATGGGCATTCATTTGTGGTCCGTTTTCGCCATCGTGTACCTCGGTCATAACTCTTTCAGCTCGAGTTTTGTCAATGCATAGGAGTAAAGCCCCCTGTGCTGTCTTTTTATATAACTGTCCATCGTCTGTGCGGATGAACTGGGTTGCCCATCTTCGTAGAGCTTTCTTGGCCCGGTTTTCAGCTCCCGGAGGATATTCCCCTGACATCAAATAGGTTAGAATAGCCTGGTCCCAAGGTTCTGGATCAGTTATTTCAATATCTTGGATAGCGTGGATGTATGCCGGCTCTGACCGTCTTTCGACACAAATGGGCATGCTGGTTAGATGCGCTGGGATATTCAGTAAAGATGCTAATTTTGAGAGAGCATCTGCAAACTGGTTTTCTTCCCGAGGCAGATAAATGTACTCCACTTTTTGGAATTGTTTTTCGAGAACCCTTACTCGTGCTTGGTAAGCCATGAGATTTGCATTCCGAGTTTTCCATTTTTGTAGAGTCTGATTTATGACTAATGATGAGTCACCGTGGACCCGGAGGTTTGTTACTCCTAAATCAGTGGCGGCTTGCAACCCGTGAATGCATGCTTCGTACTCGGCTGCGTTATTAGTCACGTCAAAATCTAACTTGATGGATAACGGGGTGTGTTCCCCTTGTGGTGAGATTAGTAAAATATCGACACCAAATCCTCGAAAATTGGACGCTCCATCAAAGTACAAATCCCATGTGTCAGTGTCGGTATGGAATATGTCTTCATCTGGGAAGGCCCAAGTATCGGTGTATTCTTCCTCAGATACCGGACTGTCGGCGAGGAATTCTGCTACTACTCGGCCCTTGATGGCTTTTAAGGGCACAAATTTGAGGTCGAACTCAGCTAGCATTAAAGTCCACCTGGATATACGGCCGTTGAGGATGGGCTTCTCGAATAGATACTTGATTGGATCCATTTTGGATAGCACATGTACCTCGTGACTAAGCATGTAGTGTCGGAGCTTTTTAGTGGCCCATACTAATGCTAGACACGTCTTCTCAAGCATGGTGTATTTGCATTCGTATTCTAAGAACTTCTTACTGATGTAGTAAATAGCCCGTTCTTCAGAATCGACCGTTTGGGCTAGCATGGCGCCCATGGCAGTCTCGGTTGTCGTCAAGTATAGTGATAGAGGCAAACCGTGCTGAGGTGGCATTAGCACCGGTGGAGAGGATAGAATTTCCTTGATTTTGTCGAAAGCCATTTGACATTTGTCGTCCCATAGTGTTTGTTCTCCTATCTTCAGTTTCTTGAAAATGGGTTCACATACCATGGTTAGCTTTGAAATGAATCGGCTTATATATTGGACTTTTCCGAGAAACCCCTTTATCTCCTTTTCGGTTTTAGGCGGTTGCATCTCGGTTATGGCCTTGATCTTCGCTGGGTCAACTTCGATGCCACGTTGGCTAACAATGTGGCCCAGTAGCTTGCCCGATGTTACCCCGAAACTGCATTTTTGAGGGTTTAACCTCATGTTGTACTTGCGTAGTCGGGTAAAGAACTTCCTTAGGGCTGCAATGTGCGCGTTTCGGTCCTTGGACTTGACAATCATATCGTCGACGTAGACCTCTACTTCCTTATGCATCATGTAATGCAATAAAGTTGTAGCGGTCCGTTGATAAGTGGCACCAGCGTTAATAAGCCCAAATGGCATCACGGTATAGCAGTAAGTCCCCCAAGGTGTGATGAAGGTGGTCTTACTCATGTCTTCTTCTGCCATTTTGATCTGATTGTATCCGACATACCCGTCCATAAATGATAGAAGGGCATGATCGGCCGTGTTATCCACCAGTATGTCGATATGTGGCAACGGAAAATCGTCTTTTGGGCTGACCTTATTAAGGTCCCGAAAATCTACACATACTCGGACTTTGCCATCCTTTTTGGGTACTGGTACTATGTTTGCAACCCAGTCTGGATATTCAGACACTTGAATAAAGCCCGCTTTGAATTGTTTATCAACTTCTTCCTTGACTTTGAGAGACCATTCGGGCCTCATTCTTCGGAGTTTCTGTTTTACCGGCTTGTACCCGTCTTTGATGGGTATTCGGTGTTCAGCTATTTCCCGGTCTATTCCCGGCATGTCCTTGTAGGACCATGCAAAGACGTCTTTGAATTCCTGGAGGAGATCCGTGAATTGCCGTCTCTCCTCGGGATCTAAAGATAGGCCCAACCTAAGTATCTGAGGCTCTAAAGGGGTTCCTACGTTGATGGAATCGGTTTCTTCGATTACTGGATTTCGGGACTCCCTTTGTTCGAGTTGCTCGATTAGATGCGGAGGCAGTGGTTCCTGTTCGTCGGGTTTCTCAATGTCATTGCAAGTAAGATTTTTGAAAACATTTTGAAAATAAGCCAAGTCGTAAGCAGAACGGTTATCGTTATTATTGATAGTAAATTTTGAAAAGAGCTCGAAGAGAGCTGCCATCTGATCGTTGGTCAGAGGCGGGATAGGGAGAGCCCTCGGGACAGACTCTGGGGCTCCCGATGGTGAGGCTAAAGAAGGGAGAGGGGTTACAGACTCGATCCTAGTACTGGACCCTCTAGACTTTGACTCAGACTCCGACTCTGACTCTGACTCAGACTCGGACTCAGATCCAGATTCGATAGCATGCATATCTCCTTCGCCAGTAGTTAGCTTGTAGACTCGACCCTGACTGTCGGTCCACTTAATTGTCTTTCTCCAAGATCTCTTCCCAGTGTCGGCACCAACTTCAGAGATCAGCTTAGTTGGATCAAACCTGTTGCTGCGGAGGATTAAGCTGACTAACTCCTGCTTAGGGGTCGAGACGACCTTGTCTTCCCCAAAGAGTAGTCCTAGAATGGGCTCAGTGTTGCTTGCGCCCTCCTTTGATTCGGCCTGGATAAGGGCGAATATGTCGTCTGGAATTAAATTGCATTCCCGAGCCAGTTTGGTCCCGAGATAAGAGATGGTGGGCCGATAGAGGCCCGATTGAACAGTTTCGAATACCGGGGTGACGAACGTGACCGTCTTGGTTTGGTTCGTGTAACCGGACGCCATAGTATAGCCTAGACCGAGGTGATTGCCCGTTGTTCAAGGTTTCGATGATCTTCCCAGGTGGAAGATATGGCCTTGATGTGACTCCCGGTAGGCAACCCAGGTTCTGTAGCATTGTATAGATGCTAACGGTGAAGTACGGCTGGAAAAGGTACTCTTCTTCGATCATTCCCACAAAGTTAAATCCTCGTGGGTCGGCGTAGCCTGCGGTGTTGCAGCTTGACACAGTTATGGGAATAGCTTCGAGAGTGACAATCCCATCCCGCAAAGGTAGTTTGACCTTCCTATGAAGAGTAGTGGAAGACACAGCTTTGACCGCGTGAATCCATGGTCTCCCAAGTAGCAGGTTGAAGGATGAAGTAACATCGATCACTTGGAACTCTAACTCCTTCTCGATCGGGTCTGTTATAATGGGTAGTTTAACGGCCCCAGCCACTGATTTTGGGCTCCTATCAAAAGCCTGGATAGTCTTTGCAGTCGGAAGGTAGTCAGCCTCGGTAATGCCGAGGGCCGTGGCTGTCCTTAAAGGAAGGACGTTAACTGCGGACCCGTCATCAATCAGGGTCATTGGGAGATATTTGTTTCGACAAATCACCGTGATGTATAGGGCCAAGTTATGAGTGGTCCCGAATGGTGGAAGGTCGGACTCGGAGAAGATGATAAGTGGGCCTTCTCCTTTGGACTTGTCCTTGAGATATGGCAGGATCGTGGCTACCATTTCGGTGGGGGTAACCAATGAGTCGACCTTGATTTCATCAAGGGCCTTAGTAAGTGTCGTTCGATGCTCCTGAGAACTAACCAAAAGCTGCCATATGGTAATATCGGTTCGGACCCTCTTCAATTGTCTGACTAGGGCCGTGTCAGTGTTTGGCTCTTCAGGAGCGAGTTCCGTCCTGGAAGGTTCAGTGACGGTTTCCGGGGTGGTTGTGATGGTGTGTGTACCGGCCAGAGCTTTGGCTTTAGCCCTCCGGATTTCCTCGATAGTGACGGGGACTGCCTCCCCTTTAGCCAGGTAAACGTCATCCTCGTCGTCATTCCATATCCCGTTGATTTGGGAAATGAAAGGGGAAATGAGATGAGTGCAGTCAACTACCTCTGCAGTAAAAATGGCATGAGTGGCAAGAGGATTATTTTTGTTACTTGGCTTGTCACTGGGTAGCGGTATCTTCCCATTTTCGATCAGATCTTGGATAAGATGCTTCAATTTCCAGCATTTCTCCGTGTCATGCCCGTTGCCTTGGTGATAATGGCAATAGGCCTGTATGTTGTAGCTTTTAGACCGCTTTTCTACGGGAACTTCCGGAGTTGGGCCTATCGGTTGGATTAGGCCTTTCGAAGATAGCCTTTGTAAGGCATTAGCATAGGTTGTTCCTATGTCAGTGAATACCTGATTTGGAGTATTCTTCTTGGTTGAGGTGTCAAGTGAGTTTACCTCGTCGAAAATGCTTCGGGCCGCCGTTGTGGTGGCGGGCTTGCTGGAGGAGGAACTGGATCCTTGATACCCTTTGGTAGAGGCCTTAGTAAGGTTCTCTAACCTTAGATCGTCTTCGATTCTAGTACCCATTTCGGTCAAAGTGGCGAAGTCTGGTATGATGGCGTACCTGAGATGGACTCGGTAAGCAGGGAGGAGGTTTTTGACAAAGGCCTCCACTAGAACTTTTTCGCTGGGCTTGTCGACCAGCTTAACACTTTCGGTCCGCCACCTTTGGAGATATTTGGTGAAACCCTCCTTAGGCTCTTGGGCCATAACTTCCAGAGTACGCATGGTAGTCTGGATTTCAGCATTATCTGCGTAGTTCCGCGCGAATTCCATTGCAACATCGTCCCAAGTTTTGAATTTCTTAGGGTCAAGCCTGTAGTACCAGGCTTTTGGGTGTTTCTCCAGAGAGGAAGCAAAGAGATGCTTGAACATGGTCGATTTGACCCCTTTGACAGCCAAAAAGTCCTTAAAAGCCCGAATATGAAGTACCGGGTCTTCAGTCCCATCGAACATTGGCAAGCCCATTAAGTTAAGGTTAGCGGGCAGTTCATCGGTTAAGGGTGAATAGATACGGGCATTTTCCGTGAGAATGGTGTTTCTAGTGGTCGAGTGGACCTGTTCCTGCAGCTTTTGGACCGCGCCGGCCAATGCGGCTAAGGGTCCGTCATCTTCGATCGAAGCATTGGGGGTTCCCTGTTCTACGGCACTAACCCGAGTGACGATGGCGATCTGGTCCTCCCGCATTTTCCTCAATTGGTCCTGGATCTGGGTCAACGTGGTGGTCAACTCATCTATGGCTTTTTGCGTCATGGTTCGAGTGAAGGGTGGCCTGTCTGTAAGAGCACCACGTAATTAGCAACTTAACCCGAATCCTAAGGAAAGTACATCCCGAGCAAGGGAAAAAATAGAAGAAGACTAAAAAGACGGTAAATGACTCGGAAAAGACACCTAGACGGGTGACTTGTGAAGAGGTGGGCCTTCCTCAGGATCCAACGCTGTGGGTTGGGCCCTGTCCGAAGGAAGGTTCACGTGAGACATTCCCAGACTTTTAGACTCGATTGTGTAAGTGGGCCGACCCTTGTAGGAGTATGTCCTACGTAGGTGGGCCTTGCCTTAGTAGAATAAGGCGGACTAGGATGGGGGGGAAACCCGTGATGTAAGATCGACGGAGTTTCGACGCTAGAGACTTCAACGACTTATGACACGACCCGACACTGCTAAATACGGGAAGTCCTAAGAAGAGGAAGTTTTGAAATGTGATTTTTTTGAAAAGTCCGAAATGAATCGGGTGGAGAAATTCGACCCTTTTTCGAAAAAAGAAAAAGGAGTGGGCCGAATGACGGGTTTTGAAAGTTTCGAAAATATTTTCGAGTTTTGAATTGGGCATAATACCGGCTAGAAAAAGGCTATTTTGAGTAAAATCATAAGTCCTAAGTTCGGTATATGACCCGGGTTTTGAAAATTGGATATTTTGAAAAGGATGCAAATTTTGAAAAGATGACGGTTTTGAAAAAGATATGGATCAAGTAGCACGTAGTCATGGAAACAGTATAACGGCGCCATGTATGCTCTTAATCTAAGTCTCGGTCAGTCTGTAAGGGTCTATACCTGTGTACATAGCCTATCAAGAATCGGGGCGGACTCCCTAACTCGAGTTGAGATTAGGACATGCCGTAAAACCCATATGAATCGGCTAATGGACACCTTTGACATAACCAGTTTGGACTATATCAACGGTATAGTGGGACGTCGGTCACGAGTACCGGCCCGGGAAAGTGGGGTTATGCATGAACCGTAAAACTAAAACGCGCATTGTACTAGTCAAACGATTTCTATTCGAGTCTCACCCTGAGGATACCGAAGGTTATTAACTCATCGGAAAATCCCCAGCGGAGTCGCCAAATTGTGGACATGACATAGGTCCACCCCGACGCGGCCACGCGCGGGTTTTGGGGAGGCGAATGAATCTCCATGAGATGGTCAAATGGAAATTTAAATTGAAGTCGGAGTCGCCACCGAATTTCATGGTTATTCGGAACCGTTCGAGCCCACTCTATGTCGTAGTGGGCCGTGTACAAAATACGGCCCATTTCCGATGTCATAGTTTATTGGGCTCATCCCTTTTGCATATCGATATAGATGCCGACTGGAGCGGTTAATCGTATATTGAATGACTCTCGTTGCCAATGGTTTCGGACTTCCGGAAACCACGGTTCTGAGTAATGGGTGAGGGTACGTGTTGGGAAGTTCACTAAGAACACCCAACCCCACCCGCACATTAGCGGCCTCTACTAGGATATCGAATGACGTTTTAATGCGCTCGTTAGTAATACGATGAATGATTATGCAAACATTGTTTTCTAAGCATGTGAAAAATTGAATGGGTTGCTAAGTCAATTTAATGCATGAAAATTGATTAACGTCAAAGTTGAATTTTAGCATGTGAGATTCGTTTTAGTATAATAAAACAAACGAAATAAAAGGATGAATTTGCTACAAAACAAACAAACGAGTTAGTATCGATTTGTAAATAATAATATAGCAAATAAAATATACGAGATCGAGAAAATAAATATTAATCGAAATCTGAAAAATATTGTTGAAAAGAACGTTGTTTTGTATAAAAAACGAAGTTCAAAAAATAACAAAAAAAGACGAAAAAAAGCCGCGGCATAACAGCCGGCCGCGCGACTCGCCTGGGATGCCGGTGGGTCGCGTGGTAGCCTGTCTCGGTGCCGGTTTTTGAAAACTCGAAGTTCGTATTAAATCGCGTACGAATATTGCATGATTCGTACTCGACTTAATATTTTCGATATTCTTTATATTCGATAGTTGACTTCGAAATCAATATCAAATATTCGAAATAGTTTTGGAAAAGATATAAATTTGAGAAATCGATCGAAGAATAAACGAACGAAAACGTAAAAAAAAGGTCCGGACGGTGTGCCGTCCGACTTTTGGGATTTTGTTCGAAAATTGTTATTTTTAATAAATCGCGTACAAAATATGAATTAATTTGTATTCGACTTATGTTTTCGATATTCGTCGTATCCGATATTCGATTATGAAATCGATATCGGATATTTAGAATGACTTAAAAAGGTTTTGTAAAATTATTTGTTTTGAACGAGAAAAGAAAAGAATTTTGAACGAAAAAAAGATGTAACGATTTTTAGTATCGCTGAAATCTTAATATAATTCTTTTCGATACAATATTCGATTATGGAAAAATCGATATCATATTTTTCAGAATATATGTTATGAAAATAATTTTTCGTTAATAACGATATTAGAAAAATAAAAAAATCGACTCTAGACCCGTAAGAAAACGAAACGGACGAAGAGGAGAAAAGGAGAGAAAGGAAGAAATCGGGTTTAGTTACACCCTCAACCTACATGCTCTTGATAACTCGGATCGGGGCTCGTCGGAATGTGGCTAGGCACGGGAGCGTCGAGTTTCGGTTCGGCTAGGGGTTAGGTTCGGACGGGTGAAGGTGTCGGGTAATAGGACCGGTTTCCTTCGGGTTTTGGATGTATTATCGGTTTCTCGATGCTAAAATAACTATGTGTGCGTGTCGGAGATTGTGTGTATGTGTGTGTTCCTAATAATTGGTGTTGATAAAATCGTGTTTTTTGTGATGGATGCAAGGGGCTATTTATAGGAAATTCCCGACCTTGACTTAGGAGAGTTTGACTACCGCTTAGGATAGGAAACGTAGGAATTTGAGGGAAATAAGAATTCCGCTTTCTTGTGAAGGAAGAAAGGCATCTCGGCTGTTTTGCTACTGTTTTGGCCGAGTGTTTTACACTCGGTCAGCTGTTCGAATCGGTTTTTGAATAGGATTCCTGTTTGAGCTAGAATTACCGCTTGAGTAAGAAGCTGAGAAGAACGAGAATTTCATTTTCTTGTGAGAGAAGAAAAGAGGAAAACCGGCTGGTTTGTACTACTTGGCCGAGTGGTTTACACTTGGTTGGGTGCTTGAATCGGTTCTCGGATAGGATTCCTACTCGAGATCGAATTCTACCTTAAACGGAATTGTTTATTATTTTTGTATGGCTGATTTTTGTAGGATTGGGGTCCGAATAGGACGTGTGAGACCTCACGGTCAGCCTACAAGTCTCGAGAAATATTTTTGACCGGGTTTTGACTCGGTCGCTAAAAGACGGTTTTACCCCTGATGTCGGATTCGACCCAAATTAGTGTTATTTGACTCGAAACGACCCACTGGGCCTGAATTTGAGGTTGGTTTTGTGATATTTGTACTCCTTAAAATGCCTAAGCCAAATATCCATGATTTCGAGCCCATTTCCGAGTACGTTAAGGCACGTTAGCGTCCGATCATCGTCGGGTGTTTGTCGGAAACTACTAGACACCTGGCAGTCAAAATGTGGGTGTCTACAGGATTATTTATGGATTAAGAATACAATGTTGGAACTGAATCAAATGTTCTTGTGGATTTTAGATTAAAATAGATGCGAATTTTTGGGAACTATGCTTGTCTTTATTGGGAATATTATATTCGAGGAGTAAGAGACGTTAATGGCAATCAGTGTGTGATGAAAGGAATTTATGATTTATATATTGAGGAGTTATTTAATGATCATACTTTTTAAGGACAGAGTGAAAGAGAGTAATATGAGTTATGAACTTATGACGTATTAATGTTTAGATCTTGATTTCGTAAACTCCCATATTGAATATGGAGATAATGAATCGTGGTATTTGTCTTTTTAAGGATGTAGAGGATTCTATGGTTTTATTCATTATATATGATTAGATGAAAGGTCTTGAGATTTAATAGTCTAGAGAGTTGATTATATGAGGGACATAATCATTATAAAAGGACAGTTACTTAGAGATTTGTCGGTCTTGAGGTATTATGGTAATGTGATTAAAGGATGTTACGAGACGAAGATACCTTGAGTGATGATTGTACGAGAATTGTAAAACCTTGGTTTTTTCGTGCTTTAGTTATATTATTAAGGTGTCGTCTTTGGGTAGATAAAATTGTTTTGAGTCGTCTATCCTTGTCTCCTTGATCGTATCAACCGTGCCTCTCATATTTTAATACCAACCAAAAGTTTTCTTTTATATTTGTCCTTTCTTTGTTTGATCTTTTGATACCCTCTATTTCATCATTATATTTGTCCTTCAACTTTTTGTAATTTCTCTTTTGCCTTGATGTCACCTTGTGCTGCAACTTCTCAAACTTTTACCTTGTGGTATTGCTCAAAAATATTTTCTTTTTAGCTCGCGTGCTTTATGCTCTTTTATGGTAATGTGAAAACTTTTGATTTCTTCTTCATAACTACTTGTGATCATCCCATAGTGGAAGTTTGGATCCTGTGGCGAAATGTTTATACATCGAGTTTGAGGTTGGGTTAATTGATGTTGAGAGCATAGAACATAGTATATGAGTATGAATTGGGGTAATATATG
The DNA here is from genome assembly GCA_958450325.1 of Agrostemma githago. Lineage (NCBI taxonomy): Eukaryota > Viridiplantae > Streptophyta > Magnoliopsida > Caryophyllales > Caryophyllaceae > Agrostemma > Agrostemma githago. The sequence continues at coordinate 53,539,692 of OY288239.1, forward strand.
GTGTTTTGGAAGTGTTGTATTTAAGGTCTTATATCGAGCTTAGAAAGTTTGAGGATGTTATTACATGAAGGGCACGTGGATGTTAATTTGTTTCTTCAAAAGCTAGGTGGAAAATTTGGAGATAAAGTGTTTCATTTAAGTGCATGAGTCATTTATTGAAGGACATAGATTTGGGCATTCCTTTGATGGACTTTTAAGGTTAATATATTCATTTATGGATAGCAAATTGTAATTAAAAATTGAGGTTATAAGCTTGGTTGTTATATTGATGATGAGATTTGTATGATGATATTATGATTCATGCTTTGTGGAATTGCATTATCAATGGACTAGTATATTGTGGTACATTGAGTACTAGCTTAACTAAAGGTGTATGATTCTTTGGGTGCCTAGGAATAGCGTGATCAGATGTGTTCAAAGGAAGTGATTGGATCTTGTGCGTGTGACTATTAATTATGTCATGAGATTGAGGTTGCATTGAGTTTGTGATAGTTATAATCAGATTTAAGGTCTTAAATTTGCGGATTTGGACAGTAATACATATATCGATAAGATTTGCGATATTATATTAAAGGATTTTGAGCATTAGAGTTGTGGATGATAGTAAGCACTACTTGCTTTGAGGATAATAAAGTAGTGATAGTCCTAATGGATCTAGTGGATGTCAGAATTTTCTAATTCGGAAGATACAATTTGTTTAGAGACTATCTATATGGAGTTTTGTCGATTTCATATCTTGTGGTGAATAGTGAACTAGAATGATTGAATCATTAGTAATGAGTTTGCACAAATGACGAGAGAGCATATATTTTGGAATGATGGCTGATATTTATGGATAATGTTTGAAATAAATGGAGTAAAAGTTGGTAATTCATGAGATAAGATGTTGTACATCGATGAGTATTACTTAAGGGTATTAAGAATACTTGGTGAACGTAAGGCAATCATCGATATTATGGGATATGAGATGTAATGGTATTTATGAGAGTTAATCACATCCTTAGAGTGATGTTGGTGTGGAAATGTTGACCAGTTTTACTCGATAAGGTCATATCGCGATACAATAGACGACTATTTGGAAGATGGTATTGATTTAGCGATTATTTTGGGTTCTGATTATTTGGGATTAATCTGATTGAGATTTTAGAATGGATAATGATTATTTAACATTGAGGACATAAGATACACTTTGGTGGTTTGAGTGTTTATAAGGATCAGAGTGCGCAGCGGTTTGGATTCCGAGACGACTTGTGGTGATGATCACTTGTAATTCTTATCTTCTTTTGATCTTGTCTTTGAACGTCAAGTTTCGAGGACGAAACTTCTTTTTAGGGGGTTGGATTGTAACACCCCGTATTTTATAATAATATCTATTTGGAAAGTTATTTATTTAAAATAATTATTTTCGAGTTTTATAATAATATGCATTCTGTATTTTATTACCTCCATTGTCCGTTTTAAATAAATGTCTTGTTTTGACTCACTTTTAATGGGTTAAAATGTCCGTACACGATTTGACTATTTTACTATACTATGTACTTCAACTATATTGCTTCTTCAAGCGTTGTTTTTTGGTCCAACCCAATTTTTAGTTGGATGATCCATTGTATGAGATAATGGACCCAAAGACCATTTGTTAATCACCTTATAAAAAGAAATTAACCTAGCAAGTAACTAGGTCATTTCATTATTTTGTGCGTGATTATGCCGCACACCCTTTTGCTCTCTTCTTCTCTTTTATTTTTCATTTTCTTCATTTAACTCCATTGTTATACATCTATCCTTTCTCCAATCTCATACATAAATTATATTTTCATAATCTTAGCTCTTTCCTCTACAATATGTTCATCTCCAATTATTTTTGTGGGACACATTTTTATGAACATTTAGACCTACCTTTAGGGTCCCTAGTTAAAGAAAAAGATATCATTCTTTTGGTCATTTTAGAAGGGGATTTGTGTCATACGATTTTTATCACATGGGTTTCGGTTTGTTTCATCAAAGTTGATTTATGGGGATGATGACACGTGTTGGAGACGAGGTTTTATTTGTCGCGTTATTCATGGTGTTTCTTATTAATGTTTATCATTAATTGCCAAAAGGTAACTAGATGTGATTCTTTTCGTGCTTATGCATCTTGAATGTGTTGTGTGATTTTAATGATTTGTAACATAATTTAATTGATTTGTGTTGTATCTTTATTCATGATTTAAAGAGTCTAATTAATTAGTATGTTAATTGAATGATTTATTATTTCATTAGATCTATAATTGTCGTTTGCGCTTATATTAGAATTGTTAAATCTAATCCGTTGTAACATCTAAAATTTTGTACGTGAGCCGCTTGGCCTCTCCGTTTGGAGATGTTAGGGTTGTTTCATCGATGCTTTTAGGGTTTCAAACCCTAGATTCAATGATGACTCAACCTACCATCACCCGGTGGTTGAGGTTAGGGTTGAGGTTAATCTAACCTTGATTGAAGATCATGTAAGTTTATTGGAAAGTTACTATACAACTTCACTTAAGGTTAAGGTAACTTCAATGCGGGGTTATAGTCTCGTTGGGGCTCAATTTAAGTGACTCCACGAGGTTGTGATCAAGGTTAATATAACTCGAGTTGAGGTTTACGTAACTTTATTGGAAAGTTACTATACAACTTCACAAGGGGTTAATGTAACCTTATTGCGTGTTATGATCTCACAGAGGTTAACGTAACCTCACGAGGTTATGACAAGGTTATTGTAACCTTACTTGAAGCCAAGTAACTTCAATGGAAGTTACGATGCCCTTCTCTTGAGGATTACATAACACAGTTACGAAGCTATAATCTCACTGAGGTTAAGGTAACCTCACAAGGTTATAGTCGAGGTTAATGTAATCTTAACTTGAAGTTGACGTTATAGTGGTTATACTATGACACCACCTTTGGGTTGACGTTATATACATAACTTCACTTTAGTAGACAAGGTTAATGCAGCCTTACCTTAACCTTGAATACTAATACACGTTAGATGATCGGGATTATACTTTGTTAAACATTAACTTTATCACTGTTTGAAGGTTATAGTCAGTTGTGCTATAACTTTACCATGTTATCGTTGTTTGATTACTTCTATACTCGTTCCTTTAGAACAATTAGTTACATTGTTCCACATTTGAGTCGTGATGTTTATCACGAATGATTAATACTTGGTATAGTCTGTTACACTATCTAGGGCCTGATTTTCCATGGTATTGTCAGTGACACTATACTAAATCTAGTTACTACATAGTGCAGTCAGTTACACTGTACTACGTAGAAGTCGTGAGGTTGCTCACGCAGTTGGCAGTCAGTTACACTGTACAACGTTCATGATGGTTAGTGATATAGATGACGGTAGTATCAGTTACATACTATCGGAATGAACCAATACTGCTCGCAAGAGGTTTAATTGGTCTATGTTCGGTGGGTCCAGATTCGTCAGTTACACGTTCTGGATTCCCGTGTGTCGTTCGACGTACAGTTACCGCGTCGAGAGCTCTGGCCTGGTCTTAGACATATAGTCGTCAGTTACACGCTATACATAGTACCGTGGAGTATCAGTTACATACTTTACAAAACGGAGGGTCAGTTACACGCTCCGTGTCAGAAGATCAGTTACACGTAGGGATGGCAATGGGTCCGGGACCCTACCCGGACCCGCCGGGTCTTACCCTAATGGGTCGGGTACGGGTCCTCTTTTTTTTAGACCCTGCGGGTACGGGTCGGGTATGGGTCCTTCAATAATTTTCCGGGTCCGGGTCCGGGTCCTATATATTGGACCCGGACCCGACCCTTGGACCCGTTAAAATTATTTTTTTTAAAAAAAGAAAAAAAGAACTTAGTGGATGCGGTAATTCAATGTGTAGTATTGTAAATGAAACTAATACAAACCACAATGGGAGACGGAGACCTTACATTAGCAATAGAAATTAAAAATTAACCGCCAGTTATTCTAATATGTGTACCGAAACTCAGTAAATACCAAATTTCACCTCCTTTATCGGTACGTAAGGCGTTTTTAGTGTCTGATTTAAAGTCAATTAAGTCATACAACTTCCGTTTTATTCATTTATTTGCATTTATATTTATTGTGAATAATATTTTAATCAAAGGCGAACAAATAAACGAGACGGAAAAGTATATATTAAAAAAATGTACAATCGGGTCCGGACCCGTGAAGGACCCGGACCCTACCCGGACCCATCGGGTCCGGGTAAGGGTCTTAAAATTTTGGACCCTTACGGGTCCGGGTCGGGTCCGGGTCCAACTTGTGAAACACGGGTCCGGGTCCGGGTCCGGCCGGACCCGACCCATACCCGCCCCGTTGCCATCCCTAGTTACACGCTCTGACTAGTTAGAGTATCAGTTACATACTCTAGCCGGTGTTCATTCTATGTCCTATACATCTTTGTGTGAAGTCTGTTGTTACTTACTCCGACTTATTTGGATGGATACATAGTATCTATCTCGATCGTTATGATTAACTATGGATTGCAATAAATTACCTGATCGTCTCTTATAACATGTTGGTCATGTGTATTGACATCTTCACATGTCGTTTAATTATGTTATCTTTCATTATTATTGCTATTCATGTTCAACATGTTATAAACATGACTGGGAGAACATCTAGTTGCTCCCCACTGACTGTGGACCCCCCTTTCAGGTCTTTCGAGATGCTGTTGAATGTGATGATGTTGGGGAAGACCTTTGGAGAGAGACCTTTATTTAAGTTTCTTTTGATTTTCATTTTGAACACTTTTGAATAATGTAGTTGAATGTTGAGATAGTGGCGATCCGGATTCGGTCAGGTGTTTCCGCCACCTTTGACCCTATTATTTATACTACTTATATTATTACTATAAGTTTTTAAAAATCCGGGTTGTTACAGTAGTAGGGAGACATCATGTCATATTCTTGATTCATAGAAGGAGAGGAGTAGCTCATGGTGGCTTCTATGGGTGGGAGGTTTAGATCAACCCTCGCGTTTTGCTCGAAAACTAGGCTTGTACCCGGTTGGAAACCTCTCAATCTAGCAACCGTCCGTTTATGCGACTTTGACTCGTAAGGAAGAGGATGGTCACCACCTCTAGGCAAAAATTGTAAACTAGGAGCAAACGTGAGAAGTCTAGTGCTTTTTGGGCACAAGACAAGAAAGAAATAAACTTCACTCTCACAAGAAGCAAAAGAAAACAAAAAAACTACAAAAAAAAAAACAAAGACAAAGTCAAGTAAAAAGGCAAACAAAGTCTAAACTAGCACCGTCCCCGGCAACGGCGCCAAATTGACGGGAGGGATTTGCCGTGGATCCCACCGATCAAATAATAACCAACCAATCCTAACTGGGTAGATAGGGCAAGTCGGGTCGAGTCCACGGGGACGGTAAAGAGGGTTTCGACTAAGTTTCACCTAAGGACTTGACTAGGTCAACGAGCTAAGCTAAGCTAACACAATGAAAGGAGGATAAGACTAAGACTAAGAATAAGCTAAGAAGATGGAGAAATCAATTAAGGAAAGAGTAGGGTTAGGTCGGGTTCGTAAGTGTAGTAGGATAGTTGGGTAATCGAGGGTGTAGGTTTCACCTAGGCACTAAGGTCAGTCCGCGCTCTCGCGTCAAAGACAAACCCGAATACCCACGCAAGATGCTACTCTAAACAAGAGGATTCAACCACAAATCAATCAAACAATGAGAAGAATGAAACAAGCAAGAGGAGCATTTGCAACTACTACTCTAACAAGCAATTCATCAAACATATGCACAATGAGTGACTAGTGACAAAGATTCAACCTTTACCCACAATCAACCCAAATCACCCATAATCAACACATAATCCCCTTACTAACCCCACAAGATTCTACTCAATCATATCTAAACTAACACTAACCAAAACAAGAGGAAACATCAACATATCCCTAACATTCATTAAGAAGATGAGACTAGCAATAACAATGAACTATGAACAAAGATTAAAACTTGAATAACAAAGAAAGATTAAGATAAAAGAGGGAAGAAAAATTGTACCAACTAAACAAGAGAATAAAAGATGAACACTTGCATAGAAGAAAACCCAAACATCAACCAATGTTGTCAAGATTGGTAGATATCTTCAAGAATTCCAATAATACAAGAATTAAACTAAGATTAAGGACTAATTAAGGATTAATCTACACTAATCTAAGCTAATCTAACCTAAAGTAGTCTAGGGTTTAGTGGGTAATGTAAAATAAAGCATGGTTCTTAAAACAATACAAGAGGGGGGGGGGTATATATAAGGTTTCACGAGCAAAGGATTGAAAGAAAGCGAAACAGCCCATTTATGGGCTCTTCCCGGCCGGGAAGGTGGTGTTCCCGACCGGGATGAGGTGGTCCCGACCGGCAAGGCCTTGATCCCGGCCGGGATAGGCAGTCAGTGGTCCGTCTTTGCTTTGCTCTTCATCCCGGTCGAGATGGGGTCCTTCCCGACCGGGATGGGTCTTGTAGGCTTCAAATATGATCCCATAGGTCCCTCCTTGCTCTTGTTAGGCTTCACATCGATTCTTGGTGCTCGGGAATGGGTCCCAAGGGCTCTGGAATGGGTCCCAAGAGCTCGGGATCGAGTCTAAGCCACCGAGTGATCGTCGCTTCTCTTTGTTGGCTCCAAATGTGTCTGAAACGAGTCGAAATTGTTCCACCTCTCCAAGATTGCTCCTAGGAACCTAAAATGAACTAGAAAAAGCGTAAGTAGCCAAGAAACCGCTCCAAAGAGCGATTCCACAAGAGAAACCGGGACCAAAGACAACAAATAAGCACTACAAAACACACTTATCATACACCAAGACTATGGTTCAAGATGTTTATAACAGTAGAATAAATAATTCTAGCTTTTGACTTGCTTTTGAAAGTTTATTTTAAGAAATGATTTTACTAAACTTTTTGCAAATGACATTGAGAAAGGGCTTAAGGGTAGTAACGCTTTAGCTGGTCCAGGTTGGTTGGGTTGACAAACTCGTTCCCGTCCAGGTCCGTCAGCATCACAGCTCTGCCTGATAGAATCTTCTTCACCAAATATGGCCCGGCCCAATTGGGTTTGAATTTTCTCCTTGGGTCTACCGGTAATAAGGCTCGAACAAACTTAAGAACCAAATCCCCTTCTTTAATGTTTCTGGGCCTCACCCTTTTGTTGAAGGCCCGTTGAATCCTCTTTTGATATATCTGTATGTTATTGAGGGCACGAGATCGTCGTTCGTCTAACAGGACTAGCAAGTCATATCGTGCTCGAACCCAATCAACTTCTGGTACTTGACTTTCTAGTAGAATCCAGAGAGACGGCACTTCCAACTCGACCGGCTGGACTGCTTCCATTCCGTATGTTAGGTAATACGGAGTTGCGCTGGTTGTTGTACAGATTGACGTTCGGTATCCCCATAGTGCGAAGGGTATTTTATCGGGCCAGTTCCGGTAATTGTCAGTCATCGTTTTGAGTATGGTGACAATTATCTTATTAGCCATTTCTACCGCTCCATTTATTTGAGGCCGGTAGGGAGAAGATGTATGCCTTTGAATTTTATACTTAGTTAGCAGGGTTGCCGTCTAGGCTTGAAAATGGGTCCCGTGGTCACTGATAAATTCGTGCGGGATCCCGTACCGACATATGATCTTGTTTTGGATAAACTTGGCGACATGCTTGGCGTTGAGAATACGATAAGACTCAGCTTCGACCCATTTGGTGAAATAGTCAATAGCTACCAAAATGAAGCAGTGTCCACCGGTTCCCGAAGGATTTATCTTCCCGATTATGTCGATACCCCATGTCGAAAATGGCCAAGGCGACGTCATGGTATATAACAGAGATGGCGACATATGTTGTATATTGGCGAAAATTTGACAGTTATGACAATGCTTAACATATAACTGACAGTCGGTTTCCATGCTATTCCAGTAATATCCGAGCCTCATGATTTTCCGGACTAGCATCTGGGCATTCATGTTTGGGCCGCATTCGCCGTCGTGTACTTCAGCCATAACCTTTTCAGCTTTAGTTTTATCAACACATAGGAGAAGAGCCCCTTGTGCTGTCTTTTTGTAAAGTTGCCCGTCGTCGGTACGGATGAGCTGGGTTGCTAACCTTCGCAAGGCTTTCTTGGCTCGACTGTCAGTCCCAGGAGGATATTCTCCAGTCGTTAGGTATGTTTACACAGCTTGATACCATGGCTCAGGATCAGGTATCTCGATATCTTCAATGTCGTGGATGTATATGCCGGCTTAGACCGTCTTTTGACACAAATTGGCATACTGGCCACATGATCGGGAATATTTAGTAAGGATGCTAGTTTTGAGAGTGCATCTGCGAATTGGCTTTTTTCCCGAGGTAAGTATATATACTCTACCTTTTGGAATTGTTTCTCGAGATCCCTTACTCCTGCCTGGTAGGCTACGAGATTAATTAGCATTCCAAGTTTTCCACTTTTAGAGCGCTTGATTAATGACCAGAGACGAATCACCGTGTACTCGGAGGTTCATGACCCCCAAGTCGGCGGCGGCTAGTAGCACGTGGATACATGCTTCATACTCAGCAGCATTATTAGTAACGTCAAAGTCTAATTCGATAGAAAGAGGAGTATGTTCTCCTTTTGGTGAGATTAGAAGAATCCCAACTCGGAATCCTCGGAAATTAGATGCCCCGTCGAAGTATAAGTCCCATGTTTCATTATCGGTATGGAAAATATCTTCATCTGGGAAGGACCAAGTGTCGGTGTGTCCTTCTTTAATCACGGGACTGTCGGCGAGAAACTCGGCTACTATCCGGCCTTTAATGGCTTTCAATGGTACGAACTTTAGGTCGAATTCCGCTAGCATTAGGGTCCATCTTGACATTCTGCCATTAAGGATGGGCTTTTCGAAGAGGTACTTGATTGGATCCATCTTAGATAGTACATGCACCTCATAGCTGAGCATATAATGTCGAAGCTTCTTTGTGGCCCAAACCAGAGCTAAACATGTCTTTTTGAGCATGGTGTATTTTCATTCATACTCTAAAAACTTCTTGCTGATGTAGTAGATAGCTCGTTCTTCGGAGCTGACCGTCTGAGCTAGCATCGCCCCCATGACTGTCTCGGTCGTTGTAAGGTATAATGACAGAGGCAAACCAGGTTGAGGCGGCATCAAAATTGGTGGCGCGGATAAGATTTCCTTAATTCTATCGAAGGCCATTTGACATTTGTCGTCCCACAATATTCGTTCCCCTATCTTCAGTTTCTTGAAAATCGGTTCACACACCATGGTTAACTTTGAGATGAATCTGCTGATGTACTGGACCTTCCCGAGAAACCCTCTTATTTCCTTTTTGGTTTTAGGAGGTTGCATCTCGGTGATGGCTTTTATTTTAGATGGATCGACCTCGATGCCACGTTGGCTAACGATATGACCCAGTAATTTGTCAAATGTTACCTCGAAACTGCACTTTTGAGGGTTTAACCTCATGTTGTACTTGCGTAATCGGGTGAAGAATTTTCTTAGGGCGGTGATGTGACCGTTCCTGTCTTTAGATTTGACGATCATGTCGTCTACGTAAACTTCCACTTCTTTATGAATCATGTCATGTAATAAAGTGGTGGCGGTTCGTTGATATGTGGCACCGGCGTTCATAAGACCGAATGGCATGACGGTATAGCAGTAAGTACCCCAAGGTGTAATGAAGGTGGTCTTACTCATATCTTCTCCTGCCATTTTTATCTGATTATACCCGGCATACCCATCCGTAAACGATAGAAGGGCATGATCAGCTGTGTTATCCACCAGTATGTCGATGTGAGGTAACGGGAAATCGTCTTTCGGGCTCGCCTTGTTAAGATCCCAAAAATCTACACAGACTCGCACCTTACCGTCCTTTTTAGGAACCGGCGCAATGTTTGCAACTCAATCCGGATATTCCGATACCTGTATGAAGCCAGCTTTGAATTGTTTGTCGACTTCCTCCTTGACCTTAAGAGACCATTCGGGCCTCATGCGGCGGAGTTTCCGCTTAACCGCCTTGAATCCTTCCTTGATCGGTATATGGTGCTCGGCTATTTCGCGATCTATTCCCAGCGTGTCCTTGTAGGACCATGCAAAGACGTCTTTGAATTCTTGGAGGAGGTCCGTGAATTGTTGTTTCTCCTCGGGATCTAAGGATAACCCTATCTTAAGTATCTGAGGCTCTAAGGTTGTTCCCACAATGATGGACTCGGTTTTTTCGATTACCGGATTCCGAGATTCACTTTGCTCTAGCTGCTCGATCTGATGTGGAGGCAGGGATACTTGTTCGTCGGGTTTCTCAATGTCATTGCACAAAATATTTTTGAAATTGAAAGTATTTTGAAAATGAGACAAGCCGTAAGTAGAACGTTTGTTATTATTGATTGAAAATTTAGAAAATAGCTCGAAAAGAGCTGCCATCTGATCATTGGTCAGTGGCGGGATAGATAAGGCACTCGGGACAGACCCCGAAGCACCAGGAATAGCTAAAGGGAGAGGGAGAGTTACAGGAGTGACTCTAGCACCAGACTCACTAGACTCGATCTCAGACTTTGACTCGGACTCGGACTCGGACTCAGACTCAGACTCATGCATTTCTCCTTCTCCAGTGATCAGCTTGTAAGTCCTTCCTTGACTGTCAGTCCATTTGACAGTCTTCCTCCAGGCTCTCTTTCCCGTCTCGGATCCTACGTTCGAGATTAGCTTTGTCGGGTCAAACCTATTGCTGCGGAAAATAAGGTTGACCAGGTCTTCCTTTAAGGCCGGGGCCGCGACTTCTTCTCCAAAAAGTAATCCCAGTGCGGGCTCAGCATTGCTAGCATCTTCGGACAGGACAAGGGCGAAGATATGATCTGGTATAAAGTTGCAATCCTGGGCCAAGTGGGTCCCAGGGTGCGTGGCATTGGGCCGGTATAGGCCCATTTGGATAGGCCCAAATACTGGAGTAACGAAGGTAACAATGTTAGTTCCTGTTTGGCCCTTATTTTCCGGGGTTATGGTGTACCCTAGACCGGCTTGAGACCTCCCGTCGTTTAGGACTTCGATAATTTTTCCTGCGGGAAGATTTGGCCTCGAAGTAGCCCTCGGTAGATACCCCAGATTTTGTAGCATCCTATCGATGCTAGCTGTGAAGTAGGGTCGGAAGAGATACTAGTCTTCAATCATTCCTATGAAATCGAATCCTCAGAGATCCGTGCGGCCCGAGGTGTTACAGTTAGCCACAGTCATAGGTGTTGCCTCCAAGGTGATGATGCTATTGTGTAAGGGAAACTTGATTTTCCGGTGTAGGGTAGAGGATACCGCCTTGACGGCGTGGATCCATGGTCTTCCTAGGAGCAGGTTGAAGGAAGAGGTGACATCAATCACCTGAAATTCCATCTCCTTTTCTATTGGGCGATTATGATGGTTAGTTTTACGGCCCCAGCTACCGATCTTGGGCTTCCGTCGAAGGCCTGCATGGTTTGAGCTGTTGGAATGTAGTCGGCCTCGGTAATGCCGAGGGCTTTAGCGGTCCTCAAGGGAAGGACGTTGACTGCGGACCCATCGTCAATTAAGGTTATCGGGAGGTATTTTCTACGGTAGATCACCGTGATGTAGAGGGCCATGTTGTGGGTAGGCCCGAATGATGGTAGATCAGGGTTGGAGAAGGTAATTAGTGGGCCTCCTTCCTTAACTTTGCCTTTTAGGTGAGGTAGGACCGTGGCTACCATTTCAGCTGGAGTAGCCAAGGAGTCGATCTTGACTTGATCGAGGGCCTTAGTAAGTGCCTCTCGATGTTCCTGTGAGCTAACTAAGAGCTGCCGTATAGAGAGGTCAACTCGAGTCTTCTTTAGCTGCTTCACGAGAGCTTTTTCTGTGGTTGGCTCTTCCGGGGCGGCCTCCACCTTAACTAGTTCGGTGATGATAGGAACGTCCCTAAGGTGATTACTGGCTAAGGCCTTGGACTTAACCTTCTGGATCTCCTCGGGAGTGATGGGGACAGCTTCCCCTTTGGTGAGGTAGACGTCGTCCTCATCGTCGCACCAAATCCCGTTTATTTGCGGGATGAAGGGAGAAATAAGGTGTGAGCAATCAACTACTTCTCCGGAGAAAATGGCGTGGGTAGCTAAAGGATTGTCCTTATTATTGGGCTTCCCCTCCGGGTAAGGGGATCTTATCATTTTCGATGAGATCCTGGATTAAATGCTTAAGCTTCCAACATTTCTCGGTGTCGTGCCCATTGCCCCGGTGGTATTGGCAATAGGCCTGGATGTCGTAGGCCTTAGAGCGACGCTCGATTGGGACTTCGGGCGTTGGACCTATCGGTTGGATCAGGCCTTTTGATGACAGCCTTTGTAAGGCATGTGTATAGGTAGTACCTATGTCGGTGAATACCCGTGGTGTGGTATTCCTCTTGGACGGGGTATCAAGTAGATTGACCTCGTCGAAGATGCTGCGAGTAGCAGCTGCGGTTGTGGGCTTGCTTGTGGATGAGCTGGCCCCTTGATAAACTTTGGTAGAGGCCTTGGTAAGGCTCTCTAATCTCAAATCATCCTCAATAATCCTCGTCCCCATTTCAGTTAAGGTGGCGAAGTTGGGTATGATCGCGTACCGGAGATGGACCCGGTAAGAGGGGAGGAGATTCTTCACGAAGGCCTCCACTAAGACTTTTTCGCTGGGCTTATCGACCAGCTTCACACTCTCGGCCCTCCATCGTTGAAGGTATTTCGTAAATCCTTCCTTGGGCTCCTGGGCCATGACCTCCAGGGTGCACATCGTGGTCTGGATTTCAGTGTTGTCGGCATAATTTCGAGCAAATTCCGTTGCCACATCATCCCAAGTCTTGTATTTCTTGGGATCAAGCCTGTAGTACCAGGCTCTTGGATGCTTCTCGAGAGAAGAAGCAAAAAGGTGCTTGAACATGGTCGATTTCACCCCCTTAACCGCCATGAATTCCTTAAAAGCCCGAATGTGGTGCACCGGGTCTTCAGTACCCTCGAACATTGGGATGCCCGTAAGGTTGAGGTTGGCGGGTAGTTCGTCATTCAAGGGTGAATAAAGGCGAGCATTCTCCGTGTGGATCGAGTTGTTGGTTGATAACTAGACCTGTTCCTGCAGCTTGCGAACTGCACCAGCCAATTCAGCTAAAGGCCTAGTAGTCTCGGTGGTACCACTAGGAGTTCCTTGTTCCACGGCACTTACACGGGTAAGGATGGTGATCTGGTCCTCCCTCATTTTCGTTAATTGGGTCTCCAACTTAGCCAATGCGGCTGTCAACTCGTCTATGGCTTGTTGCGTCATGGCTCGGGTGAAGGGCGGCATTTCTGTAAGAGTACCGCGTAATCAGTAACTAACCCAAATCCTGGAATAAAAGTACATCCCGAGCGAAAGAAAGACTGGAAAAAGGAAATGACTCGGAGAAGACACCTAGACGGGTGACTCGTACAAGTTGGGCCTCCCTTAGGATTTGGCGTGTGGGCCGAGTCCTGTTTGAAGGAGGGTCCCCGTGAGATATTCCCCATGCTTTGGACTCAAGAGTGTAAATGGGCCCGCCTTTGAAAGAGTACGTCCTACGTAGATGGGCCGTGCCTTGACAAGTAAGGCGGACAGGGATAGGGAGGAAACCCGTGATGTAGGATCGACGGAGTTTCGAACGATCCAGATTGAAAGACTCAAAAATCACGCGCTAATCCTCTCCACTTTCTGAAACGCGACCTTGTCATTTGAACCCTACTACTTTCTCTCTCTAGTATGAAAACCTCTTAAATTCATCTAAAATTGCAATGGCGAGTAATTCTGCACCTTCAATGGCGACTGATTCTTCATCAAAGCGTCGAAAATTAGATACGAATGAAGATCCTCCAACTGCATCTTCAACAACTTCAGATTTAGGTCAGAAAAATTCAATTACAATTCAATTTATTCAAAAATTCAATTACAATTCAATTTATTCAAAAATTCAATTTCAGATTTAGGTCTGATTAATAATTTACTACGCCGTGATTCGTTTTTTTATTGTTCTAAAACGCAGTTAATAGTCAAGAAACAACTGAAACATGTTCGATGATGCGCGATTCTAATATTTTGGGTAAATATTTCATCAATTCATCTACTTTTCTATTTTAGTTTATATTACTTCATGAATTCAATTTCTTCAGGTTTTCTTGAAAACGTATATTATATTGTTTAGTTAAAGCAATGTCTGTTTTGATGTACATATGTCGCAATTTATTGCATATAACTAATACAACAGATATACTTATGTAAAGCACCGTCTATTTTGATGTAACTTAATATCTAATGTACATCTTGAAAATTGTTCATAGTTAAAGCAGTTTCCGTTTTGTTGTAGATAACTTAATATCTGTTGTACATGTTGAAAATTGTTCACAGTTAAAGCAGTTTATGTTTTCTTGTAGATAACTTAATATTTGTTGTACATGTTGAAAATTGTTTATAGTTAAAGCAGTTGTTGTTTTGATGTAGATAATTTAATATCTGTCCTACATGTTGAAAATTGTTCATAGTTAAAGCAGTTTCTGTTTTTGATGTAGATAACTTAATATCTGTTGTACATGTTAAAAATTGTTCATAGTTAAAACAGTTGTTGTTTTGATGTAGATAACTTAATATCTGTTGTACATGTTGAAAATTGCTAATAGTTAAAGCAGTTTCTATTTTGATGTAGATAACTTAATATCTGTTGTACACGTTGAAAATTGTTCATAGTTAAAACAATTTCTGTTTTGATGTAGATAACTTAATATCTGTTGTACATGAAGAAAATTGTTCTTAGTTAAAGCAGTTTCTGTTTTGATGTAGAATTTAATATTTTGTGTTAAATTTAAATAGGTACTCCCGAATTTAATTCTGACAATGATTTGAAGATACCAAGTTGCTCTAAAGAATTTAAACCTTATGTGGGTCAAATTTTTCCGGTATTGGAAGAAGTTGGACTGCAACAAGCATTTGAATTTTATTCCAAGTATGCAACTGCTGGTGGCTTCATTGCTAGGAAGAGCACTGGACGCACTAGTCGTGGTATCGTTAAAAAAAAGTACATTGTGTGCAATAAAGAAGGTGAATATGAACGTAAGGGACAACAGCAAAGAAGGGAGATAACAAGAATTCGTTGTATGGCCAGAATCATCTTAGAAAGAAGATCTGATGGGCGATATGAAATCAAAGAATTTAATGAAGGACATAACCATTTTTTGAACACACCTTCCACAATGATGCGCCTTAAAAATTTAAGGAAACTCACAATTTTGCACAAAAAGATGATCATTGACAACTCCATAGTGAACCAAGGTGTTGTTAAAACTTTCAGAATGGTCAAGCAGTTCGTAAAGGGTTATAAATATGTAGGTGCATTAAAAGTTGATTTTAAAATTTTTGGTAGAGATATAAAGAAGTTTATCAAGGACTCTGATGGACAGGTGTTCATTGAGATCCTTATGAAAAAGAAATCCCTCTGTGACTCTTTTTTCTTTGACTTTGATGTTAATGATAAACAAAGGATCACTTGTTTATTTTGGGCTGATCCTATAATGATAAAGAACTACATGTTATTTGGTGATATGGTGTCCTTTTGACACTACATATAACATGAATAAGTACAAGATGGTCTTTGCTCCCTTAACGGCTATAGATCATCACAAGAAATGTGTCACAGTTGCTGCTGGCCTTTTTAGGAGAGAGAATGGTAAGAGCTTTTCTTATTGCTATCTTTGTTATTTTTTGGGAGATAAATGTAAATGGGAGAATGGTAAGAGCATAACATGTGTTGCACATAAGGAATTTTATTTTACTGTCTTCTCAATGCATAATGCAGGTAATGGGTTTGTTTGGTTGTTTAAAAACTGTATAAAGGTAATGGGAGGTACTTTTCCTTCCTTCATTATCACTGATCAGGATTTGGGAATCAAAGCTGGGGTGAAGGAGGTTTTTGGAAGCCACACATTTCACAGATTGTGCATGTGGCACATCATGAAGAAAGTAGCAGATAAAGTGGATTCTAAAATATGCACTGAAACAGATTTTCTTAAGGATGTAAATGCTGCTGTTTGGGGTGAGGATGTAAACCCGACTCAGTTTGAACAAATGTGGCAGGATCTTATTACTAAGTACAATCTTGAGGATAACGAGTGGCTTCAGGAGATATTTGAGATGCGAGAGAAGTGGATACCAGCTTACCACTGTGACTTGTTTTTTTTCAGGGTTGATGAGGACAACTTCAAGGTCTGAGTCCGAGAATAACTTCTTCAACAACTTCACGAACCCTCATCTGACACTTGTTGAGTTTTACATGAGGTTTGACAGTGCCATTGATGCTCAAAGATGGGAGCAGTCCAAGCTGATTGCTGACTCTAAGAGCACTTCCACTTCTTTGATCAGTCCATTTTCACTTGAAAAACATGCTTCTGAAATCTACACATGAACTGTCTTCGATGAGTTGCAGGAAGAGTTCAAGGCATCCATGTACAATTCTGGTGTTGAAGAGATTATAAAGGAGGATGGTGTTGAACATATCTCTATACTGGACAACTTCAGAAACAGGGTATATGTAGTTGACTATACACCTGGACAAGAGAAAATTGTCTGTCCTGCAAGATGTTCCAGCAGCGTGGAATGTCGTGTCGCCATGCTCTTTGGGTCTTGAAAGAAAGAGGTTCCAAGAGGATACCTAATTCATATCTACTTCCTCGTTGGAACAAGTTTGCAAATGGCACACTTCTTTCTGATTGTCTGTCATCTGATAGAAGAAAAACAAAGGTTGCAAAATTATGGTCTGAAAATTTTTGATTGTGTGACTGTGGTTGGAGAACAAGGAAGAGAAGGTGGATTAGCTCTTAGAAGTAGTGAGAGCATTCAAGGAGAAAGTTGTGGAAGAAGGAACAAAACTGCGAAATGACAACAGGTCTGAGATCGAGTATTTGATGGGTTCTACTATTCCCACTAACATTACAATCTTGCCTCCAAACCAGTCTAAAACTAAAGGCTCTGGAAGGCGACTTATTTCGTCTAAAGAAAAAGCCACGAAAGAACATAAGAAGCCTCATCGGAAGTGTAATGCTTGTGGAGAGATGGGATACCATGATTCAAGGAATTGTCCTGCCAATCATTCTTATCATCATACATTCTCTAAATTTTACTTAATTTTAATATATTTCAAATATAATAAATTGTCCAGGGAAACATTAAGTACATTATACTTTTATCAAGTACACTTGATTTTCAATTGAAAATTATTCATATGAACATCACTATTTGATTTTATGTGCAGCAATTCTACTTTTTTCTTCTTTTGATGTAGATAATTTACTATAGATTGTATGTGTGAAGTTTGTACATAGTTAAAGCAGTGTTGCACTTATGTAGATAACTTACTACTTATTGTATATAACTCATACAACAGATATACATAGTTAAAACAGTGTCTGTTTTGATGTACATAAATTAATATATGTTGTACATGTTCAAAATTTGTACATTGTCAAAGCACCGTCTGTCTTGATGTACATAAGTTAACATCTGTTGTACACGTCGATATTTTTACATATTTAAAGTACTGTCTGTTTTGATGTACATAAGTTACTATGTGTTGCACATGTTCACAATTTGTACGTACTTAAAACAATGTCTATTTTGATGTACATAAGTTGATACCTGTTGTACCTTCCGAAAATTTTACATATTTAAAGCACTGTCTGTTTTGATGTACATAAGTTTCTATGTGTTGCACATATTCAAAATTTGTAAATAGTTAAAACAGTGTCTGTTTTGATGTACATAATTTAATATCTGTTGCACATGTTCAAAATTTGTACATAGTTAAAACAATATCTGTTTTGATGTACATAAGTTAATATCTGTTGTACATGTTAATATTTTTACATATTTAAAACATTGTCTATTTTTATGTGCATAAGTTAATATCTGTTGCACATGTTCAAATTTGTACATTATCAAAGCACTGTCTGTTTTGATGTACATATGTTAATATTTGTTGTACATGTTCAAAATTTGTACATTGTCAAAGCACTGTATGTTTTGATGTACATAAGTTAACATCTATTGTACACGTTGATAGTTTTACATATTTTAAGCACTGTCTATTTTGATATACATAAGTTACTATGTGTTGCACATGTTCACAATTTGTACATTGTCAAAGCACTAACTGTTTTGATGTACATAAGTTAATATCTGTTGTACATGTCGTTATTTTTACATATTTAATGCACTGTTTGTTTTGATATACATAAGTTACTATGTGCTGCACATGTTCACAATTTGTACATTGTCAAAAGCACTGTCTGTTTTGATGTACATAAGTTAATATCTGGTGTACATTTCGAAAATTTTACATATTTAAAGCACTGTCTGTTTTGATGTACATAAGTTTCTATGTGTTACACATATTCAAAATTTGTAAGTAGTTAAAACAGTGTCTGTTTTGATGTTCATAAGTTAATATATGTTGCACATGTTCAAAATTTGTACATAGTTAAAACAATGTATGTTTTGATGTACATAAGTTAATATCTGTTGTACATATCGATATTTTTACATATTTAAAGCACTGTCTATTTTTATGTACATAAGTTAATATCTGTTGCACATGTTCAAATTTGTACATTATCAAAGAATTGTCTATTTTGATGTACATAAGTTAATATCTGTTGTGCATGTTCAAAATTTGTACAGTAATCAAAGCACTGTCTGTTTTACACGTGGCTGATTTACTCGAATTGAAGAATAAATGAATGAGTAGTACAATAAATGAAGTTGTTTAATTTCACCTTTATTATCTACTTACTCCCATCTTATTCACATCATCTACTTATTCACATCATCTCACAATATCTACTTATTTTCACATCCATCTCACTCAATCTATTTTTTTTCGTTAATTAAATTTACATTACGAAAATTTTATGCAATGGGTGGTTGATAAATAATGAGGTTGAAGATAGGTTAACAACTATAAACAACTCAAGGTAGCAGAAGATGCATAATCTTTCCTTCATTTTCAATCAGTCTCATCAGTTTGAGACATATGATAAACCATCTTCGTCAACAACCGAAGTTATGTGCAGCGAAGATTGCATGGAGAAAATTTTCGAAAAACTTCCATCTTATGTTGATAACGCTAACACGGCTATTGTCTGTAAAAGATGGGCGCAGATGTTTCTATTACACTCCGATTCACCTCGTTTGATTGTGGATTACAATAGAAGCTTGATAACATTGATCAGTGATGGAATGAATATTGTACTTAGGAGTGGAATTATTGTTTCAAAGAGATGCAGATGCTATCTGACAGATAATGTACATGCAAAAACAGTATTGCGCAATTATCATTTTGTAACTATTGATTGTAAGGAAAATAAACACTTGGAAATTATTGAGTGTGCTAAAGAAGAAAGTGATCTATATAGATTGAAATTAATTACATTAGAAGGGTGGAAAGAGGTGGATGAATTATGTAAAATGTTGCGCAGTGGAAATGAATTCTAATGGAAATGAAATTTTAATTCTGATGTATATTAATTACCATAATTTGTTTATTAGAAGTATATACAAGTAATTAATTTATCTGTTTTGATATACATAAGTTACTTTGTAATGAATATAAGACATGCATATAAGTGTTTGTATATAAGTTTTTGTTAATAAACGGGTGTATATAAGTTTCCTTGTAGAGTACACATAAGCCATAGTTCAAACAAATTGGTGAAGATAAAAATGATTTTTTGTGAATATATTACTCCGTACAATAGATTATTCAATCATGAAAAATTCTTCTTGGTTGTAGAGCATTTTACATAATATACATCCTTTTAAGTAATCTTCTAATGAAACATGTGATCTGTAATCTTCCTCTTCTGTAGTTTCAATAATCTTCAAGTGTTTATTTTCTTCAGATCCAAGTTGAAAGATGTGCAATAATCTTCTAGCATGCATATTGTTCGTCAAATAACATCTGCATCTCTGGGAAACTTCAATTTCATCCCTATGAACAGTAGTCATTCCTTCAATTTCAATCTTCTATTATAATATATATTCCATCTAGGTGCATCGGACGGTAATAGAAACATTTGGGACCACCTCTTGCAAACAATAGCCATGTTAGCTTTGTCATAATCAGAGGGAAGCTTTTGAAAGATTTTTTCCATACAATCTTCATTGCACATTACTTTGGTTGTTGATTAAAATCGTCTTCCATATATTTCAATTTCATGATGATGATTATAAATGAAAGACAGATGATCAATCTTCTGTTCCTTGCTCTTATAAATGGTTGTTACTCTATCTTGAATTTCATTATTCTTCGCCCATCCATCACACAATATTTTCATGGTGTTATTAATGAAGTGAAGTGAAAAAGATGAACAATATACTCGTATATTAGTATACCCTTTTTAATAAACACAAGTAACTGAACCATAGAAAATGAATACTAAAATATATCCATAAGATGGGGTAGTTCATCAGACCTTTTACTTATTCAAGGACGGAAAAGAGTTTAAGGTTGGATTAGGCGTATCTGCTTCGCGGTTCCGCCTAATTCAATCCTAAACTCTTTTCCTTATTCAAGGTCACTAATCCCGCAAGTAACTGAACCCTAAGAGGGTATTTGTGAACCCTGTTGTGGTTGTCATTCAATGATGGGGTACTGCATAAGACGGGACGGAAAAGGGTTTAGGGTTGGATTAGGCGTACCCACTTCGCGGTTCCGCCTAAGCCAACCCTAAACCCTTTTCCTTATTCAAGGTCACTAATCTTGCAAGTAACTGAACCCTAAGAGACTATTGGTGAACCCGATCGTGGATGTGATTCAAAGATGGGGTACTGCATAACACGAGACGGAAAAGGGTTTATGGTTGGATTAGGCGTACCCGCTTCGCGGTTCCGCCTAATCCGACCCTAAACCCTTTTTCCTTATTCAAGGTTACTAAACCCGCGAGTAACTGAACCCTAAGAGGGTCACTACTACAAATGAGCACTTGGGCCACGGCTGAATTCATGGCAAAAGTGCTAAATTTTCGTGGCTAAAATACTTTGCCATGGAAAGACCATCCGTGGCGCAAGTGGCCGTGGCAAACAAATAGTCACGGGAAAAAAAGCGTGGCAAGTATTGATTTTATTGCCACGGAGTCTCCCGTGGCTAGAATTAATTTTTTTGCCACGGATTATCCCGTGGCTAATTATGTTTTTGGCGAAATATTTATTCCGGTGATAAAATATATAATAAATTAAATAAACATAAGAATTCTCTACCCCTATAGTAGGCACATCTGGAACGATTACTAGCTTTATAGCTGAATCATTCAGATATTATTTAATTTCACCATACGCATCGAAGAACCTTCCCAGGAGGTCACCCATCTTAACACTACTATCACTCAAGCACGCTTAACTATGGAGTTCTTATGGCCAGCTACCAGAAATGAAATTGAACTTTATTGACCTAATCATTGGTTCGAATTCTTTTAAAGTGATGTTTTTTCACAAACTACATTTACTTTTGAGTAATTAATTTTTCCCCCAATGATTTACATATTATGATTAAAAAATTATTATTCCGGAAAAAAAAGGAGTTTTGAAGTTGATTTTCGGACTCATGATTTCATAAATTTATCGATATTTTTATTTTAGTTCCTATTTTTCACGTTCTTTTATTGCTAGTTCTTTCGATATGTTTTTTTTTCGTTATCGGTCGTTATTTTATTTCATCAGTTTTTTATCCTTATTGAGTTTCCTCTTGGCTACTTCAAGTTTTACCCGAATTTTCTTTTTCATTAAGTAAATTTTATTTTAAATTCATTTTTTAAAATATCTTCCAAATAATATTACAATACAGTTATTGAATTAAACAGTTGACGATAAATTAATTTAGGATTTTTCTCCTATTAGTCCTTAGTTATTAGATTTTCTTACTTGTATTTGTTAATTATTTGATTTTCTCACTTATACCTCTCTTTTTCTTGAAAAAATATTTTGACTAGTTATTGAACTTAGGCACGACTTTCTAATACATTAATCTTTCTTCCAAACCAAACAACTTGAAAGACAATTAATTTAGAAAATTAATTATTGTTTTCGCAGTTGAAGTTAATTCCATAAAAAAATATAGACCGATTAGAATTTTTAAATACGAGTTTAATAAAGCGGTTTTGTTCACACTGAAAATATTGTAAGAAAATCAATAATTTGGAAAAAAATCATGCTCAGTCACTTTCTTTTTATGTTCTTATTTTGTTTTAAAAAGAAGTGTATTACATGTGAAAAAATTAATTAATTAAGCGGTAAAAATAAAAGATTCTTAAATAATATTAGACGTCTCAATCATGGATGATAATCACATACTTATTTTACTTGATATGCTATGTACGCTGCATTTTAGCTAGCATATATTACACTATGTAAATATTAGTTGTCTTTCAAACGCCATGCTTAAGATTATAGAATTTTAATACAACATATTGTCGAATTAAGAGAAATCAATTACTTCAAAAATGATGATTAGTAAAAAAATCAACAAATTAGACAACCAAAGTTTTCTTATATTTAACTTTACAAAAAATCAATTATTTTCCTTAAAACTAAATAAAAAAACAATTATTTTCCTTAAAATCAACAAATTCGTGGCTAAATATATTTTTGCCACGGGTGTGGCAACTTTCGTGGCAAGAGTGATTTTTGGCCACGGCTTTAATAAAATTCGTGGCGCAAGTGAATTTTTGCCACGGGAAAAAATGTTCCCGTGGCATATTTTTTTTCACAAGTAGTGAATCAAAATTTTCCCGTGGTTAGGTAAAATTTTGCCACAAATACCAAATTCCCGTGGCATAATTCGTGGCGGAAGTGTCAATTTGTTGTAGTGGGTATTGGTGAACCCTGTCGTGGATGTGATTCAAAGAAAAGAAAGTGGTCTCTTAAGATCTTTTCCGATTATCTTCAACATTGCGGTACTGTGTGTTATATTGTTGCTTTTTGAAACAATTGTTTGAAAATTGGTGTAAATAATACTAGCAGTCTGCAATTATTTTTTATCTAGGTTTAAATACGGTTTTACTACATTAGGATTCAAGTATCGATGATTATTCAACTTATGCAAATTAGGTACTCCGTTGTCTCTGTTCTTATTTTTATTTGACGTTAATTTGGTTAACAAACAAGATGAAAACAAATCTGTGGACGTCCGTCCGCACCGCCCGGCGCCCCGCGCGAGCCTGCGCTGAACCGACCCGATTTTCAACGTGTGGCGGCGGCAACCCACGTGGCCCCCTTCCTTCTGGGGGCCGGTCCGATCTCGCATACGGGGCGAAGTGTCGGACCTCGATTTGGATGACGATCCGGACTTGTACTGGATGGGTGCGGACACCCGTGTTACAGTTTGGGAATCGATCGAGGCGTGGTTGTAAATTTTCAAAGGCCGATTCATTTGGTAAGGCGACCTTTTTAGTGAACTGAATTCGTTGCCGATTTGGGGAGTCGCCATCGAGTCAATTATGGGGACTCGGAAACCATTCAAGTCAACTTTGATCCCTTACCGGCTCAAAGTTGAGTGGCACGGGACCTAAAGACAAAGACTTGCACCCTTAAGCACTCCATGCCTGGAATGACTCTCATTGCCAATGGTTTCGGACATTCGGAAGCCGTCGATTCTGAGTAAGGGGTGAGGGTACGTATTGGGAAGCCAATATCCGATAGATGTCAACACCCAATCCCGCCCGCACTATAGCGGCCTCTACTAATCAATCGGTGGGCTGATATCCTAGTTCTTTTGTTGTGGTGGAAGTACTGTAACATCCGTTGTTTTAACCATATTCCTTTTGCTACGTCGGTTGTTTGAGGACAAGTAAGTATTGTCGTCAAAGTAGTTGAGTTTACATTCTTTGCATGCGATTCCACGTGACAGGCAGGCCATGAAAAGATGCACGTAGGAGCGTAGAGAGTACTAGTATTATACGTATTAGCAAATCAGTTTTAACGCGATAATACGGATATTATTAGTCATTCTCGTGATATAACTTACCTGGTATTCTGCTTAAGATGCGTCGGTTCGGTATTAATAGGGATGCGTCGAACCTAATAAAGTGAGCACCGGAACAAATATGGAACCCGACCATCACTTTTTTCGGTTTTAGTTATTTTACGTTTTGAATCCCGTGTTAGGTGATTTAGCATGCGATTATAAAGTCATAAAAGCAATAAATCATACGAAAAACTGTAAATGCGAATGTAAGTAAATCACATTGTGAGGAATTGCACCCTCGGAGTATACACTAAACGGGACTCGATGCGTAGATAGTTTTGAGAACGGATCTCGGAATTACTCGGATCTTGTTTAGTGTGTTTTAGTATTTGTGGTTGAAGTTGGGACGTTACGTATTTTATTAGACGTTTGTGGGCCTAGTGCCCACATCTAGTGTTGTCGTAGTGCATAATAATAGAAAGTGTGAATATGGAAAGTTTTGTTTAGATGACAACCTAGTGACGATACGACTTCGACAGGCGGATCCTCCTAGCTTGACTAGTTACCCCGGCAGAGTTCCGTTACCGTTTGACCTTCCCGCGGCTATTCCGGCAGAGATCCGTTACTATTTGCTAGTTTTGCGGCTAATCCGACAGAATCTGTGTATACCGTCCAAGGCACCTCGGTATCGAGTGGAGTGCTCGAAGGTGAGGAGTAGCTTCGATGTCGCCTTTATTATCGAAACTACGATCGAGTGGATCGTTTGCCTCGGGTGTCAGAATGCGAGCCCTTAGCAAGAGTCTTAGAGGGGGAAGAGAAGATTGAATGTTGTGTGTCGAAATGAGGGCGTGAAGAGGGGTATCTATAGGTGTTTTCGGCCCTCGTGGTCCATATGGGCGCCCGAGCTGGGGCGTGCCAAGACTCAGGCGCCTGGGTCCGAGCGTGGGGAAACCCAGGCGCGTCAGGTGGAGCGGTTGGAGTTCTGAGGATACGGTTTTGGTACTTTCCAAAAACGAGAGGGAGGAGTGTGATACGTTGCTTGGGGATGAAGTTTACCCCGGGTTTGACCTAGCGTCGTGGGTTTAGTGGGCCTCGGGTGTTCAACTCGAGGTTCGCTTGGCGCGGTGTTGACTCGGTTTGAGTTTCAGGACCGACTCAGGGTCCCGGTGTCGGAAGTGACTCTAATTAGTGTCTATGTGACCGTAACAACACGACTAAGGCTGCCATCATGTTAGTTTTAATTTTTCCGAGTAATTATTTGATCCGTTCTATTGGAAAACTATCTAAAACATCGCGAACCCGCGTCGCGTTGCAGTCCTATCGTCATTGGGTATTTGTTGGGCACTTCTGCAGCCACCAGGTCCAAATCTGGGTGTCTACAGAAGCCCCCATTTTGAATGAGGCTTGGACAAGGCGAAAGTCAAAGTATAGCCGCCCAAGTCAATTGAAGATTACGACCTGGTGGCTGTCCGGTCGGGTCGTTTTAAGTCCGTTGGACTATGTGGTGAGGCTCGCCAGCCAAGGCTGAGAAGTCATACCTGATGTCTTCGCTTGGGGCCCGGGCCGTTGCTTGTCATCTTGTTCTTGATTCTTTGTGCGCGCGCTTTGTCTTCTTCGGTTTATTTAGAGGTTTTATTTAATTTCAAGTGTTCTTTGCGGGCTAGCAACGCATTAAGTGTGAGCGCAAAGGGTGCTCATTTTGTGTTGGCTTTTATTTGCACAATTATATTTTGGGCTGCTTGTGAACCCTTGATGACATAAAACGTTCGAGGGCGTTAGTCTCCGCTCGAGCAATCGTCTTTGGGATGCTTATGACCCCTAGGACAAGGTAAAATAATATAAAACTATTCGAGTGCGTCAGTCTCCACTCTAATTGAAGTTGTGGTGGAGGTATAAGACTCTTTCGAGGGCGTTAGCCTCCTCTCGAATAAAAATTGTTGTGGAGGTGTAAGACTCCTTCGAGGGCGTTGGTCTCCTCTCGAATAAAAATTTCTGTGGAGGTATAAGACTCCTTCGAGGGCATTAGTCTCCTCTCGAATTAAAATTTCTGTGGAGGTATAAGACTCCTTCGAGGGCGTTAGTCTCCTCTCGAATTGCTGTCCTTCGGGATGCCTCTGACCCCTAGGACAAAATTGCTGTGCCTCCGGGATAACTCTAACCCTCTGGTAAAAGTTTTTGTGCCTCTGGGATAACTCTGACCCTCGAGCAAAATTGTTGTTGCTGTGCCTCCGGGATAACTCTGACCCTCGGGCAGAAATGTTGTTTGTCTATTCGTTTTAGTTAAATGCTTGTTTTGTGAGTTTGTCTTAATTAATTTTGTTTTGCAGCTTGTCTCACTTTGTTTGGGTTTGTTACTGCTCTTGTTCTGATTTGTTTATGCATTCGAGATTTGTTTAGAGTTTACTTAGATTAGTTTAGTTTAGATTTGTTTTGTTACGCGTCCGGGTGTAGCGTTTAGAATAAGTGTGTTTCTTATGCTTATTTTATTGTCGAGAGTGTATTATCGATGTTGATTAGTAGTTGTCCCATTATTATTGTTTTGCTTGTCTTAGTAGGTGCATGTTTTATATGTATCGATCTTGAGTTCGTTTGCTTAAGTATTTATTGGTGTTTTTGATTCAATCCCTTGCGGGTGATTACGTTAAGTTAGATTTTATCTCTCACGGGTGGCTGCGTTAGACTATCCCTGGTCTATGACTTTCCCTGGTCTTATTGGTGAGTGGTTGTCTGGGTTTAGTGACTTTTTCCTCTAAATTACTAGAATTGATGTGCAAGCTCTTAATGACTGCATAATGGTGTTTGCATTAGCTCTTGGGCTTGCATTTGCTTAGTGAATTCTTCCGGGGATGTGCTAAAATAATAATCCGTTGGGACGTGAGTTGAGTGCTTAGGGACTTGATAGGAAAACTGATTGCTTCGAGTGCTTTGGGGTTGTGGATTTGTTTTATCATGCGGTCAAGTGCAAGCATTTTTATTAATCATGGCTCCCGTGTTTGTTTATTGCTGGTGATCGATTTCAACTATAGGAGGTCTTAAGACCTGCCTCATGGGGCTTGAATTTACTCCTAACTCCCTCGATTGGCACCTAGGACGGTGTGTGCTCGTCCGGTTAGGTTTTCGGCAGTGATTGAATGAAGATTGGTTCAGGCTAGGGGCACTATTCGTCAGAGGATGCACTGGCGAGCTACCTCCGCCTTGCAGATGTGAGTTTCCTTCTTATGGTTTGCTTTACTCAGTAGCCCCCAAGGTTTAGGACTATCAAAGTATCGGTTTTTGGTTCTATTGTTCGTTTTGCCCTATGGTTTAATATTTGCTTTCATTTGGAACGGTTCGCCTTTCTCTTAGCTGGTCGATTTGGCTGGCGTTGTTCAGCCCCCAGTCTTCCCCTGACACAACTCAGGGTCGATGTGGTTGGGGTAGGCCTCACTGAGCCCCTCCCTCCATGTTCTGCCAAGGAGATGGATGCCGGGATTGAGTGGCGAGACCGGGTGTATCGGGTGAGTCTTTTTTTGTATTCTTTGTTTGGGTTCTAAAAATTAGGGTCGGTTTGCCTAACTTTTATGGTTGCACTTTCAGGTTTCCTCGGCTTGCCATCAGCGGTTGTGGCAGGCTGCCAACCACTTTCGGGCCTATGCCTCGAGGATCTCCCGTGACACTTCGAGGCCTCGATCGGTGAGTTTACGTGACTAAGGTGGCTTCCTAGGCTGTTTGTGTACTTCCCTAATGCTTAAGTGTATTTGCAAGATGTTCCGTATATGGTGGGGCAGTTGGAGACTCGGGTGACCGAGCTCGAGGCGAGAGAGGTTGAGGCACAGCGGTTCCTGCAATCTCGAGCTGACAAGATCGCCTTCTTGAAGGAGCAGCTGGCTTGGTCCCGGGGTGAGACCTCAGCTCAGGGTGAGGCTAGGCATCAGGTGGAAAGGGAGGCTGAGGTCGATGCTGAGGCCGTGGGTGCTATGGAGGAGGCTGGAGGGGTTCCCGAGACGGCTACCCTAGATATGCTGTCGGGGATGGACGGTAGTGAGTCTCCCCTTATAGACCTGGAGGACCTAGGGTTAGATGATCAGCTTTGTGAGATCGTAATTGCCGTCGGCGCAGCTTCTAGGGGTCCTTCTTAGCCTCGATTTGTATATTTTGTATATCTATTTTAGATTCTTAGTATTTGAATTGGTCGGATTAGTCTTGTGTTTTCGTTTGGCGGATTGTTTACCTAGATTGACAAGTAATCACTTTTGTG
The DNA here is from genome assembly GCA_958450325.1 of Agrostemma githago. NCBI lineage: Eukaryota > Viridiplantae > Streptophyta > Magnoliopsida > Caryophyllales > Caryophyllaceae > Agrostemma > Agrostemma githago. Next base: position 53,567,910 of record OY288239.1, read on the forward strand.
TTTGTTCATTTTGCGATATGACTTGGTTTAGGGTGCGTTAGTGTTGCGCGAGAGGATGAAAACATCTTCTTTCGGATGTTTTGAAGTGTGTTAGTTTGAGCCGGGAATCGGATCAGGTAGTACGTCGATTAAAACAATTTTGACTCGAGATGCGAAATATCAATGTGCTTTGATTACATATGTCGAAAGAGGAGCGCGGTTGTTTTGGCATTCAAAATGAGGCCAAGGTTGAAATTTGAACGACTTTTGAAAAAAAGCTGGACCACTTTTTATATATTCATGATATTGCCTTGTTAGGTTACAGAGGTGACTCGACGATAACCGTTAAAAGGCTACAACACACCTAGGTGGGGTAGCTTATCCCCCTAAAAAAAAGAAAAAAAACGTCTAAGTCTCGCGCGTCCGACGAGTGAACTCGCGTTCCAGTGGCTTTGCATGGATATCTCGGTTTTCGGGGTGGACTCTAGTGACTTTGTGAGGTCGTTTTTGGTGTTCGAGGTATAGGGTGGTGATCACGAGGATTCAAATTTCTATCCTTGGGTTGCTCGGGTTGAGTCACGCCTGGCTTTCGGCGCTCGGACTCATGCAATTGGGTTCCAGACCGCTTGGGCTTGGGCGGCCGGAGACTCGGGCGCGTGGGCCGATGCGGTTCGAGTCCCGGGTTATGGAAATTTTTGTTATATCCTAATTTTTGTAGGTTTAGGGCTATATATGCCGGTTGTGGGTGTATGTTCTTGGCAAACTAGGATATCCGTAAGGCATAGAACCATATCTAGGGTCATGTTGGGTTTCGGGAATGTCCTGACCGAGTGGGCAAGTTTGTTTAAGAAATGTCATTCCGAGGTTGGCTCAAACGACGGTTTGTCGACGGTTGTTTCACTGAGTCGAGTCAAGGTACAAGATGATTTTTTACGGGCATGCTCTAGATTTTGGGACCCTAAATACCATGTTTTTGCTTTCCCCGAGGGTAAAGTTTGCCCTTTGCCTGAAGAGATAGATGTCATAGGCGGATGGAGTTCGGTTCAACCTTGTGTGCCTTGTGGGGATGGTGCTTACGTGGAACGACTTTACCACTTTTTGGACCTTTCTTCATTAGAGGAGGCTAAAGGTTATTTTGGCGTGGATGGTCTTAACTTAAAGTTGCTTTCTAGGACATTCTCACAAGTTGGCTCTCGTCATTTTTCGACCTTGGCATGCAAGCGTGCTTTTAACGTTATCTTTTTGAGAATGCGGGGTCACGTGAAGGTTGGGGTAATCCTCGAGTGTTGGATGTGGTAGCGGCTATGGAACATGGACGATCACCCTCTTTGCTTATTTTAGGTGAACTTGTTCTGGGTCTTGAGGCTATTGTTCCGGTACAGGGGATACCTTCTCGGGGTTCTAGGACCATTTTACAGGTGTGTTTTTTTTATGTTTTTGTAGCTAGGTTTCACTTGTTTTGTGGTGGTTTTGACTTAGGAGATGTGACACTTCGTTGTTTTTTGTGCAGGTTTGTTTACAAGAGTGGCTCGATTTAATCGACCTTCCCCGGTGTTTCAAGGATTACAACTACAGGGGCTTCACGGGCCGGAAGATGGTATTGGCGTGGAGCAAAAGTTCCGAAGAGGAGGATTGGCTTTCCTATTTGGTTAGGGGAGATGTTTCATCAGGTGGTCCATCCCGTGGTGGAATATTAGTGGGCGCGTAGGGTTTCCATTCTCGTCTTCGACCTGGACTTTGTTATTACTATCCATGAGGGATCAAGTTTATATTTACCCGGGCATGGTGTCAAATCAGATGGGTGTCCGACCTCCTATTCCAGATGATGCTAAGGTCATTTCTAATTTTGATCCATGGACCGAGGACTTGCTTAGGGGGTTCAGGGTCTCTTGGGAGCAGAAGTTTTTGCACCCTGTTGCTCGACCGACTGTCAATACTTTCGTCAGGAAGAGAATTTGTGGACACCCGTCAGAACAGACTGACCCAAAAGTTAGGAAGACAGCGCCGCTAAGAGGCGAAGAAGAGACTCGAGAGACTAAGTGCCTAACCAAAGACAGTGGAACCGATCCTAGCCTAGTCAGTTCATCCGAACAGGCCAAGACTGACGAGACCCATATTAAAGTTGCGAAAGAGCAAAGGAAGTTGGGATTTGCTAGACTCACGTTTGGATAGGGTGTTAGAGGCTTGCTTTCGGAAAATCGCGGAGGAAGAACGCGAGCAGTTGTACCCGGGCGACAAGGGTGAGGAAGAGTTGGACCGGTAGAGCCCAGCCATTTATATTATGTATTACTAGTTGATAATATGTGGCGTATTAGTACTAGTTTTTGTGGAATTTAGAAACGTTGTTGATTTTCTGGGATGTCCGGATTTTGGATGCTTGATGTTGATGCCTCGACAAAGGCTTGGTTTAACCGATTTTTTTTAATGAGAAGCACATTTATTATCTTTTTTTCTCTCTTTTTTTTTGTGGTGGCCCGTAACTCGATTCTTCATTTTACCCGGAGCGCCCTTTCGGGTTTTTACTCCGTCTTCGGCTCACATTTTTTTTTTTTTTTACGGCTCGCAACTCGTTTCTTCATTTTGCCCAGGGCACCCTTTCGGGTTTTCACCCCATCCTCGGCTCGTCATTTTTTTATTTTTTTTTACGACGGCTCGCAACTCGATTCTTCATTTTGCCCAGGGCGCTCTTTCGGGTTTTCACCCCGTCCTCGGCTCGTCGTTTGTGCTTCGTCATTTAACTCACTCATTGACCGGGTCGTGGGAGGAATCCCGGTTTGCTCACGAATCGATTAATCGACTGTTTTGTTTAGTTGTTTGGTTGTACCCGGGAAAAGTTGCCTACGTATCCGCTTTCGGGCGGAATCAAACCATGTTCGTAGTACTTTATTTTTTCTTAAAAAAAATGTGAGTGAGTTTGCTTTAGACTCGTTTATGCCAATTATCGATGCGAACTTGACTTCTTTTTCTTTCGTGTTGTTATTGTTGTTACTTTTTGTTTCCCCTTAAGTCGGAGGTCGGGACGTGGTTTCCAGGGTGTTAGTATCGTTTGAGTTGATCCATATTGGTCGGGGTTGAGAACTCTTGTCCATCTAGGTTGGTGAGAATCACGGCGCCCCTCGAGAGTATTTTCTTAACGAGGTAAGGGCCCGCCCAGTTTGGCTTGAACTTCCCTCTAGGATCGGCGGGAAGGGGTGCTCTAATGGATTTGATTACTAACTCTCCCTCGTGTATGTTTCGAGATTTCACTCGTTTGTTAAAGGCTCGCTGGATTAGCTGTTGGTAAGCTTGTACGTTGGGTAGGGCATGTATCCTACGCTCGTCTAGGAGTATTAGCTCGTCATACCGTTTTTTGGAATATCGTTCTCGGCTAATATCCTTAGTGACGGTATTTCTAGTTCTACGGGTTGTACGGCCTCAGAACCGTAGGTTAGGTAATATGGCGTGGCTCCAGTGTATGTTCTATAGGATGTTCGGTATCCCCGTAAGGCAAAGAGGATCCTGTTTGGCCAATCCCGGTAATTGTCTATCATTTTCTCGAGGATTGTGGTTATGGTTTTGTTGGATGCTTCTACGGCCTCGTTTGTTTGAGGTCTATAGGGTGAGGATTTGTGTCTTTGGATTTTGTATTTTTCGAGGAATTTTTTTTTTGTGTCGGCCCTGAAGTGAGCTTCCTGATAGCTAATGATCTCGCGAGGTATGCCGTAGCGGTAGATGATGCTGTTTTGTAAGGATTTGACTACTTGTTTTGAGGTTAGTATGGTGTAAGAGGCGGCTTCTACCCATTAGGTAAAATAATCCACGGCCACTAGTATAAAACAGTGTCCGCCGGTTCCGGATGGGTGCACTTTCCCTATGATGCCTATTCCCCAAGTAGAGAAGGGCCAGGGTGTGGCTATAGTGTGTAGAGGATAAGGAGGTAGGTGTTGGATGTTGGCGAATATTTGGCAATTGTGGCAGTGCCGAACGTGACGTCGACAGCCTTCCTCTAAGGTAATCCAGTAATAACCCAGCCTCATTATTTTTCGGGCTAGTAGCTGTGCACTCATGTGGGGTCCGCACTCTCCGTCATGTACCTCTTCAATGACTCTCTCGAGCTGGTTTTTGTTTATGCATCTAAGGAGGATTCCTTGTGGGGTTCGTTTGTATAGTAGCCCTTGATTTAGGACGCAATGGGTGGCTTGTATTCGTAGGGCTCTTTTGTTCTTGGCATTAGTGTTGGGTGGATATGACCCGTGGGTTTTAAAGTTTAGGATTGCTTTGTACAAAGGTTTTTCGGGGACGTTGTCGGTTTCGAGGTTATGAATGCAGGCTGGTTGTTCGCTTCTCTCTATGCAGATAGGCATGGAAAAGAGGCGATCAGGCATGTTTATTTGTGAGGCTAGTTTGATAATGGATCAGCGAATTGGTTCTCTTCACGAGGTATGTGTATGAAGTCAATTTCGGTGAATTCCCGAGACATTGTTTCTATTTTGGTTTGGTATCGGGTTAAGTTTTCACTATGGACTTTTCAGGTTCCCGTGGCTTGGTTGATTACCAGGGACAAATCTCCATGTACCTTAAGATTTTTGACTTCTAGAGATATGGCTGTTCTTGGACCTGTTAGGCAGGTCTCGTATAGGGTCGCGTTGGGAAAGTTTAGTTGGGTGGAGGTTAGTTTGTTACAAGCTCATTGTTGTTCGGCGACGGGGTCGATGGTGGGCTAAGCTAGGGTTGTTTTTCCCGATTTCCTTCTTAGGGTGAAGTTGAGTGGGCTATTTGTGGCAGCCCTTGCATTTTAGTCAGTTGTTATCAATAATTGGCATAAAGTTGAGATTTTAAGCATTTTAAAGTGGATTGTTGAAAGAAAGTTAAGTGATTGTCGAGGCATGTTTGTAAAATAAAAGGAGATTGTTTTATTGATAATAATAGTAGACGGGCTAGGTGCCCGTGATTTGTTTGGGGAAGGTGGAGGACATGTCCCCTCGCACTTCCCCGGACTTGATGGAATAAAAGACAAGACATTTATTATTATATTAGCCTAGGCCCTAAGATGAACTAGACTTTGACTAAGACTGGTCATGCGGCCTGGTCGCATTGTGACGTTGGCCCCTCGCGTTTTTCGGGTCTCAACACCTGCCGCATCCCTTTGAAGATGTTCCCCTTGAGCGGCGCCTGGAGGCGGCTCTTGGGGACAGTTTGTCAAGGGGCTTGAAGTGACTTGTGACTACTACCGACGTCACTATCTCTCCCTCGGCAACCGAGAAAGTAAAATCGGTCTTTTGTCGTTTTGTCGGGGAGTATGTTCCTGCCTCGATTAGGTCTTGGATAACGTGTTTCAACGAGAAACATGCTTCGGTGTCGTGCCCATTGTCCCGATGGAATAGGCCGTAGGCATTGGGACTCCACTTTTTATTTCTTTTGCCAGCCGGCGGGTCTGGAGTGAGACCCTGAGGTTTGAGTTGCCCTTGATCTATTAAGTGTTTAAGGGTCTCAGCGTATTTTGAGCCGAGTTTGGTAAACTCTCTGCAGGGTGTTTTAGCTTTGTTAGGTTGTATCTTGTGAGGAGTCGAGGTTATTTCTTTGTCCTTCTCAGGGGATTTCGCCCGTACGGAGTATTTAGGTGATTCACTTGGGGTGTGTGTATGGTAGTTAATCGAACTGTAGTTCGGTTCGCTCTCTGCGTCCTTATTCTCGAGAAAATAGAGGCGGCTATCCATGCGAAAAACGAAGCAGGACATATGGTCTATCGAGGTTCGGATATTGTGCACCACCTCAGCTAAGGCGTTAACGTCGGTGCAGAGGTTCTCAATCACTCCCGGTTCCGTAGACATGTTAGGGATAGATTTCTGCAAGATGGTGCCGCGGATTAGGAAGATTTCGTCGGACGTCTTAGAGACTCGAAGGATGCTCACGATTGAGCGACACGGAACTGAGACCCTTGACCCATGTGTGTGTGGTCACGGTTTAGGGATTCAGGTGCTTTAGACTCTGGGTGTATTTGGCGAAACGCCTGTGGAGTATTTTGTCTCTGCAGCAAGACGATTTGACACAAACCTCGGTGGTGAGGTTTAAAGAGGAATTCTCGAGGTGAGACGACCCAAAAGGTAAAATCTCGAGTAGAGGTGATCCTAGTAGCTAACATAGTCAGTTAAACACACGGTTGTACGACATAAGAGTTTGATCACGATCCCGGCTCAGGATCAAAGAATTTGGATGTATGCTTCTTTTGAAAACGACCAGTTTTGCAAATTTTGGAAAGGATGGTCTGTGAAAATAGTGATGGCGCGACGATATTGTCTGTGGCGTGCAGGTGCGTTGCTATGTGGGTGCATCAGAAATGATGACGAAATGTAAACATTTTTTTTAAAGGAGTGCATTTCTTTTAGGGGAAACGTTTTTTCCTTTTTGAAAATAATTACGTGATGCTTATATCAAAACTACTATTAATTAGTTAGTTCGATACTCGCGGGGTGCGTGATGCTTGTGATGGAGCGTGAAATCTGATGGCAACCTCCTTAGAGGTGTGGCTAAATCCTTATTGAGGGACTTAGGTTGTGAATATTTTTTTTTTTTAAATTTTTTGCTTTTTGAAAAAAAAGAACTTTTAAAACTAGCGACCCACGTTCGTCGGTTATATTAATTAGCATTAGACGGTGGGGGTGTGCATTTTAAAAAAAAATGTTTTGAAAGTGTAACCGCTTTGGGTTCCTTGACTTCATTAATTGAAGCTTTGGTTGTCTTAACGGTATGTGTGTAAAAAAAACATTTTTTTTGAAATAAAATGTGACCGCGTGGTAGCCTTAACCCCATTAATTGGGAGTTTCGGTTGCATTAACGGTAATCATTGTTGTTAATAGGTTTTAGTTTGGCCAAGTTGATGGTACTAAAAACTATTTTTTTTTTGAAGTCAGTGCGTGTAAATTTTGCCATGGTGACGGCATTAAAAAAATGTTTTCCTTTTTTAGAAACCATGGTTTGATTAGAGTATTGATGTTTAAATGGTCGTTTTGAAAAGATGAGGTATTTTCAAAAATGGAATTGGGTGCGGTTGAATATGTTGGCGTGGTTGAATCCAGATTTTTAGTGTTTTATTTGAGTTGTATTGTTCAAACACGCTACACATAACAAGGAATGCATACACTCATGCAGGATGCAGACTCGGGTAGGTTAGGGTAGGCTACCGCCCACAAATAGTCTTTACTTAGGCGTTGACAATGATCTGGGGAGATGAGTGTCATACCGTCTGTTTGGACTATCCGCTTATTAATCCCGCGGGTTACGCGTTAAGCGGCCGGAGCGTCAATCGAGGGTCTCTCTGCGTGTCCCTAGAGATCTTACCGCGAAGAGGTCGATTGGTCCTGATATCGGTTAGGGTGGGCTTTTTAGGGCCAAAACCTGTAGTGACCACAACTAGGAACTAAGAAGTGAGCTTCACCGACCTCGTTCAAGTTACACCACCGCCGGAAACTTGTTTCCAAATCACCAGCGGAGTCGCCAAACTATGGACGTCCGTCCGCACGGCACCGCGCCCCGCGCGTGCCCGCGCGGGACCGACTCGGTTTTCAACATGTGGCGGCGGCCACCCACGCAGCCACTCCCTTCCGGGGGCCGGTCCGATCTCGCATACGGGGCGATGTGTCGGACCTTGATTTGGATGACGATCCGGACTTGTACTAGACCGGTGCGGTCACCCGTGTTTCCGTTTGGGAATCGATCGAGGCGTGGTTGTAAATGTTTAAAGGTCGATTCATTTGGTAAGGCAACCTTTTTAGTGAACTGAATTCGTTGCCGATTTGTGGAGTCGCCACCGAGTCAAGTATGGGGACTCGGAAACCGTTCAAGTCAACTTTGATCCCTTACCGGCTCAAAGTTGAGTGGCACGGGACCTAAAGATAAAGACTTGTACCCTTAAGCACTCCATGCCTGGAATGACTCTCATTGCCAATGGTTTCGAACATCCGGAAGCCGTCGATTCTGAGTAAGGGGTGAGGGTACGTATTGGGAAGCCAACATCCGATAGATGTCAACACCAAATCCCGCCCGCACTATAGCGGACTCTACTAATGAATCGGTGGGCTGATATCCTAGTTCTTTTGTTGTGGTGGAAGTACTGTAACATCTGTTGTTTTAACCCTATTCCTTTTGCTATGTCGTTTGTTTAAGGACATGTAAGTATTGTCGACAAATTAGTATTCTTTGCATCCGATTTCACGTGACAGGCAGGCCATGAAAAGATGCACGTAGGCGCGTAGAGAGTACTAGTATTATACGTATTATCAAATCAGTTTTAACGCGATAATACGGATATTAGTCATTCTTGTGGTATACCTTACCTGGTATTCTACTTAAGATGCGTCGGTTCGGTATTAATAGGGATGCGTCGAACCTAATAAGGTGAGCACCGGAACTAATATAGAACCCGACCATCACTTTGTTCAGTTTTAGTTATTTTACGTTTTGAATTCCGTGTTAGGTGATTTAGCATGCGATTATAAGGTCATAAAAGCAATAAATCATACGAAAAACTGTAAATGTGAATGTAAGTAAATCACAATGTGAGGAATTGCACCCTCGGAGTATACACTAAACGGGACTCGATGCATAGATAGTTTTGAGAACGGATTTCGAAATTACTCGGATCTTGTTTAGTGTGTTTTAGTATTTGTGGTTGAAGTTGGGACGTTACGTGTTTTAGTAGACGTTTGTGGGCCTAGTGCCCACATCTAGTAATGTCGTAGTGCATAATAATAGAAAGTGCGAATATGGAAAGTGTTGTTTAGATGACAACCTAGTGACGATACGACTTCGACAGGCGGATCCTCCTAGCTTGACTAGTTACCCCGGCAGAGTTCCGTTACCGTTTGACCTTCCCGCGGCTATTCCGGCAGAGCTCTGTTACTATTTGCTAGTTCTGCGGCTAATCCGACAGAATCTGTGTACTAATTTTGAGCTAGTCGATCATAGGCACCTCGGTATCGAGTGGAGTGCTTGAAGGTGAGGAGTAGCGTCGATGCCGCCTTTATTATCGGAACTACGATCGAGTGGATCGTTTGCCTCGATTGTCGGAGTGCGAGCCCTTAGCGAGAGTTTTAGAGGAAGAGAAGATTGGATGTTGTGTGTCGAAATGAGGGCGTGAAGGGGGGGGGGTATTTATAGGTGTTTTCGGCCCTCGCCGTCCATATGGGCGCTCGAGCTGGGGTGTGCCAAGACTCAGGCGCCTGGGTCCGAGCGTGGGGAGACCCAGGCGCGTCATGTGGGGCGGTTGGAGTTCTGAGGATACGATTTTGATATTTTCCAAAAACGAGAGGAAGGAGCCTGATACGTTGCCTGGGGATGAAGTTTACCCCAGGTTTGACCTAGCGCCATGGGTTTAGTGGGCCTCGGGTGTTCATCCCGAGGTTCGCTTGGCGCGGTGTTGACTCGGTTTGAGTTTCGGGACCGACTCGGGGTCCCGGTGTCAGAATTGACTCTAATTAGTGTTTATGCGACCGCAACGACACGACTAAGGCTACCATCCTGTTAGTTTTAATTTTTCCGAGTAATTATTTGATCCGTTCTATAGGAAAACTATCTAAAACATCGCGAACCCGCGTCGCGTTGCAGTCTTATCGTCATTGGGTGTTTGTTGGGCATTTCTGCAGCCACCAGGTCCAAATCTGGGTGTCTACAAAATCAGGAGAAAACTGGAGTAAAGAGGGAAGCTGCTCATCAGAACGAAGGTATGTAAATTTATTTAGTACTCCATAGTGAACCACATACTCTCAATGTAAATGATGCATATTGATTTTTCGTTATTTATGTATAGTTGCATGTAAAGAGAGACGGGTAGAAGTAAATGATGCTCCCAATTCTGATGATTCTAAGGATGCATGGTAGTTTTTAGACACCGAAATTGCAATTACACTTACTGTCAGATGCAATAGTAGGTATGTACATTAGGTTTTTTAATTATGTGTTCATAGAACTTGAACTTATTAGATATGCCCTCTATACATATCATTTAAATCTGTTTTGCTCACTCAAATTTACAGTTGTCGTTAATAAGCCTACAAAACCTACAAAAACTAGAAGGAAGAGAATTATACATGCAGTGAATGAACTCCCATCATTGACCACAAGGATGTCCCTTGAAAGTTTGTTTAAATTTGTAAGAAATCTGTCAGAGAAGCAAATTGCAGATATTAAGGAATTGGGGTTTGGGGATGTAATTTTTCAAAATGTAAGAGAAGTCCCAACCAAGCTTGCTCATTGGCTTGTTTCAAATTTTGACCCTGATTGGTCAACATATAAAGGTAGGACACTTCAGGTTACGAATTTGGATGTAGACATAGAAACCGGGCTTCCTATGGGACCGAATGATATTATATTAGTGTCATATGATGACAAGGACGTTGAATATAATCGATTAGTTAATGAGTTCAAGCAACAGTTTACAGGTACCAAGCTAACAAACAATGTGTTATAATTCATGCCAACAACTCAGAGGGATGGAGGGGGATCAATTCAAGCGGAACTTCATTGTTTATCTTTGCTCTATTTTTATAGAAGGTACCTGTTTTGTAAGCCCAAGCTTAAAGATATTGAAATCTTTAATCGACTTGTCATTGGTACCTACATTTAATTGGTGCCAATTTTGCCTTGATGCTTTCATTGAGGTTGTTGATTTGTGGAAAATCAATACAGCAAAGAGAGAAACAAGTGCTTTCATGGACCTATAATGGTCTTGTGTTTATATATCTACAAAGAATGTGTTACAGAAACAACAAACCTATTCGTTCTTTCCCAACAATGTTGTTCTGGACACAAGACTCCATTTCAAAGATAATATTGCACGAAGCAAAGAAATCAGGTACATTTGGTAATGGCTCTGTGTTGCCATTACAGCCCCTTGATTGGTACAAGTTGGATGACTCTGAAACCTGTACTGCAAAGGTTTCTTACGTAATGGAAAAAGAGAAACTAGTGAAAGTCGAGGAGAAAATAATGATGATAATGAGGAGGCAAAGGAAGCAATGAACTGGGTGCAAAATTTGATCAACAAATCTTGTCAATTCTCAAAGTCTTTCAGGGGTTTGAAAGATGCAATAAAAGTTGCAAAGGTTGCGTCCCCCAATGCAAACCACTACTAGACTTGAAAATTTTCGCAAATGAATTTATAAACAAACTTGCAGAAACGAAAAGAGAACAACAGTCAAGAGAGAATGGTAATATTTTTTTATTTTTCTACTGCTATATACACTATAGTAGCATTTATATCCATTCATAGAATTTAAAACAGTATTGTTTATAATTATAACTTGTATACAGTACTTATTTTTCATCTTTACTGCTTAGAATCTATAGATAACAAATGGAAGAATGTTACTTATATCGCGTCACAAGTTGTCGATGATGACAACACAAAAGAAGAAGAAAAAATAAGTACCATACCTTCTACATGTCAAAGGGAATTCTCTACCTTTTTAAATACAGACTTCGGTCTAGATGATCTGACTCCACATGTACTAGAAATAATAGATCAGATGGTAGAAGAAGCTTGTTCTGTCAAAAAGACTGAGTTACCAAAGAAGAAGAAGAAGAAAAAGAAGGAGAGAGACCCAATGATGCCAAGATACAGTTTGTTGAACTCAGATGAGAGCTTTCAACTCAGTCAGGATATTAACCTTGTCATGTATTCTAACACTCAAGTTACTCCTCTGGTAAATGAAGATGTGGAAAATGTGGATATAGAAAAAAAAATCCTATGTTAAATGAACAAGTGTTCAATTACAAGAGTGTGGAAATTGTGGATATGGAGAATGTGGCTGTGGAAGGTACTACTGTTAGGAATGAACAAGTGTTCAATAACAAGCTTGTGGAATATGTGAAAAATATGGAATCTACTCCTGTACATGCAATAGAAAATGTTAACTTAGAAACTCCTTATGCTGTGAAAAATGTCATTCCGGAGAATCCAGATATTGTTGAAAACTTGGTCACTCCAGCAATAGTAGGGAATGCATCTCAGAAAGATGATGAAATAAATGAAAAAGATATTGAAGTACAATACAAGAGAAAACAAGCAATACCAACTATTTTCAAATCTCCTTTCATACAAAGGAACATCATCTTTTTAACCAGTCTGAGCGCCGAGGAGAAATATATGGCAGATTATGCATTTGCATTAGATATGTCTCCAAGGTAAAGAACTGATTTACATAGTTAAAGCACTATCTGTTTTGATGTACGTAAGACACTATGTGATGCACATGTGAAAAATTTGTACATAATTAAACCAGTGTCTGTTTTAGTGTACACAAGTTACAACTTATTGTATATAACTCAAACAACAGATATACATATGTAAAGCAGTGTCTGTTTTGATGTAGATAAGATACTATTTGTTGCACATGTTTGAAATTCGCACATAGTTAATGCAGTGTCTGTTTTGATGTAGATAAGTTACAACTTATTGTATATAACTCATACAACAGATATACATATGTAAAGCACTGTCTTTTATGATGTACATAACTTATTATGTGTTGCACATGTTGGAAATTGTTCATAGTTGAAAATTGTTCATAGTTAAAAATGCTAATTGTTACTTGCACATCATTAAGATTAAATGTGTTTAAATGCTAATAGTTTGAAAGTCATAGTTAAAATTGTTTCATATGAGTGATTGCTATACCAAAAATAATACACTAAATATTTTTTAATTTTACAGTGAACGTCTTTTAAGTTTGAAAACATTCAAATTTCAAGGGGCAGCTGTTGATGATGACACAGTCTGAAAGTAAACTTAAGCAACCAATTTTAAGTCTTTAAGGGCTATTGATGAATGGCTTGGAAAAGCTATCATCTCCATCATCTGTCAAGCGTGTTTGTATGTCTCCATTTGATTAATATGTGGTAATGTTATATATTCCATTAATAATGTTAACAGTGTAAATATATTTTCGCTCAAGAATCTCTTCTCACTTCTTTAATGTTTTAGATTCCTACAAGTGAAATGCAGCTTGATGATGTGCAATTGGTAAACAAATAGATACTTCTTATAACCTTCATTCATTCATTCTGAGAACTAATAGTGCGATCTTCTTCAAGGTCTTTTTCTGCACAACAAAACTACCAGTTGTTGTTGTTTACTGTGTAAACTCAATCTCAAAGTCATTTGAAATAATTCACTCTGGGTTTCCTCAAGAATTTGACAGCCAACTGAACAGTTCTGAAGCTAAAGATCTATATGTAAGGACACTGATTTATTGTTTTTACTTTTATGTACATTGAAATTTATGTTATCTTTGTTGAATACTTTGTTATATTTGCAGTGTACTTATCTCTCTGAAAATTTCAAGAATAAGATCAAATGGGTCAATGAGGTGACAGACTATGGCATACTGGAATATATTCCAGATTTTTGTCGTCATCTGGAAGTTGACAATGATATTTTTTTAATGAGAGTCATGGAAACATACAATGGGAATAAAAATACTTATAGCCAAGTGTTCAAAACGGTAAACTTAATTATTCTACTTACATCATTGATACTATTTTATGTTTGATTATATTATATAAATGTTATTCATGCATATGTCCAGATCAATGTTTCATATGATAAGTATGTAAGGATGATGAAGGTGCGGTATTGCCACAAAATACTAACCTCAAACAGGAATCCGATGAAAGATATTATTCTGAAAGATGCAAAAAGAACGTCAAGGAAACTTATGTATGTTATAGACTTGCACTATGCTATCATATGATTACATATATTGCACATAAAGCATAAATCATTAACATATATTCATCATAAATAATAATCTGATAAATTCTGCTCTATAACTTTTCTTAGTAAGGAAGCGAGACTCTATGTGGAAAAAAAATTCAGTGATGAAGATATTATTCAAAAATTCTTAAAACAAACAAAGATAAAGACATTTGCAGGAAAGGCAAATGAGAAAAAGAAGGGTTCATATGAGACCATTGTAAACTCATATCACGTGTAATACATTCTATCATTTCCAATGTTTTTTAATTCATTCATCATAATTAATTTTAAAATTGCTGCTTGTTTGTACTATGTTATCTTGCAGGGAAGAGGTTATAGAAACATAATGGATGAATGTAAGCCGAAAGGCGATGCAAACCTTGTTGTGTGTGATTTTTATCCCAGTTCTTATCGACACACCATCACACTGGATTTTAGTTGTGTGTGATTTTGAAGACAAAAAGAATTACATCTTGGATTCAAGTAAAAGAAAGGGTAAAAAAGCATGAACTGACATTTGCAACAAATTAGTGACAAATGTCTCATACATTATTGAGAACTACTCCGGCTTTGAACACATCTCCAAAAAAATGATTGAAAATCCAATGAAGTATGTCAAAAATGCAGTGCGACAAAGTAATGGATTTGATTGTGGTGTTTTTGTCTTGAAGTGGATAAATGCATTACACGACAAGGAGAAATGGACAGACAAAGATTATTTTAATGACATCAATGAATTTCGCCGTCAAACATCCATAAATCTTATGCGGTTGGATAAGAACTTTGTTAGGGATTTTACAGTTAGCAGAAAATATAAGATTCTATTTTAGTTGTGTGTATGTAAACACTGGTATTATCAGACTGTATTATGGATTATATAAACAATCAGTTATGTAAACATTTCTCCATGACAAGTATATTTATATAAACATCAATGCTTTTATAATGTCCTCAGTTGGGTTATGTACAGTTGATATGTACATATGTACATTACATAATGACCTATATACTGTACTTTGTAAATTGTTGCACGCACAACAAAATTAACCTATGACGTTCTTCTGTAAATAGTCAAAAATATAAAATGTACAGAGTAGTACTTTAGATGGGTTATGTACAAGTAATTTAGAATTATGTACAATAATTTCCTAAGATGAGTTATGTTGAGCTGATATAAAATTATGTACAGTAATGTCCTCAGGTGGGTTATGTACAGCTGATATATACATATGTACATTACATAATGACCTATATACTGTACTTTGTAAATTGTTACACGCACAACAAAATTAACCTATGACGTTCTTCTGTAAATAGTCAGAAACATAAAATGTACAGAGTAGTACTTTAGATGGGTTATGTACAGCTGATATAGAATTATGTACAATGATGTCCTAAGTTGGATTATGTACAACTGATATAGAATTATGTACAATGATGTCCCCAGATGGGTTATGTACAGCTGATATATACATATGTATATTACGTAATGACCTATATACTGTACTTTGTACATTGTTACACGCACAACAAAATTAACCTATGACGTTCTTCTGTAAATAGTCAAAAAACATAAAATGTACAGAGTAGTACTTTAGATGGGTTATGTATAGCTGATATAGAATTATGTACAATGATGTCCTCAGATAGGTTATGTACAGCTGAAATAGAATTATGTACAATGATGTCCTCAGATGGGTTATGTACAACTAATATAGAATTATGTACCTTATATAATGATCCTAAGTCATGTACATAATTATGAATACAGTGTACATTGTGTAAGTGAACTAGCATAGAATTCCTTGACAATAAAGCATTGTGTTCATTTGGTTTCGTACGTGTCATAACGGTCTTTGGGACTAAGTCAGATTACAACTAATACAGTGTACATAATTATTTACGAAGATATACAGTGTACATTGTGTTTTTTAATTTAAAATATGATATACATAATTATGAATACAGTGGTTTCAAGGAAGAAAGGATGCCCTTTAGGTATCTAGGTATACCAATTAAACCAGGAAAGATATCTAAAGAGGACTGCAAGCTCCTCACGGACAGAATAGTGGCTAGAATCTCGACTCCATATATTTGGTTGTACTAATACTAACAAATGTTGGCTATGTCAGGAACACACTGAAAGTATAGACCAGCTGTTTGTATCGTGTGTCTATAGTAGAAAGGTGTTAGGATGAATTGAAGAACGTTGTGGACCTGTCAAGGGAATGAATGAACTGATAGGAAACGCTAAAAATGGGATAGAATGGAAGATTAATACAGTTATGCTTGTTGCTTGTTATTACTATATATGGGCGCAACGGAATAATGCAAGGATCAATGGGATGATTAATTACCAGGTCTGAGCATGCTGCCGCGAAAATTAGGAAAGACGTGAAAATTAGAATTCAGGCTATGATGCCTGGTCATTCTTTGGGTTGGTAGTGTATGTCGTTGATTGAATAAAGTCGGCTTTGCCAGTTGAGGTTGTAAGGAAAGAGCTTCATCCTATCCTAGTTATGATACTATTGCTTTGTATCTTGTAAATCTCTTTTTTGATATATTGAATAACATTTTATCAAAAAAAAAATTATGAATACAATGTATATAACTTATGATTTGGTATCAGTAAATTTCCACTCCAAGATGTAACTAGATGAGTTATGTACAACTAATATAGAATTATGTATAATGAAGTCCTCAGATGGATTATGTACCGTTGATATGAAAATATATACGTTACTTACTGACAAATATGTACATAACGAGTTATCAAAGTAATTCAGCAGAGAATCTACAAAATTGACTAATTTAAAACAGATATCTTAATTTCTTGAATAAGAAGGTTCATAATCAGTTTTCTTTAAACGAATTGTTCAAGATAACAATAAAATCTGCAAGTGAAAATGACGACAATCAAATCAAGCACATAATTCCTTGATAATAAAACATAAAATTCCTTGATAATCAAACACAGAATTCATATAATCAATTCTATGTATGAGTTTACAATGTGAACACAATGATATCTGCAACTTAAATGATGATAATCGAATGATGAAGATCGAAATGATGAAGATGCTCAATTTTACGAGTGAGCACAATTAAATCTGCAAGCGAAAACGATGAAGATCGAAAGATGAAGATCTGCAACGGAAGTGATGAAGATGATAGAATGACTGGAATGAAAAAATAAACAAATTTCTAGAGAGAGAAAGTCGACTAATTAAATAGGAAATGAAAGAAATGGCGTGCATTTTTTTTTGTGCTCTAACTTTTGATCAAACCTGGTCCGTTGATCTCAATCTGATCAAACCTGGTCCGTTGATCTCAATCAGATCTAACGGTCCAGATTGTGCCGCAACGGTTGCAAGGAGTTTCGCTGCCTCAACGGATCCCGAATATATATATATATATATATATATATATATATAGAGAGAGAGAGAGAGAGAGAGAGAGAGAGAGAGATAGAGAGAGAGAGAGAGATAGAGAGAGAGAGAGAGAGGAGATCGAGTAAGTTGACCATATGTTTTTAAGTCTATATTAAAGTTACAGATGACATACAATAAAGTTACATTAGTTCAAAATTGATATGTAACTGTAACTTTAAGCACTTTTATCACTTAAAGTGATAAAGTGTAACTTTAGCCCCATCCCGTGTAACTTTAAGCAGTTTTTGTGTAACTTTAACACTGGAACTTATGAACTTATAAAAGTTTTTGACCTTATGAGAACGTACCTATATATATATAGAGAGAGAGAGAGAGTAAAGATCAAGTGAGTCCTTTTTTTCTTTTTGAGTCCATAAGTCCTATTTAGAGCCATTGATTTAGATGAGATGGATGGTGGTGATTGAGTCTAGTAATTAAGGTAATATATAACATATTTTGGAAAAAATATAATAAAATCCTCTCTCCTCCCTTAATTATCTCCAACCACCTAACTTACTTGATTATGTTTCATCACATTCAATTTTTTCATTCAAACTCACCCGCCTAACTAAAACTCTTCATCTTCATCTTCATCATCCCAAACTCAATCTCTCGACTTCTAATTTCTTTCAAAACACACACCCGCTCATTCTTTCATCTTCAACTCAAGCAAGGCTACACACCCGTGTTACATTGACGTATTATAAGTGTTACTTTAATGAACAAATGATGTTACTCCAAGTAATTAATGGTGTTATTCTTTGTCTCATGGTTAAACAATGTTATTATCATTAATTACTCTGACGCATTATATATCGTTCTTTAAAGAATGACAATCGTTAATTTGGTAATGAATGGTTCCAATCCAAGTTATCATCAATTACTTTGGTAATCATTTGTTTAAACGCTGCTGTCCTCAGTTACTTTAATGCATTATGTCTGTTACTCTAACTGACGAAAGGTGTTACTCCAATAGAACAAAGATGTTACTCTAACCAAATGCACATGTATTAAATAAAATATAGAGTTAATTGCTACGTAGCACAACGCTACTTGTAAAAAATGTGTACAAAATCAGTTATTCTTGTAAACAAAAAAAGAAAAATATTTTTATCATGACCAAAAACACAAGTATTCTCAAAACACATGTTCCTCCTTATTTTCTTCAGTGTCTTCCTCAGTTTCCTCATTTTCGTCGTCGTCATCCACTTCATCCTCCTTATCCTCATCCACCTTTATCAGTGTTGTCTTGTGCATTCGCATCACTTCCAATATCACCTGCACAAAATTAAACAACGTGTTACTCCCATGCAGCCAATGTGTTACTTCAACTCTTACGTTGTGTTACTCTAACTGGTAAAGTACGTTACTCTAACATCATCATCAAAAACTGTTTCTCAACGTTCAGTGTGTTACTGTAATTGCAAATTAAGTGTTACTGTAACGTTAATTGGAAGACGTTCTATAGTTCGTATTATTGTCATTAAATAAAGTTAAAGATGAAAAAGAAAGGTGGAAGGGTTCTACAGGTAACCGGTCACCTATACTACTCTTGTTTAACTACTCCAATAATACGTATTATTCTCAGATTTATTAAAATTGATATTATTTTGAGAAGACGCTCTATAGTTGTTAAATAACCCTAAATTAAATTTATTTATTGATGAAAAAATAATTTATGTTTTGACGAAAATGAGTTTAGAGTTGAAAATGGAAGTTCGAGCTAAAATAAAGAATTTAAAAATTAAATCGTCAAAATAGGAATTCGATAAGAATTAGATGAATAGATAATTCGAAATAAATCTAAAAACTATATTTTGAATATATAAAAAGACTTTTCAAGACAACTAAAATTTTAGGAGTTCGAAATGATTAAAAAATAAGTTTGTTTTATAATAATTTGAGCATTACGAGTATAATTATATACAAAATAAACTATGGATAAAATTTTAACTTATAAAATCAGGGGTGTTACATAGATTGTATGTGGGTGATGTTGAAAGTCTTGAATTGGTTGCTAGCAGTAGGGGTGAGCAAAATCGGATATCCGATCCGGTTTTGTAAACCGTATCGGATATCCAGTTTTAAAAATTGAAAAAAATTCCGATCTGTATCCGATCCGTTTTTTTTTTCGCAAATCCGGTTTCCGGATATCCGGTTTTTTCAGATATTCGAATTTCGGATATCCGGTATCCGATTTTTTATTTCTCATCTATTTTTCTTTTTTTGTAAACATTTTTTCATTTTTAATTAAGAGTAGTTAATTGATTTTTAAGCAACGTTACGTTTTATATAAATTGATATAATAAAAATACATAAAAAAATTCTCAAAAAATAGTATATATGTGTAGACACCCACATTTTACTGCCAAGTGTCTATAGCAGTTTCCGACAAACACCTGATGATGATCGGACGCAAACACGCTTTAACGTACTCGGAAATGGGCTCGCAATCATGGATATTTAGCTTGGGCTTTTTACGGAGTACCAATCTCACAAAACCAACCTCAAAATCAGGCCCAGTGGGTCATTTTGAGTCAAATAAGACTAATTTGGGTTGAATCCGACACCAAGGGCAAAACCGTCTTTTAGCGACCGAGTCAAACTCAGTCAAAGATATTTTCTCGAGGCACGTGAGTCAGCCGTGTCACCTCACGTGACCGACTCGAGCTCAAACTTCACAAAAATCAGCTACACAAATATTAAACAATTCCGTTAAAGGTAGAATTCGATCTCAAGCAGGAATCATATCCGAATACCGAATCGAGCATTCGACCGAGCTTAGGACACTCGTCCGAGTAGCCCGTTTCAGCCGAGCTCCCCTTCACAAACCGGGATTCCCTTTATTCTTCGCCAAGTAACGGAATTCTTATTCCTCTCGAACTCTTACGTCTCCTAATCCAAACCGGTATTTCTTGTTGTCCAAGCAAGGTACCTCTCTCAACTTCTTCTGCTATAAATAGGACCCTTGAGACACACATTAGAGACACGTTAAGATACAACATTGACACACAATTTCTCCTAACACAGAGACACCAAGTACTCACATACAAATCCCGACATTCTACCTCCAAAACCGAAGGAACTGGCCCCCCTATACCCGTCACCCTTCACATCCGACCAAAACCACCACCAACTCACCGACATTAACCCGATGCTCCCGTGCCTTAGCCACATTCCGACGAGCCCCGATCCAAGTTAACCAAAGCATGTAGGTTGAGGGTGTAAAATCAAACACGACTTCTCCTTTCTCTCTTCCTCTCTTCCTCGACTTTCATCATCTTTTCTTTTTTTTTTCTTTTTGTCGTTGGTCGATTTTTATTATGGGTCGTTCTTCGCATCTTTATTATTTCTAATATCGATATTACCAAAAACTATTTTCATATAACGAATATTCTTAAAAATATGATACCGATTCTCTAATTGAATATCGTATTAAAAAAATTACATTAATCTCGTTGATGCTAAAAATCGTTACTTTTTTACAAAATACAACGATTCTAACGCGGAGAGAACTAACATTTTTTTCGTTTCGTTCAAATTCTTTTCAAAACAACTTTATAAAACCTTTTCTAAAAAATCATTCCGAATATTCGATATCAATTTCATAATCAAATATCGAATACGACGAATATCGAGATCATAGATCGAGTATAAGTTAATTCATATTTATACGCGATCTAGCAAAATTAACGATTTCTCAAAAAAAACCGAACCGGGACAGCAGTCCACGCGAGCCGTGCCACTCCCAGGCGGCTCGCGCGGAGGCCTGATTCCGCGGTCTTCTTTTTTTGGTTTTTCTCAATTTTTCTTAAATATCGTTTCTTCTACAAAACAATTTCTTAAAACCTTTTTTTCATCTTTTCCGAATATTCGATATCGATTTCATAATCGAATATCGAATACGACGAACGTCCAGAATATTAAATTGGGTGCAAATTGTGCAATATTTGTACGCGACTTAATAAAATCATCGCTTTTTCAGAAAAAATCAATTTCGAAAACAGACCGGGACGCAAGTCGCGCACGTTCCGGGCGGGTCGCCTACTCGGGCGAGTCGCCCGGTCGGCTGGAAACGCGACCCGTTTTCTTTGTTTTTTTATTTTTCAAACGTCGTTCTTTGGACAAAACAGCGTCTTTTTAACGATATTTCAGATCTCGACATATTTTTTACATTATTCATATTTTCATTCGATTTATTCAATCGTTACTAACACGTTTGTTCGTCTTCTTAGCAATTTCTTCTTTTTATCTTTTGTTTTATTAGACTAAAACGAACTTCACATGCTAAAATACAACTTCAACGTTAAAATTTTAGTTACATTAAATCGACTTAGCAACCCGTTCAATTCTCACATACTTAGGGAAAATAATCTTTGCGTATCATTTTCCCGTTCAACTAACGCGCGTATTCAAAGATCAAACGATATCCTAGTAGGGGCCGCTAATGTGCGGGCGGGGTTGGGTGTCCTTCGTGGGCTTCCCAACACGTACCCTCACCCTTTACTCAGAACCTCGATTTCCGGATGTCCGAAACCATTGGCAACGAGAGTCATTCAATACACGATATCCGATAACGTCGGTATCGGTATCAAATGCAAAGGGACGAACCCGATAAACTCTGACATCGGAAATGGGCCGTATTTTGTACACGGCCCACTACGAGATAGAGTGGGTTCGAACGGGCCCGAACTCCCACAAAGTTCGATGGCGACTCCAACTTCGATTTAAATTTCGATTCGATCCATTCTCATATGGAGATTCATTCGCCTCCCCAAACCCGCGCGTGGCCGCGTCGGGGTGGACCTATGTCATGTCCACAATTTGGCGACTCCGCTGGGGATTAACTGATGCGTGACTTACCATCGGCATCCTCAGGGTGAGACTCGAATAGAAATCGTTTGACTAGTACAATACGCGTTTTAGTTTTACGGTTCATGCATAACCCCATCTTTCCCGGGCCGGTACTGGTGACCGACGTCCCACTATACCATTGATGTAGTCCAAATTGGATATGTCAAGAGGTGTGCATAGCAGATTCGTATGGGTTTTACGGCATGTTCTAAGCTCAATTCGACTTAGGAAGTTCGCCCCGATTCTCGAATAGGCTATGTACACTGGTATAGACCCTTATAGACTGACCGAGACTTAGTTTAAGAGCATACATGGCGTCGTTATACTGTTTCCATGACTACGTGCTACTTGATCCATGTCTTTTTTCAAAAACCGTCATTTTCAAAAATTTGCATCCTTTTCAAAATATCCAATTTCAAAACCCCGGACATATACCGAATTTAGGACTTATAATAGCCCTTTTTCTAGCCGGTATTATGCCCAATTTAAAACTCGAAATTATTTTCGAAACTTTCAAAACCTTCCCCCGGTCCGCCTTTTCCGTTTTTCTCGAAAAAAGGGCCGGTTCTTCCCGAATTTTTCGGGCTTTTCAAAAAATCATATTTCAAAACTTACTCTTCTTAGACTTCCCGTATTTAGCAGTGTCGGGTCGTGTCATAAGTCGTTGAAGTCTCTAGCGTCGAAACTCTGTCGATCTTACATCATGAGTTTCCCCCCTATCCCAGTCCGCCTTATTCTACTAAGGCAAGGCCCACCTACGTAGGACATACTTCTACAAAGGTTGGCCCATTTACACAATCGAGTCTAAAGTCTGGGAATGTCTCACGTGAACCTTCCTTCGAACGGGGCCCAGCCCACATAGCTGGATCCTAAGGAAGGCCCACCTTTTCACAAGTCACCCGTCTAGGTGTCTTTTCCGAGTCATTACCGTCTTAGTCTTCTTTTTTTTCCCTTGCTCGGGATGTACTTTTTTTAGGATTCGAGTTAAGTTGCTGATTACGCGGTGTTCTTACAGACAGGCCACCCTTCACTCGAACCATGACCAAAAAAGCCATTGATGAGTTGACAGCTTCGTTGACCAAAATCCAAGACCAATTGAGACAAATGAGGGAGGACCAGATTGCCATCGTCACTCGGGTAAGTGTCGTGGAACAAGGAACCCCCAATGCTTTGATCGAGGATGACGGACCTTTGGCCGCATTGGCCGGCGCGGTCCAAAAGCTCCAAGAACAGGTCCACTCGACCACCAGGAACACCATCCACACGGAAAATGCCCGTTCCTATTCGCCCTTGACCGATGAACTGCCCGCTAACCTTAACTTAATGGGTTTACCAATGTTTGACGGAACTGAAGACCCAGTACTCCATATTCGGGCTTTCAAGGACTTTACGGCTGTTAAGGGGGTCAAATCAACCATGTTCAAGCACCTCGATGCTTCCTCTCTGGAAAAACACCCGAAGGCCTGGTACTACAGGCTTGATCCCAAGAAATACAAAACCTGGGACGATGTTGCAATGGAATTCGCGCGAAACTACGCGGATAACGCTGAGATCCAGACTACCATGCGTACTCTGGAAGTTATGGCCCAAGAGCCTAAGGAGGGTTTCACCAAATACCTTCAAAGGTGGAGGGCTGAAAGTGTGAAGCTAGTGGACAAGCCCAATGAAAAGGTGCTAGTGGAGGCGTTTGTCAAAAACCTCCTCCCCGCTTATCGGATCCATCTCCGGTACGCCATCATACCCGATTTCGCCACTTTGACCGAGATGGGTACAAGAATCGAAGACAATCTAAGGTTAGAGAGCCTTACTAAGGCCTCTACCAAGGGATATCAAGGAGCCAGTCCATCCTCCAGCAAGCCCGCAACTACAACTGCGGCCCGAAGCATCTTCGACGAGGTTAACTCATTAGACACCTCGACCAAAAAGAATACTCCAAATCGGGTATTCACTGACATAGGGACAACCTATGCTAATGCCTTACAAAGGCTGTTTTCAAAAGGCCTAATCCAACCGATAGGCCCAATCCCAGAAGTTCCCGTGGAAAAGCGATCCAAGAGCTACAATATTCAAGCCTATTGCCACTATCACTAAGGCAACGGGCACGACACTGAGAAATGCTGGAAGTTGAAGCATCTCATTCAGGATCTGATCGAAAGTGGGAAGATACAACTACCCAGTGATAAGCCGAGTAACAAAAATAATCCCCTTGCTACTCACGCCATTTTTAGTGGAGAAGTAGTCGACATTTCTCATCTCATTTCCCCTTTCATTTCCCAAATCAATGGGATATGGAATGACGATGAAGATGATGCTTACTTGGCTAAGAGGGAAGTTGTCCCCGTCACTATCGAAGAAATCCGGAAGGCTAAAGCCAGAGCTCTAGCCGGCACACACACCATCACGGCCGGTCTCCCCACTCTGGAAACCGTCACTGAACCTTCTAGGACGGAACTCACTCCCGAAGAGCCAAACGCTGACACGGCCCTAGTCAGACAACTAAAGAGGGTCCGAACTGATCTTACTATGTGGCAGCTTTTGGTTAATTCTCAGGAGCATCGGGCAGCACTTACTAAGGCTCTCGATGAAATCAAGGTTGACTCATAGGTTACCCCCACCGAGATGGTAGCCACTATTTTGGCTCACCTCAAAGGCAAGTCTAAAGGAGAAGGCCCACTTATCACTTTCTCCGAGTCCGACCTTCCACCGTTTGGGGCCACCCATAACTTGGTCCTATATATCACGGTGATCTGCCGAAATAAATATCTCCCAATGACCCTAATTGATGATGGGTCCGCAGTAAACGTCCTTCCCTTGAGGACAGGTAAGGCCCTCGGCATTACCGAGGCTGACTACCTTCCGACTGCACAAACTATCCAGGCTTTTGATGGGAGCCCAAAATCAGTTGCTGGGGTCGTTAAGCTAACGATCATAACAGACCCGATCGAGAAGGAGTTAGAATTTCAGGTGATCGATGTCACTTCATCTTTCAATCTGTTACTCGGGAGACCATGGATTCATGCAGTCAAAGCCGTATCTTCCACCCTTCACGGGAAGGTCAAGCTACCTTTACAAGATGGAATCGTTACTCTCGAAGCTACCCCCATAACTGTGTCAAGCTGTAACACGGCAGGCTCAACCGACCCGCGAGGTTTCAACTTTGTGGGAATGATCGAGGAAGAATATCTTTTCCGGCCCTATTTCACCACAAGCATCGACACGATGCTACAAAATTTGGGTTACCTACCGGGGGCTACCTCGAGACCCGGCCTCCCCGCCGGTAAGATCATCGAGGTCTTAACTAACGAAGAATCAAGATTCGGCTTGGGGTATGCTATAACCCCGGAAAACGTGGTTCAGACCGGTATTCAGAAGGCCATCGACATCTTAAAGGGTACCTACTTGGGCCCTTACAGTCCAAGACTGACTGATTACTTTGTCACTCCAGTGTTGGGAGCTGTTCAAGTGGGCCTCTATCAGCCCACCGTCTCATATCCCGAGACAAAACTGGCTCTGGAATGCAATTTCATCCCAGATGACATCTTTGCCCTTATCCAGGCTGAATCAAAGGAGGGCGCAAATAATACTGGACCCGTCTTGGGACTCCTATTCGGGGAAGACAAGGTCGTCCCGACCCCTAAACAGAAGCTGGTCAACTTGATTCTCCGCAGCAGCAGGTTCGATCCAACCAAGCTGATCTCTGAAGTGGGTGCTGACACCGGGAAAAGAGCTAGGAGGAAGACAACTAAGTGGACCGATAGTCAGGGTCGAGTCTACCAGCTAACTACTGGTGAAGGAGATATGCATGGTGCCGAATCCGAGTCCGAGTCTGAGTTAGAGTCAGAGTCGGAGTCTAAGTCGAAGTCTAGAGGGTCCAGTACTAGGATCGAGTCTGTAACCCCTCTCCCTTCTTTAGTCACACCATCGGGAGCCCCGGAGTCTGTCCCGAGGGCTCTCCCTATCCCGCCTCTGACCAACGATCAGATGGCAGCTCTCTTCGAGCTCTTTTCAAAATTCACTGTCAATAATAACGATAACCGTTCTGCTTACGACTTGTCTTATTTTCAAAACATTTTCAAAAATCTTACTTGCAATGACATTGAGCAACACGACGAACAGGTACCACTGCCTCCGCATCTAATCGAGCAACTCGAACAAAGGGAGTCCCGAAATCCGGTAATCGAAGAAACCGATTCCATCAACGTAGGAACCCCTATAGAACCTCAGATGCTTAGGCTAGGTTTATCCTTAGATCTCGAGGAGAAACAACAATTCACGGATCTCCTCCAGGAATTCAAAGACGTCTTTGCATGGTCCTACAAGGACATGCCGGGAATAGACCGGGAGAAAGCTGAACACCAAATACCCATCAAAGACGGGTACAAGCCGGTAAAACAGAAGCTCCGAAGGATGAGGCCCGAATGGTCTCTCAAAGTCAAGGAGGAAGTCGATAAACAATTCAAAGCGGGCTTTATCCAAGTGTCTGAATATCCAGACTGGGTTGCAAACATAGTACCAGTACCCAAAAAAGATGGCAAAGTCCGAGTATGTGTAGACTTCCAGGACCTTAACAAGGCCAGCCCAAAAGATGATTTTCCGTTGCCACATATCGATATACTGGTGGATAACACGGCCGATCGTGCCCTTCTATCATTCATGGACGGGTATGTCGGATACAATCAGATCAAAATGGCGGAGGAAGACATGAGTAAGACCACCTTCATTACACCTTGGGGTACTTACTGCTATACCGTGATGCCATTTGGGCTAATCAACGCCGGTGCCACTTATCAACGGACCGCCACCACTTTATTGCATGACATGATGCATAAGAAAGTGGAGGTCTACGAGGACGACATGATCGTCAAATCCAAGGACCTAAACGGGCACATTGCGGCCCTAAGAAAGTTCTTCACCCGACTACGCAAGTACAGTATGAGGTTAAACCCTCAAAAATGCAGTTTCGGGGTAACATCGAGCAAGCTACTGGGCCACATCGTCAGCCAACGTGGCATCGAAGTTGACCCAGCAAAAATCAAAGCCATTACCGAGATGCAACCACCCAAAACCGAAAAGGAGATAAGGGGGTTTCTCGGGAAAGTTCAATATATTAGCCGGTTCATTTCAAAGCTAACCATGGTATGTGAACCCATTTTCAAGAAACTGAAGATAGGAGAACAGACACTACGGGACGAAAAATGTCAAACGGCTTTTGACAAGATCAAGGAGATTCTATCCTCTCCACCGGTATTAATGCCACCTCAGCATGGCCTGCCTCTGTCGTTATACCTGACAACGACAGAGACAGCCATGGGGGCTATGCTAGCCCAAACGGTCGATTCAGAAGAACGGGCTATTTACTACATCAGTAAAAAGTTCTTGGAATATGAATGCAAGTACACGATGCTCGAGAAAACGTGTCTAGCTTTAGTATGGGCCACTAAAAAGCTCCGACACTACATGCTTAGCCACGAGGTACATGTGCTATCCAAAATGGATCCAATCAAGTACCTATTCGAGAAGCCCATCCTCAACGGCCGTATATCCAGATGGACTTTAATGTTAGCTGAGTTCGACCTTAAGTTCGTACCATTGAAAGCCATCAAAGGCCGGATAGCAGCCAAATTCCTCGCTGATAGCCCGATATCCGAGGAGGGACACACCGATACTTGGGCTTTCCCATATGAAGACATATTCCACACTGACACCGAAACATGGGATATATATTTTGATGGGGCATCCAACTTTCGAGGGTTTGGTGTCGGGATTTTATTGATCTCACCACAAGGGGAACACACCCCATTATCCATCAAGTTAGATTTTGACGTGACTAACAACGCAGCCGAGTATGAAGCGTGCATTCACGGACTGCAAGCCACCGCTAATTTAGGAGTAACAAATCTCCGGGTCCACGGTGACTCATCTTTAGTCATAAATCAAGCCCTACAAAAATGGAAGACTCGGAACGCAAATCTCGTGGCTTACCAAGCACGAGTAAGGGTTCTCGAAAAACAATTCCAAAAGGTAGAATACATCTATCTACCTCGGGAAGAAAACCAGTTTGCAGATGCTCTCTCAAAATTAGCATCTTTACTGAATATACCGGCGCATCTAACCAGCATGCCCATCTGCGTTGAAAGACGATTCGAGCCGGCATATATTCACGCTATCCAAGATATTGAGATAACTGATCCAGAACCTTGGTACCAGGCTATTCTAACCTACTTAACATCAGGAGAATATCCTCCGGGAGCTGAAAACCGGGCCAAGAAAGCTCTACGAAGATGGGCCGCCCAGTTCATCCACACAGATGATGGACAGTTATATAAGAAGACAGCACAAGGGGCGTTACTCCTATGCATTGACAAAACGCAAGCCGAAAGAGTCATGGCTGAAGTACATGATGGTGAAAATGGCCCGCATATGAATGCCCATATGCCAGCCCGGAAAATCACGAGACTCGGCTACTATTGGAATAGCATGGAAACTGACTGTCAGTCATATGTCAAACACTGCCATAACTGTCAGATTTTCGCTAATGTACAGCATATGTCGTCATCCCTATTATATACTATGACATCACCATGGCCATTCTCGACATGGGGAATTGACATAATTGGGAAAGTGAATCCTTCCGGGACGGGAGGTCACTGTTTCATTTTGGTGGCTATCGACTATTTCACTAAATGGGTCGAAGCTGAATCATACCGAATCTTGAATGCCAAACATGTGGCTAAGTTCATCCAAAACAAGATTATATGTCGATACGGAATTCCGCACGAGTTCATCAATGATCACGGGACCCACTTTCAGGCTGAAACTGCCACTTTGCTGGAAAAGTACAAGATTCAAAGGCATACATCATCGCCTTACCGTCCCCAAACGAATGGACCGGTAGAGGCAGCTAATAAAACTATTGTCACCATACTTAAAAAGATGGCTGAGAATTATCGGGACTGGCCCGACAAGATACCTTTTGCTTTATGGGGATATCGGACATCAATTCGAACTGCAACCGGGGCAACTCCATACTATCTGACATATGGAATGGAAGCGGTCCAACCAGTCGAGCTAGAAATACCATCCCTTAGGATTCTACTCGAGAGCCAGGTACCTGAAGCAGATTGGGTCCAAGCCCGATATGACTCGCTAGTCCTCTTGGACGAACGGCGATCTCGGGCCCTGAATAATATTCAGATCTATCAAATAAGGATCCAACGGGCCTTTAACAAAAGGGTTAGGCCCAGAAATATCAAAGAGGGCGATCTAGTCCTAAAATCTGTTCGAGCTTTACTACCAGTTGACCCAAGAGGAAAATTCAAACCCAATTGGGTTGGGCCATATCTAGTGGAGAAAATCCTTTCGGGGGGGAGTAGTAATGCTAACGGACTTGGACGGAAACGAGTTCGTCAACCCAACAAACTTGGACCAACTGAAGCGTTACTACCCATAAGCCCTATCTCAATGTCATTTGCAAAAATTTATAAAAATTTGTCTTTTTATAAATTTTCAAAAAAATTTAAGCAAGTCAATAAGTTAGGATTACTTATCCTACCGTTGCACATCTCGAATTAATAATATTGATGTATTTCGAAAAATTGCAAAAACTACTTCTGAACTACGGAAGGTTTGATTCCATTAATTATGGATACGTATGCAACCCCTCAAAAGGGTACAACCACTGCAATAACGAAAAGACGGGAACGGTATTCACTAATATGTCTTTTTATTATATAAGAAAAACAGATGAACTCGGAAATTTCAAAAATACATCACAAAAAAACAAAAAAAACAAAATCACACCACAAAAATAGTAGTAAAACTTAAATAATAAAATTAGGAGACTACTCGTACATTTTTCCTTTCCCCTTATCTTTCGGGTCACGCGGAGCCCGAGGCCGACGGGGCGGGGGCGAACGTTCCCTAATCACAAGCGGAACTTCTTTTGCTCAAAACCCGCTTCTTCGATTTTGGGTCTTCTCCTGGTCCAAGCCGAGCCCGTACGGCTTTGGCCCTTAACCGCCAGCTTTGGCCCTAGTCTCCTTTCTAAATCCGTCTGGGGGCTCACTTTTCCCCGTGCACCCTTAGTACTGGACCCTTCAGTCTGAGTCCTAGATTTCCCTTTCTGACTTGCCGGAGTAGCATCTTCGTCAAAGAAGGTTCTATTATCTTTAGCATGCTCCCGACGCAACAGGTCGAAAGCCTCGTCGGTCTTCAAAGCAGCTCGGGCTTTAGCAGAGTCACCCTTTGTCCATCTAACGTAAGAATCGGATACCCAGCTCGAATGAGGATTCTTAGGAACGGACCAAGTAGCTCGTGTATACCACCTTTGCATCCAGGTATCACACATTATGTCCGTCAACTGAGTAGATTCACTCACGATTGCCTCGATTTCCGGGATTCTTTAGGCCCGACCATATTGCCTAAGTATGCGATCGGGAAAGAGATGAATAGTTTGTCTAAAAGATAGGATTACCTGATATCGAGCCCTATCTCGAGACTCTAAGCCAATCCGGACATAAATAGGCCACCATGGGACGGTCCAGCGAATCAATGGGCCTTCATGGAAGGACAGCACTTCATCCCAGTATTTTTGGGTGTTGAGGTGAGAAAAGGCAATAGTCCGTCTCCTCGTCATCACTTATTTGGGTTGATACCGGCTCACGTCTGAGGAGGGTCCAAGATCGATAGCCTCTCGAACAGCCACAGCTGAAAAACCCGCGAAAAATTGTCAAAATCGCGTAAAAAAAACGCGAAAACCGAGAAAAACCGGGAAAATCGAGAAGACCGGGAAAACCGAGAAAATCGAGAAAAAAAATGGAAAATCCGGAGAGTTGCAAAAAAATCGAAAAAATTTAAAAATCGACATACCTGTAAAAGACGGGTACTCCCAGTCAACCTGGTTGACGGATCCCTTTTGCGATTATCCAAACCATGGATAATCTCCCCTGTAATCAGCCAAGCCGGGCTGTGCTCCGTTTCCATTAAGTCTGAAAACTAGAGAATTTTTTACTCTGAAAAAAAATAGGAATGCTCGGGATGACTTAGCTAGACCCTAGGATAAGGATTGTATTCTAAATCCTCTAGGATTGGGAATCCTAAGGTGAGGAGGAGAATTTGGTTTTATGCTATAAATACCCTCTCCTTGCTTCATAATTTTTCATAATTCCCACTATTCCCTCTCTTCCTTAAAGAAAAATAAACCTTGAGAAATTTATTCTTCTTTTTAGAAATCCAATTATGGGAATCCACCGATTAATAGCCTCTCGAACAGCCACAGCTGAAAAACCCGCGAAAAATTGTCAAAATCGCGTAAAAAAAACGCAAAAACCGAGAAAAACCGGGAAAATTGAGAAGACCGGGAAAACCAAAAAATCGAGAAAAAAAATGGAAAATCCGGAGAGTTGCAAAAAAATCGAAAAAATCTAAAAATCGACATACCTGTAAAAGACGGGTACTCCCAGACAACCTGGTTGACGGATCCCTTTTGCGATTATCCAAACCATGGATAATCTGGAAGTATTGAAAAAACTCATATAAGCAAAAAATCTTAAATATCCCTGATCATGACACATATAATTATCGCTATAAATAAGAACCAAAATTGCACCCCTGTAATCAGCTAAGCCGGGCTGTGCTCCGTTTCCATTAAGTCAGCCACGGTGAAAAGTCTAACATGGCCCATGCAAGATAATAAATCCATATGGCCTTCGAAGGCATAAACATGGAGCATGCAAAAAGTAAAGGCCCTACGGCTATGGACCAGCCTGACCCGGACGTCATCTGGGCTCATAAATTTTTCAGCCAAATCAATCAAGGAAACGGTATCTCCTTCCAGCATACGGGATACCTCCATATGAGAAAGTCTTAAAAATTCCCGTAACTTTCTCCTCGGGTCATGAACCGAAAAAGGGATAGCAGGGCGAAGTATGGGATTTCATCCACCTACACCAGCAATTTCCTCAGGGATAGGACAGATTTCGCCTCGAGGAAAACTAAAAACATGATAAGTATTGTCCCAATAGGACAGGCAAGCATCCAAAAAGTGACGGTCTACTTGCATCTGACGGATCGTGAATAATTGGGTAACACCATTCTGGTTCAGAATGACTTTATCTGCGTCTCTAAAAAATCGGGACCATTCTTGCAGCATTCCAATTAATCGGTGGATTCCCATAATTGGATTTCTAAAAAGAAGAATAAATTTCTCAAGGTTTGTTTTTCTTTAAGGACGAGAGGGAATAGTGGGAATTATGAAAAATTATGAAGCAAGGAGAGGGTATTTATAGCATAAAACCAAATTCTCCTCCTCACCTTAGGATTCCCAATCCTAGAGGATTTAGAATACAATCCTTATCCTAGGGTCTAGCTAAGTCATCCCGAGCATTCCTATTCCTTTTCAGAGTAAAAAATTCTCTAGTTTTCAAAGACTGTTTTTCAAACCCAAAAAATTCAAAACCTTTCTCAAAATTTTTATTTCCCAGCGCGAGTCATTTTCCTACAAATGTTACATACAAAACTTTGCAACTTTGCATAAATCATGTACAAAACGGCTCAAGCAGAACCGTGCAATTCACATAACTCCCCAGCGGCATTTAACAAGATGAGCCCATATATAGGCCCACCTAAGTCTTATGCGACGAGTTCAATACACCACGGAGTTATCATCAGCTCGGGTACATTTCTAATCCATGGCCGGCGGGCCCTTCACGCAGGTCTAATGGACTTTAAACGACCCGAACGGAAGTCTGCCAGGTCTTAATCTTTGATTGGCCTGGTAGCTACTCTGACTTTCGCCCTGTCCAAGCCTCAGTCAGAGTGGGGGCTCTGTATACACCCACATTCTACTGCCATGTGTCTATAGCTGTTTCCGACAAACACCCGATGATGATCGGACGCAAACATGCTTTAACGTACTCGGAAATGGGCTCAAAATCATGGATATTTAGCTTGGGCTTTTTACGGAGTCCAAATCTCACAAAACCAACCTCAAAATCAGGCCCAGTGGGTCATTTCGAGTCAAATAAGACTAATTTGGGTCGAATCTGACACCAGAGGCAAAACCGTCTTTTAGCGACCGAGTCAAACCCGGTCAAAGATATTTTCTCGTGGCACGTGAGTCAGCCGTGTCACATCACGTGACCGACTCGAGCTCAAACTCCACAAAAGTCAGCTACACAAATATTAAACAATTCCGTTAAAGGTATAATTCGATCTCAAGCAGGAATCCTATCAGAATACCGAATCGAGCATTCGACCGAGCTTAGGACACTCGCCCGAGTAGCCCGTTTCAGCCGAGCTCCTCTTCCCAAATCGGGATTCCCTTTCTTCTTCGCCAAGTAACGGAATTCTTATTCCTCTCGAACTCTTACGTCTCCTAATCCAAACCGGTATTTCTTGTTGACAAGCAAGGTACCTCTCTCAACTTCTTCTCCTATAAATAGGACCCTTGAGACACACATTAGAGACACGTTAAGATACAACATTGACACACAATTTCTCCTAACACAGAGACACCAAGTACTCCTATACAAATCCCGACATTCTACCTCCAAAACCGAAGGAACCGGCCCCCCTATACCCGTCACCCTTCACATCCGACCAAAACCACCACCAACTCACCGACATTAACCCGACGCTCCCGTGCCTTAGCCACATTCCGACGAGCCCCAATACGGGTTAACCAAAGCATGTAGGTTAAGGGTGTAAAATCAAACCCGACTTCTCCTTTCTCTCTTTCTCTCTTCCTCGACTTTCCTCATCTTTTCTTCTTTTTTTTTCTTTTCGTCGTTGGTCGATTTTTATTTTGGGTCGTTCGTCGCATCTTAATTATTTCTAATATCGATATTACAAAAACCTATTTTCATATAACGAATATTCTTAAAAATATGATACTGATTCTCTAATTGAATATCGTATTAAAAGAATTACATTAATCTCGTTGATGCTAAAAATCTTTACTTTTTTACAAAATACAACGATTCTAACGCGGAGAGAACTAACATTTTTTTCGTTTCGTTCAAATTCTTTTCAAAACAACTTTATAAAAACTTTTCTAAAAAATCATTCCGAATATTCGATATCGATTTCATAATCAAATATCGAATACGACGAATATCGAGATCATAGATCGAGTATAAGTTAATTCATATTTATACGCGATCTAGCAGAATTAACGATTTCTCGAAAAAAACCGAACCGGGACAGCAGTCCACGCGAGCCGTGCCACTCCCAGGCGGCTCGCGCGGAGGCCTGATTCCGCGGTCTTCTTTTTTTCGTTTTTCTCAATTTTTCATAAATATCGTTTCTTCTACAAAACAATTTTTTAAAACCTTTTTTTCATCTTTTCCGAATATTCGATATTGATTTCATAATCGAATATCGAATACGACGAACGTAGAGAATATTAAATTGGGTGCAAATTGTGCAATATTTGTACGCGACTTAATAAAATCATCGTTTTTTCATAAAAAAACAATTTCGAAAACAGACCGGGACGCAAGTCGCGCACGTCCCGGGCGGGTCGCCCACTCGGGCGAGTCGCCCGGTCGGCTGGAAACGCAACCCGTTTTCTTCGTTTTTTTTATTTTTCAAACGTCGTTCTTTGGACAAAACAGCGTCTTTTTAACAATATTTCAGATCTCGACATATTTTTTACATTATTCATATTTTCATTCGATTTATTCAATCATTACTAACACGTTTGTTCGTCTTTTAGCAATTTCTTCTTTTTATCTTTTGTTTTATTAGACTAAAACGAACATCACATGCTAAAATACAACTTCGACGTTAAAATGTTAGTTACATTAAATCGACTTAGCAACCCGTTCAATTCTCACATGCTTAGGGAAAATAATCTTTGCATATCATTTTCCAGTTCAACTAACACGCGTATTCAAAAATCAAACGATATCCTAGTAGAGGCCGCTAATGTGCGGGCGGGGTTGGGTGTCCTTCGTGGGCTTCCCAACACGTACCCTCACCCCTTACTCAGAATCTCGGTTTCCGGATGTCCAAAACCATTGGCAACGAGAGTCATTCAATACACGATATCCGATAACGTCGGTATCAGTATCAAATGCAAAGGGACGAACCCGATAAACTCTGACATCAGAAATGGGCCGTATTTTGTACACGGCCCACTACGACATAGAGTGGGTTCGAACGGGCCCGAACTCCCACAAAGTTCAGTGGTGACTCCAACTTCGATTTAAATTTCAATTCGATCCATTCTCATATGGAGATTCATTCACCTCCCCAAACCCGCGCGTGGCCGCGTCGGGGTGGACCTATGTCATGTCCACAATATGTCTTACGGTACCATTATTCTAACAAAATATTACGTTTTATTACATAATATCATAAATTCACTAATGCCAACTAAACAGTCATGCCTGTTTGACTTGTCAGTAGGTTAAGTTTTAACATAAGAAACCTGCTGGTATGCTACAGCCGCTCCGTGTTCCAGAGTGGAAGTGGCAGTGTGTAGCCATGGATTTTGTAATGGCATTACGAAGAACCGTAAATGGAAGAAACGGTATTTGGGTCATAATAGATCGTTGGACCAAGTGTGCACGATTTGTTCCTATCCGTGACACTTGGAGTCTGGAGAGGCTTGCAGAAGTCTATATTGCCGAGGTGGTCCGTCATCATGGTGTTCCACTCGAGATCGTGTCCGACCGAGATCCGAGGTTCTGTTCTAAATTCTGGAAGGCGTTACAAAGTGCCTTGGGAAGTCAATTGTTGATGAGTACCGATTTTCATGCCGCTACTGATGGTCAATCCGAGAGGACGATTCAGACCTTAGAAGACATGTTACGGGCTTGTGCGTTGGATTTTCAGGATAATTGGATCCGACATCTTCCATTGGTGGAATTCTCCTACAACAACAGTTATCATGCTTCCATCAAGATGGCCCCGTTTGAAGCACTGTATGGTCGTAAGTGTCGTAGCCCATTGTGTTGGGACGTACCTGGTGAGGTGAAGACTTTGGGTCCTGATCTGTTGGCCGAGACCGTTGACGCAGTGGAATTAATTCGTTCCAGGATGAAAGCTGCTCAGGATCGTCAGAAATCCTATGCTGATGTCCACCGCCGACCTCTGGAGTTTGCAGTTGGTGATCTGGTATTTCTTAAAGTATCGCCGATGAAAGGGGTCAAACGATTCGGGATCAAAGGCAAACTTAGTCCTAAGTTCATTGGACCGTACCCCGTGATCGAGAGGGTAGGTGAAGTGGCTTACAAGCTAGAATTGCCTGCTTCGATGGGCAAAGTTCATGACTTCTTTCACGTATCTCAGCTGAGGAGGTATGTTAGTAACCACGAGCACGTTCTAGAACCAGAAATTGTTGATGTAGAACCTGACCTGACATACGAGGAGAGACCTGTGAAGATTACTGATCAACGGGAGAAGCGCTTGAGGAATAAAGTTGTACCCTTGGTGAAGGTTTTATGGCGCTGTAACAAGTTCGAAGAAGAAACTTGGGAAACCGAAGCGGCGATGCAAGCCAAGCATCCTCATCTCTTCGAGTAAGGTAATCTCGATTCCTTCCTTTCTGTCTTTTCCAGTTTCGAGGACGAAACTTCTTTTTAGTGGGGAGGGTTGTAACACCCGTAAAATTTACAACTTTGATATCCGTCCCGTTGTGATTAAATCGACTCTTATCTAGTCGATTTATTTTTCATCCAGCTTAACTTCGATCTTCGTATAACACTTTAATAAATTTTCGTTCAAAACCAATTTTAATTTCCTCGTCCGCGAGAATTTTAATTAATCTCGAGAAATTGCTATTTAATATTTTTCTACGCGATTTCTTATATAATTATTTATGAAACATGATTTTAATACTTCTTTCTCATAAACACGTTCTCATATGATTTCCGTCTTATTATTGTTTTTAAAAGTGATGATTTTAAACGCGAATAGTAATTTACTCTAACTATAAAGTAAATATTATTAATTTCGCAGACTACTACTTTTGGCCTTAACAATTTTTAAGTTCTAAATCGAGTATGTTCCGGTCACGGAAACAATTAACCCGGCTCCGGGTCCGGGTTGAGTAATCGGACTGTTGGTGAGTAACGGATCGTCTGATTTCCTTAAACCTCTCCTTTGTCTCGCTCCCTTGATCGGACCTTCCCGGCGGAGTTGGCCTGCTCCCTGCACAATGAACGCACAGGGCCTCGAAGGTTGTCCGAGGGAACCCTCTCCGATGCCTAAGTTAGTCCGTGAGATGCCTTGATGAACCTAGCTCGTGAGGAACTAGGTGGCGTTTTTAGGAGTGAGAGTCTAGAGAGAGAAAATCCAATCCCTCTCATGTGGGAAATGGGAAAGTATTTATACCTTCCCACAAGAGAGAGGAAAAGAGAAAAGAAGAGAGGGAAATAGGTGGATGATTGTGCGACACGTGGACTCACCTCGTCCACTCTTTTCCCCTTACCTTAGGCAAAGTGACGAATGGGTCCCCGGTTCTCCCTTGGTCCTGCTTGGGTGGGAGCACCCTGGAAGCAGGCAGGGGGCTTGGTTGCCCTGCTTGGCAGGCGGCAAGGCCATGCCAGACAGCTAAATGATTAAGGCCACCTACTTGGAGGTTTCAATGATATTGTCGGGAGGTCTGCTGGGCAGGCCTTCTCTTATTCTTGGGTCAGGTACCCTGGGGCCTGACTGGCGAGCGACCCGTGGCTGGCTACCGATCCCCATCAATTGGCCCTCGCCGGCTGAGGGGGAGCGGGGCTCCTGCTTAGCAGGCGACATCTTGTTTTGGGATGGCGGGAGGTTGATTCCTTGAACACTTGCATTAAATGCGTCGCGTGTTCCCGAGGGGACAAGCTTTAACTTCTCTGGGTACACAGAGAGTTTAAACGTCTTCTTTCATGATTATCCCTCTTTGCAAAGTGTGTTTTCGAAAAGTGTGCCAGTTTGATGATTGGCTCTCCTCTTTGCAGGAGTGGTTGGAGCACCATTAATGCCCTGCTTCTGCTTTTTGTATAAATTGCATTTTCCTTCACCATTTTCACGACACATCTCCAACTTTCCTTTCATTCTTTGTCTTAATCATGGTTTGGATCAAAAAATTCGTGACTCGCCGTGGAGTTCGCTATGTTACTTTCATTTTTAGAGGATTTTGGAGGCTTCGGTACGCTCGAGCTGTCCGCCGTAGCCGTCGTTCACGGCGTCATTCTCGTCGGAATGGCAAGAAGATTCCTACTAGGTTGAGCAAGCGTCTCAAGAGATCCTCACCCCCGCTGCTCCCAGATTCAGACGTTGCCCCCAGGGAGGGGGTTGCTTTGACAGGGGATGCCACGAATGCTTTCCGTGGCTGCACCCTGAGCAGTTTGACCCTAACTTCTCTGATACTGACTCCTCCCTAGCGTCAGGCCCCTCCTCGCCTGTGAGGAGGACAGGTTGTCGCACCTGCGATGAATCCCAGGCCGTTCCCTTTGGCAGGGACTGGGAGGATAGCAGCCGAGACTCCGATGATAGCGAGTGTCTTGGTTGCCTGAGTGACAGGGATGGGGATGGAATCCCTGATGATCCTTTCAAAGACTCCCCAGACTGGGACTGGGGTTCGGATTTTGGGGGCCCAGGCACCCCTGGGGACCCTTCCCCTGACTTGGATGACGATTAGGCCTGCGTAGCAGGCCGTTTTGCTTGTCGGGCCGGAATTTCTAGGCCCTTGTGTATTTTCTTTACTTGTTTGGCACTGGATGTAATTTTTAAGGTTTAATGAAATGAAATTCAGGCAATTTGTTTGTGTGTTGTATTTTTAATATTTGTTTATTACTTTTTTGTTTGAATGAAGAGGGGACGTCACAGGGTGATCAATCCTTTGATACCCTTTGGTCCTTTCGAGGTTTGTCCTTGGGAAACTACACAGGGCTGACTTCTGAGGGAGTGACGCGTGGACAGTAGCCTTTGGGCGGACTCCTGAGGTTTTGGCGACCCTTTGTATGCCCTTTCTCCTATAAAAGTAATCAGTCGCCCATTCTTCCACTTTTTCCTTCTTCAATCTTTCTTTCTTCTTGAAATCTTCTTTCTCTTTTTTCTGCGAAACCCTTTGGTGTTGACGACTCGTGCCCTATTTTGTATCCCCATTTCTCTGGGTGATTTCTCCTTCAGGCCTTCACCGCACCGGCAGACAATCCTAGGTTAGACTTTTGTCTTCCATTTCTTGCTTTTTCTTTTCGATTTCTTGTTTTCCGCTTCCATTAGAGTTATAATGTCTAGAACTCGTGAGCGGATCCTACCTTTTATTGACCCATCAAGGGGAGGGGAAGTGGAAAAAGGTAGGGTGAATTTTGCCTCCTCCTCTAGGGAGGTTGGTTTTGAGGAAGAAAATTCGGCGGACAGCGGGGGTGGTAACTCTCCTGACCCTCCTTCGTTTGATGTCATTGACTCGGATGACGAGGCATTGGAAATTGACCCTTCTAGGACCTCTGGCCCCCTTATTCGTCGGGAAAGGGGTAAGGTTTACTATTTAGATAGAGTCAAATACCGCATTCCCTTGAGTACTTACCCCGACCCAAAAAATCGGGACTTGATCCTTGCAAAAAAACGCCACCGGTGTGATTGAGCGGTTTTACAACTTCGGGGATGGGTACTCAATCGTCGTCCCCGGCGAAAAAGATACCGTATGCAACCCTCCCGACGGGTGCATAACGGTTTATCACAAGTGCCTGGAGTTCGGCCTTCGCTTTCCCCTTCATCCTTCCCTGGAAGAGATTTTCAGGCGTATGAATGTGGTCGTCGCCCAGCTGACAGCCACGGTTGTCAGGTCATTGATTTCGTATGTCTGGACTTGCTTGTTCCACCGCACCGAGCCTTCCATTGATGCCCTGAGGTTTATGGTTGGCCTACAAATGGTCTCTTCTGGGAGTGTGGGCTCCCCTGGATATTGGTCCCTTTTGAGGCAGAAGGGACATTCTTTGGTGTGGCCAGCCATGGATAGTTTGAGAGACTGGAAGAACAACTTCCTTTATGTTCACAGCACCCATGGGTGGAGGATTCCCCATCATTTCAGGAATCATGTCCACACTAGATTGGAGACCCCCGAGGAGTATCACCCTGGCGTGGGTGGAAAAGCCTTGGAGGTGAAGCTGAGCGAGAAGGACAAGGAACTGACAGACTATTTTGCCGCTCACACTGATAAATATAGGGTATATGGCCCTACATTATGGCTCCCCCATGCGGAGCTCATTGCGACTGATAAATACCTGACCCGGTTGGGCATGAACCCGGGTCTAGATGAAGGTAGTTCAGGAGTGCTGATGATTCTTTCTTTCCCTTTTTTCTTTTTAAGTGTCTTGACTGTTTGTCTGTTTGCCTTGCAGCTCTTGCTACCTTCATTTGGAGAAAAGGGGAGGTGAGGCGCCTGGGTCTCACCGAGACCCTTACTGTCGTTCAAAGTCGCCCTTCTCTTCCCCCTGATTTCAAGAAGGGTGAGAAGAACCTGATGAAGCACTTGAAGGGTTTGTCGTTCAGTAGACCAAGGCTCTCTGCCCCTCCCAGAGCAACGCCTGCAAAAACGGCGGTTTCTGAGGCCACCCCTTCTCCAGTTGCGAAGGTGATTGCCTGTGAGGCTACCCCCTCACCTGTTGGTAGGCATGGAGGCCTTTCCACAGGGGTTCAGATTCCCTCGGGACCGCGGGCTGCGGGCTCCGAAGAGACTGGGGATAGCACTCCCAGAGGGCTGATTAGAAAGAGGAGCAGGGAGGCTCCAAATGCTGACCAGGTGGTGGATTTGGAAACTGCCACGCCTGAACCCAAACGCTTCGCTCAGGGGGTTCCTGCTACCCTTTTTTCCGAGGAGAACACCGAATTTCATTACACCGCCGGCGATAGCCAAGATGTTTCCGCCTTACTTTCCGACTCTGGGGCAGTTTTAGCGGATCACCTTCTCAAGACTGTCCATTCTGCCACCAACCAAGTGACTCAGTACGTCCAGCGTACTGCCAGAATCATCCAGGCCTCCGCAGAGTTGGCGGCCCTTAACCGTCTGAGTGATGAGGAACTGTCTAACTCTGACCGCCTTTCTGCAGTCGAAAGGGATGTCGCTCTCATTGCTAGTCTGAAGGATCAGTTGCCGAAAAGGGAGATCGAGCTGGAAGAGGCCAAGAATCAGGCGATCCACTGGAAGTCTCAGAATGAGAGGGCTGTCAGGGAGGTGTCTCGCCTGGAGGAGGAGTCAAAAAGAGCTCAGCAGGCCTTCGCGGAGTTGGAGCAGGCTAGGAAAGCTTTAGCTGAGCTGGATCATGCCAAGAAAAGTGTCGTCGATCTGGGGGAGCGCCTTTCCAAGGTGAATTCAGATCTGCAGGCGGCTCTTGGCGATCTAGCGGCGAAGACCAAGGAGTGGGAGAAGGAGAGGGACGAAATAATCCAAGAGGTGGAAACG
Source organism: Agrostemma githago (assembly GCA_958450325.1). Lineage (NCBI taxonomy): Eukaryota > Viridiplantae > Streptophyta > Magnoliopsida > Caryophyllales > Caryophyllaceae > Agrostemma > Agrostemma githago. Next base: position 53,609,293 of record OY288239.1, read on the forward strand.
GCTGTGTCGGCGGGTTTTGTGAATGGCGCTAACTCTTGTTTAGGGGTGGTCATGGAAGCTGTCAGGGAGATGTTCCCTGGCTTTGATGAAGATGCTTTCCGGGCCCTCTACGCTGCCAAGGACGAGGCCCAGATGCGCAGGCTGTCTGAAGGGGCTACTACTTCTGGCCCGGGTGCTCCCCCCGCTTAATATGGAGGGCAGTCTTCCTCAGAGGGCTCTTGTTCGTCCCCCGTTGCGCCTACGCTAATGCTTTAACTTCTTTATTTCTTTGCGCGCCGAGCCCTTTGATGGCCGGCTGCCGTGTTTGACTGTAATCATTCTCTTTAGCAAACTCTTATCTTGTGTACCTTTGCCACTTTTACTCCTTTTCATGCGGATCTTTTTGTTTGTTTCTGTCTGCTTTCGTTCGGTTTTTCGTATGAGTTTGATGCACAGCCTGCCCCCTGCCTGCCTAGAGGTAAGCAGGGAGGTTCCTTAACGCTTTTTATACAAGGTTGGGGGGCCTGCCCCCAGTCCTTGTTGATCTGGCCTGTCCCTGGCTTTTGCTTGAAGTCCAGAGGGCCTGCTCCCTGCCTGCCCAGAGGTAAGCAGGGGGGCTTTTGCGTTTTTTATACAAGGTTGGGGGGCCTGCCCCCAGTCCTTGTTGATCCGGCCTGTCCTTGGCTTTTGCTCAAAGTCCAGGGGGCCTGCCCCCTGCCTGCCCAGAGGTAAGCAGGGAGGCTTTTGCGTTTTTTATACAAGGTTGGGGGGCCTGCCCCCAGTCCTTGTTGATCCGGCCTGTCCCTGGCTTTTATTCAAAGTCCAGGGGGCCTGCCCCCTGCCTGCCCAAAGGTAAGCAGGGAGGCTTTTGCGTTTTTTATACAAGATTGGGGGGCCTGCCCCCAGTCCTTGTTGATCCGGCCTGTCGCTGGCTTTTATTCAAAGTCCAGGGGGCCTGCCCCCTGCCTGCCCAGAGGTAAGCAGGGAGGCTTTTGCGTTTTTTATACAAGGTTGGGGGGCCTGCCCCCAGTCCTTGTTGATCCGGCCTGTCCCTGGCTTTTGTTCAAAGTCCAGGGGGCCTGCTCCCTGCCTGCCCAGAGGTAAGTAGGGAGGCTTGGATTTTGCATTGGGGGGTTCATTTTTCTTAACTTTGGCAACAGGGGGGCCTCCCCCTATTGCCCCCTGCTCGTTTGTGTGTGAAAGCGCAAGTTTGAACAGGCAACGAGTATAAATCCGAAGCTTTCTCATTTCTTTATAAGACTTTTGACATTTAGGGTGGTCGGAGCCGTCGACATTCTTTGACCGTCCTCCGCCATTGTTCTTAGCATGAAATAAAAACTACCTTTAGATCTGGTTCAGACATAATATTTCTTCAGGGTGTCCGCATTCCAGTGAGCATGCAATTCTTGCCCTTCAAGGTTGGCGATTTTATATGTGCCTGGTTCCAGGATTTGAGTCACTTGGTATGGACCTTCCCAGTTGGCACTTAGCTTTCCATGTTCCCTTGATTTTCCAACCGCCTGCGTTTTTCTAAGAACCAGATCACCCATCTGGAAGTTTCTCTGGCGCACTCTGCTGTTGAAAGCTTTCCTCATTCGTTTCTGGTAGGCAACGATGTTGGTACTAGCCTCCTCCCTTATTTCATTGACCAGATCTAAGGCCTCAACCATTGCAACTTCATTCTCAGTTCGGTCGTATTGCAGGGAGCGTAGAGATGGGATCCTTGCCTCAATAGGTAACAGGGCCTCCGCTCCATATACTAGACCGAACGGGGTCTGGCCTGTAGACTCTTTTCGGGTGGTCCGGATTGACCAGAGTATGCTGGGAAGTTCGTCAGCCCACCTACCCTTGAGGTCATCTACCATTTTCTTCAGACCATTTAAGATTTGCTTGTTGGCTGCCTCTGCCTGTCCGTTGGTTTGAGGATGATAGACGGCCGAGTAGGCAACTGCGATGTTGTGGCTTTCTAGCCAGATTCTCAGAGGATCATTGTCAAACTGCCTGCCATGATCAAACACCATCATTTTTGGTAGGCCAAATCTGGTGATAACATTTCGCCAGATTACTTTTCTGATTGCCGGCTCGGTAATGTTGGGCACTGCTTCAGCTTCTATCCATTTGGTGAAGTAGTCTATAGCCACAATTAGGAACTTCCTGCCCCCAGTGGCCACCGTGAAGGGTCCTAGTATGTCCATCCTCCATTGAGCGAAGGGGATGGGGGATAGGATTGGCCTGAGTTCCTGGGCCGGGGCATGGATTGACGGGGCAAAGAGTTGGCACTTTCTGCACTTCTGGGTCAGGCTCTTGGCATCTGCCAGCATGGTAGGCCAGTAGTAGCCTGCCCTTAGGGCTTTGTGGGCCAGCGATCTCCCTCCGTTGTGATGTCCACAAATTCCTGAGTGGATATCGTCCAATACTTCAGCAGCCTGGTCTGCCCGTAGGCATTTGAGCAGGGGGTAGGTAAAAGATTTCTTATAGAGTTCTTCACCAATGATTATGAACCAGGCTGCTTTGGCCTGTACCTTTCTCTTTTGCACTGTGTCTGGTGGAAGGATACCATGCCTTTTGAACTGGATGAAGGGGGTCATCCAACTTTCCGGCCCTTCCTCAACGGCGCTAATCGCCTGATAGGCACTGGTAGATTTTTCATGCAAAACATCAACCCACACCGACCTCCGTATGTCTTGTAGGCTGGAGCTGGCCAGCTTTGACAGAGCGTCGGCTCGGTTGTTCTGCGATCGAGGTATTTGTTGGATTTCATAGGATTTTAGGCCCGACAACTCCTGTTTTACTTTCTCAAGGTATGTGGCCATGGTCTGATCTCTGGCCTCATATTCTCCGTTAATTTGATTGGCAATGAGCTGAGAATCGGTAGCTAACGTAATTCACTCTGCCCCTGCAGCCTTAGCCAATTTTATCCCTGTGATTACAGCCTCATATTCTGCCTCATTGTTTGACGCCGGGAAAGTGAACCTGAGTGCATGCTCAAAATCCACTCCCTCGGGGCTGGTTAATACGACGCCTGGGCCTGCACCATTGGCTGTTGAGGATCCATCAGTGTGCACGATCCATTCCTCAGCAGGGGGCTCTTCTTCCCCTGAATGGGAGCATTTAGCTAGAAAATCGGCCAGGGCTTGGGCTTTGATGGCTGTTCTTGGCTGGTAAGATATCCCCAGACCACTTAACTCGATCGCCCATTTCAACAGTCTCCCTGATTTCTCAAACTTTTCCAACACTTTCTCCAGCGGTTGGTCGGTGAGGACCACGACAGGATGCGCGTCAAAGTAGGGTCTGAGTTTTCTGGCTGCAATGATGACCGCATAGGCGGCCTTTTCTATCAGGGGGTAATTTCTTTCCGCCGTTCCCATGGCGTGACTCACAAAGTAGATGGGTTGCTGTGAGTTTGCTTCCTCCCTTATGATGACAGCACTTATCGTCGTGTTTGTGACAGCGATGTACAGGTATAACTTTTCTCCGGCTACCGGTCTTGCCAGGGTTGGGAGTTTCTTCAGGTGCTCCTTCAATTGCTCGAATGCTTTTCTCTGTTCATCTTCCCACTTGAACTGTTTGTTGCCTTTCAATATTTTGAAGAAAGGGGTGGACTTATCTGCTGACCTGGCGATAAACCGGGCCAGGGCGGCCATTCTGCCTGTGAGCCTCTGAATGTCCCTGATGGTTTTTGGCTCCGGGAGGTCCAGGACCGCCTGAATTTTCTCAGGGTTGGCGTCTATCCCCCTGGAGCTGACCAAAAAACCTAGGAATTTCCCTGATCGAACCCCGAATGTGCATTTTTTAGGGTTGAGCTTCATCTTGTATGACCGTAGGGAAGAGAAAGTCTCTTGTAGGTCTATCAGATGCTCCTTGTCCCCCTTACTTTTGACGATCGCATCGTCAACATAGGCTTCTAAGTTTCTTCCTTTTTGACTTTCGAAGACTCTGTCTACCAACCGTTGATAGGTGGCGCCTGCATTCTTTAGCCCAAAGGGCATCATCTTGTACATGTAGGTGTCATGGCTGGTTATGAAGGCGCACCTTACTCTGTCTGGTTGCCAGAGGTACACTTGGTGGTACCCTGAGAATGCATCCAGAAAACTCAGCGTGGTGTAACCACTAGTGGCATCCACTAGTTGATCTGTTCTGGGCAGAGGGTAGCAGTCCTTAGGGCAGGCCTTGTTAAGATTGGTAAAATCCACGCACATCCTCCATGCGCCTGATGACTTTTTTACCATGACGACGTTTGCCAGCCATTCAGGGTAGTCACATACCTCGATGAAGTCCGCCTTCAGGAGTTTGTCTATTTCTTCTTTTATTGCCGCATCTTTTTCTACGGACATGTTCCTCTTCTTCTGTTGTACAGGGCGAGCCTCCGGACTGATGTTCAGCTTGTGGACAATAAATGCTGGGTCGACCCCTGGCAATTCGTCTGCGGAGTAGGCAAACACGTCCCTGTTTTCCCTTAGGACTGCGATTAGTTCCCTTTGATAGGACTCCTCCAGGCCGGCCCCAATAAGGACCTGCCTTCCTGTCTCTAAATCCACTAGCATGCTCTCCCCTTCAGGCTCCAGGCGGACTGGCTCTTGCTGAGCAGTCGGAATCTCGCCTTCCCTGCTAGGAGAGCACTGGGCTTTTCTCTTCCCTTTTCTTTCTGTCTCATGGGCCTGTAGGGCCACGGAATAGCATTGTCTGGCCGACTCCTGATCCCCGTGGACCTTCCCCTCCATGCCAAAGTCTGTTACATAGGCTATGGTGAGGGCCCTAATTGATACGGCAGCTTCTATTTCATCCAGGGTGGCTCGGCCTATCAGGGCGTTGTACGCGGATTTGCTTGCTGAGGTCCCCTCCCCGAACGTAACAGGCAGATCGATAACTCCCATGGGTAGCATGCCTGCTCCATTGAATCCATACAAAGATCCGAGGGCTGGCTTCAGGTGCCTTCTTTCAAGGTTCATCCTCTCAAAAACATCTTTGTATAAGAGATTTGTGTAGGCGCCAGTATCCACCATACACCTCTTGACAATATGATTGCTGATTTCCAGGGTTAAGACCAGAGGGTCGCTATGTGGGTACACGACTCTCCCTGCATCTTCAGGGGTGATGCTGAGGGTAGTGCCCCTTGGGCTGCCTGCTTTTTCGGCGTAGCAAATTTGGTTTCTTAGTTCGCGGATCTGCCTTTTCTGGCTGCGCCTGCTGGTCCGCCCCTCTGCATCCCCTGAAACTACATGGATGACCATGCGATTTTGGGCTGAGCCCTCAGGTTTGTCTGCTACCTCCTTCTGGGGTTTGTTCCTTGCTGCATAGTTGCTCAGCCAGCCGTTTCTTATTAGTTTTTCAATTTCGTCTTTTAAGTGGCGGCATTCCTCTGTGGTATGACCTATGCAGTCATGGAACGTGCAGAATTTTTTGGGGTCTCCTTTTGGGCTGCGAGGCTTGTTTGGACGAGACCATTTTGCTGTTTCTTTTTCCAACTCGAAGCTTTCTGCTCTTGGCCTATTGAGGGCTGTGTAGCTGTCGAATCTTGGTTGGTATGTGGTACGTTCTTTTTTGGGAGTGTCTCCCTCTTCTCTCTGCTTTCCTGGCTCATTTCTGCCACGCCCACCCTGCGGTCCCCCCTGCGGCCTCGTTTGGCCTGCAGGGGTATCCGGCAGGCTGTGGAACTCTTCCTGCAGAATGAACCCTTCAGCAATTTTCCTGGCCATGGCCAAGGTTTCTGGCTGGGCCCTGATCATCTGATTTTTCATTTCTCCTGGGAGCAGGGAGATTGTCAGGGCATAGGCAGCGGTGGAATCATCGATCTCCCTAACCTGCTGGTAGGATAGGTCAAACCTCCTCAGATATTCCCTTACACTTTCACCCTTTTTCTGTTTTAGGGTCATGAGATCGAAGCGAGTGAGGCGTCTCCTTTTGTTCCCAACATACTGTTCGAGGAAAATCTCGGCCAATTCTATGAAGAACTTGATTGATCCTTGGCAGAGATCCCTGAACCAGCCTTGTGCGAGCCCTACCAGGGTGGTCGGGAAGAGTTTGCACCAGATGGCGTCATCCACGTCGTACATGCCCATGTGGCTCTCGAATGCCGCCAGGTGGTCTTCCGGGTCTGTTGTTCCGTCAAACTTAATGGTGGGCATTTTAATTTTCGGAATGGGATATTCTTGTACCTCGGGATGAAGTGGGGTTTTTGTGGGCCTGCCTACCAGTCGTGACCTGCTTTCCCCAGACTGGTTACCATGAATATTCCATTGTCTATGGATTGGTTTCCCTGTACTGGGGGAGCGGTGCCTTGGAGGCGGCCTGCTTGCTACTTCATCTTCTGTCTCAGGGGAGACTTGCCTGGGTCTCTTTCTCTGAGAATGGCAGAGGTTCTCAGCCTGGTGGTATCTAGATTCGAGCGGTTGCCCCCGGTTGAGCCTAGACTGCAGGCTTTGGGACAAACCCGGGGTTGTCTGCTCCTTGACCGCCGGTGTCAACCTGGAGAAGACCCCGCCTTGCTTTTCTCCCAGGCGTTTTGACATGGGCTCCCTTGGCCTCATTCGCTCCTGCAATTCCCGGGATAAACCTCTTTGTTCTCCGGACGCGGATTCTGTTGTGTGAATGGAGAATGCCTGCTGGACAGGTGGCTCTGGACTGCCTGTTGTGATACGCCTTTGCACTTGCGCGTACACTTGGGCCGTCCTTCTTGCTTTCCTCTGAGCATTTCTGGCGGCGGTCCGTTTCGTGCCCCCAGCTCCATCCCTGCTTATCGAGGGTGGCTGCCTAGGGGCCGATGCGACCCGGCCTACCAGATCTCCAGGAATGAACTCCTGGTTCAGCATCGCAGAGAAGAAGGCGGCTGTCTGCGCCATCTGAGCTGGGGTCAGATTTAGAGTGTGGCCTGGGTGTGTCCCCAACTCAGATGCTGCAGCAGCGCTCGGCACGCCTAGGAGATTGGTTCCCCCCACCCCCAGAATCGTGGCGGGAGGAATCCTCTCTGGCTGTGGCATGCCATACAGGGGGGTCACCGGTGGGACCGTCGGACCCGCCCCTGTACTGGTGTCAACGATTTCTGGCATGATTGCTTTGATTGTTTTAGTTTTTTGTGGTTAGGAATGGTTGATTTTTTGTGGGTAACTCGTGAGCACAACCGTTTTCTTCCCCACAGACGGCGCCAAATTGTTCCGGTCACGGAAACAATTAACCCGGCTCCGGGTCCGGGTTGAGTAATCGGACTGTTGGTGAGTAACGGATCGTCTGATTTCCTTAAACCTCTCCTTTGTCTCGCTCCCTTGATCGGACCTTCCCGGCGGAGTTGGTCTGCTCCCTGCACAATGAACGCACAGGGCCTCGGAGGTTGTCCGAGGGAACCCTCTCTGATGCCTAAGTTAGTCCGTGAGATGCCTTGATGAACCTAGCTCGTGAGGAACTAGGTGGCGTTTTTAGGAGTGAGAGTCTAGAGAGAGAAAATCCAACCCCTCTCATGTGGGAAATGGGAAAGTATTTATACCTTCCCACAAGAGAGAGGAAAAGAGAAAAGAAGAGAGGGAAATAGGTGGATGATTGTGCGACACGTGGACTCACCTCGTCCACTCTTTTCCCCTTACCTTAGGCAAAGTGACGAATGGGTCCCCGGTTCTCCCTTGGTCCTGCTTGGGTGGGAGCACCCTGGAAGCAGGCAGGGGGCTTGGTTGCCCTGCTTGGCAGGCGGCAAGGCCATGCCAGGCAGCTAAATGATTAAGGCCACCTACTTGGAGGTTTCAATGATATTGTCGGGAGGTCTGCTGGGCAGGTCTTCTCTTATTCTTGGGTCAGGTACCCTGGGGCCTGACTGGCGAGCGACCCGTGGCTGGCTACCGACCCCCATCAGAGTATAAATTATTTATAAGAATTGTCGAAATACTTCACAAACGTATTATTATTATGAATTAGGGTGTTTTGAAAATATATAAAACTAAAATTCCCTAATTATTATTAGTTTCGACGGAACGAGTATAAAATAATGTTTTACGACAATCATCTTTATAAAAGTAATTTATTTAACCTTCTTTATTTTATTAAACATTTAAATTATTTTCGAATAACATAAAGGGTGACTTAAGATGAAACGGTTAAATTTTTAAAAGGTTCGAAATTGCTGGAAAATTAAATAAGTTGCTGTAAAATCGTGTTTTAACGATTATTCACGATTTCGCTTAAAAATTGATTCTATCATTTAAAAGATTCGAAAAATAGTGTAAAAATTACGATAAATAATTAAAACTAATATTTAGACAATCTGTCTGGAAAATAATTTTTTTCAAAATCTGGAAACTCGGTTTTAAAGGCTTTTACGGAAAACGCGTTAATTAAACGTTAACGATTAAAAATAAAAGCTAAATTCAAAATGATTTGTGCACGGTTGTTAAAAATCATAACTTATCAAGGAAATAAAATTTTTCCAGAAACTTTTCAAAAAAAAAATGAAAATTTCAGAATAAAAAAAGAAGAAGGAAAAACCGTCTTTTAATCATCGGTTTCGTTTTAAAAGGTTAAATAACGATTTATCGCTCTTTTTATTTTATTAAATCTCGAATGTCACTAAAATAATTATTTTGTTAGAAAATATCAGAAACTTTATTTTGAATCGAGAATTAATAATAAAAATCAGAAATTAAAAGGAATATTCGGTTTTAACGATAAACGGTGTTTTAGGACTATTAATTTTTTTTACCCACTTATAAAATTCAAAAAAAATACGAAAATTTCCAGAAAATTAATTTTGGTCAGAATGTACGTACACAAAAATTTTCATATTTAAATACGTAATTTAGGCATTTGAACATTAAATCGGTTTTAAATCGATTTTGTACGAAATCGGTTAAAAATCCATTAAACGACTCAAAAAACTCGAAATCTGTAAAATTTATTTTTTTGATAGGAACTTTAAAATTATATTAGTGTATCGGCCAAATATTATAATTTAATAACTATTATAACGATTTATTCACTAATCTCGTAAAAACGAACACAACAACGAAATAATTGAAAATTAACGATTCTAAAACTTTTAAATAAAAAATTAATGACATACTATAATAGCCAAACAAAAACTTAAATTCTATACATGTAACTACGACAAAAAAAATCAAGCAATACCGAGATCGTCGTGTTACCTTAATCGAGATCTGAGTCAATAATGTACTCGTCCTCCTCGGGGTTGTCTCGAAAACCTATAAAAAAATATAAAAAGGTACAAGACCCTTATTAGCGTCGTAAATCGAGAAGTAGGAAGGAGGAATAGGGGTTTTGATGATTACCCTTGAACTAAGATGAACACGGAATGAAGAGAATGATCGAAAACGGGAAAAAAAAATGAAGAACAGTGCACTATTGTTGTTTACGTTCTTCTTCTTCTTTTTTTTTTGAGAAGAGGAGAGGAGAACGTACATTGGAAAGGGGATATGGTTGGAGTTTAAAGGGAGTTGGGGTAACTGCCAAAAGACGGTTAAGGGGAAACCGTCAACAGGATAAAGAAGGAAATAGAGATGTCGGTTTTGACTTTCTCAACCGATTACGAAAATATCTCAGTCCGCTGAGGGAAACGGTCGGGTCTGCTACAATCTGAGCCCGATTCGCGATTAAAATCATCACTTTTAAAAACAATAATAAGACGGAAATCATATGAGAACGTGTTTATGAGAAAGAAGTATTAAAATCATGTTTCAAAAATAATTATATACGAAATCGCGTAGAAAAATATTAAATAGCAATTTCTCGAGATTAATTAAAATTCTCGCGGACAAGGAAATTAAAATTGGTTTTGAACGAAAATTTATTACAGTGTTATACGAAGATCGAAGTTAAGCTGGATGAAAAATAAATCGACTAGATAAGAGTCGATTTAATCACAACGGGACGGATATCAAAGTTGTAAATTTTACGGGTGTTATAGTTTTGTTTTTTACCTTTGAGAATAATTAGTGAGTTTTGAATTCTTTAATGTATAATGCATATTAGGATTACATTTTTCCTATTTTTTTTATTGTTTTTAAAAACCAGATCAGAAACCGGATATCCGGTTTCAATTTTGCCCGATACGTATCCGCTACGGTTTTAAGGAAAACCGTATCGTATATACGGTTATTCGTATCGGATATCCGGAAATTCGTATAATTGAAAGCGTATATCGTATCGTATACGTATAATAAAACCGTATCGTATATTTTTGCTCACCCCTAGCTAGCAGTGTTCATCCACTTTGTAGAAGAGTCTAGAAAACCGGACATCTTAGCATACCATTTCGGTAGCACATATTACCAAGGTGAGTGGCAGAGTCGGTGTCCTGATTAGTCATAGACCGCTTCCTCTTCCCTTTTGATTCACTTGAGGATGTGATCAAACACAATTCTTGAGCTTGGGACCAATGCAAATGTAAGAAGTTGACAAGTGTTTGGAAGTTGAGTAAAACTTCCAGTATTGTTGGAAAAAGTATTTCGGAAGAGCTAATGGTGAAGAATGATGATGTTTGACTGAAGTGTTTGGGATAAAATCCGCGTCCTTGAGAAATGACGTGGAATACCCCGGTCAAAAAATCAAAAAATTATATACGAAGTAACTACAGAACAATATCCGAAATTCAAAAGTCAAAGTCGTAAAAGACAGGAATTCGACACAAGAGGAAGTCAACAAGAAGATTTGAGCCCGGTAATGATGTTGGGCCGATTAGCAGCAAAGTCTGAAAATGGGCCAGAAGTAACCCAACACCAATGAAGAACCCTATCCCAAGCAAAGAAAGAGTCAGCAACCACTTCCTAAAAGGAAGGAACCAACCCACCAGAAGAGGAGGGAATCGAGGAAACAGAAGAGAGGGGTATTATAAACCGAGAACGGTCACTTTGAGGGGGATCGATCATTCAACGCAGCTTCAACCCTACCGCAGAAAAACCTACGAAAAGATACTAGCCTACAATAATCAGAAATCGATACTTTGTAGTTTGTACTATTCCAAATCTTCCATAGTTGATACTTTGGCGGGACTCCGACTCCCCCCGCGGTTTTTCCCATTTGGGTTTCCGCGTCACCAATTCTCGCGTCCTTTCGTTTTTCTTTTCACGTTTCATATTCGTTGGCGCAATTTACTCGTTAATCTGTCGGTCTTAGTTCGATCACTTTAACCCACAACCCGAATCGAAACCCGGTAAATTTTTACCCAAAACAATTTGGCGCCCACCGTGGGGCAGAGTGATCGTTTACTAGCCAAATTGCGTAACAAAGTAACTCAAGTGTCGACATGTCCGGATCCGGCCAAAACCTCGCCAACACTTCCGCTCAGTCTACCGAAGGAACACCTTCCTCAGGGATGACAAGCCCGTTCGCCGCACCATCCGCTCAGGCGACTCCAGTTAGCCAGGCGATAGGGCAAGCGCTGAACGCCTCAACACCGCCTCAGGGGCCCTCAGCGCTAAGGGCATCCAACCCACTCGCGACCAGCGGAGGGGGGACGTCATCTAGGGCGACGGCTCATGGAGGATTGTTTGGAGACGCCTCCAGAACTCTGCTGACACCAGATCCCATGGCAGAGATACTCCAGGGGATCAACACCCTGCGCCAGGCGGTAAAGAGCCTGCAGAAGGACAACCGGGACATTAAGGCCCAGATGAAGGCGGCGTCAAGACCACCACCTGTACCAGTCCAGACGTCATCCGAGGTCCAGCTCACGACGCCTGAGGAAACACCAAGCTCCCACAGAGAGTCCGTCACCAGCGGGCAAATCTCCAAGTCGTTCCCTCAGGAACTGGTTACCAGACTGGATTTGGAGTTGGCACCACCAAGTCAGGCCCTGATACCCAGAGGGCTAGGATACTTGACTCATGGATCTGCCCCCATCGCAGGTAATCCTTCCTTTAACCTTGAAAATCGGGAGGCTAATCCGTTGTCTTTTGCAGGTACCTCCGTTCGTCAGGCACCAGAATGGCCGCCGGTAAGTTCGCCAGGAGTGTACACCCCAGCCAGCAACCGCCTCCCGCCAGAGCTGGATCAGACACCTATCCCCAGTCAGCAAGCATCCGGGTGGCAGCCGAGAGTAACGGTCAATCCAATGGTCGCCAGTCCCTATCCTGAGACAGCTTGGCCGTCTCAGAACTCACCTCTGGTGGCCTCAGGATGGCGGCCCGAGCCTGCCGTCACTATGTCCCTTCCGCCTCCACCCCCGATCAGTCGCCACCTTGGAGGACCCCAGACAGGGAGTACCCCTTTTAGCTTCTTTCCATCTGCTCCTAACCCTTCTGCGGGGACAAATGTTGCTGTAGACCAGCAGTACCAAGAGTTGAAGGAGCTAAGAGAGCTGATCAGCAAAATCCCTGGAATGCCACGCCCCCTGGAGAGAGCAGCCAGAGACAGCTATGCCGACTCGCCCTTCACCGACGACCTAGCTGGCGTTGCCGTGCCCAAGGGTTTTGTGCCACCAGCCATGACGCTTTATGATGGCACTGCAGACCCTTTGGATCATATCAACCAGTATAAGCAAAAAATGATGGTGGTAACCGCCACAGGGCCTCTGAAAGAAGCCTGCATGTGCAAGGGGTTTGGCTCCACCCTCTCAGGGGCAGCCCTTCACTGGTTCGTGGGCCTGCCAAACAGAAGTATCACCTCCTTTGCCGATCTGGTCAACGCCTTCAACCAACAGTTCGCCAGCAGCAGGAAGCCGGAGAAGCAGACCAGTGATCTGTACAGGGTGGTGCAGAAGTTCGAGGAGTCCACGCGAGATTTCCTCAACAGATTCAACAGGGAGAAAGTGACTATTCCCAGATGTGACGTAGCCACCGCCATAGAAGCCTTTCGTCAAGGACTCCTCCAAGATTCGGACCTTTACAAAGATCTTACCAAGTATCCATGTGCTACATTCGAAGATGTACAAACCAAAGCAATGGCAGCCATCAGATTAGAAGAAGATTCGGGCCCCAGACGAGCTTCCTATGGTTCTGAGCACGTCTCCAGAAAGGCACCCGCAGAGAAGAGAGGCGAAAGGTCCAAGCCCTATGACAGGAGTGTGCACAAAGTATCTGAGGAGAAAGATTGGAGGGAGAGTCCCGCACTCCCACCAAAGATCAGTGAGTACGGATTCTCTACCAATCTCACCGGACTGCTCAAGGCCCTGAAGGAGTTGGGGCGCAAAGTCAGGTGGCCCAGGAGGCAAGAGTACGCCAACGACCGTCGAGATGCCAGCAAGAGGTGCGAGTTTCACGACGACATTGGGCACAACACTGAAAAATGCGTCCTCCTCAGGAAGGAAGTGAAGTTTCACTACGATCAGGGAAACCTGGATCATTTGATATCCAGAAGCTCTAGCCGGGTGAATGCGGCAGATCAGGTGTTGCCCTCACCCCCTCCGCTGTGCACCAGAATCGTAAACGTGATCACAGGAGGATCGGAATTGTGTGGCCTAACTTATTCAGCAGCCAAAAGGCACGCCTTCCAGTCCAAGGGAGACACACCAGAACACTCCTGCAGAATCAGCTGTCCAGACCTCCCAGCCGTCACCTTCGATGAATCCGATGCGGAGCCGTCTCCAGAATCTCACCATGACGCCCTAATCATCACGCTCTCCATAGGGAACTGTACTGTGAAGAAAATACTGGTGGATACCGGAAGTTCTGTTAACTTAATCATGTTAGAGACTCTGCAGAACATGGGATTCAGCAAGGAGGACCTGAGCAAGAAGGCAGTCCCTCTCGTGGGTTTCAGTGGGGAAACAAAATACTCCCTGGGGGAGATCACGATTCCTACCTACGCAGGAGGCGTAAACAAGCAAGTGAGGTACCTGGTCATTGATGGTCCCTCTACTTACAATGTGATCCTGGGAAGACCGTGGATACATGAGATGAAGGCAATCACCTCCACCTACCACCAATGTTTGAAGTTCCCCACGCCTTGGGGAGTACAGAAGATCAGCGGTGATCAGAGGGAGGCCAAAGACTGCTACAGAGTGGCGTTGAAGAAGACAGCGAGCCCCCCAGCATAGCAACTACAGAGCCTTCACCTACCCCTGCAAGAGTATCTCGAACCCCCTCAGGCGGAGGTAGATGAAGTCAACCTGGACAAACAACACCCTGAGCGAAAAGTGTTGATCGGATCGGAATGCACAGGTAACACACGGCAAAACCTTATTGAATTATTAAAAACTAACATGGATTGTTTTGCTTGGTCCCATGATGATATGGTAGGAATAGATCCGAGCATCATAACCCACAGGTTAAGTGTGGACCCGAGTTACAAGCCGATCCAGCAGAAGAGGAGAAAGTTCGCTCCAGAGAGGAACCAAGTAATCAACCAGGAGGTGGATAACCTGCTGGCTGCTGGAAAAATCAGAGAAGTAAAGTATCCAGAATGGCTGTCCAACGTGGTGGTAGTCCCGAAAAAGAACGGCAAGTGGAGAGTATGCGTCGACTTCACCGATTTAAACAAGGCGTGTCCCAAAGATCCTTTTCCTCTGCCGCACATAGACGCCATGGTAGACGCCACAGCAGGCCATGAGATGCTGACCTTCCTCGACGCATGGAGTGGATACAATCAAATCAAAATGCATCCGGCAGATCAAGAGAAAACCGCCTTCAGATCTGAGAGAGGTATCTATTGCTACAATGTTATGCCTTTTGGTCTGAAAAATGCAGGGTCCACCTACCAGAGGTTGGTCAACATGATGTTCAAAAAGCAAATCGGCGACACCATGGAAGTATATATTGACGATATGGTTGTCAAATCCAAGCAAGCCTCACAGCACGCGGCGCACCTGGAGGACACCTTCAACACCCTGAGAGAATACAAGATGAAATTGAACCCATCCAAGTGCACGTTCGGAGTATCTTGTGGAAAGTTCTTAGGGTACATGGTCACCCAGAGGGGAATTGAAGCCAGCACAGAGCAGATCAAAGCCATTCTCCAGCTGGAGTCTCCACAGAAACCAAAGGACGTGCAGCGGTTGACGGGAAGGATTGCTGCCCTGAGTAGGTTCATCTCCAGATCCTCAGATAGATGCCGACCGTTCTACGACGTCCTGAACAAAGCTCAGAGGTTCGACTGGACGGAGGATCACGAGAAAGTATTCAGGGAACTGAAGCACTACTTGAGCACTCCACCACTCATGTCAAAGCCGGAACCTGGGGAGCCGCTCTTCTTGTATCTTTCAGTAACTGAGGTGGCAGTCAGTGCAGTGCTGATAAGAGAACATGAAGGAGCACAGCACCCTGTCTACTATGTCAGTAAGTCTCTGCTTCCTGCAGAGACCAGGTACACATCCCTCGAAAAACTTGTACTCGCACTCGTTACAGCATCATATAAACTGCGTCCTTATTTTGAATCGCATACTATATCTGTAATAACGAACTATCCACTAAAAACTATTATGAGAAAACCTGAGTTATCAGGAAGAATGGCCAAGTGGTCTATACACTTGAGCGGATTCGACCTGAAATTTGTCCCCAGAACAGCGATAAAGTCCCAGGCGTTAGCAGACTTCGTATCGGACTTCAGCCCAGCACTGCAGACCCAGGCGAAAAAAGACATCCTTCTCCTTGAGGAGGACAAGGGCGAACAGGTGTGGAAGCTCAATGTAGATGGCGCCTCCAACATGCGAGGGTCCGGAGCAGGACTAGTTCTGAAGTCTCCTCAGGGGGATCTCATAGTCCAGGCAGTGCGATGCGAATTCCGAACAACGAACAATGAAGCAGAGTATGAAGCGCTAATCCTAGGGCTCCAGCTGGCTCTAGACCTCAAAATCAAGCGATTGGAGGTATATGGTGACTCCCAACTAATAGTAAACCATATGAATGGCCTATACGCAGCAAAAGATTCCAAGATGGTAGCTTACCTTGAAGTAGCAAAAAGTCTCTCCCAAAGGTTCGAAGAATTTGCAATCAGCCAAGTTCCAAGGGAGAAAAACGTGGAAGCAGACGCCTTAGCAACCCTGGGGGCAACCTTCAAACCAGGAGAGGTGTCCACCATACCCATAGTGCACGTGTTAGAGCCAGCAATCGGGAAAAGCGCGGACGCAAGGAAGTGGGAAACACCAGAGGAGGATCCACCAGAGATGAGGATGCAATGGTTTCAGGAGGCTAAGATCTACAGCACCACAGTAGATCAGGAGGAAATCTCAGACTGGAGAAAACCCTACAAGGATTGGTTGCAAGACGATATTCTGCCAGCAGACAGAAGAGAAGCCCGAAGCTTCCGGATGAAGGCGTCCAGATATACCCTCATTGATGGCGTAGTATTTAAAAGATCTACCGCCGGACCATACCTGAGATGCCTAAGTCAGGAGGAAGCAGAAATGGTATTGCATGATCTCCACAGCGGAGAATGTGGAAATCATGCAGGGGGCAAGAGTCTATCTAGCAGGGCACTTCGTCAAGGCTACTATTGGCCAACAATGCGCAGAGACGCCAAGGAGTACGTTAAAAAATGCGACGCTTGCCAAAGACACGCACCGGTCAACCACCAGCCAGCAGAACCACTACATCCTATAATCTCCCCTTGGCCTTTCATGAAGTGGGGAATGGATATTGTGGGGAAATTACCAAGAGCACCAGGAAATAAAGTGTTCATGCTTGCAATGACCGACTACTTCTCCAAGTGGATAGAGGCAGAAGCGTTCCCTCAGGTGACTGAGAAGCAGGTTATATCCTTTATTAAGCGTAATATTATCTGCAGGTTTGGCGTTCCCTCAGAAATCATCTGCGACAACGGATCCCAATTTATTGGCAACAAAATGGAGGCCTACTGTGCCAGGTGGAATATCGCCCTAAACAAGTCTACCCCCAGAAATCCCAAGTCCAACGGGCAAGCGGAATCTAGCAACAAAATTGTAATGGATAACCTGAAGAGGAGACTAGAAGAGGCAGGGGGCAGATGGGCAGAGGAGCTTCCTCTGGTGCTGTGGTCCGATAGGACAACACCTAAGGTGGCTACAGGGCAGACGCCCTTTAGCTTGGTTTATGGTGCAGAAGCAGTCATCCCTGCAGAGGTGAGGGTACCCACCCACAGATATGGATGCATAACGGAAGAAAGAAACCAGGTGGAGATGGCAAATAGCTTGGACACCATAGATGAACTCAGGACTGATGCTCAGATCAGGATGGCCTCCTACAGGCAGACAGTCGCCAGAAGCTACAACAAAAATGTTAAAATCAGAGTCCTACAAGAAGGAGATCTGGTCCTCAGGAGAGTATTCCAGAACACCAGAAACCAGCAAGCGGGGAAATTCGCCTACACCTGGGAAGGACCTTACCAAGTGGAGAAAATAGTCGGAAATGGAGCATATCAACTAATGACCATGGAAGGGGAAGTTATTCAAAAACCATGGAACATAGTACATCTGAAAAAATACTTCTGCTGAGTAAAAATCACCAGGAGTATAGGCCACAGTCGCCAGAAATAGGGTATTCAATCTGCCAGATACACTTCCACCAGAGTCCAGGTAACCATACCCGGTATCTTTGAAACTCTATTCTATTTTCCAAACATCCCTTAGGTCGCAAGATTTTTGACATCTGAGGCAGAATTTAATTTTGGAAAACTTTAAACTTAGTTTATTTTCAAAACTTGATCAGACTTCTGTATAAAAAAAAATCACTTTTCTTTTATCTCAGAATTTCAAAACCTTTTCACAAATTCTCAAACCTGACTTTGTCGCATTCTTTGAATTTTCTGCCACAAGTTTATGTTCACTCTCTTTCACGCATTTACAAAGTTAATTTTCACCCTCACACATCCTAAACTCACTACTTGTTAACGCTTTCAAACAAGATAAATTTTTTTTTACTCTTTATCGGTTATTCTGCCAACTGATATGGGTAACTGATCTGGTGGAATGTATAATCTCCACAGAAGGCGTGCGTCTTGTGCTGAGTGCCTACAACCAGGACATTACAAGTCTCCTGCGCCACTCAACACCCACGCAAAGCGTGGCACCTCCGACTGAGTGGGCGAACAAAATCCCAGGCCACCACTTATCAAAGGTCGACCATACAAACAAAGGCATGCATAAAACAGACGACAACAATCAGAAACGCAGAAACATCACAAAGTAAGCAAACGCATTTTTTAACAAAGAAAACAAGTTCAAACCCTCTGCTCCCCTGAGCAGAGGTAAAATTCAAAGTATTCTGCTCCCTAGAGCAGAGGAAAATCCAGAACGATCAAAATTTAACAAAGTATTTTGTTTTTCGTGCCACACAGGGCAAAAGCATCAGAAATTAATAGGCTGAACAGCCTAGATATTCTCCTCAGGAGGGAGAGAAGCAAGGGGTTCCACCACCATGGCATCAGCATCTGCGGGTTCAGGCGCTTCTTGAGCCGCTGCAGGGGAGGAAACCGACTCCTCCACAACCTCCCCCTCGCCCCCAGCAAGCATCTCCAGATCAAAGCCGTCGGGGAACTCCTCCTCCATCCTCCTCTGCAGAGCAGCCAGGTCCCAGCTCGTATGCTTCCCTGCAGAGAAGGTGCTGACCATCTGGATCTCAGTGCTCAGAGCAGACCAGCTGAGAGCCCCTTCCATGTTCTCCTGCAGCCTGACCACTTTATCCTGAAGGCTGGAGTTGGCCTCCTGCACCTCAGCAAGCTCAGCCCGCACAGCCGCTTTCTGATTTTCCCCCTCAGCAAGTTGCTCCTTGACCTGGTCCAGCTCCCCTTTCAACCCTGCAGCCTCCTCCCTCAATCCCGCAGCCTCCTCCTTCAGCCTCGCAGCCTCCTCCTCCAGCCTGGCAGCCTTCTCCTCCAGCCCTAGGGCCTCTGCCCTGGCATGGCCCACCTCCTCAGACAAATGGGCATTCTTAGACTGCAACTGGCCCCCCAGGTCCCTGAGATGGGATACCCCACCTCTCAGGAACAGAGCCATCTGGAGAGCCTGACCAGAAGAACGACCATCGTTAGCTTGGTACCAAGGAAAATAAAAGACTCGGAGCAAACGTAGATGGAAAATTACCTCAAAGGCGTGGACAGAGAGGTGAGTGGCCACCTCAGTGAGAGATTCTCTGGCCATCACCGCTTCTGAGCCAGGGAAGAGGAGCTGATTCAGAGGAGCTAGGTCTTTCAAGCCCCTAATAGTCCCGAAATCCTTGGGAAAGGACAGCAGGATATCATCCGGGTCACACTCAGTAGAGTGTGGGATGGAGGGTTGAGGAGAGTCGGGCACGTGGATCACCGGAGTCTCTTCTGCAGAGCCAGCCTGTGCAGAAGGAGAGGGGCTGCGCTTCCTTTTGGAGCCAGTTGAGGGAGCAGGAGATGAGCCAGAACCCCTCCTGGAGGAAGAGCGAGTAGCCATGCTCTTTCTCCTTGCCCTAACCCGGTCCAAAGTCATCGGAGTTTTTGAGTTACCTGATGAAGACACCAAAGTAAAATCAGTCGCGCACACACAAGAAAACAAAAGGAATCAGTACATACAACGGACTAGCCCCACCGGAAGACATAGCGCCAGCTATGGGAGGACAAGTTCCGTTATCAGAAGGAACGAAGAGGTTATTGAAGGAGAGCTGCTCCAAACTCAAACCGGAAAGCTTGGCAGCGAAGTCAAGAATGGGCGTCGCCCCCTTAAGCTGCTGAAGACCTGTGACATGAAACCAGTAAGCAAAGTAAGTGTGTAAGAAGATCTAAGAACCAAAGGCACGACAAGTACCTGTGACAGGTCCCCATTCTGAATAGAGGTAATCATGGGGGAGGGGGAGGAGAGAATCTGTCTTCACAAAAACAAAGTCTCGAAACCAGTCTGCGTCTGGAGGGTTGGCAGGGAAGATTATACCAGGGTAGCTCTTATCCTTCACGCGCATCGTTACTTGGCCACGCCCCAGGGGCCGCACCTGGAACACGGCACAGACGTCGCGCAGGGAAAAGTCCTTCTGGTAGCGATGGTTCAGCACGCAGAAGGATAGTAGAACCCTCCAAGTGTGAGGGACCAACTGACAAGGGGCCAGCTTATAGTAGTTCAGAAGCTCCTGAACCAGGGGAGGAAAGGAAAAACGCAAGCCTAGAAGGAAGGGATAGGCATACATGCAAACCCATCCAGAAAGAACGGAGTCCGCCCTCTGCCCAGGAGAGGGGATGTGAATTTCAATCCCCTCACCGAACCCAAAGAGCTCTCTGACAAAGGACAGATCCTTGGAGGAGAAGCTGAAATCACAAGAATGCGTCTTGCCCAAGATATCAGAGGTAGAAAACGACAAAGATAATGGAGAAGGAGTTGAAGGGCTAGAAGATTTGCCGCGATTTGACTTCGGAGCCATCGGTAAAGGAAAAGGGGAAAACAACGAAAAACAGAAGAAAAAAGAGTTCACCTGAGCACAATACAACAACGGCGACGGCGACGGGAGACGGAGAGGATTAGAGCAATTCGAATTTTGAAAGAGAATAAGGATAAGAAAGAAGAAGGAAGAATGAGAACAAATAGAGAGAGAAAGGAAAGTCGGGTGAGTTAAAGCAGAAAAGATAGTACGGGGGAGAGTGAGCAATTAAGGAGGGAGAGGGTGAAGTCATCATGAGGAAGAGGAGCAGTCAGTTGGAAAAACGAGGGAAGTAGACCGAAAGACAAACTCTGCAGAATAAAATCGTCACCAACTGAGAGCAACTCAAACAGAAATTTCCGCCTAAGATGAGCTTAGTCGGAAATTTGGGGGCATTTGTTTGGGATAAAATCCGCGTCCTTGAGAAATGACGTGGAATACCCCGGTCAAAAAATCAAAAAATTATATACGAAGAAACTACAGAACAATATCCGAAATTCAAAAGTCAAAGTCGTAAAAGTCAGGAATTCGACACAAGAGGAAGTCAACAAGAAGATTTGAGCCCGGTAATGATGTTGGGCCGATTAGCAGCAAAGTCTGAAAATGGGCCAGAAGTAACCCAACACCAATGAAGAACCCTATCCCAAGCATAGAAAGAGTCAGCAACCACTTCCTAAAAGGAAGGAACCAACCCACCAGAAGAGGAGGGAATCGAGGAAACAGAAGAGAGGGGTATTATAAACCGAGAACGGTCACTTTGAGGGGGATCGATCATTCAACGCAGCTTCAACCCTACCGCAGAAAAACCTACGAAAAGATACTAGCCTACAATAATCAGAAATCGATACTTTGTAGTTTGTACTATTCCAAATCTTCCATAGTTGATACTTTGGCGGGACTCCGACTCCCCCCGCGGTTTTTCCCATTTGGGTTTCCGCGTCACCAATTCTCGCGTCCTTTCGTTTTTCTTTTCACGTTTCATATTCGTTGGCGCAATTTACTCGTTAATCTGTCGGTCTTAGTTCGATCACTTTAACCCACAACCCGAATCGAAACCCGGTAAATTTTTACCCAAAATATGAGGTATAGTGCAAATTGTGTAAGGAATAACATATAGTTGGAAAAAAAGTGTGGAGAAAAAACAAAAAATTGTCGAGAAAAGTAGAAGTGCAGCACGCATGCAGTCGGAGACCACAGGCTGAGCCTGGATCTCGTAGGCTGCGGTGAAAAGCACGACACAGGCTGCGTCAAGGCTGAGCAGCCTGCGGTGCAGAGCTTCTCCCTTGCATTAATTTCTTCGTTTTCCCTTCCTTGCTTTAAGTTATTCCACTTTATGGCACAAATTCCAGGAATTGGCATCATCTTGGTTTAAGAAAAATCTCCCTCAATAATATGCATACTCAACAAAAGAGTTAGAACTTCCCGAATTTTATTAAACAAACTAACACTTAAAAACAATCAAACTAAAAACTATTTATTGCTACACTACTGGATTACTTAAGATCAATCAAAGTAATTCAACCCCCTCATTAACCCATCAGAAATGATGGTATGGAATCAAAATGGAAGCACACTATCTACCCAAGCATATGAAAATTATAATCACGTGGCATGCAAGGTGAGACAGGTTCAAAAATAAAAGAAACGAATCACTCAATGAACATGCATATTTATTACTCCCTCCAATTTTTTATATAAGTAGTTTTAGGTAAATGAAAATTTATTTTATATAAGTAGTTTTGAAATCGCTCATGTACTATCTCCTTTAATGCAATTATGATTTTTAGATTTCATACAACTCTAACACTTTTCATTTAATACATTATCATTATCTTCCAATTCTTTTTTACTCTTACTCCCTAAATTCATTCAATTTCCTTTTCTCAAAGTAATTAGTCATTTTTAATTAATGTACTTCAATCACTGTTAAGTAACTTCTTAATACTCGTGCATTTGGATAAAACTACTTATATAAAAAATCGGAGAGAGTTAATATACAAGGGAGTTTGAAAAGAAATGAACAATGGTGGATGGAAATTTATGTTGCCATTATCAAAATGGGTCAAGGGTGACAATTAAAATAGAGTTGAAACTTCGAGAATAAGATCGTCACTTTTCTCCTCAAAGATCCCAAAGCTTAAAACTACCAACTCTTTTCCAAACTCATATTCTCCTCATCCACACTTTCCTCCCAATCTTCCTTTGAGGAATTGGAGGATTGTGAGGGAGAGATGGTTTGTGAGGACATGGTTATAAAGCACATAATTATCATCAAAGGACATATAAGAGGTCCTAGGTTCCTAGATCGGGGATGAAAGCAAAGAGGATTGTATCAAGAGGTCATCATAAGCGTCACCATCCGACCAAGAATCCTCGCACTCACTAATGACAACGGGATTCCTCTCCTCTATCTCACTCACACAGATAGGCACCAAAAGTTCCACATTATCAAGGCAAGAAGGGTTAGATTGGGTTTGAATGAGCATATTCTTTTCATCCTCGACATTCAACTCCCAGTTGGTCTTCAACTCCTCCACTTTATCCTCAAGCTTTTGCATTCTCTTATCCAAATCTCTCTCGGATTGCAATCTCACCTCTCTTTCTTCGTACGTTCAAAGAGGGCTCTAATCTGATCCTTAAGAGTTGGTTGGGATTCACTCGTCTCACAAGGTGGAGTTAGAGCATATTTACACTCCCTCTCAAAAGTTTCATAAGCCAACCACTGGAGAAAACTCCATTTTTCTACCTAGCACATGCTACTCTCAAATCCCCCTCCACTCATTTGGCAAACAAGACTATGGGTTTCATAGTTCATCTTATTGAAGAAGATATTGTTTTGGTAAAAATTTACCGGATTATCATTTTTGGAAGCGGGTTAAAGTGATCGGCCTATAATCGCGAATTAACGAAATAATAATGAATCTAGCGAACGAGGAACGACGAAAGAAAAAATCGACACACGGAATTTTGGTGACGCGGAAACCCGATGTGGGAAAAACCGCGGGGGGAGTCGGAATCCCACCAATATTTTACTATGACCAAAAGAATGACGAAATGAATATCGAGAGTACAAATATTTGCGTTTGATAATAAATTATGGAGTATTATGCTGTTCTTTTTTTATGTAGCTTGTTGGTAATGTGTTGAGAATGTCCCTTTCCTTCCTCCGTCCTTTGCTTTTTATAGCTGCTTGCCCCCTGGAGCCGTTACCCTCTTTCTCTCCTTCAGAGCCGTTGTCTTTAATGCCCCATCAGCCGTTACACTCTTCTTCTTTTTTTTGGTAAAATGTGAATATATTAATATAACGGATAATGTACATATTACATCAGATGATCAAAGATCAACATCAACAAAATTTGGCGGGATCAAATCCCTTTACAAGCCCCAGATTCTTTTCCACTTTTCATCCATGTTATTATCGATGCCTGTCAGAATCGCCCTAGCTCTTTTCTTGACCTGAATCTTAATCATATCAGCTGTTATTTGCGGTCTAGTCAGCCAAAGGTTCAATCTCACTTCATTCCTTCGTAACCAAATGAAATAATAACATGCAGTCCACACGATAGTTTGCATTTTCTGTTGCACCGATCCTATTTTCAGGCGGTCCGTCATTTGGGCAGTCACCTTGAAGCAGCACCACTCTTCAACAGCATTAATCACTTTTTTACTGAACTCACACTCGAAAAATAAGTGTGCAGTAGTTTCAGAAGCATTCTCGCAGAGACAGCAGTAGTCCATATTACAGCAGCCCCAATCAAGCAGCTTCTTCCTACAATTCATCCCATTTTGCAAAGCCAACCACGTAATGAATGAATACTTCGGGATATTCCAAGCATTCCACACATGCTGATGCCATTGGGTGCAAGGCCAAGTCGTTCTTAGCCAGTTATATCCCTCTTTTACGTTGTAACCATCAGTCCAGATACGCCAGTCAGAGCAGTGAAGCTTCATTTTATCCTTAATTTTGCATATATTCTTCCATGCCCAAGTAGCTGTGATAGGAGGTTGATAGTCTTCCCAGTTTTGTCCTTTAAGGTATACACAGTTTATCCATTTAATCCACAGTTTGTCTTCCTTTTGGTATATCCACGCAACCAACTTCGCAATAGCTGCAATGTTCATCGTGCTAGCTTTCTTCACCCCCAAACCCCCCTCAGTTTTCGGGAGGGTCACCGTATCCCATCCAACTAGCGGGACTCTCACGAAATCTGCCGCACCATCCCACAAATAGTTACGACAAATCGCCTCAATTCTTTTAGTGATCCCTTTTGGAATAATGAAAATACTTCACTACAAGGATAAGATCATTTACCAACCGCAATAATCGGTCGGTAATACTAGAAATCGGTCGGTAAATGAAGTCACCGACCGTTTAAAAGAATATATCGACTGCTATCTTTCGGTCGGAAAATATAGTCGCTAATTTTATTTACCGACCGATATGGTCAGTCGGCAAATACCGACCAACAACACAGTCGGAAACTAAAAGACTTGGTCGGTAACATCAAACACCGACCGCTAGGGTCGGTCGGAAATAAGAGTCGGGCGGTCGGTAAATAATGTAGGTCGGTCGGTAAATGCAAATAATCGGTCGGTATAATGGTCGTTTACCGACCGACTTCTGCGGTCGGTACTCTTCTCCGACTGACGACAAACCAGTAGCCAAGGTTTGGTAAATGTTACCAACAATTACGTTTTCAATTTATTTCGTTATCCTCCAATTTGCAACATATGTACCTGCTTTTCATACATTAACAAAAACTTCAATTCACTCATAAACTAATAACAACAAATACAACCTTCACTCCACCATTAATTTATTCATTTCAACCTTCAACACCATTCATTCATTCACTTAAATTCAACTTTGTCCACCATTCATTCACATAGCTTCAACTTTCAACCAACATTCTAAAATGTTAAACAACTTAAAAGAATAAACTAAAGTTTAAACAACTTAAAAGACTAAACAATTAGATGATTATCCTACACTTGAAAACCGACGCCGGCTCCCCCAACTAAACAATTTGGAGTTTCGAAATGTTGTGCCATAAGTTGTTGTTGTTGTTGTCGTCTCATAATCATCTCATCTCTAGCTCGAGTTTGTTCGTCATTCCTCTGTTGCTCTTTTCTAAATTTCCGGTTTTCCTCTCTTTCCTTATTAAAGGCTTCCAACATTCGGTTTCTGAATTCTGCTTCCATTCATCCTGGGCAAGGTTTATGCTAGCCCCCGAGGCTGTATAATAATCGGTTGTTGCTGTATAATCATCAATAAACATACATTCCTTCACCAAACACACACAAAATAGAGTAAAGGGTGTACTTACAAATTTGGAAAGCTTCATTTTATTCTATATGCTAAGGCACAAGACCATGAGTTTGCGACAACAATGTTCCTCTAATTAGTACTATAAGCTAAGGAACAAGCTAAGAACCATGAGTTTACTCTAATTAGTTCAATAACAATAATCGAATATAATTAATGTAGGGGGTGGATACGTTTACTCTAATCACACAATCATTTTTTACACCAAATCAATTTGATTGGGTCATATTACACCAAATTGTATCTAGTTGGCCTAAAAACATTTGACAAATAGGAGGTTCATGCCTAAAAACTTTGAATGGAGTGGTCCAAGTAGAACTAAACTTAGAATATTTCACTACTATTCTATAACACTAAACTATACTAAACTACAACTATTATGCTAAAGAGAAAAGACCATTCATACAAAATTTGAACTTGGGAAAAGGATTAGATGAACTTACAAAGAGGACATGAACTATGAGCAAAAGAGGGAGATAAACTTGAGGAAATAGGAAGAGGCAAACCCAAGCAAGATACTTAAATATAATCAAATGTAACTATTCTTTCAAAGCTTTGTATATATGGTCAAAACAAAAATGACTAAGCTTCAAATAAACTAAAACCTCCTCCCTAATCTACTTATTCATGATTGAAATACCGAGTTCGCCAGCGACGATAACAGTAGTGGCCATACCAAGGAACATACCATGCTCAACAATACCAAAAATCCTAAAAATAGCATCACTAGCCAAATTCAAACCACCCAAATCCTCCTTCAAATACAAATCAATAATATAATTCCCATTATCAGTAACATAAGGCACATCATCACCAAATTCAACATTTTCAGCCATTTTTGTTCTAAGTTTAACAACACAACCTTTATCCTGAAACAAAATCTTCAACCTTTGAGCAGAAAATTTCCAACAAAATGGGACAACTTCAACTGGCAATACCAAACCACTCCCACCAATATACTCCACCATCTTTGATTCGTCAACTATAACAATAAACTTAACCCAATTCATATAACCATCTAAGTAAAGACCCACCTCTCCCCTTAACCAAATTCATATGTGGCTCAACTTCGTCACCGCCATCTATTGCTAAATCAACAATTGGGTGAGAATTCAAGTCAGATAATGTAAACCCACATGAAATTGCTTGTTCTTGAGCCTTTTTTGAAGTGGGTATACCTATAATGTTGGTTAATTTCCCTTGATGTAATAAATCACCGATTCTATCAACAACATGTTTTGCAGTAGACCCAGTTCTAATCCAATAACCATCTAATTTAACCCTAACCAACAAATTAAGCTAACCTAACATCTAATTAAATCATTTTACCAACTTCAACAATTAGAAAACTAAACCTTTTGTCAATAATTAATCAACAATTAACAATAAATCCAACCTAAAACGAATTTCATCTAACTTAAACAATTTTTCATCTAATTTAACCCTAAATTAAACCAAAATTTAATTTAACCCTAATCTAACAAACAAATTTAATCTAAATTAAACCAACCTAGGTTGAATTCATCAAACATACAACAATAATAAAGAAAATCTAAACAAAATTAAACAACAAACTCAATTGAAAATCATACCCTAGCTTGAAATTGGGGATTTTCAGGAAAATAGGAGAGGTTCGGCGGCTGGAACGGCGGCGGCGCAGGGGAGACGTCCGGCGGCTGGAACGACGGCGGCGCAGGGGAGACATCCGGCGAAGGGGAGGGGAGGTTATGGCTGGGTCATGAAGGGGAAGAAGGATTAGGTGTTCGTTTATTTTATTTTTAAACCAAGTCGAATGATGAATGATAGCTGTTTGGGCTCTTATTTGAAAACCCTCACCGACCGACTATAATCGGTCGGTAATTTACTCCAGACGGTCGGTAAAACGGTAAATACCAACTGATACACAAACTTACCGACGGAATGACTGTCAGTCGGTAATTTACCGACCAACGCTCTAATTACCGACTGCTTACGGTCGGTATTCATAATTACCGACTGAATTTTTGACGGTCGGTAATAATCGGTTGCTAAACTCCGGTTTTCTTGTAGTGCTTGCCCAATAGGAATAGAGAGAGGTGAGTATTGAATTTACAATAATCAGTCTTCCGGCGTAGCTCAATTTCCTCGCTCCAATACTCCTAATTCTATTGACCATTTTTTCCACTAGTACATTACACTCCGCCTTCGTCAGTCGTCCCGCCTGAATAGGGACACCCAAGTAACGAAACGGGATAGAACCCTCAGCAAAGCCAGTCACCTGTTTAATGTCATTTCTCAGCTGTTCCGACACACCATTGAAGTAGACCTCAGATTTCGAATTATTCATTCGAAGGCCCGAAGCCTCAGAGAATGATGAGAAAGCTCTAGTTAATACCATAATGGATTCAGCATTACCTTTGCAAGACATCACCAGATCATCAGCAAACATGAGATGGGTAAGTTTAATCGGTTTGCAAAGCGGGTGATATTGAAAGGGCCATCTCTCAGTGGCATAAATAATCATCCGAGACAGATAATCCATACACAGAGTAAAGAGCAAGGGGGAAATGGGATCCCCTTGTCTCAACCCTCTTCTTCCTTTGAAGTACCCGAAGTTGCTCCCATTCAGGTTAAGCGTGAAAGATGTGGTGGTCACACATTCCATAACTCTTTGGATAAAATCATATGGGAAATCCAATCGAATTAGAATTTGTTCCACGAACCCCCATTCTATCGAATCATAGGCCTTTTGTAGGTCAATCTTAAAAAGACATCGTGGGGAAGTAGAGGCACGATTGTACAGTTGTACAATATCCTGACAAATCAACACGTTTTCCACAATGGACCTCTCCTTAATAAAAGCACTTTGATTTTCACCAATTAAATCTGGAAGGACACATGCCAATCTATTGCACAATAGCTTCGATATACCTTTGTAGATCATGTTGCAGCATGCAATCGGTCTGAACTGTTTAACGGACGTCGGTCTCTCACATTTTGGGATAAGACTAAGAGTTGTAGCATTAATCTGGGTAAGGAGTCTATTGTTGGCAAAAAATTCATGTATAGCATCACATATATATCCGCCCACAATGTCCCAGCTATCCTTATAGAAGGAACTCGAGTATCCATCAGGTCCCGGCGCTTTCTTAGAAGGAGTATTAAAGAAAATCTTCTTAATTTCATCGTTTGTGACTGGTTTGGTTAAGATAGTTTTATGCCTGTCAGTGCATCTCCTTCCTTTTTCAACAACCCGTGGCCTCACCGGATCGGTAGCATTGTTTGACCCAAGGAGTTCTTTATAATAGTCTACGAATGCCTCCTGTATATCCTGTTGTCCCGAGCATATATTCCCATCCTTGTCTTCAATTTTTCCAATAATATTTCTGCTGTATTTCTTTCTGAGCATTCCATGGAAGTAGGAGGAGTTGCTGTCTCCGTCCTCAATCCACTTCATGTTAGCTTTTTGGCTGAGAAATTTGTTCCTCGCATCCATAGCCTCCCTAAGCAGCACACTCATATCAATCTCAGCCTGTACAGTATTAGCATTAGAAGGGTCCTTGTACAGCTGATTCTGGATGTCTCTTAATTTGATTTCCAGTTGGTCCGTCTGATGTTCTATGTCAGCAAATCGCTCTCTGTTTAACATTTTCAGTGGTTGCTTAAGGGCTTTTAGTCTCTTAACCACCGAGAACATTTTCACACCAAGGAACTGCTTACTCCAACAGTCATTCACAATGCTTCTGAAATTATCTGCTTTACTCCACATTGTAAAGTATCTGAAAGCCTTTCCTTTCCCATTTCCTCCCCCCAAGCAGGCGTCCGACACTACACAGGGGCAATGGTCAAACAGGCCAGGTGGGTGAAAGTGGGCATACTTATTTGGGAACACTTGCATCCAATCCATGTTAACTAAAAATCGATCAATTCTACTAAAGATTCTTGAGCCAGGCTCTTGTTTGTTTGTCCAGGTATAGAAAGCACCTGTAGAGTTAATATCAGATAGTTCACAAGCTGCCAGGCTCTCAAGAAAATCATCCATATCGCCTTGCTTAGTATTGCCCCCTAATCGTTCTTGTGGATTAATTACGGTGTTGAAATCACCAGCTACCGCCCACGGCCCATCAATACTGATCTTGTATTGATTCAGGTCCTTCCACAGGCTTTGTCTATCTTTGCCTTCATTGAACGCATAGACCATAGTGCAGTAAAACATTTGGTTGGTGCTTCTGTCAACCACTTTTGTATGAATACATTGCTCCCTGCAGTCCAAAACTTGGACCAAAAAGACGACAGGTTTCCATATGATCCACACTCGCCCGCCCATATGCATCGATGAGTTCGTTGTAAAACTCCATCCATCAAGCATAACATTTGCCACAACATTCATATTATTAGACCTAACTTTAGTTTCCAACAGGCCAAAGAGACCTAAATTATTATTATGAACAAATTGGATAATACTACACTGTTTATTAACATTATTCATCCCGCGAACATTCCAAAATCCAATGTTATGCATTTATCATGGGGGTGGAGTATCAACATTACCAGCTTCCACAGTTGCTGCATCAATTTTCTGAGATATTACAGCAGTATCAGTAGAAGCTCCATCCTTCGCCACCATATCTTTATAAGAAGTCACAATTCCATCACCTTCACGTCCGACCATCTCGGCCTCCGGGAAAGGAATCCTAGGAACTTGGCTCACGGTTTGCTTCACAGTGCTCACCACAGGTTTTTTCGGTATCCATTGTGGTTTCGTTGGTAGCCCCTTCGTTGTACGACAAGCCTTACTTTCATGGCCAATCCCCTTACAGTGACTACATATAGTAGGTTTCCACTCATATTCTATTTTTGGGGTTATAACCTTGCCATCTTCATTAAGAAATGAAATGGTATCCGGGAATTTTTGTCCCACCTGCAGTTCCACTTGAATTCTAGCAAAAGCCAACCTCGTCTTTTCATTAGTTGGCTGATCCGTCTTCTGAAAAGTGCCAACCAATCCACCTATCCTCGGTAGGCATTTACCCCAGAATCGAATGGGTAGTTCGTGAATTCTGATCCAGGCTGGTACACTTTTCACCCCATCCTTTGACAATTCAATGTTTTCATCCCATGGTCTGACTATTAGTGGTTTTGAGTCAAACATGAAATGTCCTGCTTTAAGGATATTATCTTTAAACTGTAGTTCTTTAAACCGAACCAGGAAAATACCTTTTTTAAGTTCAGAGACTTTGTCCACCCCATGGTTCCTCCATATTCTATTTATGAAACCATTGAATATCTCCCATGGAGGGTTAGCACCTAGAATAAAACAGTATACTGCATTATTCCAGTAGTCCACTTCATCTTTCGTGTCCTCCTTAGTGAATTTCATTAACGGTGGGTTCCTCTCATCCTGTTTAACATGGTTTTCCCCATCCTGCGATGCCCTTTTTTTTCCACGTTGGGTTATCCAAGGGATATCCTCAGTAAGGATTCCTTCATCATCACTAAATTGTAGGCCCGGGATTCCCGTTATTTCCTGAATTGGTCTTGTTTTGACAATTTCATCAACATCCGGTCCTTTGCCTTGTTTGTGAAGTTTCGGAGAGCTCTTTTCTGCAGATTTGTTAGCAGACATCCTTAGAGCTTGTCTTTTCTTGCTTTTGCTTGCTGAATTGCGCGCCATGCCCATGGATGAACGTCAAAATCAGTGAGAAAATTTCAACGTGGTTGCTAGGGTTTTTTTCGGTCATGGCATTAGGGTGATCGGTCATTTGGGGCACCCCAATTTCATATCGTTACACTCTTCTTTATTTCTCTCCTGGTCTGCAGGAGGGTTTCCTTGATTGTAGGGATTCCCTTTTGACTCATTCTTCCTCTTACTTGTTTGGGCTGAAGCTGCTGATGCCTTGCTACATTTGCTGGGCTTGCGTGGCTGCGCGGCCCATTACTCCACTTTTTACATGCCTTGATCGGCCCATCGCCGTATATTATTCCGGATCTTTGTTTGATTTACCGACTTTTGATTATTTTGATTTCCGTCTTTAGTCTTCGACTTTGACTTTCGTCCTTGACCTTTGACCTTCTTATCATTGACTTTTGACTTCTGACCTTTTGACCGTCCACTCGTAGTATGCCACGTTGCATGCCGAAGGTGCAAATTTTTGGCCTAAACAAATGACCCCAAATTTCCGACTAAGCTCATCTTAGGCGGGAATTTCCGTTTGCTTCAGTTGTAGGCAGTTGGCTCTGCATCAGCTGGTCTTGCTGGTTCTAGGAGAAGGCGTAATCTGTCCCCTCTCTCAGAAATTACTCCTGCAGAAAGTGGACCTCTAGTGGCAGACTTTTCCAAGTCTACCTCTTATTCTGCCTCCAGATCCGTTGATGAGGTTTCTGCTGAAGTGGTGCTCAAGTTTCCTGAAGGCTTTGGTAAGTCTGCAGAGGATATGACTTTCCTGGATCATATGCTACTTCCTGGTCCCAGGCCTGTGCTAGAAGAAGGTTCTCTGAAGGAGTTGGGCTTGGTTCGCAGATTGTTGGCGGAGGAATCTGGTTGTAGAGAAGAAGTGACTGGATGAGGAATTTCCTGTGGCGCCTGTCCTGGGTGCTCTTTCTGATGTGGAGGCGGAGGATCTGATGGAGTCCGCTGATTTCTCATTGCTTATCAGGAGGCTGATCGGCAAGAGAGCGTGGACCAGCAGGATGTCGTTGATGACCCTGGGGGAGATTCTGTTGCTGTTCATCAGAGACCCAGGTTCCTGTAGGAGAATCCGCTTCAGTTCCGCCTCCACCAGAGGAGAATGTCCAGGCTGTGGACCAAGTTCTGCTGGAGTGATGTTACTCTTCCTTTGTTTTCGGCTTGTGAATCCTGCATGGCATGAACTTCCGATTTGTTAGTGTTTGCAAAAAATTCTGTAATGACTTCGCCTTTGCTCAGGGGAGCGAAGTGTGTTAGTATTTTGTGGCAATTCGTGCCTTAACAGAAGATCGTAATTGTTTGCTTTTGATCGTGGTTATTTGCGTTTGATTGTAATCATTTGTTGTAGTTTTGTCTAACTTCCTTCTGTTGTATGCATGCCTTATGTTTGTATGGTCGACCTTTGATATAGTGGTGGCCTGGGGTTTAGTTCACCCACTCAGTCGGAGGTGCCACGCTTTGCGTGGGTGCTAAGTGGCGCAGGAGACTGTAATGTCCCGGTTGTAGGCACTTAGTCACAGACGCACGCCTTCTGTAGAAATTATACACTCCACCAGATTGGTCACCAGTTTTGGTTGAAAAAGCTGACGAAAGATGGTAAAGATGCAATGTTTGAAGGTATATGCGGGAGGAAATCAAACTTTTGAAAATATGTGAAGGAAGAAAATCCAATTTTGAAGACTATGAAAAGATAATCGAATTTTGAAAACGTATGAAAAGAAAATTAAATCTTGAAGACATGTAACAAGAGAATTAAATTTCGAAGACGTATGAAAAGGAAATTAAATTTTGAAGACGTATGAAAAGAAAATTAAACTTTGAAGCAAAAGAAAACCGAATTTTAATGCAAAAAGAAAATCAAATTTTGATGCAAAAGAAGATCGAATTTTGACGACACAAAGGAGAGAGTCAAACTCTAAAGGCATACTTGAAGATAAAACATCTGACTTTCAAAAATCACGAAAAAGAAAGCAAAACAGATAGAAGGACAAAAGGAAAGTCAAACTCTAAAGGCATACTCGAAAATAAAACATCTGACTTCCAAAAATCACGAAAAAGAAAGCAAAACAGATAGAAGGACAAAAGAAAGTTTTAAATATATGTTTGCAAGGTTTGATAAGATGAAACCTGGTTCTGGTGGAGGTGTATCTGGCAGAAAAGATGCCATGTTTCTGGCGACAGTGGCCCATGTTTCTGGCGGCAGCGGCCTATGTGGTTCTGTCGGACCATAGCACCAAGGGGAGTTCCTTTGCCTATCTGCCCCCTGCATGATTTCCACATTCACCATTGTGGGGGTCATGCAAAACAACTTCTGCCTCCTCCTGACCCAGATACCTTAAGTATGGTCCAGCAAGTGATCTTCTTAATAGGATACCATCAATGAGGGTGAATTTGAAGCCTCTGATTTCCTTCTTATCTGCTGGCAGAATGTCACGCTGTAGCCAGTCCTGGTAGGGTTTTCTGGGTGTGGACATGACGTAGGTCCACCCTGACGCGGCCACGCGTGGGTTTGGGTAGGCGAATGAATCTCGTGGTGAGATTGTTCTCGGGTTCGAAATTTAAGTCAAAATGGAGTCGCCACCGAATTTTGTGGTTATTCGGAACCATACGAGCCCACTCTATGTCGTCATGGGCTATACACAAAGTAAGCCCACTTCGATTTCAGAGTTTATGGGGCTCGTCCCTTTGCATTGCAATATCGATACCGTTTAAACCGGCTTTCGTATATAGAATGACTCTCGTGCTCCAAGGGTTTCGGACATCCGGAAACCAAGGTTCTGAGTAAGGGGTGAGGGTACGTGTTGGGAAGCCCACTAAGGACACCCAACCCCGCCCGCACATGGCGGCCTCTACTAAGACATCGTTCGTGTTCGTGTGCGCGCGCTAGTAAAATGATTAAATGATATGCAAACAGCGTTTTCGGGCTAAGCATATTAATAGTATGTGAACTACGTCATTTAATGCATCTTATCTTTGGTCAAAGTGGTTTAGCATATGATGTTCATTTAATGCAATAAATGGCAAACATCAAGAATAGAAAACTCGTAAATAAATTACAAATTACACGGGCGGAATACAACCCGGAATTCACAATACAACGAGCAATAAAATAGAATAATTGAATTATAAACAACAAATGTTAACTAGAAACGGACCCGTATATAATAAATATAAACTAGACCGTAAGTTGTGCAAATGGACTAACCACGATTAAATACACATTATATCGTGTATTAAACGAAGGACGGAAATATGAGACTGTGGCGTGTTGCTAGCCCGATCTCATATCCCGTAGTCTTGTCCCGACTTATCACGTCAAAAGGGGATCAAAGTCGTTCTACGTGTCGTGTTGTGCATGGTTTTGAAAATAGGATAGTCACGTGATAGTCTTTACACGTGACGACTAATGTCGATAAAAGAAATGAGGCTTGAAAGGTGTGTCAAGGCCCTCGGTCACGGGGCTACAGGACTCACTCGGTCGAGTCATGGTCTGACTCGGTCGAGTGCGTCCTAAAAGAAGCTTCTGCCCACGGTTTGGGGTGTTACTCGGTCGAGTGGTAGGTGTACTCGGCCGAGTAGCACTTGTACGAGCTATGACTCGTGTTTTATATGTTTTAAATCAAGAGTTGGCCGAATTAAATTAGAATATTGACGAATTTAAATTTAATTCGGTCTGCCGTTAATATAATCATGTCTCATATGATTGCAATACCGTTATCGGATTTTTGGAAAAGGAGTTGTCACGATAAACGTGGGTTTTAGAAAATGGATTCAGGTGATTGGCTTTACACGTGTCGACTTAAGAGTCGTGAAAAAGACGAGGCTTAAATGTTGCATTTAAACTCTCGGTTTTCTGGGTTACAGGACCCACTCGGTCGAGTCATGGCCTGACTCGGTCGAGTGTGCCCTCGAAAGGTAATCTGCCCAGTTTTATGGACACTACTCGATCGAGTGGCCTATGTACTCGGTCGAGTAGCCCCTGTACGAGTATCAACTCGTTCATTCTTTGGGGTTGAAAACGACGGTCGGTCGAGTTAAATACAAATATCGCATGATTTGAATTTAACTCGACCTCCGTTGCTATAATCGTGTATATGTACGATTATAATACCGTTGTCAGGATTTTATGAAATGTTTATGTTATAAAATTTGAATTAGTAACGAAATACTTCCCTCTACGTCACAACATCGAAACTAACCCTTTCGGGTTATGTGATATCGGTTTTCGCGTCAATGGGTTCCGTACTAATTAAAATGGGATCGAATGCGTTCAACTATGATTAGTCGCGATCACGTCACGCCTTTGAGCACATTGGGGCGGGGCTCCTCGAAAGGGCTCCACCTCCGTCGTTGCTCGTAAAAGGATTAGACGGACTTTAGGCGACAATTATAGTCAAACGTATCCGAAACCGAAATTTCGGTATTACTATATATATATATATATATATACGCGGTATGGTTATAATGTTAGTAACGAAATGAAATGTTAGTATGCAAAAAAGTAAAATGTTAGAATGTTAGAGTTAGTGTTAGGATTGCAATACTAGTATAAGTATAATATTAACGATACAAAAATGTAAGTAAAAGCAATAAAGATCGGGATGGGATTTAGGACACCCTCAACATACATGCTTAGTAAGGACCTCGGAAACGGGCTCGCAAATAGTGACGGGACTATGGAGTATCGAGGATGTATGTAAGTTATGGTGTGTGTGTGTGTGTGTGTTGTCGGTTTATCGAGGGACAACGGACTCGGTCTTTGTATGTGATTGCTTAGGGTTGTAGAATGAAGAGTGTGGCTGAGATGTAGGGTAAATGTAGGGTAAAAATGGATGTGTAGAAAGTTGGTAAAAGTTTTTTTTTTAAAGTTGTGAAATGAGTGAGGGTCATGGGGTATTTATAGAGTTTACCCCACGACCTAGGGTCACTCGATCGAGTGGCCCTAGTGCACTCGATCGAGTGCCCTAGAAAATGGGCCTGATCCGGTTTTTGGCGCTCCACTCGACCGAGTGGGTCAATCCACTCGACCGAGTGGATCAGATGATCCGAGTTAAAATAGGAAGGAATTGATATTGTTGTTTTGATATCTTTTTTTGAAAATGTGGTTGGGCGCCATCTTCTAGAAGATGTACCTGGGCTGATTTTGTGACGGGTTCGTCTTTGACCGGGTTTTGACCCGGTCGCCAAAAGACGAGATTTATTTTTGGTGTCGGTTTTGGCCCAAATTAGTCTTATTTTGCTCGGAACGACCCACTGGGCCTGGATTTGATGTCTGTTTTGTGAGATTATTACTCCGCTAAAAGTCCATGTCAGATATTATTGATTTCGGGCCCAAATTCGAGTATACTAAGTCATGTTTGCGTCCGATCATCATCGGGTGTTTGTCGGGAACTGCTATAGACACTAGCAGGCAAAATGCGGGTGTCTACAGAGCCCCCACTCTGACTGAGGCTTGGACAAGGCGAAAGTCAGAGTAGCTACCAGGCCAATCGCGGATTACGACCTGGTAGCCTTCCGGTCGGGTCGTTTATAGTCCAGTAGACTTGCGTGAAGGGCTCGCCAGCCATAAGCAGAGGGTCATACCTGTCCTGATGATGATAGCTCCGCGGGGAGTCAGACTTTTTGCATAAGTCCTAGGCGTGCCTATATGTGGGCCCATCCGGTACCATTTCGGGGAAAATGCAGCCTCGGGCGTTCCGCTGGGGAAATATATGAGCTGTACGGGCTTGCTTTTGAGGCCCTGAGTCGTACCTGACCTGATGATGATGCTCCGTGGGGAGTAAAACTTGCCTTTCGGGGCGTAGGTGTACCCGTATGCCGACACATTACGCCTTGGATGTAGCATACCGGGGAAAAGTTGACTCCGTTGGGGAATTTAAGTAGCTTCGCGGGGACTTGCTTCTGAAGTCTTGGGGTGTACCTGTATGCTGACACATGATAAATTGCATGTAACACATAGGCAAAACACCGACTTGTGCTGGGGAAAAAAATGCACTAGGTTTTGAAAAAAAGTTGAAATTTTCGAAGAAGAGATTTTTGAACTTAAGGAATTTTTAGAAAGAATTTAGGAAAGCTCAGGATAACTAGATTCCTATTCTGGGTTGAAGTCAGGCCTGCACGTGTTGGGGCCCAGTTTACAGAGGAGGCAGGGTTAGTCAGGGTCACTGCCAGGCTTCCATATTATAAGTACAGGTTTCCTGCTTCAGCTTTCTGCACCTCAAACCAAAACTCTTCTTTTCTTAAAGTAATCTCTCAGTCTTTCAAGAGATCAAGTTCCTGCCATGGGTATCGAGCATCTCACTTCAATGCTTTTCGCCTGGTCCCAACACTTTCGGGATGAAGACAGGATTCAGCTGACCCAAATGGGGATTATCAGCCTATTTCCTCTTAGGCGTCTGGTGCCTGATGTGCATTTTCTGGACGCTTGTTTGGCGCTTTGGGACACTACCCACCACGTCTTCGCGTTCCCGCGGGGAGAGATATGCCCTCTTCCCGAGGAGATCGCAGCCATTGGAGGTTGGAGCCCTGTTGCTCGCCCTGCCATTCCTCCGTTCTACCCGGACCCGAGGAGGAGACTGAGGGATTTCTTGGGTCTGTCTCATGCTGAGACAGATCGAATGGTGCGGGGAGATACTGTCTCCCTTTTCGACTTGGCTGACAAGTTCATGAATAGCCAGGATGTAAGGGCTACGCCTTCTCACCGGCGTAGGGCTTTCGCGTTTTGCATGCTGCACCGCTACGTCTTCGAGGGGTTGATGGATGCTGACTCATGCGTGGGTCAAATCAGGCTGATTGGAGTGGTTGACCAGATGGAGACTGGTCATAGCCCTGCTTGGCTAGCCACTGGAGAACTCATCATGGGTCTGGATGCTAGGCGACTGGACCCAACCCGGCAACTGACGGGGAGCACCCTTATTCTGCAGGTAAACGTCTTTCGATTTTTTCAATTTTGCTTCGCGCGATTTTTTTTGTTTCGCGGTTTCTTGAAGTCCGTAAGTCACTCGATCGAGTGGACCTACCACTCGATCGACTGGTGTCTGTAAAGTGCTTCTGCCGGCCTGTGAAAGGCTTACTCGATCGAGTCAGAGGGTGTACTCGATCGAGTGTCATACCTGACGAGCTTCTGATTGTCTTAGAGTGCCCTACTCGATCGAGTCAGATGGTGTACTCGATCGAGTGTCATACCTGACGAGCTTCTGGTTGTCTTAGAGAGCCTCACTCGATCGAGTCAGAGGGTGTACTCGATCGAGTGGGCTGTAGCGAACCACTCCGTTACTCATGAATTGCGTGTATATGTTTGCAGGTCTGGCTGTCGGAGCGCTTATCGATCATAGAGCCTCCTCCGAGCGTTCCAAACTACCGTAGCAGCCAACTTAGTTCCAGGGGGCGCAGGATAAGCTCGAATCACCATATAAATCGAGCTTACTGGGACGAGGAATTGGTGTTCCACGGTGGCCCGTTGATTAGGTGGACGGTTGCTTGGTGGTTCCTTTCCAAGCTGACGGGGTTGGCCAAGAGGGACCAAGCTCGTTACCTCGTGATCTTGTCCCTTGACTGGACAGTTCACATCTACCCGGACCGCATTCTGAGGCAGTTCGGTTCGTCTCAGCGCATTCCTGAGACTGAAGCTATTATTAGCGTCTCGCTCCAACTGACGGACGCTATGTGCGACACCTGGTTGCAGAGGTGGTTTACTCGTCCTACATGGACTATTCCCAACCCTTGCCAATCCGTTTGGGTTTCTCGAGCCTATGAGAAATGGACTTCTGAGGAGTCCGAGGAGGCTCGCAAAGCTCTGAAGGTCGATGAGGCCTTCGAACTGGTCCGTCGGGAGACGGCAAAGGACAACAGGGGATTCTACGATGAGGGAGAGACCCCTGCTACCTTAGTCCGATTAGAGTCGGGTCTTAAGTCACATACTAAGACTCGAGCTAAAGATGCCGGTGCTAGTGGCACGCGGGGGCGGCAAAGCCCCCAGACTGATTTGGAGCGGCGACTTGGGCCAAG
Organism: Agrostemma githago; assembly: GCA_958450325.1. Taxonomy (NCBI): domain Eukaryota; kingdom Viridiplantae; phylum Streptophyta; class Magnoliopsida; order Caryophyllales; family Caryophyllaceae; genus Agrostemma; species Agrostemma githago. The sequence continues at coordinate 53,648,486 of OY288239.1, forward strand.
GCTGGCGGCCCGGGACCGACTAGGTCCGCGTGACCGGCTCCCTGAGCCCGTAAGGGCCCGACTTGGGCCAATCGAGGTGGACGAGGACTCAGGTTCCAAGAAGCGAGTCCGGGCCAAAGAGGTTCCTGTGGTGATTCGGGAACGCTCTCCTCCGCGTCGTCGTCAATGGACGGCCAAGGAGGCCAAGGACAAAGGGAAGGGCAAGATGCCCTAAATACCGAGTCCTTAGTTTTATTATTTAAATATTATTATTATTTTGTCGTGTGTTTTTTTTTGTAGTTTTTTTTTGAATTCCTGCACTTGTAATTTTCCCAAGCTTTTTGGGATTTTTTTTTTTGTGATAATTAATAAAAGGAAGTTTTTTTTTATTAAAACCGTTCCTGTCTTTTCTCGATTGCATTGGTTGTGCCCTTTTGAGGGACTGCCTACGTATCCGCAGTTAGCAGAATCAAACCAAACGTAGTTCAGGCTTAGGAAATTGCAATCTCGAATTACACCAAGACTATTGGTTCAAGATGTTTTGCGACAGTAGAATAAATAATTCTAGCTCATTGACTTGCTTTTTGTAAAATAAATGATTTTGATAAAAGTTGCTAATGACATTGAGAAATGGCTAAGGGTAGTAACGCTTCAGCTGGTCCAGGTTGGTTGGGTTGACAAATTCATTCCCGTCCAGGTCCGTCAGCATTACTGCTCCGCCCGATAGGATTTTCTTCACCAGATATGGCCCAGCCCAGTTGGGTTTGAATTTTCTCCTTGGATCAACTGGTAGCAAGGCTCGAACAGACTTAAGGACTAAGTCCCCCTCTTTAATGTTCCTGGGCCTTACTCGCTTGTTGAAGGCCCGTTGGATTCGTTTCTGGTATATCTGGATATTGTTGAGAGCGCGGGACCGTCGTTCGTCTAGTAGAACCAACGAATCGTACCGTGCTCGAACCCAGTCAGCTTCGGGTACTTGACTTTCTAGCAGAATTCTGAGGGACGGTACCTCTAGCTCGACTGGTTGGACTGCTTCCATCCCATAGGTTAGGTAGTATGGTGTCGCTCCGGTTGCGGTGCGAATTGACGTCCGGTACCCCCATAGGGCAAAAGGTATCTTGTCGGGCCAGTCCCGATAATTATCAGCCATCTTTTTGAGTATGGTGATAATCGTTTTATTGGCCGCCTCTACCGCTCCGTTTGTTTGGGGACGGTAGGGCGAGGATGTGTGCCTTTGAATTTTATATTTGGCCAGCAGGGCCGCGGTCTCAGCTTGGAAATGGGTTCCATGATCACTGATAAATTCATGCGGGATTCCGTACCGGCATATTATCTTGTTCTGGATAAATTTGGCAACATGCTTAGCATTGAGGATGCGATATGATTCAGCTTCGACCCATTTGGTGAAATAGTCGATAGCCACCAAAATGAAGCAGTGTCCACCTGTACCGGAGGGATTTACTTTCCCGATTATGTCGATACCCCATGTTGAGAATGGCCAAGGTGACGTCATGGTATAGAGCAGAGATGGCGGCATATGTTGCACATTGCCAAAGATTTGACAGTTATGGCAATGTTTGACATATAACTGGCAGTCGGCCTCCATGGTGTTCCAGTAGTACCCGAGCCTCATGATTTTTCGGACCAGCATGTGAGCATTCATGTGTGGACCGTTTTCGCCATCATGTACTTCGGCCATTACCTTCTCGGCCTTATATTTGTCAACACAAAGGAGAAGAGCCCCCTGTGCCGTCTTTTTGTACAGTTGCCCGTCATCAGTACGGATGAACTGGGTGGCTAGCCTCCGTAAGGCTTTTTTGGCTCGGCCTTCCGTCCCGGGAGGATACTCTCCGTTGGTCAGGTATGCTAACACGGCCTGGTACCATGGTTCGGGATCGGTTATCTCGATGTCTTCGATGTCATAGACATATGCCGGCTCGGACCGTCTTTCGATGCAAATTGGCATACTGGTCATATGGTCAGGAATGTTCAGTAAAGATGCTAATTTTGAGAGTGCATCTGCAAACTGATTTTCTTCCCGAGGCAGGTATATGTATTCTACCTTTTGGAATTGTTTCTCGAGATCTCTTACTCGTGCCTGGTAGGCCACGAGATTAGCATTCCGAGTCTTCCATTTTTGAAGTGCTTGGTTAATGACCAAGGATGAGTCGCCATGTACCCGGAGATTTGTAATCCCTAGGTTGGCGGCGGCTTGTAGCCCATAAATGCATGCTTCGTATTCTGCTGCATTGTTAGTGACGTCAAAGTCTAGTTTGATGGAGACGGGAGTATGCTCCCCTCTTGGTGAAATTAGGAGGATCCCGACTCCGAACCCTCGAAAATTAGACGCTCTGTCGAAGTATAAATCCCATGTTTCGGCATCGGTATGGAAAATATCTTCGTCAGGGAAGGACCAGGTATCGGTGTGCCCTTCCTCGGTTACCGGGCTGTCGGCGAGGAATTCAGCTACTATTCGCCCCTTAATAGCTTTTAAAGGTACAAATTTTAGGTCGAATTCTGCCAACATTAGAGTCCATCTTGAAATCCGGCTGTTAAGGATAGGTTTTTCGAAGAGGTACTTGATCGGGTCCATCTTGAATAGCACATGGACCTCATAGCTGAGCATATAATGTCGGAGCTTCTTAGTGGCCCAGACTAGAGCCAAGCACGTCTTTTCGAGCATGGTATATTTGCACTCATACTCTAAAAACTTCTTACTGATGCAATAGATGGCTCGCTCTTTGGAGTCTACTGTCTGAGCCAGCATAGCCCCCATGGCTGTTTCGGTCGCTGTTAGGTATAACGACAAAGGCAAACCGGGTTGAGGTGGCATTAAAACTGGCGGAGCAGACAGAATCTCCTTGATTTTGTCGAAAGCAGCTTGGCATTTGTCATCCCATAATACCCGCTCCCCTATTTTCAGTTTCTTGAAAATTGGTTCACATACCATGGTTAGCTTGGAAATGAATCGACTAATGTACTGGACTTTCCCGAGAAATCCCCTTATTTCTTTTTCGGTTTTAGGAGCTTGCATCTCGGTAATGGCTTTGATTTTAGCTGGGTCGACTTCGATACCTCGTTGGCTAACGATATGACCCAGTAATTTGCCTGACGTTACCCCAAAACTGCATTTCTGAGGGTTTAGCCTCATGTTGTACTTGCGCAATCGGGTGAAAAATTTTCTTAGGGCGGCGATGTGACCGTCCCGTTCTTTGGATTTGACGATCATGTCGTCTACATAGACCTCTACCTCTTTATGCATCATGTCGTGTAATAAGGTTGTAGCGGTCCTTTGGTATGTGGCCCCGGCATTAATGAGGCCAAATGGCATGACGGTGTAGCAGTAAGTACCCCAAGGTGTAGTGAAGGTAGTCTTACTCATGTCTTCTTCCGCCATCTTGATTTGGTTATATCCGGCATACCCGTCCATGAATGACAGAAGGGCATGATCGGCCGTGTTATCCACCAGTATATCGATGTGTGGTAACGGAAAATCATCCTTCGGGCTTGCCTTGTTAAGATCCCGAAAATCTACGCATACCCGCACCTTACCGTCCTTTTTAGGAACCGGCACGATGTTTGCAACCCAATCCGGATATTCGGACACTTGTATGAAGCCGGCTTTGAATTGTTTGTCGACTTCTTCTTTTACTTTGAGAGACCACTCGGGCCTCATTCGACGAAGCTTTTGTTTGACCGGTTTGCACCCATCTTTGATAGGTATGTGGTGCTCGGCTATTTCCCGGTCTATCCCCGGCATGTCCTTGTAGGACCATGCGAAGACATCTTTGAACTCTTGGAGGAGGTTTATAAACTGTTGTTTCTCCTCGGGATCTAAGGATAACCCTATCTTAAGCATCTGAGGCTCTAAAGTTGTTCCCACGTTTATGGACTCGGTCTCTTCGATTACCGGATTCCGGGATTCCCTTTGCTCTAGTTGTTCGATCAGATGTGGAGGTAAGGGTACCTGTTCGTCGGATTTCTCAATGTCATAGCATAAATCATTTTTGAAAGCAGGATTTAAAAGAGACAAGTCGTAAGCAGAACGGTTGTTATTATTGATTGAAAATTTAGAAAACAGCTCAGAGAGAGCAGCCATCTGATCGTTGGTCAGTGGCGGGATTGGTAAAGCACTCGGGACAGACCCCGAAGTGCTAGTAGCAGGAATGATAGAAGGGAGGGGGGTTACAGGAGTGACTCTAGCACCGACTTCTCTAGACTCGACCTCAGACTCTGACTCAGACTCCGACTCAGACTCGGACTCAGACTCAGGCATGTCTCCCTCTCCGGCGATCAGCTTGTAGATCCTTCCTTGACTGTCAGTCCACTTGACAGTCTTCCTCCAGGCCCTTTTTCCCGTCTCGGAGCCAACATCCGAGATCAGCTTGGTCGGGTCAAACCTGTTGCTGCGGAGAATCAGGTTGACCAGGTCTTCCTTTGGAGTCGGGGCTACGGTGTCTTCCCCGAAGAGTAGCCCCAGCGCGGGCTCGGCATCGTCCGCTCCGTCGGACTGGGTGAGGGTGAACACCTCATCTGGGATGTAGTTGCAATCCCGGGCCAAGTGGGTCCCGAGGTGCGTTGCATTGGGTTGGTATAGTCCAACCTGGACAGCCCCGAATACGGGTGTGACAAAGTAGTCAGACAATCGTGGGCTATAAGGGCTCAAGTAGGTACCCTTCATGATGTCGCAGGCTTTTTCAATTCCTGCTCGGACAACGTTGTCCGGAGTGAGGGCATAGCCAAGGCCGAAGTGAGAGTCTTCGTCCTTAAGGACCTCGATGATCTTCCCAGCTGGAAGGTCGGGTCGAGAGGTAGCCCCCGGAAGGTACCCTAGGTTCTGGAGCATCGTGTCAATGCTCGTGGTGAAGTAAGGCCTAAAAAGGTACTCTTCCTCGATCATCCCCACAAAGTCGAACCCCCAGAGGTCCGTGCGGCCCGTGGCGTTACAGCTAGCCACGGTCATTGGGGTCGCCTCTAGAGTAATAATACCGTCGAGTAGAGGCATCTTGATCTTGCGGTGGAGGGTGGAGGACACAGCTTTTACCGCGTGAATCCACGGCCTTCCTAGGAGTAAGTTGAATGAGGAGGTGACATCAATCACCTGGAATTCAAGCTCCTTTTCTACTGGGCCCGTGATGACTGTCAGTTTTATGGCCCCAGCTACCAACTTTGGGCTCCCATCGAAGGCTTGGATGGTTTGAGCGGTCGGGATATAGTCAGCCTCGGTAATGCCGAGGGCTTTGGCGGTCCTTAGAGGAAGGACATTCACGGCCGACCCGTCATCAACTAGGGTCATCGGGAGGTACTTCCCCCGGCAAATTACCGTGATGTAAAGGGCCAGGTTGTGGGAGGTCCCGAATGGCGGTAGATCAGCTTCGGAAAATGTGATCATTGGGCCTCCTACTTTGGCCTTACCCTTTAGGTGGGGTAGGACCGTGGCTACCATTTCAGCGGGGGTAGCCAGAGAGTCGATCTTGACTTGATCGAGAGCCTTTGTAAGTGCCTCTCGATGTTCTTGAGAGCTAACAAGGAGTTGCCATATAGTGAGGTCAACTCGGGTTCTCTTCAATTGCTTCACGACGGCCGTTTCGGCGGTCGGCTCTTCAGGGGCGACTTCCATCCCGAGTGGATTGGTGATGGTTGTCGGGATAGGGGTGTCCCTAGTGCTTGTGGCTAAGTAGGGACGACCAAGGTTGTTGCTGGCTAAGACTCGAGTTTTGACCTCTCGAATCTGTTCAGGGGTGATGGGAACGGCTTCCCCTTTAGCGAGGTAGATATCATCCTCGTCGTCAAACCAAATCCCGTTCACTTGCGGGATGTAGGGGGAGATAAGGTGAGAGCAGTCGATCACCTCCCTGGCAAAGACGGCATGGGAGCTGAAAGGGTTCTCCTTGTTGCTGGGCTTATCTCCGGGTAGCGGGATTTTTCCGCTTTCAATCAGGTCCTGGATCAAGTGTTTCAGCTTCCAACACTTCTCGGTATCGTGCCCATTGCCTCGGTGGTATTGGCAATAGGCCTGAGCATTGTAGTTCTTGGAGCGTCGCTCGACCGGAACTTCAGGAGTTGGGCCTATCGGTTGGATTAGGCCTTTGGAGGATAGCCTTTGTAAGGCATAAGTATAGGTAGTACCTATATTAGTGAAGACCCGAGGTGGGGTGTTCTTCTTGGACGGGGCATCTAGTAGATTGACCGCGTCAAAAATGCTGCGGGTTGCAGCCTGGGGCTTTGTGGTGGATGAAGAGGCCCCTTGGTATCCTTTGCTAGTAGCCTTGGTGAGGCTTTCTAGTCTCAGGTCATCTTCGATCCTCATACCCATTTCGGTAAGGGTGGTGAAATTGGGTATGACTGCGTACCGGAGGTGAACCCGGTAGGAAGGGAGGAGGTTCTTGACAAAAGCCTCCACCAGAGTCTTCTCGTTGGGCTTATCGACCAATTTCACACTCTCGGCCCTCCAGCGTTGAAGGTATTTAGTGAAACCTTCTTTTGGCTCTTGGGCCATGACCTCCAGAGATCGCATTGTGGTTTGGATCTCGGTGTTGTCAGTGTAGTTCCGAGCGAACTCGGTAGCCACATCATCCCATGTAGGGTATTTTTTCGGGTCTAGTCTATAGTACCAGGCCCGTGGGTGCTTCTCAAGGGATGCAGCGAAGAGATTCTTGAACATGGATGAATCCACTCCCTTGATGGCCATGAATTCCTTGAAGGCCCGTACATGTAGTAACGGGTCTTCAGTTCCCTCGAACATGGGCAAACCTGTGAGGTTCAGGTTTGCGGGCAGTTTGTCACTCACCGTGGAGTACTCTCGGCTATTCTCCCGGTGGATATTGTTACTCCCAGTCAAATGGACTTGTTCTTCTAACCGGCGCACTGCGCTGACCAGTTCAGTTATGGGCCCAGTAGTCCCGACATTAGGGGTCCCTTGCTCAACCGTAGCTAGGCGAGCAACAATGGCCACTTGGCCAGCCCTCATTTCGGTCAGTTGGGCCTCGATGTCGGTCTGCTTCGCGACCATGGCGTCCAAAGCGGTTTGTAGACTGTTCAAAGTAGCCATCCTTCGAGCGTGTTTGGTTGCCGGTGGCCTGTCTGTAAGAACACCGCGTAATCAGAAACTGAACCCAGATCTCGGAAAAGGAAAGGAAAAGTATATCCCGAGCAACACTAGGAAAGGAGACTAGAAACTCGAGAAAGACATCTAGACGGATGACTCGATGGGTGGTATAACTTCCTTAGGATTTTGGCTTTGTGGGCCTAATCCCGTTCGAAGGAAGGTCCACGTGAGACTTTCCCCAGACTTTTGACTCGAGTGTATGGACGGACTTTCCTTTGTAGGGGTATGCCCTACGCGGGTCGGTCGTGCCTTGACTGCTAAGGCGGACTCGGGAAAGGGGGGAAACTCGCGATATAGGATCAGCGGAGTTTCGACGCTATAGACCTTCGACATACTATGCAAAGACCCGACACACGGCTAGACGGTAGGTCCTATAATAAGGAAGGTTTACTAGGATGGTTGGATGCTTGAAAATTGAATATTGAATGAGTGGATGAATTTCCGAGAGTTTGGAAATTAAAAACGGAATTCCGAAAACAAAGATTAGAATTTTGAAAAATTCAGAAAATCGAGATGGTGTTGGAAATTCATGAATTAAAATGGGCAGCATGCCGACTGGAGAAAAAGGATATTTTGAGTCAAATCAGTTGATCCTAAATTTCGGCGGCATTCCGAGTTTTGAAAATTGGATGTTTTGAAAAAACGGGTCCCGAAACGGACAGCATTTCGGGTTTTTCAAAATTTGGGTGTTTTTGGAAAGATGCATTTTGTTAAATGACGTTTTTTGAAAAAAATGACACGGAAACCAAGTAGCACGTAGTCAAGCAAGCATTACAACGACGCTTATGTATGCATTACGCTAAGTCTCGGTCGGTCGAATAGGGTCTATACCAACGACGATCGCATTCTCACGAAACGGGACGGACTTCCTAGCCGATTTGGAACTAGGACCTGCCGTAAAACCCCGGTGAGTTCCGCCATCGAAGTCTTTAGCGCACCCATGTAGGAATGCACCGTGGTATAGTGGGACGTCGGTCACAAGTAACCGGCCCGGGCAAAATTTGGGTTATGCATGAACCATTAAACTAATGCGCACACACTAATATCCGAACGATTTCTCTTCGAGTCTCACCCTAGGAACCCTGATGCCATGTAGTACATCAGGTATCCCCAGCGGAGTCGCCAAATTGTGGACATGACGTAGGTCCACCCCGACGCGGCCACGCGCGGGTTTGGGTAGGCGAATGAATCTCGTGGTGAGATTGTTCTCGGGTTCGAAATTTAAGTCAAAATGGAGTCGCCACCGAATTTTGTGGTTATTCGGAACCATACGAGCCCACTCTATGTCGTCATGGGCTATACACAAAGTAAGCCCACTTCGATTTCAGAGTTTATGGGGCTCGTCCCTTTGCATTGCAATATCGATACCGTTTAAACCGGCTTTCGTATATAGAATGACTCTCGTGCGCCAAGGGTTTCGGACATCCGGAAACCAAGGTTCTGAGTAAGGGGTGAGGGTACGTGTTGGGAAGCCCACTAAGGACACCCAACCCCGCCCGCACATGGCGGCCTCTACTAAGACATCGTTCGTGTTCGTGTGCGCGCGCTAGTAAAATGATTAAATGATATGCAAACAGCGTTTTCGGGCTAAGCATATTAATAGTATGTGAACTACGTCATTTAATGCATCTTATCTTTGGTCAAAGTGGTTTAGCATATGATGTTCATTTAATGCAATAAATGGCAAACATCAAGAATAGAAAACTCGTAAATAAATTACAAATTACACGGGCGGAATACAACCCGGAATTCACAATACAACGAGCAATAAAATAGAATAATTGAATTATAAACAACAAATGTTAACTAGAAACGGACCCGTATATAATAAATATAAACTAGACCGTAAGTTGTGCAAATGGACTAACCCCGATTAAATACACATTATATCGTGTATTAAACGAAGGACGGAAATATGAGACTGTGGCGTGTTGCTAGCCCGATCTCATATCCCGTAGTCTTGTCCCGACTTATCACGTCAAAAGGGGATCAAAGTCGTTCTACGTGTCGTGTTGTGCATGGTTTTGAAAATAGGATAGTCACGTGATAGTCTTTACACGTGATGACTAATGTCGATAAAAGAAATGAGGCTTGAAAGGTGTGTCAAGGCCCTCGGTCACGGGGCTACAGGACTCACTCGGTCGAGTCATGGTCTGACTCGGTCGAGTGCGTCCTAAAAGAAGCTTCTGCCCACGGTTTGGGGTGTTACTCGGCCGAGTAGCACTTGTACGAGCTATGACTCGTGTTTTATATGTTTTAAATCAAGAGTTGGCCGAATTAAATTAGAATATTGACGAATTTAAATTTAATTCGGTCTGCCGGTAATATAATCATGTCTCATATGATTGCAATACCGTTATCGGATTTTTGGAAAAGGAGTTGTCACGATAAACGTGGGTTTTAGAAAATGGATTCACGTGATTGGCTTTACACGTGTCGACTTAAGAGTCGTGAAAAAGACGAGGCTTAAGTGTTGCATTTAAACTCTCGGTTTTCTGGGTTACAGGACCCACTCGGTCGAGTCATGGCCTGACTCGGTCGAGTGTGCCCTCGAAAGGTAATCTGCCCAGTTTTATGGACACTACTCGATCGAGTGGCCTATGTACTCGGTCGAGTAGCCCCTGTACGAGTATCAACTCGTTCATTCTTTGGGGTTGAAAACGACGGTCGGTCGAGTTAAATACAAATATCGCATGATTTGAATTTAACTCGACCTCCGGTGCTATAATCGTGTATATGTACGATTATAATACCGTTGTCAGGATTTTATGAAATGTTTATGTTATAAAATTTGAATTAGTAACGAAATACTTCCCTCTACGTCACAACATCGAAACTAACCCTTTCGGGTTATGTGATATCGGTTTTCGCGTCAATGGGTTCCGTACTAATTAAAATGGGATCGAATGCGTTCAACTATGATTAGTCGCGATCACGTCACGCCTTTGAGCACATTGGGGCGGGGCTCCTCGAAAGGGCTCCACCTCCGTCGTTGCTCGTAAAAGGATTAGACGGACTTTAGGCGACAATTATAGTCAAACGTATCCGAAACCGAAATTTCGGTATTACTATATATATATATATACGCGGTATGGTTATAATGTTAGTAACGAAATGAAATGTTAGTATGCAAAAAAGTAAAATGTTAGAATGTTAGAGTTAGTGTTAGGATTGCAATACTAGTATAAGTATAATATTAACGATACAAAAATGTAAGTAAAAGCAATAAAGATCGGGATGGGATTTAGGATACCCTCAACATACATGCTTAGTAAGGACCTCGGAAACAGGCTCGCAAATAGTGACGGGACTATGGAGTATCGAGGATGTATGTAAGTTATGGTGTGTGTGTGTGTGTGTGTTGTCGGTTTATCGAGGGACAACGGACTCGGTCTTTGTATGTGATTGCTTAGGGTTGTAGAATGAAGAGTGTGGCTGAGATGTAGGGTAAATGTAGGGTAAAAATGGATGTGTAGAAAGTTGGTAAAAGTTTTTTTTTTTAAAGTTGTGAAATGAGTGAGGGTCATGGGGTATTTATAGAGTTTACCCCACGACCTAGGGTCACTCGATCGAGTGGCCCTAGTGCACTCGGTCGAGTGCCCTAGAAAATGGGCCTGATCCGGTTTTTGGCGCTCCACTCGACCGAGTGGGTCAATCCACTCGACCGAGTGGATCAGATGATCCGAGTTAAAATAGGAAGGAATTGATATTGTTGTTTTGATATCTTTTTTTGAAAATGTGGTTGGGCGCCATCTTCTAGAAGATGTACCTGGGCTGATTTTGTGACGGGTTCGTCTTTGACCGGGTTTTGACCCGGTCGCCAAAAGACAGGATTTATTTTTGGTGTCGGTTTTGGCCCAAATTAGTCTTATTTTGCTCGGAACGACCCACTGAGCCTGGATTTGATGTCTGTATTGTGAGATTATTACTCCGCTAAAAGTCCGTGTCAGATATTATTGATTTCGGGCCCAAATCCGAGTATACTAAGTCATGTTTGCGTCCAATCATCATCGGGTGTTTGTCGGGAACTGCTATAGACACTAGCAGGCAAAACGCGGGTGTCTACACTGGGATTCCTTCTTGTTCTGCTGAGGTGCTGCAGACTCCTGCTTCCTGCAGCCGCAACCCCTAGTCTGATGAATTCTCCCTCTTTCCAGGCATCTTGTGTTCCTTTGGACCTTTACAAGTTGCTGGCTCCAGTACGTGGATGATGGGTATGGTGGAGACTACTCCAGACTTGAACGTTGCCCCCAGGGTAGCTAGTGCGTCTGCTTCGGCATTCTGGTCCCTCGGGATTTGGTTGATTGAGAAGGCTACGAACCTAAGGGAGAGCTCCTTTGCCACTTCAAGGTAAGACATACCATCTTGGAGTCCTTAGCTGCATACGAACCATTCACATGGTTGACAATCAGTTGGGGATCGCTGTATGCCTCCAGGCGCTTGATTTTGAGGTCTAGAGCCAGCTGGAGACCTAAGATTAGAGCTTTGTATTCTGCCTCGTTACTTGTTGTCCGGAACTCGCACCGCACTGCTTGGTCTATGAGACCCCCCTGAGGAGACTTCAGAACTAATTCTGCTCCAGATCCTCGCATGTTGGAGGCGCCATCTATATTTAGTTTCCACACCTGTTCGCCTTTGTCCTCCTCAAGGAGGTGGATGTCTTTCTCTGCCTGGGTCTGCAGTGCTGGGCTGAAGTCAGATACGAAGTCTGCTAACGCCTGGGACTTTATCGCGGTTCTGGGGACAAATTTCAGATCGAAGCCGCTCAAGTGTATAGACCACTTGGCCATTCTCCCTGATAACTCAGGTTTTCTCATAATAGTTTTCAGCGGGTAATTTGTTATTACAGAAATAGCATGCAATTCAAGATAAGATCGAAGTTTATAAGACGCTGTAACAAGTGCAAGTACGAGTTTTTCAAAAAAATGTGTACCTGGTCTCTGCAGGAAGCAGAGACTTACTGACATAATATACTGGGTGTTGCGCTCCCTCTTGCCCTTGAACTAATACCGCGCTAACTTCTACCTCAGTTACTGACAGGTACAGGAGGAGTTGTTCTCCAGGTTCTGGTTTTGAAAGCAGAGGTGGAGTGTTGAGGTAGTGCTTCAGCTCGCTGAACGCCCTCTCGTGCTCTGCTGTCCAATCAAACCTTTGTGCCTTCTTCAGGACGTCATAGAGCAGCCGACATCTATCTGAGGATCTGGAGATAAATCTCTCTCAGATCTGAAGGCCGTCTTCTCCTGGTCTGCTGGATGCATCTTGATCTGGTTGTACCCACTCCACGCATCAAGAAAGGTTAGCATTTCGTGGCCTGTTGTAGCATCCACTATGGCATCTATGTGCGGCAGAGGGAATGGATCCTTTGGGCATGCCTTGTTTAAGTCGGTAAAGTCAACGCATATCCTCCACTTGTCATTCTTCTTTGGGACTACCACCACATTAGATAGCCACTCTGGGTACTTCACCTCCCTGATTTTTCCAGTAGCCAGCAGACTATCTACCTCCTGATTTATGACTTGGTTTCTCTCTGGGGCAAACTTCCTTCTCTTCTGCTGGACTGGTTTGTAGCTTGGGTCCACACTTAGCCTGTGGGTTATAACGCTCGGATCTATACCTACCATATCATCATGCGACCAAGCAACACAATCCATGTTAGTTTTTAATAATTCAATGAGGTTTTGGCGGATATTACCTGTACGTTCTGACCCAACCAACACTTTCTGCTCTGGGGGCAGCTTATCCAGGTTGATTTCATCTACCTAAGTCTGAGGCGGTTCGATGCACTCCTCCTGAATGTGTTGGTTTATGATTGCTATGCTGGACTATAAGTAACTCCTCTAGGATCTGAATCCTCCTCCAGCCTGATGACTGCCAATGCTTTTGTTTGCACCTCCTCAAATGTGGTGCATGGATACCTGGTGAGGTCCTTTTACAGCTCTGAATCCTGGTGGAGTCCCTGGCAGAAGGCTTCTATAGCGGTTGCTATGTCACATCTGGGGATGGTCACTTTCTCCTTGTTGAATATGTTGAGGAAGTCGCGCGTGGATTCTTCAGACTTTTGTACCACCCGGTACAGATCGCTGGTCCACTTCTCCGGTTTTCTGCTGCTGGCGAATTGCTCCCTCAGGGGTCTTGCTGCTTTCTCCAGAGGACGTGGCATTCCAGGGATTTTGCTGATCAGGTCCCTCAGCTCCTTCAGTTTTTGGTACTGCTGATCTGCAGCACTGTTTGTTCCTGCAAAAGGGTTAGAAGCAGGTGGGAAGAAACTGAAAGGGGTACTCCCTGCCTTGGGCCCTCCAAGGTGGTGAATGCTTGGGGGAGGAGGCGGAAAAGATATAGCTACTGCAGGCTCAGGCCGCCATTCCGATGTCTGCTGAGGCGGGTTTTGGGACGGCCAAGTCACTTCAGGGTATGGGCTGGCGCCGGCGACCATAGGGTTAACTGTCACTTCTGGCGACCATCCTGGTGTTTGCTGACTGGGGGTAGGTGCTTTTCCCAGGTCTGGTGGGAGTCGATTGTTGACTGGGGTGCGCACTCCTGGTGAACTTACCGGCTGCCATTCTGACGTCTGGTGGACGGGGGTACCTGCAAGAGACAACAAGTTAGTTTCCTGCCTTTCGATATCAGAGAGAGTGTTACCTGCAGTTTGTTGTCTGTTGGGTGTGCGATTGTAAAGCAGACGGCCTGGTTCCTGAGGGTCGATGATTCTGCTGAGTGATGCCAATCCGAGCTCCAGCCTTGTGACTAATCCTGAGGGGATCTCCTGTTCTGGTGGATCTCCTGTTGGTGTTCGGCTCTCCAGGGATGTTTGCTTCTCCTGCTGGAGGTTTGATCACCATTGAGGTCTGGGCCCTGGGGTTCTGGGGGTGGTCCTTCTCCAGTGGGCTGAGTTGACGCTTCCAGGCTGCTGGAGGGACTTTGGCTAGATCCGGACATGACAATATGCAAGTCGTTTACTGCTGATTTTGGCTATAGGAAATGATCACTTTTCCCCACAGACGGCGCCAATTTGTTTTGGTAAAAATTTACCGGATTATCATTTTTGGAAGCGGGTTAAAGTGATCGGCCTATAATCGCGAATTAACGAAATAATAATGAATCTAGCGAACGAGGAACGGCGAAAGAAAAAATCGACACACGGAATTTTGGTGACGCGGAAACCCGATGTGGGAAAAACCGCAGGGGGAGTCGGAATCCCACCAATATTTTACTATGACCAAAAGAATGACGAAATGAATATCGAGAGTACAAATATTTGCGTTTGATAATAAATTATGGAGTATTATGCTGTTCTTTTTTGATGTAGCTTGTTGGTAATGTGTTGAGAATGTCCCTTTTCTTCCTCCGTCCTTTGCTTTTTATAGCTGCTTGCCCCCTGGAGCCGTTACCCTCTTTCTCTCCTTCAGAGCCGTTGTCTTTAATGCCCCCTCAGCCGTTACACTCTTCTTTATTTCTCTCCTGGTCTGCAGGAGGGTTTCCTTGATTGTAGGGATTCCCTTTTGACTCATTCTTCCTCTTACTTGTCTGGGCTGAAGCTGCTGATGCCTTACTACATTTGCTGGGCTTGCGTGGCTGCGCGGCCCATTACTCCACTTTTTACATGCCTTGATCGGCCCATCGCCGTATATTATTCCGGATCTTTGTTTGATTTACCGACTTTTGATTATTTTGATTTCCGTCTTTAGTCTTCGACTTTGACTTCCGTCCTTGACCTTTGACCTTCTTATCGTTGACTTTTGACTTCTGACCTTTTGACCGTCCACTCGTAGTATGCCACGTTGCATGCCGAAGGTGCAAATTTTTGGCCCAAACAGATATCACTAAACTACGGGATAAGGTACCCAAAGACACTCACTCACTCTCTTGAAATACTCGAAAAAGGTTTCACCAACAAGTTGAAACAAACTAGGAGTACGTCACAAAAGACGGGTCAAATAGGTATCAAATAAGTGGGATAAGACAAAAATGAGGTTGGTGGGACCTAGATAAATGATTGTCCTTTTCTCCACAAGTGGTACTTACTTGATCCGTCTTAAGTTTGCGACGGATATATCTGTCGCAAGAGGGGCCAACTGTTGCCACAAACAGGGCCGGCCCTGGGCATAGTTTGGAGGGGCGACGGTCCAGGGCCCAAGCTAAAGAGGGGCCCAAAAGTCTGACTCTCTGTTGTGTAATGTACAAATTGAGTGTACTATGCATCAGTTGCTTTCCTTTGGTAAGGTGGTAATGGAGCCTCCTTTCATGCAAGAGGTCATGGGTTCAAATCTTGTTCCTTGCACAAGCTTTAATATTTATTTTATGTCCATTTACTCTTGAATTTTTTACAATTCCTTTTTGTTTTGCTTTTAAAATTGCCTATATTATTTCAGTTTTTTTTCTAACAGAATGTTTTTAATAGTCATGTGTAGAGTATAAAAGAATGAAAAAAAATTATATGAACCTTTAACATAGAAATTGTTTCAGTTATAAAATTTGTCGATGGTTTAATTTGTTAACTTTATAAAGAACATCTTTAAAAAAAATAATGAACTTTGCTACAAATATTTTATTCATACTAGTGACTATGTTTTTGTTTTTGGTTTTACTAGGATTTTTTTTATAGTTTTGTTTAGTACTTCAGAATTTTTAATGCAATATTTAGGAGATGTAAATTTGAAAGAGTGTAGATAGGTATAGTAATATTTATGAATTGTACTATATAGTACACGTGAAATCTAACATATTGTAAACAACTTCAAATTAGTACAACGCCTCGAAATAATAACTACTGCATGACCTCCAAATACCAATTGATCACGGTCCAGTTTGGCTTATTCATGAAATATTGTCACTACTATGCTAGAATTGTATTATTATACGAAAATCATAACACTTTGTTATTGATAAATTTGTTCTTAAGTAAACATGTAATTAATAAAAATTTATGTCTCCAAATGAACACAAATTAAAGCATTAACATGGTATGTATAATTAGATAAACAATCGATCATGACTATATTTCGATGGCCCAATTACAATATTTTGCCTAGGGCCTCCGAAAGTTCAGGACCGGCTCTGGCCACAAAGGCACCGAAACACAAGAAAATCAATAAAAATAAGAAAACACAAAAATGACAAAAACAACACATCAAAACTATAGAGGATACCGTAGTATTACGGTATCATGTAGAGATCATAAAGATTAGGAATAATATATTAGTAAGATTACGGTATATTGTAATCAGACTCTGATACCATGCTAAAATATAAAGAGATATGTATTATTGAATGTTCTGTCTTCAATATGATTACAATCAAACCCATATTTATAGGGTTACGAAGATGTCGCAGTATCTTTTAATATGGTAGATAATATATATAAGATATTCTCTAATTTTCGATATTATTCTAATTACGGTATACTCCCTCCGTCCCAATGAATTGTTTGCCTATTCCATATTGGGGCGTCTCAATGAATTGTTTGCCTTTCTATTTTAGGAATGTTTTTTATATGCAATTTGATCATTCTCATGAGTTTTGCTCTTACATGTCACTCCTTCATTGGTTCCATTAACCTTGGTGCCAAAAGGAAAGACAAACAATTCATTGGAACGGAGTGAGTATTAAAATATACCGTAATCTTACTAACATATTATTCCTAATTTTTATGATCTCTATCATGACACGCAATACAATGGTATCTTCTATAAAAACAAACACAAAAACACGATTTACAATAAATCAATGAAAAACTCTAAACTACGTTGCCTATCCCCAACAACGACGCCATTTTGATGAGAAGGATTTTACTACGCCGTAGAATAGCAAGTCTACTCAATCAAACACATTTATAAGGTCCAAAACATGAATAAAACTAAGGTACTAAAGTGACAAGTAACGGGGTCGAACAACAGAAATGAGACAAATTAGTAGATAGAGTAAAAATATGAAATAGAGTAATCATGCACACATAAACACAAATACACAAACACAAAGACAATAAGAGGAAAACACAAGAAAGGGAGTTTTTGGTTTTGATTTTGATCAAAACTAAAGAAACTACACAAATAAAATAGGAAACAACAATGGAGAAGATATTCTTGATGAATTTCCCCAATCCATTTCACCTAGTCTAAAGGTGGACTCTTTCCTCCACTGCTCTCCACCTAATACATTTACTACAAGATAATGACAATTAAGAGAACCACCCATCTCGAAGTCACTCTACTCAAGTCCACTTAACATTAACTAAAACCCATCCATGCAAATGAACAAGAGAACATTAATATTAATATCAAGTAGTAAAGCTAGATCAATACACACAAGAGTATAAGCCATCAAGCGTGCATTAACAATCAATATCCAATCTTTCTCAATCCCGTCTATTAGTCAAGTCAGGATTAAGTCATGTTTGCCTCATATACTTAAGATTAGCTAAAACCACCAACCCAAGTAATGCTCTAGATAAACATACAATCAATGAGGATGATCAAGCCACAAGAATCATATGACAATCATAAACAATAAAACACAAGATAAGGAAATATATAGATTAGGGAATTGACACCACTACAAAATTAGTCATAGACATGACATAATGGTTAAAAGAAAAATCTACATCTATTTTTAATAGACATAGGTTATTTAAAAACCTATATATATAAAAGAGAATATACATAGGTGTAAATCCATGTATATCGATGTAATACTAATAATGACCCATTTCTATTATTCCTAGACTCTATAAGCTTCATTTTCATGATTCAATCATCCTTTTTGTCATTCTTACGAGATGACGGAAGAAAACGATTCACGCAGCTAGAGCCTTCGATCCTTCCTCCATCATCCTTTAAGCCTTCCTCCATCATCCTTCAATCTTCCATCATCCTTTAAGCCTTCCTCCATCAATCCTTCAACCCTTCCTCCATCAATCCCTCTAGACCGTCATCAATCGCACAGCAGGGCGATTGAAGTATTCTCAACGTAGTTGAGTTTGAAGTTAGGGATTTCGATCGTCGATATGAAAATATCGCAATTCCGTTATAGAATCACGAGGTTAGTGATAAGAAGTGCTAGGCGTAATAAACCTGCAATTGATGTCTGGATTTTAATTGATGAGCTGAAAAATCGCACAATTGCGCGATTAATTTGTTCTTCGCGTCAATAATTTTGAAGTTAGGGATTTTGATCGTGTTGAGCTGAAAATATCGCAATTCTGTAATAGAATCATGAGGTTAGTGATAAGAAGTGTTAGGCCTGTTATTAGTGTAAGATTTTAAGGATAACGTGATCGAATTTCATCTAGGTTTTCCGATAAGATTGCTGAGTTTATTGTCGAGTTTACTGTTAACTGAGCTACATTATCAACTGTTTCTATGATATTAATGAGATTACATTGCTATGTTGTCATCATTTTCGATAGTGTTGAAGTTCAAAGTTTGATTGTTGAGCTGAAAATCGTACTATCGTAGCCTTCGCATACTCCCTTAAGTTATGATCTCAAAGTCATTGAACGAACCCTCAACTAGACAGACTAGGCGTTTGTATACCCGAAGAGTCACGACACTACATCCTTCTCTAAAACCACTATTAGAATGCACATAAGCTTGAAAGTAGGACACCTCATACCTAAATTCTTGGAATCGCTTTGTGACTGTCACACTTCGTGCCCGGACATACAACACTTCATTTTACGTAAAAAAAAAAGAGTGTGTTTCATATAATAGGCGATTCCCAACACATAGAGGGTAGAGAGTAGAGACGACGCACCGATATGTGATACTTCTTCTACCAAAGTTTGAGTAACGTAGCATATATGACTATATGTATGGAAATTATTGACGACTTATGTATGCAGAATAGTTATCGACATGGAAAATAACGGTGCTCAAATAGTAAAGAAACACAAGATGGATAAAGTATGTCACAGAAGTGCAACAAACAAAACATTTGAGGGTTTGTTAGTTAAAAAAATGTTGTTAACTGACTCCTTGAAAACTGATGCTAGATGGAGCGCGGCAGCAGGAAGACTGAAATGAAGAAACAAATGATGAAAACATGGAAGAAGAAACCGAGATGAACTTCTCTGGATCGGAAGAGATGAATCGTGGTGTTGAGCACATTCTTGAGAAAGTCGAGGCATTTAATCAACTGGTAAAAAATACTAAATTTGCTTTGAGAAGTTACTACGTTCATCTTGGAGACGGTCTGAGACAATTACTTTCACTAGTAGAAAATTACCCTTTGGAACCGGTTGTAAACTACCCTTTGGAACCTTTTTTCAAAGGTTCTACTGCCACAGATTCCTTAGGTCCGGAGCTTTGGAACCGGTTGTAAGAAGGTTCCATAGATGCCCTTTGGAACCGGTTGTTGTTGGAACCGGTTCCAAAGGGTATACCATTGGAACCTATTGTAATTACAACCGGTTCCAAAGGGTGTACCATTGAAACCTATTGTAATTACAACCGGTTCCAAAGGGTGTACCATTGAAACCTGTAATTACTCACAACCGGTTCCAAAAGTATACCATTGGAACCTGTTGTGATTCACAACCGGTTCCAAAGGGTGTTTCATTGGAACCTGTTACAATTCACAACCGGTTCCAAAGGGTGTTTCATTGGAACCTACTGCAATTCACAACCGGTTCCAAAGGGTACCTCATTGAAACCTATGATCATTTAAACGTGGTTCCAAAGGCATGTCATTTTATCATTTATTTATATTTTGAGACCGGTGACAAATGTTACTGATTTTAATTACAAATTTGAATTTTCGTATCTCTGAGAATGGTATATAAAAAACAAATCAAAGCACGCCAATTATAATATTTGTCGAAAATTGGGCAGCACCTCCCTACAATTTGATTAAACCAAAATCAAAATCATATCACTGCAATGTTTAAATAGCACAACCAAATCCATAACCAATCCACACCTCCAACTACTTAAGTACCATCTCCAGTAGAATGCCCCACGTCTAGCTATCAACATGACTACAATATATATCTAACCACAAAAGTTAACAAAGTCACAAACGTACTACATCATCAACTCTATGCACTTCTGAGACTAATATTCACGAACTTGGTTCATATCTTCCGTCGTCATTCTTGATTTTGAAACACACTAACAAATAAAAAGAATAGTAACGATGGATTAGCGGTTACACCCATAATTACTTTATAACAGAAAAACTAAGATTAAGTAAAAAAAACCTGAATTAAGCTTTCTTGACTCTTAGAGTAAAATACGGTGATGTCGTACATCCACTTCATGACATAGTATCCACATTCAAAGGCCCCAAATTGTTGAGGACACTGAAATTGTATGAACCAAAAAGATGTTATAAATCATTATTCACCAAGATAGTTTAATTCATCAATTGCGCTATAATCATTGCTTTAATTTAGTCATCTTCGACACAATTTGTACAGAAAACAAAAGACAACAATGAGATAGCTATAATGGAGTAAACATTTCTATGAACACAAAATCATTAACCTGATTTCATGAACTATCTCAATCAACGCATTAAGTTTAATTTAAATGGCAACTACTAACCCATGTAAAAAAATGAAATAATTAAACAAGTTAAAGCTTAATAATGTTGTTTACCTCAATCATTTTCACTTCGAGACTATATTTTTTAACCGTATGACGTCTCCCGCCACTCGCTGTATAGATTTTCCAAGCCCTTACATTTATAAACATTAAAAATTATTAGACTATTATTTTTCTTGTAAAGGTTTAACTTAAGATAGTATTTTGATGACTAATTAATAAACATAACTTACAATTGCAAATGTAGTATTACGATTCCAAGTCATGTTTATCTTTATTCGAGTCAAAGATATCTTTATTCCTGTCATAGTTTGTACTATGTTGCATATGTTGAGGCGGGGTCTGAAATTCAGGATTCGGGTGCTTACCCAACTCGTAAAAGGGTATCCCATCCTGGTAATGTCTCGCCGTTACTTGTACAAAAGCAGGATACAGTTGACGCCACCTGCAACAATGTCGAAGAAAGAAAGAGATTCAGAGGAAATTGTCAACTAGAAGATAAAAAAAGCCGCTTTTTTAATTGAAAGATCATTGGAAGCAGGATACAGTTAACGCCACCTGCAACAATGTCGAAGAAAACGAGGGATTCAGAGGAAATCATCAACTGAAATAAAAAAAATATTAAAAAACATTTTTTTTTTAACTGAAAGATCATTGGAAAGAATAGGTAGAAACTAACCTTTTCAAAGGTCGTTTCACCCATTCCGGTTTTGTAAAGTTCATGCACCATAGCCGCTAACACTATCTTGCTTAGTTTCGAAGATATTCTGATCACCTGAAATGTCGGGCACGTTTGTTTTGAGGAGATGAACCGACTTTTTACTAATGTGATGAATAATCTATACGTATTTGAAGTTATTTGAAGTATCGCAGTAACTAGCTGTACACAGTCGCCTGAATGTGAGGTGCTTGGAACATTTCCTGTATAGCTGCTTCGACTTCTGCCATACCAACTAGGGTTTTCCCTGAAGTTTCATTCGTAAACAGATGCATTTTGAAACAAATTAGTCGACATACGAGTAATTCTTATGATAAAAAATATACTTCGTATGTGATTTTTTTTTACAAAAAAAAAATGTACTCAGTAAAATGCAAGTACCAGCAGAAGCAGTATCAGAAACTGAGGCCTGAGTTTTCAGACGAAAGTCAGCAATTTCTGCTGCACGACGACATATTTCCAATGCCCTACGCGCATCACCAGAAATAGCAGCTACCTGAATACAGCAAAGACATCATCACAACACTATAGTTTGACGAGTTCATAAACAAGCAAAAAGATCGAGTAAGAACCTTTCTAAAAGCAAATTCCACGGCTTGTTTCTCAAATGCATCGATTCCTTTGAGCCGACTCATAATGATTTCTTGAAGTTGCTGGTAGGTATAGGGGCCAAAGCGGATTCTATGTATACCCATTCGGCTTGAGATACGAGGAAGCAGCTTCTCTGGAAGGTCCATCGTATTAGCTATTCCTGCATAAACGGAATATCAGATGTTTTATTCAGAGCTTCATTGATTCTAAAAACGACAAACACATTCTTGGACTGTAATTCAACTGAATGTTAAGCTTCAATCGTAACAGAAAGTTACCTATCACGATTAGCTTGGAATTGGGTCTTGTAGGCCAATCAAGAATATTGTAAAGAACCTGAAAACAAGCCAAAAAAACCCGTCTCTTTACCTGTCTTAAAATTATAACGGGTCAAATAACAACCCATGTGGTTAGATGGGAAGAAATTGAAGTTTACCGATTGGTTTCTGGTCACAAGCAGATCAAGCTACAACCCATGTGGTTTTGTTGTCGGGATCAGCGAATTTGCGCCAGGAGGCAGAAGTGACCCTTTCCCAAGGGTGGTTGTAAACGTGTTCTTGTTTTTAGGCTTTCACCATTATGTTTCCTGCTGTCAGAGACCAAAAGTGAGACATTTAGGGCTGCACACACATTGAATGGGGTGGGGGATGCAGATTAGAGAGGAGTAGTCAATAATGAAAAGCCATAGAATCCATGAATCTTGGGGCAACATACAACATACAACATACAACATACTGAATACTCCTATTAGAATGTCATCCTAAGCTCTACATATATAAATAAGACAATTGAATTGAATTCCACCTGAGCTGGGGCTGAAGCTCAGATCGGTTGGCTGGGTTACACAACTAATTGGTATAGTAATTTATAAGAAACGGAGAATCTGAAAGATTAGAGGTGGAAAGTGAATCAAACCAAGACAGAAGAATCGATGATAGATAATCAAAGTTATAATTAACAAATTCATTCATCGGGAAGAAAGAAAGAAACCTGAAGCGAGGAGATCGGGGATATTTGCGGACCAAGCTCTGCCGGCTGCCGCTCCACCTTTGTCTTTGTCTTTGTCTTCTACCACCCTCGCGCTTCAACGTCAATGCCTTCATAATTGTCCATTGTTGTTGGAAAACCAACCTGAAGAACGTCAAGTTCAAGCTCGATATTTAGTCACTGCTTATAATCTCGCGGATCTTCGTTGTTTGTTGTTCTTCAATTCGTCGTCGCGGGTTCTTTGTGTTGTCTTTGTCTTCGTCTGGGTTCCTCGTGTCTTCTTCTTCTTCGCGTCTTCGTCTTCGATTAGGGTTCTTCGTCTCTGGGTTCGTGTGTCTCTCTGTGTTAATTTTTTTTTTTGTTTTTTTTTGTGCTGGTTCTATCTTCTTCGTGTCTTAGCTTCTTCGATTAGGGTTCTCTCATGTGTTCTATCTTGTACTGATATGTTTTCCATTTTGTATTTTCAATTTTGTTCAATTTCTAAGAAGATAACTTAACATTTGTTTTATGATTTGTAATTTAGAAGTCTTTGGAACCATTTGTTAAGAAAATAGGTTCCATTAATGGAGAAGTTTTTAATAAGATCCAAAAAATTTAACATGTACCTTTGGCACCTCTTTTTAGTTAACAACCGGTTTCATTGGTAAGGTCTTTGGAACCGGTTGAACCTACAAAAGGTGCCAAAGTATTTTAATATGGTCTAAAAATTTTAGACACTACCTTTGGCACCTCTTTTAGTGAACAACCGGTTCCATTGATAAGGTCTTTGGAACCGGTTCAATTTACAACAGGTGCCAATCATTTTTTTGGTCATCTAAGGAACCTCTTGTTCTTACAACCGGTTCCTTTTGATAGGTTCCAATGGCATTAATTCTACTAGTGTTTTCACAGGTTTCTGAGATGCTGGATTCTGGAAAGGCACTCTTCCATAAGCTAAATCTTGAATTCGAAGAGCGAGTTCTAATGTAAGCTTAATGTCACGGTTAACAGTAATCAACAACCACCTGATCATATAAGACGGTCTCACATTTGAGAGCAACCCAAATCTTTTTATACTCCCATTTCATTCTCGGTCTGATTTCAAATGTAAGACCGTCTCATAAATTTATACACATTTTTGAGCGGAAAAATACTAAAACTGAAAATTGAAGAACGAGTTCTGAAACCAACCTTAAATCATTATATTCTTCCATTCATTTCAGACTTTGATGTCGTATTCTGTGGAATTACAGTATACCCAGTAAAATTTCGTTTACATCAGGTTTACGTGATTTGTGAAGTTTCGATTTCATTGTGCTT
The DNA here is from genome assembly GCA_958450325.1 of Agrostemma githago. Lineage (NCBI taxonomy): Eukaryota > Viridiplantae > Streptophyta > Magnoliopsida > Caryophyllales > Caryophyllaceae > Agrostemma > Agrostemma githago. The sequence continues at coordinate 53,672,706 of OY288239.1, forward strand.
TCTTTCATCTATGATTTCTATACAGGATCCACAAGGAGCGGATGGAGAAATGGCAAGACGAGATTAAAGAGCTTAAGATGATCGATGCAGCAAATGAGGAATTGTATACTCGGCTCATCAACGTTAAGTGCCTACTTCAGAATGTTCAAATCAGTCGGTAAAAATGGATGGCACATTTCTTATCATCCAATCGTTATTCTGTTGTAGGACAACATCGCATTGCATAGCTCAATAGAAGTAGTTACAAAGTTTGTTACAAAGTAGTTACAAAGAGTTTGTTACAACAATACAATTAACTCAAGTATAAATACCAAACTGCTGTAATCATTACATTCATTCAATCAAATATACACAAATTCATTCTCCTTGCATCTTCTCTCTAAGAATTCAACAAGAGCATGGTGAGGTTGAGCTTGCTCCCTTGTTCTGTTCTTGGTAGTTCATATTCCGTTGTTGGCTTCCGCATCATATTCTTTATCTACTTTGATGTGTTTTTATTGATAGTTTATTACAGTAGGCGAATTGCCCATGAGCGACCTCAGCGTGTTCCAAATTAATGGCGGCTGAGTTCCGTTGCATGCAGATATCAATATTGAATTCTTTTATTTTGTCTCTTCAACTTTAATTGCAAGAGTTTTAGAGTATGTAAAGGTTTTTGCACACTGGAATTCATTTACTAGTACTTGTATATATTTTCTTTGTCTAAATTTTATGAAATTATATTTGGTTTTTGATTTGATTGGTATTTACTTTTCTTCTCCATTTTTTTGGTTCATTTAGTACTAACTGAAATATACTCCGTATTTACCTGATCAAATTTATCAAACTTTGGTGTTGGGCTAAATCCATTTGAAATTGAATAGATTGGCCTAAACGCACCCATTACAAGGCTTACAATACTTACATAAGCATGTTGCCCAATACAACTAGTATTTACTACCATCGTGTCATCCACTTTTTTCACTTGTAAATTACGTAACTAGTATATTACTTATCTCCAAAATCCCCTTTCATCTACTGTACTGTTAGCCTCTGTTCTTCATTTTGCTGTAGAGTTATTGGAAATCTCGGGGCATATGTTTTCATAAGTTGCATCAGATTGTCTGTTGATCTATTCAGTGAGGTCACCTGGTCTGGCTCTGTTTATGACCATGGGCAGGATAGAGGCCTATGATGACCTAGGTCGTGCTAACTCGCTAACTAGCCAAGGTGCAGATGGGTCCGCCTTAACATCAAAAGACTTGACAAACACTAGAACTTCTGGAGATAGATAAGTTGAGAGAACCAGTTCCTTGTCAAGGTCGCAAAGAATTGATCAATCTAGCCCAGAAGCAATGCAGTTCCCGAATCATGGAGCAGGAAGTACACTCATTTCCAAGTGGAAGAGGGTTGTTGCATCGCCTACTGTTCTGGACCAGAAATTCATTCATCCCACTCCAACTCCTCTGCACTCTTCCGGTGGTTTGGTTTCGGGTGTAGGATCACTATATAGAGGTATTTCGTGCAACTCGCTACACCGTTCATTCTACATCTTGTTCAAGTAGCTTAACCGAGACAAGTTGCATATAAATATAATTTCAGACCAACCCAAATTAACTAGAATACTCCCTCATATTAGTGTCAATCCACCCAAAATAAAGTCTCATTTTCATAATTGTTGTATCTAAAATTGTTTCATATTAGAATTTTTGCTACTTTCTTTTAATTGTTTGTTTCCTTTATTTTCATTTAATTGCTTGTAGGGGACCCTAAGTTGAACAAAGAAGGCCCTTGTATTGGAACAAAAGGGTTTCGTGCTCCTGAGGTGAGAACCTAGTTAGTGTTGTCTGGTTACTTGTTTCATTTTCCTAATCACATAACCCTCTCAAGTAGGACTCATATTCTTAATAAACACTAGCCCTGTGATTTTTTGGGATGTCAGCTTAACCATTTTAGGTCTAGGCTTCCGATGTTATGGTTTTTTTTGTGTAGTATACAGAACCAAGAGTGCCATAATTTTTTAGTCCATCTCACCTAAAGTGTGATTGTTCACGGAAGGACTCAAATTTACTCCTGCATATTTCGGAGCTGCAGTAAGAATACCGTTTTCTAAGCTACTCCACTTTTTGAGTGTCTGAGATCCCGTGTGGTTCTAAAAAATGAGGAAATGCAGTACGAATTGGTTAGTACTTACTTAACCCTACTTACGTAACTTTTACCCGTTTCACAACGCACTCAGCAAAATTAGCTTGAAATACGAATCATTAAATGTTAAATTCAACCTTGGAAACTCTTTAATGTTGTTAACCCTTGTTTGATTGACAGGAGATAGTTAGGGGGAAGGTTAAGAGGAACATCATGAGCAGCGGTGTCTTGATTCTGGTCACTTTATTAGCATGTTTATTAGGTTTCTTGACTGGGGTATCCAATTTAGATTTGTAGTTAAGTATCTCAATTGTGTGGAAGAGAGAGAATGTTTTGTTATAATAAAATTTAATCACCATTTATGTAAAAGTGGTTCGCCTATTTCGTATTTTTTTTGTAATTTAGTAGTTCAATAGATATAGTGTGTAAAAATAATCCATGTATATACTATGATAATAAACATAGGGAAAACAATTAACCCATGTCTATATTTATAAATAGACATAGGGCGTAAGAAAAACCCATGTCTATTGTTTTTATAGACATGGGTTAATTATACAAACCCATGTCTAATATAAAATTAGACATGGGTTATTAGAAAAACCAATGTCTATGTTTTAGATAGACATAAGTCTTACGACCTATGTCTATTATTTGACAATAGATGTCAACTTAACATCGGTCGCGAAACCCATGTCTATTAGTGTGGAAAAAAATTCTCCCAATAAATTAGGAATATTGAAATGGAAATTGCACCAAGATGAATGAAATTAGAATCTCATCCTCATAGAAGAAAACATCATAGACAAGATCTTCAAACCCTAAGTCCTTTTCAATTTTTTTCTAAACCAATTTAGAAAGCTAATTAAAATTTAGAGACAAATTAATTCAAGGATTAGTTCTTAATACAAACCCTAAGTGATGTGTAACATTCTCCCCCAAATCTGAAAAATCCTAAGATATTCATAGCTTAGCCTAAAATTAAGAGAACAAAAAAAAGGGCTAATCCAACGCACGCAATTAAAACGTACAAAAGCTACAGCTGAGGGGACCGTAGGATGCGACTGAGAAGCGCGGACTGCGGTTTGGCAGAAGGCGCATGCTACGGTTGTGAAACGCAGCATGCAGACTCGGTTTGATCCCAGTCTCCGCTTCCTTCTTCTCCAGCCTTTGCATCTGCTTCCAGCTTGGTTCTTATTTAGTACTCCCTCCTTTTCATTATGATGTTTTTGGTCCTTTGGGGCACAAGTTTTTAGGGACAGAGAATAAGTGGTTGTGAAGAAAGAATAAGTGGTTATGGTTGAGTGGAGTAAAAGTTGTATTAATAATAGCCATGTGTGTATTTTGTAAAAAAAAAAAAAAAGAGGAAGATCTTGCCGAAAATAACCAAAAAGGAAAAGAATAAGATGTTAGTGAAAAAGATAGAGTAATAAATATGTGTCTTAAACTTTTATCATGCATGTTGGCTCTCGGTATCTTCAATTACGAACTCTTTCGGGTTTTAAGTCTTGGGGACGTCACTTGAGTTCCAAATCTGACAAGTTTTTTTCGATACTTCAAGTGCTTGTCCCATCATACTAACAATTCTCAAAACATGACGTAAAGAACCCAAAAATCCGTAATTTACCAAACCTCGAGCCTTGAGTGCAAACTAAGATAAATCGAGTCAACAACACACTAAATGCCATGATATGAGCCTTATTATCGTGACATAAATCACTCTCATCAGTGAGCTAGGGTTCTCTTGAAAGTTCAATTTTTTCTTATTTCAATGTACACCAGTTTTAGATACGACTTCTTTTCTTAATTTATGCATATCAATTTTACTTTTTCTGATGTCTATAATTTGTAGGCTGTAATTTTTTTGTTTGACTGATGTAGAATATCTTTTATATACATCAGGTTACTTAATACCTTATATCTATTAAGAACAGACCACATGCTTATTTTTAACCGATGTCTATGACAAGTTTGTAGTATTGTATGTAAGAATATGTGTCTTATATTAAACACATATTTCAATGATTTTTTTAAGGAATTATTTCTAAGATTTGAATGGGGCGCCCACTTTCCTAAATTTTTCATCAGTATATAGTGGGTGAAAGTTTTAAAATGTTCTATTGATATCAATATAATTTACATTTCATGAAAGCACAAAATCTGAATCCTTTTTCCTCCTCCCTAAAAATCCTAACCTCCAAGAAAAAAAACATGGGGCTACCACCATTAATTGGTGGTAAGCCCCACAAATTTTAATTAATTATATAATTTTAGTATTTGTATTAGTATTAGTATTCTAGTAGTTTTAATAATTGCCCTCTTCTTTTGAAGAGTTTCGCCCCCATCAATTGATGAGTTTCACACTCTTTTTTAAGAGAGATGTTGAATCTATGATAGCAGAGAGGACGCGGAAGATCAGTAATACAATCATTCTTTATATGTGTAGACACCCATATTTTGACCGCCAAGTGTCTATAGCAGTTTCCAAAAGCCCCCGATGATGATCGGACGTAAACATGAATTAATACGCTCGATTTTGGACTCGGAATCAATAGTAATTGGCGCGAACTTTTAGCGGAGTAAAAATCTCACCAAACAGACCTCAAATTCAGGCCGAGTGGGTCGTTTCCAGTCAAATGAGACTAATTTGGGTCAAAATCGACACCAAGGGTAAAACCATCTTTTAGCGACCGGGTCAAACCCCGGTCAAAGGCATTTTCGAGGCATAAAAAATCTGTCACACAGATTTGAAATCCGATTTGAAGTCAAACACCACAAAAATCAGCTACAAGAAGAATTAAGCAAGTTTTTCCTATCCACAATCGGAATCCTACTTCACCCAAGCCGGTGTTTCTTCCCCCCTAAGCAAGCTTTTCCTATCCAAAGTAGGTTTCTTCTCATCCAAGACTACTACCTTTCCTAGCCAACGCCGGGAACCTCTGATCTCCTATAAATACACCCCTTTGCACAACACAAAAAAGACAATTACAACACACACACAATTCCCGACAATTCACAACATCAAATTACAACCCGAAATTCCAGCAATACTAGGCATATTATATTCCGATCTTTTCTCTAGAAATCCTATAGGATTCCCGACCATTCACAACCCGAAATTCTAGGCAATTTTAGGCAAACCATATACAAACCCGAGAGCAAAACTCGTCAAATCCCCTCCCTAACCATACACACCATAACTCACCTATATACATCTTAACGCTCCCGCGCCTAGGCCGCTACTGTTCGGGTCAAAAATTTGCACTTTCGGAATGCAACGTGGCATGCTACGAGTGGACGGTCAAAGGGTCATAAGTCAAAGGTCAATAACAAAAAGGTCCACGGTCTACGGATGAAAGTCAAGATCGTAGACTAAAATACGGAAGTCAAAAATAGTCAAAGACCGTCAAGTCAAGCAAACCCGGGGTAATATAAGATGACGGGTTGAACAAAACATAAGAGTAAACAAGTCATGGGCCACTTAAATCAAACAGGCCCAACGAACAAGAAAAGGGACTCAGCCCATATAAAGAGAAGGAAGCAACAGTTGTTGCACCTACAGAGGAGGAAACCCTCCTGAAGACCAGGAGATAAATGAGGAGAAGAATATAACTGCTGAGGAGGATGCAACGGCTAAGGGAAGATTAAATACCAAGATCTTAAGCAATAAAAGAGAAGATTGAGGATTTGACCATAACTGCCATAACGGTCATGGAGCATTAAAAAGCAATGATGGCTCCACATTAAAGGGCAATAAAGAGGGGAATCCTAAGGGGGAGGTCAGATATAAAAGGAGGAGGAGGAAGAAGGAAGAGGGCATCCCAGCACACGGACTCCAACACACACAACACCAAAACTCTAGCAATCCTCTATAGATAAATTATCACTTATATTTGTATTCTTTTCCTCATTACTCCTCCATTCATAGTAAAACTTTGGTGGGATTCCGACTCCCCCCGCGGTTTTTCCCACATCGGGTTTCCGCGTCACCAAACTTTGTGTGTCGTTATTTCCTTTCGTTGTTCCTCGTTCTCTATTTTTGTCTCGATTTCACCAACCCGTAGTTATAGGACGATCGCTTTGACCCGCAACTTAAATCGTAGACCCGGTAAATTTTTACCAAAACAATTTGGCGCCCACCGTGGGGCAAAGTGATCATTTCCTATAAGCCAAACCCTACCATGAAGCAAACTCGTGTCACCATGACCGGATCCGGCCAAAGTTCGTCCAGCAGTCAAGGAGCGTCAACTCAGCCCATTGGAGGAAGGTTGTCCCCAGGATCAGCAGAGCTGGTTTTCACACCCCTCACCTTGGGTATTCCCACCAGCCAAGCGGTGAAACCCACGTTGCCGGTGTCTAGGCCCCCTCCGACGCCTAAAACCTCTGGGGTCACCAGCTCCTCCAAGGCCAGGAAGAAAAGCGTACCAACCAGAGCCTTGACTCCAGGAGGATTCGTAGAAGAAGCTTCCAGTAGAGCAGGGTCACCAGACCTGATGCAGAGTATGCTCCAGGGAATCAATGCTCTGCGCCAAGCAGTAGAAACCCTGGAGAGGACAACCAAGATATCAAGGCTCGGATCTCGGCAGCAGACAAGACCCCAGTTGCATCGCTCCAGATATCACCAGAGATGATGCCTCTGATGCCTAGGGGAGAACCCAGCACCCGTAGGGAATCAGCAGCTGGCAGGAAGACCACCAGAGAGGTCCCTTCAGAGTTGGTCACCAGACTGGAGCTAGGATTGGCTCCACCAAGCCCGGTTATTGAACCCCAAGGATTGGGTTACTTGACCTATGGCCCCACACCCGGCAGATCTCCTACCGCAGGTAACTTTCTCTCCAACATCGAAAGTCGAGAGACTAACGCACTACCTTCTGCAGGCACCCCTGTCCACCAGACGCCAGGATGGCAATTTGTAACTCCACCAGAGATGACCACCTTATCCAACAACCAGCCCTCTGGAGGAATGTGGACAGCGCCTACCCTCAACCAGCAGGCGTCAGAGTGGCAGCCCAGATCCGTGACAGCAGCAACACCTTTACCTCCTCCTCCTAGTAGTCAACACCCTGGAGGACCTTATGCAGGGAGTACTCCTTTCAACTTTTCTCCTCCTGTCTCTAACCCTCTTGCAGGAACAATCAGCACAGCAGATCAGCAACGCCAGGAATTGAAGGAATTGAGGGACCTGATCAACAAGATTCCTGGAATGCCACGCCCCCTGGAGAGAGCAGCTAGGGACAGCTATGCGGATTCACCCTTCATCGACGATCTAGCCTGTGTTGCTGTACCCAAGGGCTTCATGCCACCAGCCATGACGCTTTATGATGGCACTGCAGACCCCCTAGATCACATCAACCAGTACAAACAGAAGATGATGGTGGTGACCGCTACGGGGCCCCTGAAGGAAGCCTGCATGTGCAAGGGGTTTGGCTCCACTCTGTCAGGGGCAGCCCTCCATTGGTTCGTTGGTCTGCCTAACCGAAGCATCACCTCCTTCGCTGACCTGGTCAATGCCTTTAACGAGCAGTTCGCCAGCAGCAGAAAACCAGAGAAGCAGACCAGTGACTTGTATCGGGTAGTGCAGAAGTTCGAAGAATCTACACGTGACTTCCTCAACAGATTCAACAAGGAGAAAGTCACCATCCCCAGATGTGATGTGCCCACCGCCATAGAAGCCTTCCGCCAAGGGCTCCACCAGGATTCAGACCTCTATAAAGACCTCACAAAGTACCCATGTGCCACATTCGAGGATGTGCAGACCAAGGCGATGGCAGCCATCAGGTTAGAAGAAGATTCAGGCCCCAGAAGGGCTGCGTATGGTTATGTCACCAGAAAGGCGCCAGCAGAAAAGAGGGGTGAAAGATCAAAGCCCTATGACAGGAACGTGAGCAAAATTTCCGAGGAGAAAGACTGGAAGGACAATCCAGGATTGCCACCTAAAGTAAGTGAGTATGGGTTCTCTACCAACCTTGATGGGGTGCTCAAGGCTCTGAGGGAGTTAGGGCGCAGAGTCATGTGGCCCAGGAGACAGGAGTACACCAATGACCGAAGAGACGCCAGCAAGAAGTGCGAATTCCATGACGATATCGGACACCATACCGATGAGTGTGTCCAGCTCAGGAGAGAGGTTAAATTCCAGTATGATCATGGGAATCTGGATCACCTCATGTCCAGAAACTCTAGCAGAATAAATGCAGCAGATCAGGTATTGCCTTCTCCACCTCCAATATGTACCAGAATTGTCAATGTGATAACAGGAGGATCGGAATTATGCGGGCTGACCTACTCAGCAGCCAAGAGACATGCCTCTCAGACCAGAGGAGACAGACCCGAGCACTTCTGCAGAATCAGTTGCAAGGATCTTCCAGCTGTCACCTTTGACGAAACTGACGCAGAAGCTACTCCAGAGATGCACCATGACGCCTTAATAATTACCCTCTCTATAGGGAATTGCACCGTGAAGAAGATTCTGGTGGACACAGGGAGTTCAGTCAACCTCATCATGTTGGAAACTCTCCAGAACATGGGGTTTAGCGAGAAGGATCTAACGAGGAAGGCAGTTCCCTTAGTGGGTTTTAGTGATGAGACCAAGCATTCTCTGGGAGAGATCACCATTCCTACCTATGCCGGAGGAGTGAACAAGCAAGTACGGTACCTAGTCATTGATGGACCCTCCACCTACAACGTGATTCTAGGAAGGCCTTGGATTCATGAGATGAAGGCAATCACCTCCACCTACCACCAGTGCTTGAAGTTCCCTACACCCTGGGGAGTGCAGAAGATCATCGGAGACCAAGGAGAGGCCAAAGACTGCTACAGGGTAGCCCTTAAGAAGACGGCGAGCCCCCCAGCATAGCAATTACAGAGCCTTCATCTGCCTCTGCAGGAGTACGTAGAGCCACCTCAGGCGGAGTTGGATGAAGTCAACTTGGACAAGCAACATCCAGAGCGAAAAGTGTTAATCGGATCAGAATGCACAGGTAATATCCGCCAAAACCTCATTGAATTATTAAAAGCTAACATGGATTGTTTTGCTTGGTCGCATGATGATATGGTAGGTATAGATCCAAGCGTTATCACTCACAGACTAAGCGTGGACCCAAGCTACAAACCAGTCCAGCAGAGGAGAAGGAAGTTCGCCCCAGAAAGAAATAAAGTCATAAATCAGGAGGTTGACAGTCTGCTGGCTGCTGGCAAAATCAGGGAGGTAAAGTATCCAGAGTGGTTGTCTAACGTGGTGGTGGTCCCAAAGAAGAATGGCAAGTGGAGGGTGTGTGTTGATTTCACCGACTTAAACAAAGCATGCCCGAAAGATCCATTCCCCCTACCGCATATAGACGCCATGGTGGATGCTACAGCAGGCCACGAGATGCTAACCTTTCTTGATGCATGGAGCGGGTACAACCAGATCAAGATGCATCCAGCAGACCATAAGAAGACAGCCTTCAGGTCTGAGAGAGGTATATACTGTTACAATGTAATGCCTTTTGGTCTGAAGAATGCAGGTTCCACCTACCAGAGACTAGTCAATAAGATGTTCAAGAGACAGATTGAGGACACAATGGAGGTATATATTGACGACATAGTCGTCAAGTCAAAGCAAGCTTCGCAACATACAACACACTTGGAGGATACCTTCAACACCTTGAGGGAATACAAGATGAAGTTAAATCCTTCAAAGTGCACATTTGGAGTGTCATGTGGGAAGTTTCTGGGATACATGGTGACCCAGAGGGGAATTGAAGCTAGCACAGAGCAGATCAAGGCCATCCTCCAGCTGGAATCACCACAGAAGCCAAGAGACGTGCAAAGGCTGACTGGAAGAATTGCTGCTCTGAGCAGATTTATTTCCAGGTCTTCAGATAGATGTCGGCTGTTCTATGATATCCTGAAGAAGGCCCAAAGGTTTGATTGGACAGCAGAGCACGAGAAGGCGTTCAGCGACCTGAAGCACTACCTCAGCACTCCACCTCTGCTGTCAAAACCAGAGCTTGGAGAACCACTCTTCCTGTATTTATCAGTAACCGAGGTAGCAGTCAGCGCGGTATTAGTACGTGAGCACGAAGGAGCACAATGCCCAGTATATTATGTTAGTAAGTCTCTGCTTCCTGCAGAGACCAGGTACACATCCCTTGAGAAACTCGTACTTGCACTTGTTACAGCATCTTACAAACTTCGACCTTATTTTGAATCGCATGCTATTTTCGTAATAACAAATTACTCCCTCCGTTCCAATGAATTGTTTGCCTTTGCTTTTGGCACCAAGGGAAAGAGAACCTATGGGGAAGTGACATGTGGAGCCAAGGTTCGAATTACATATAAAAAGCTTTCCTAAAATAGAAAGGCAAACAATTCATTGAGACGCCTCAATATGGAATAGGCAAACAATTCATTGGAACGGAGGGAGTATCCACTAAAAACTATTATGAGAAAACCTGAGTTATCAGGGAGAATGGCCAAGTGGTCTATACACTTGAGCGGCTTCGACCTGAAATTTGTCCCCAGAACAACGATAAAATCCCAGGCGTTAGCAGACTTCGTATCCGACTTCAGCCCAGCTCTGCAGACACAGGCAGAGAAAGACATCCTCCTCCTTGAGGAGGACAAAGGCGAACAGGTGTGGAAATTAAATGTAGATGGCGCCTCCAACATGCGAGGATCTGGAGCAGGATTAGTTCTGAAGTCTCCTCAGGGGGATCTCATAGTCCAAGCAGTACGGTGCGAGTTCCGAACAACAAACAACGAGGCAGAATATGAAGCTCTAATCTTGGGTCTCCAGCTGGCTCTAGACCTCAAAATCAAGCGCCTAGAGGCTTACAGCGATTCCCAGCTAATAGTCAATCACATGAATGGTTCGTATGCAGCTAAGGACTCCAAGATGGTGTCTTACCTTGGAGTGGCAAAGGAGCTCTCTCTCAGGTTCGTAGCCTTCTCAATCAACCAAGTCCCAAGGGACCAAAACGTGGAAGCAGACGCCCTAGCCACCCTGGGGGCAACCTTCAAGCCAGGCGTAGTTTCCACCATACCCATTGTCCATGTACTGGAGCCAGCAGTTTGGACAGGCACACAAGAATACCAGATGCTGAGGCAGGAGGACAATTCACCAGACCAGGGATTGCAGTGGCTGCAGGAGGCAGGAGTCTGCATCACCTCAGCAGAACAAGAAAGAATCCCAGACTGGAGAAAACCCTACCAAGAATGGCTGCAAAACGATATCCTGCCAGCAGACAAGAAGGAAGCCCGGAGTTTTAGAATGAAAGCGTCCAGGTACACCCTCATTGATGGTGTCATGTTCAAAAGATCAGCCGCTGGACCATACTTGAGGTGCCTAAGTCAGCAGGAGGCAGAGGTGGTTATGCATGACCTCCACAGTGGTGAGTGTGGAAATCATGCAGGGGGCAAGAGTCTATCCAACAAAGCACTCCGCCAAGGTTACTATTGGCCGACAATGCGCAAGGACGCGAGAGAATATGTTAAGAAATGTGACGCCTGCCAGAGACATGCACCGGTTAATCACCAGCCAGCAGAGCCGTTGCACCCAGTAATTTCTCCTTGGCCCTTCATGAAATGGGGGATGGATATTGTTGGCAAGCTACCGAGAGCCCCAGGAAACAAGGTTTTTATGTTGGCCATGACTGACTACTTCTCCAAGTGGATAGAAGCAGAAGCATTCCCTCAGGTGACTGAGAAGCAGGTTATATCCTTCATAAAACGTAACATTATCTGCAGGTTTGGCATTCCTTCAGAGATCATCTGCGACAACGGATCCCAGTTTATTGGCAACAAGATGGAGGCCTACTGCGCCAGGTGGAACATCACACTAAGCAAGTCTACCCCCAGAAACCCTCAGTCTAATGGTCAGGCGGAGTCTAGCAGCAAAATTGTGATAGACAACCTGAAGAGAAGGCTGGAGGAGGCAGGGGGCAGATGGGCAGAAGAACTCCCCTTGGTGCTGTGGTCTGACAGAACTACACCCAAGGTGGCTACAGGACAAACATCTTTCAGTTTGGTCTTTGGTGCTGAGGCGGTCATCCCTTCAGAGGTGAGAGTGCCTACTCATAGATACGGATGCATAACCGAAGACAGGAACCAGGTAGAGATGGCAAGCAGCTTGGATACTATAGATGAGCTCAGAACCGATGCTCAAATAAGGATGGCCTCCTACAGACAAACAGTCGCCAGAAGTTACAACAAGAATGTCAGAGTCAGAATCCTGCAGAAAGGAGACCTAGTCCTCAGAAAAGTCTTCCAGAACACCAGGAACCAACGAGCAGGAAAGTTTGCTTACACTTGGGAAGGACCCTATCAAATAGAGAAAGTAGTTGGGAACGGAGCCTACCGACTTATGACCATGGAGGGGAAGATCATCCAAAAGCCATGGAACATCGTACACCTAAAGAAATACTTCTTCTGAGTGGGCCACAGCCGCCAGCAATCTGGGTCACTGCCGCCAGAAACATGGGCTACAGCCGCCAGAAACGTGGCATCTATTCTGCCAGGTGCAGCTCCACTAGAACCCAGGTTTAATCTTTTCAAACCTCGCAAACACGTACTTAAATTTTCCTATCATTCTTTTGTTTTCTTTTCTTTCTTTTAGCAAAATTCAAATTTTTTCCCGCATATTCAAATCATATAAAATTTTGATTTCCTTTTTACGTGTGCTGTCAAAATTCAATTTTCTTTGGCATTAAGGTTTGATTTTCTTATTGCGAACATTTTCGAAATTTAATTTTCTCTCTCCATATATTTTCGAAATTCGATTTTTTGCTTCCACATATGTCTTCAAATATTGTGTTCCCTATCTTTGCCAAATTTTTGTCAGTTTTCTCAAACTGAGTGCTGGTGACTAATCTGGTGGAGTGTACAATTTCTACAGAGGGCGTGCGTCTGTGACTAAGTGCCTACAACCGGGACATTACAGTCTTCTGCGCCACTTAGCACCCACGCAAAGCGTGGCACCTCCGACTGAGTGGGCGAACTAAACCCCAGGCCACCACTATATCAAAGGTCGACCATACAAACATAAGGCATGCATACGACAGAAGGTAGTTAGACAAAACTACAACAAACGATTACAATCAAACGCAAACAACCACGATCAAAAGCAAACGATTACGATCTTCTGTTAAGGCACGAAGTGCCACAAAATACTAACACACTTCGCTCCCCTGAGCAAAGGCGAAGTCATTACAGAATTTTTTTGCAAACACTAACAAATCGAAAGTTCATGCCATGCAGGATTCACAAGCCAAAAACAAAGGAAGAGTAACATCACTCAGCAGAACTTGGTCCACAGCCTGGACATTCTCCTCTGGTGGAGGCGGAACTGTAGCAGATTCTCCTGCAGAAACCTGGGTCTCTGATGAACAGCAACAGAATCTCCCCCAGGGTCATGAACGACATCCTGCTGGTCCACGCTCTCTTGCCCATCAGCCTCCTGATCAGCAATGAGAAATCAGCGGACTCCGTCAGATCCTCCGCCTCCACATCAGAAAGAGCATCCAGGTCAGGCGCCACAGGAAATTCCTCATCCAGTCACTTCTTATCTACAACCAGATTCCTCCGCCAACAATCTGCGAACCAAGTCCAACTCCTTCAGAGAACCTTCTTCTAGCACAGACCTGGGACCAGGAAGTAGCATATGATCCAGGAAAGTCATATCCTCTACAGAGTTGGATGTACCAAAGCCTTCAGGAAATTTGAGCACCACTCTAGCAGGAACATCATCAACGAATCTGGGGGCAGAATAAGAGGTAGACTTAGAAAGGTCTGCCACCAGAGGTCCACTCTCTGCAGGAGTAATTTCTGAGAGAGGGACGGATTACGCCTTCTCCTAGAACCAGCAAGGCCAGCTGAAGCATAGCCAACTGCCTACAACTGAAGCAAACGGAAATTCCCGCCTAAGATGAGCTTAGTCGGAAATTTGGGGGCATTTGTTCGGGTCAAAAATTTGCACTTTCGGAATGCAACGTGGCATGCTACGAGTGGACGGTCAAAGGGTCATAAGTCAAAGGTCAATAACAAAAAGGTCCACGGTCTACGGATGAAAGTCAAGATCGAAGACTAAAATACGGAAGTAAAAAATAGTCAAAGACCGTCAAGTCAAGAAAACCCGGGGTAATATAAGATGACGGGTTGAACAAAACATAAGAGTAAACAAGCCATGGGCCACTTAAATCAAACAGGCCCAACGAACAAGAAAATGGACTCAGCCCATATAAAGAGAAGGAAGCAACAGTTGTTGCACCTACAGAGGAGGAAACCCTCCTGAAGACCAGGAGATAAATGAGGAGAAGAATATAACTGCTGAGGAGGATGCAACGGCTAAAGGAGGATTAAATACCAAGATCTTAAGCAATAAAAGAGAAGATTGAGGATTTGACCATAACTGCCATAACGGTCATGGAGCATTAAAAAGCAATGATGGCTCCACATTAAAGGGCAATAAAGAGGGGAATCCTAAGGGGGAGGTCAGATATAAAAGGAGGAGGAGGAAGAAGGAAGAGGACATCCCAGCACACGGACTCCAACACACACAACACCAAAACTCTAGCAATCATCTATAGATAAATTATCACTTATATTTGTATTCTTTTCCTCATTACTCCTCCATTCATAGTAAAACTTTGGTGGGATTCCGACTCCCCCCGCGGTTTTTCCCACATCGGGTTTCCGCGTCACCAAACTTTGTGTGTCGTTATTCCCTTTCGTTGTTCCTCGTTCTCTATTTTTGTCTCGATTTCACCAACCCGTAGTTATAGGACGATCGCTTTGACCCGCAACTTAAATCGTAGACCCGGTAATTTTTACCAAAACAGCTACTACGAGTCCGTTTTCGAGATAATTAAGCATGTAGGTTGAGGGTGTTACAAATCCCGCTTTCTCCTTTTTTCTCTTCCCTTTTCTTCTCTTTCTCTCGTCCGTCCGTCTTTTTTATTCGGGTCGTTGTGGACATGACGTAGGTCCACCCCGACGCGGCCACGCGCGGGTTTGGGTAGGCGAATGAATCTCGTGGTGAGATTGTTCTCGGGTTCGAAATTTAAGTCAAAATGGAGTCGCCACCGAATTTTGTGGTTATTCGGAACCATACGAGCCCACTCTATGTCGCATGGGCTATACACAAAGTAAGCCCACTTCGATTTCAGAGTTCATGGGGCTCGTCCCTTTGCATTATTATACCGATACCGTTTACACCGGCTTTCGTATATAAAATGACTCTCGTGCGCCAACGGTTTCGGGCATCCGGAAACCGAGGTTCTGAGTAAGGGGTGAGGGTACGTGTTGGGAAGCCCACTAAGGACACCCAACCCCGCCCGCACATGGCGGCCTCTACTAAGACACTGTTCGTGTTCGTGTACGCGCGTTAGTAAAATGATAAAATGATATGCAAACAGCGTTTTCGGGCTAGGCATGTGAATTATATATGAATTACGTCATTTAATGCATCTAATTATGGTCGAAGTGATTTAGCATGCGAGGTTCATTTATAAAGCGATAAGCAAGTAAATAAACGAAATTCGAAAATACAACCCGGAATTCACAATACAACGATTATTATAACGATTAAATGAAATAATAAACTAAATAAGGAAATGAAGAATAAAACACACGACTCGATGAAGACCCGTGTGTAATAAATGTTCACTAGATCGTGAATTAGCTAGACGGACGAACCTTAATTAATAACGCATTATATTGCATATTAATCAAAGGACGGAGGTTCGAGACTTAGGCGTGAATCTAACCCGATCTCGAACCTCGATGTCTTGTCCCGACTTATCACCTCGAAAAATGGAGTCTAAATTAATTATGTGTCGGATACGACTAAAGAGTCGTCGACATAAAATTAATAGTGCTAGACCGTCGATCAAAATCGTTTTGAGTGTCGTGATGTGCATGAGTTTTAGAAAAATGGGTTCACGTGATGGCCTTTACACGCGCTGACTAAAAAGTCGTGAAGAAAAGACGAGTCTCAGAATATGGACATATGTCGCGAAGGTCGCGTATTAATGTAAGGACCGAAAAGGGTAGAAAGTCGAGAAAACGAAAAAAAAAGTGGGCTCGGCCAAACAGGCCTGCCCGCGAGTCGCCTGGCCGGTCGCACGACTCGCGTGTGGGTCTGGTCGAGCATTTTTTATTTGTCGAAAAGATCGTCCGTTTTTATAATTACGTGCCAATGTGGGTTTATTTACTCGATTTACGTTTTTTATAGATTAAGAATTTTGAATTAGTGACGAAATTGTATCCCTCTACGTCACGACATCGAAACTAATCCTTCCGGATTATGTGATGTCGGTTTTCGTGTCAACGGGTTTCGCACTAATTGAAATGGGATCGAATGCGTTCAACTACGACCGATTGCAATCACATCACGCCCTTGAGAACATTGGGGCGGGGCTCCTCGAAAGGGCTCCACCTCCGTCGTTACTCGTAAAGGGATTAGACGAACTTTAGGCGATCGTCGTAGTCAAACGTATTTGAAACCGAATACTAGTATTATTATATATACGCGGTATTATAGTGTTAATAACGAGAAAATAAAGTTAGTATACGAGAAATAAAAATGTTAGCGTTATGTTAGTGTTAGTATTACGATCCTAGTATAATTATAATATAAATAACGCGAAAATGTAAATATAAACAAAGTAGTAAAGGATCGAAATGGGGTTTAGGACACCCTCAACATACATGCTTGGTATAGGCCTCGGAAATAGACTCGTAAATAGCGACGGAACGCCGGAGTATCGAGGATGAATGTGAGTTATGGTGTATATATGTGTGTGTGTGTGTGTGTGCCGGTTTGTTTGAGAGCAAAATGGCTCGGTTTTTTGTATGGTTTTTCCTTAGGGTTGTAGTGTGGGATGTTTATGTGGATTAGGGTAGAAGATGTAGGATGATTGAGGGTTGTAAAGGCTCTTTTTTCAGCTTTTTAAAGGCTTCAAAAAATCTGGAAAATGTGAAGGGTTAGGGGAGTATTTATAGAGTGAGTGAGTGAGTTGTGTGATTAGGGTTGACTCTTGATTTGATTTTTTTTTTGAATTCTGATTTGGGCGCCAACTTCTAGAAGCTGAATTGGGCTGATTTGTGTGACGGGTTCGTCCTTGACCGGGTTTTGACCCGGTCGCTAAAAGACGGGATTTATTTTTGGTGTCGGTTTTGGCCCAAATTGGTCTTATTTTGCTCGGAACGACTCACTGGGCCTGGATTTGAGGTCTGTTTTGTGAGATTATTACTCCGCTAAAAGTCCATGTCGGATATTATTGATTCCGAGCCCAAGTCCGAGTATACCAAGTCACGTTTGCGTCCGATCATCATCGGGTGTTTGTCGGAGACTACCATAGACATCTGGCAGTCAAAATGCGGGTGTCTACAGAGCCCCCACTCTGACTGAGGCTTGGACAAGGCGAAAGTCAGAGTAGCTACCAGGCTAATCGCAGATTACGACCTGGCAGCTTTCCGGTCGGGTCGTTTATAGTCCAGTAGACTTGCATGAAGGGCTCGCCAGCCATAAGCAGAGGATCATACCTGTCCTGATGATGGTAGCTCCATGGGGAGTCAAAATTGCCTTTGGGGATGTAAGTGTACCCGTATGCCGACACATCCTGTCTTGGATGTA
This sequence comes from Agrostemma githago, assembly GCA_958450325.1. Taxonomy (NCBI): domain Eukaryota; kingdom Viridiplantae; phylum Streptophyta; class Magnoliopsida; order Caryophyllales; family Caryophyllaceae; genus Agrostemma; species Agrostemma githago. The sequence continues at coordinate 53,690,443 of OY288239.1, forward strand.
GCGTTTCAGAGGAATCGCCGACTATGCTGGGGGTGTAAGATAGCTCTGTGGAGACTTGCTTCTGAAGTCTGGGGTGTACCTGTATGCTTGACACATAACAATTTGTATGTAACACATAGGCAAAATACTGACTCGCGTTGGGGAGGAAAGATACCGAATTTTCGAAAATGCCACGATTTTTGAAAAGAATGTTATCACAATTTTGTCACAGAAAATTTTAGGAAAATTTTAGGAAAGCTCGGGACAACTTGATTCCTATTATGGGTTTCTTGTTTGAAGTCAGGCCTGCGCGCGCATAGGGCCCAGGTTAGCTGAGGAGGCAGGGTAGTTAGGGTTACAGGTGGGGTTTTCTATTATAAATATAGGTCTCCCTGCTTCAGCTTTTTGCATCCTAACTCAAATTCTCTTTTATACTTCTCAAAATCTTTTAGACTTTCAAGAAAGTTAGAAACTTCTGTCATGGGTATTGACCATTTGACCTCCATGCTTCTTGCCTGGTCCCAATACTTTCGGGACGAGGAAAAGATTCGGCTGACCCAGATGGGAATTGTCAATCTGTTTCCCCTCCAACGACTGATAATTGACCCACACTTCTTGGACGCCTGTCTGTCGTTTTGGGATACTACCCATCACGTCTTCGCGTTCCCGCGGGGAGAGATATGCCCTCTTCCCGAGGAAGTTGCAGCCATAGGTGGTTGGGGCCCAGCTGTTCAGCCTGCTACTTCCTCGTTCTACCCGGACCCGAGGAGGAGGCTAAGGGAATTCTTAGGTCTGTCTCATGCCGAGACAGATCGGATGGTGCGGGGAGATACTGTTTCCCTATTCGACCTGGCCGACAAGTTTATGAATAGCCGGGATGTGAGGGCCACCCCTGCTCACAGACGTAGGGCGTTCGCCTTTTGCATGCTGCACTGTTACGTCTTTGAAGGGCTGATGGAACTTGACTCGTGCAGGGGTCAAATTAGGTTGATTGGAGTGGTTGATCAGATGGAGACTGGTCATAGCCCTGCTTGGCTAGCCACTGGGGAGATTATCATGGGTCTGGATGCCAGGCGACTTGACCCAACCCGACCACTGACGGGGAGTACCCGTATTTTGCAGGTATACATCTCGCGTTTTTTTTTCGCGAAATCCTTGAAGTTCGTAAAGTTACCCGATCGAGTGGCCTCTGGCGAACCCTTCTGTTGCTTATAAAATCCGCGTACTCTTTTCAGATATGGCTGTCGGAGCGGCTATCCATCATAGAGCCCCCTCCGAGTATTCCCAACTATCGGAGTAGTCAGATTAGCTCCCGAAGGCGGCGGATAAGCTCGAGTCATCTAATAAACCGAGCTTACTGGGATGAGGAGCTGGTGTTCCACGGGGGTCCCTTCATGAGGTGGACCGTCGCTTGGTGGTTTCTTTCTAAGCTGACGGGGCTGGCCAAGAGAGACCAAGCTCGCTATTTGGTGATTCTGTCCCTTGACTGGACAGTTCACATTTACCCAGACCGCATCCTGAGGCAGTTCAGTTCGTCTCAGCGCATTCCTGAGACTGAAGCCATTATCAGCGTCTCGCTTCAACTGACGGTCGCTATGTGCGACACCTGGTTGCAAAGATGGTTCACTCGTCCTACATGGACTATACCCAGCCCTTGCCAATCCGCTTGGGTTTCAAGGGCTTACCAGAAATGGACTTCTGAGGAGTCCGAGGAAGCTCGCAAGGCCTTGAAGCTTGATGAGGCCTTTGAACTGGTTCGCCGCGAGACGACGAAAGATAACAGGGATCTTTTCGTTGGGGGAGATATTCCTGAAGCTGCAGTCCGGGAAGAATCGGGTCTTCTGTCACAAACTAAGACTCGATCTAAGGAGGTCGGTTCTAGCAGCAAACGGGGGCGGCCAAGCCCCCAGACTGATTTGGATTGACGCCTCGGGCCCAGGCTGGCGGTCCGGGACCGACTGGGTCCGCGTGACCGGCTTCCTGAGGCCGTGAGGGCCCGACTTGGGCCTATCGAGGTGATGGAGGATTCGGGCTCAAACGGGCGAGCCCGAGCTAGAGAGGTTCCTGTGGTGATTCGGGAACGCTCCTCTCCGCATCGTCGCCAGTGGACGGCTAAGGAGGCCAAGGACAAGGGGAAGGGCAAGGTGCCCTGAATGCCGAGTCCTTCAGCTTTATTACTATTTAAGTATTATTATTATTTTTGGTCGTGTGTTTTTTTTGTATTTTTGAATTCCTGCATTTTGTAATCTCCCGAGTTTATCGGGTTTTTTTTTTGAATTAATAAAAAAGTTTATTATTAAACTGTTCCTGTCATTTCTCGATTGCATTGGTTGTGCCCTTTTGAGGGGCTGCCTACGTATCCGCAATTAGCAGAATCGACACTACTACAAAACATCAAATAGACAACTGTTTTTTTTGCAATAGACAACTGACTTACAACAGTTGAGTAGTTTGGAGTTGTATATTACTCTGAGCATAGACATCTGTTTTACAACAGTTGTCTATTGATTAATAAACAACAGTTTTTTAAAACAACAGTTTTTTAAAACAACAGTTGTCTATTACGCATATAAGCAACTGTTTTTCTAAAACAACAGTTGTTTATTACATATATAGACAACTGTTTTATGGGAATAACAGTTGTCTATCACTCTCATAAACTGCTTTTTTGTGACCAATGTCCTTTATGAGGTATATAGATATGTGCTTATATACGTATACATATTTTTATGTTTTTTTAATAATTCTGAAATACATTTTAACAAAACATAAAAAATGAATACCATACCGAATAATTGAACAAAAGAAGTCATATTTTTATAAAATCCAACATCCAAAAGGTACATAAAATCATTATCCAGCCACCAAAATCAAAAAGGTACACATAAAATCATTATTCAACGTCCAAAGGTACCTAAAATCATAATCCAACTAACACCTTGTCCACATAAGGTAATCCGATGCATTATATACGACTAATTATTAAGAAAATAATTCTTAGGGACGAAAACACTTCCAGTGGTATTGACAACAATGCCTTCAATAACAAGAGCGGAAGTCATCTGGTTTGTATCGCTTGGTGGACTCAACTTCTTTTTACCAGCATACGCCTCAACAAAAGTCATCTATTGAAACCAAAAACTGCATGTTCAGAATTATCTGCATTGCTTTTTATTGAATTGTATATGATTCGATAAAGTAACTACACATTCACCTGATTGAAGATCAGAGTTCCGGTTGTCATTGCAAATGGTCGTCGCAGATCCCGTCGTATCTTCAGTCGAAAAAGAAGCAAAACAGGAACAAAAATCGCTCAGAATTGAAGTCCGATACATACCAAGGCCTTATCTGCCATCATTTTGCGCATAGAATAGGCTAGCCTGTCAAAAATCAACGAACCTAGAAACTGAGATGCTATTTTCAGAACATCGAAAACTTTACTAATAGTATAAACAAGACTTACGTCAAGGTAACTGCGAATGGGAGCCCTTCAGGTACTGCAACAACAACTATAGTAACCTGAAGTCACGCAAAATAGTCGGTCAAGAACATTCGGCTGTCACTACAAGCTTAGAAATTACAGTAACGAACTAACGACACTTACTGCAATAGTAAAAATATCTCTCCCTCCATCTATCGCTTCACTGATACTAGTTTTCCCTCGAACAAACTGAACCACGCCCTCAGCATTCTTCGTGTGACCGGTAAAAAACCAGCAAGCAATCGTGATTATTGTTCATAGCAGAGAAATCCTCTTATTTTTCTCTTAACTGAAATCCTCATATTCTTTACTTACCGATGGCTAGGGCGTGACCAGAAGTGTAGAGACCATCGGCTTCACTTTCAAGTTGAACAAACCTGCAAGTCATCGAGTTGTACAATTTAATTGAATAACACCTTCAATCAGCGAAAAGAAGTAACAAACATTTTGACAAAAAAAAATAATCAGTTTGATATATTCGTTCTCTTTCCAGCACTAGTCAAGCATCCCAGAGGCAGATTCTTTCCTACTTAATTTCAGTTCAGTTCCGATAATTTCGGCACCTAGTACTTATTACAAAGAGCTAAACAGCATCAGTCATTTCAGCAGGATAACGAAATCCCCAAAATCCAAGCGAAATTAAGGCATATCATCAGCTTCATGCCTACACCACAATATCAGATTACTGTTGCCTCTCCCAAATATAAATTGTACAACTCGATGCAATGTCAAATTTTTAGAGTCAGATATGCTTAATCGATGTTCATTTCAGATCCACTCTGAAAATTTACTATTTTGTATGCTGCAGCATAAACAAGGACCAAGGGTGGATGTTGCATAACAAGGAAAGGAGCTGCGCAGATCTGATTCTTTCAGGTTTATTGGTTCAATCCATATTTAAATAACTTCACTGAAATTAATTTTCTCACCAAAGATGACATAGTCAATTCCAAACAATGATGATTTACCTAAATGCTAAGAGCCTGAGGCCACTTTGTTATATAAGGAACTTGCATCTCTAGCCGATTCTTTAAAAGTTTGGTAACACCCTCACTTGGAATCAGATTTTTTAGATCATCATTGGATTCGATATTATCAATAAGTTTCTCTAGACACTCATCCATGAAAAACTGCAATGGCAGAATCGATATATTACTAGTGAAGAAGTGTATATGCACAATTATAAGCTTAAATAGAGGGTGTTGCTAAAAACATTGGTTTAAACATATTCTCGCTTGAATTGACGTTATTGTACCTTATTTCAGTAACCACTTGATATCAAAGCATTTTCAGAAAAATAGAAATAAGACCTCTTAAAGATAAGTAAAGAGCACCTTTAGGGAACAATTGATTTGTTCTACCACATTAAAATATACGGATAGTATCTCACATATACATAAGTCAAATTTTTTTCATCAGCAATTACAACAATTGATGTTATGGTCAACTTTTTTTCACAACAATAAAAGGACAAGGTTAAGATTCTCACATGTAGTTTTGAAGAATACTCCAAATACATACATCAAAATAAAAGATACATACATCATTGCCGCTAAGGAATGTGAAAAAACATCTAAAAATACAGAAAGATGTATCTGAGAGGCAGATAAGGCTACCAGGCATGGTAATGTTTTCAATCATTGGGCTCAGCTAATTTACTAACAAAAAAATAATTATGTTATGACCTCAGTACTCATGCGAAGCAGACAAAATTACTTGGGGAAAACTGAAGAGGACAAGCAAAAAAAGGAAATAAGAGATGCATACTTTGTGGAACATGCCAGTCATGCCAGGAATACTAGCCGCCTGTACAGGTCTAGGCTTCACTATCTGCAAAATCAATCCACATACACAAATCACTATAGCTAGCAGTCTTCGGACATTGATTTACAACAAGCATAAAACAAAAAAGACATTAAGGATACCTTGTCCGCTTTAAGTGTAACAATTCGTCCATAGTCAGTGGTTCGCCTGTAACTGGACATTTTCCAAAGTCCTACATGTCACACAAAGAAGCAGAAGTATATCATACACTTTTAGCATCAGCTCAATTAGCTACAGGACATACACGATCACCAAAATATCAATTCCAACTTCAAAATAATTTTAGCTTTCCTAAATTGCATAACCATAATCAAACAATATATATTCAGTACAAAGTAACGAGTAATCAATCAGCATACTACGCAAACATCTATCAAAACGCATACTAAGGTAAACATGCAAAAATTTGAGTATCAAATAACATAAGAAGGTAAACATCCATTGTGTTCTCTCCTTACCTAATGTCACTCAAGACTCTAAAAATACGCATTGCCTCTAATCAAGACATCAAACAAATTCTTCCCCCAGCTAAATGTCAATGTGTCATGGAACCAATGCTCTAATTTAAAGATTCAATCTATAAATAACCTTTGACTAGTTCTAAAAGTAGCGAGATGGTGCACCTAGGCGAGAAGGCGCAAGACAAACGACTCATCCTCCAACCAACTCTCTATCTTCATTTCCACACAGCGTGATTAGTTAACGAATACCCGCAGCCCAAGTGAACCCTAAAAGTTATAACAATGCTAATCATCTACACATCCCGTCCAGTTTTCACGAAAAATGTCATAGTAAATCAAAGATCTGGGTATTCTACACATTAACAAATATTTGTCCTACGAACAGCTTCACGCTCTCTCCTCCTCCTCACATCAACAAACGCACAACACATATAGAAATGTAGGGTATTCATCATTTTTTCCGATTAACATCAACAAACACAGCAAAAGTTCGAAAACTCACATAGATTAGCTAGGAAGAGTAGAGATGTAGAGTACACGGCGGAAAAAGGGCGTCGAGGGACGGTGAAATTTGGAATATGACGGCGAACGACGGAGATTTAGGGTTAATGTATCTGATGTTGTTGATTTTATGTTTAGGGTTGATGCATCTGACTTTGATTTAGGTCGAAGAAGTAGAAGAACGAAGACTGAACTAAGATGAACAACAACATCAGAGAACAACGAAGAAAGGAGAACGGCGAAGGACGAACAGCGACTTAGAGCGAACACCACAGAAGAACGACGATGTGAAACGAGAAGAAGGAGGCCGTCGAGGGAGGATTTCGTCGGAGAATTAGGGGTTTTTCGATTTAGGGTTTGTTTCAGTTGTGAAGGAGAGCGCGAATTAGGAGTATCTTGTTTCATTAGTGATTTTGATTTGGGAGGTTAGATATTTAGATACTGCTGATATGGGCCAGGTATCCATCAACTGGAGCGGGTTATAATAGGTTAATAGATATAGACAACTGAGGTTGAGAAAAACAATTGTATAATACATAGACAACTGTGTTAACAAACTCAGTTGTCTATTAGACTACAAAGACTTCTGTTTGTAAAACAAAACCGATGTATATAAATTATACATGAGTTTGTAACAATATTAGATGTCTATTAGGAGTTGTCTATTTGAAGTTTTGTGGTAGTGATCAAACCAAACGTAGTTCAAGCTTAGTAAAATTTGCAATCTCGAATTACACCAAGACTATTGGTTCAAGATGTTTCGTGACAGTAGAATAAATAATTCTAGCTCATTGACTTGCTTTTCGTAAAAAAAATATTTTGATAAATTTTGCTAATGACATTGAGAAATGGCTAAGGGTAGTAACACTTCAGCTGGTCCAGGTTGGTTGGGTTGACGAACTCATTCCCGTCCAGGTCCGTCAGCATCACTGCTCCTCCTGATAGTATTTTCTTCACCAGATATGGCCCAGCCCAGTTGGGTTTGAATTTTCCCCTTGGGTCAACCGGTAGTAAAGCTCGAATAGACTTAAAGACTAGATCCCCCTCTTTAATGTTTCTGGGCCTTACCCTCTTGTTGAAGGTCCGTTGGATCCTCTTCTGGTAGATTTGGATATTATTGAGGGCACGATGTCGACGTTCATCTAGTAGAACCAACGAGTCATACCGCGCTCGAACCCAGTCAGCCTCGGGTACTTGGCTTTCTAGCAGAATTCTGAGGGACGGTACCTCCAACTCGACGGGCTGGACTGCCTCCATCCCATAGGTTAGATAATACGGTGTTGCCCCGGTTGCGGTGCGAATTGACGTCCGGTACCCCCATAGGGCGAAAGGTATTTTGTCGGGCCAATCCCGGTAATTATCAGCCATCGTTTTGAGTATGGTGACAATTGTTTTATTGGCCGCCTCCACTGCTCCATTCGTCTGGGGACGCTAAGGCGAGGACGTATGCCTTTGAATTTTATATTTAGTTAGCAAGGCTGCGGTCTCAGCTTGGAAATGAGTCCCGTGATCATTGATGACTTCATGTGGGATCCCATACCGACATATTATCTTGTTCAAGATGAACTTTGCGACATGCTTAGCATTGAGAATGCGATATGATTCAGCTTCGACCCACTTGGTGAATTAGTCGATAGCTACTAAAATGAAGCAGTGCCCTCAAGTACCAGAGGGATTTACCTTCCCGATTATGTCGATACCCCATGTCGAGAACGGCCAAGGCGACGTCATGGTATAGAGTAAAGATGACGGCATATGTTGCACATTGCCGAAGATTTGGCAGTTATGACAATGTTTGACATATAACTGGCAGTTGGCTTCCATAGTATTCCAGTAATAACCGAGCCTCATGATTTTTCGGACCAGCATGTGGGCATTCATATGTGGGCCGTTTTCACCATCATGTACTTCGACCATAACCTTCTCAGCCTTATACTTGTCAACACAAAGGAGAAGAGCCCCTTGTGCCGTCTTTTTGTACAGTTGTCCATCATCAGTACGGATGAACTGAGTGGCTAGCCTTCATAAGGCTTTTTTGGCCCGTGCTTCCGTCCCGGGAGGATATTCTCCGTTTGTCAGGTACTTTAACACAGCCTGGTACCATGGTTCGGGATCAGTTATCTCAATGTCCTCAATATCGTGAATATATGCCGGCTCGGACCGTCTTTCGACGCAAATTGGCATACTGGTCACGTGGTCGGGAATATTTAGCAGAGATGCCAATTTCGAGAGTGCATCTGCAAACTGATTCTCTTCCCGAGGTAGGTATATGTTTTCTACCTTCTGGAATTGTTTCTCGAGATCCCTTACTCGTGCCTGGTAGGCCACGAGATTAGCATTTCGAGTTTTCCATTTTTGCAGTGCTTGGTTAATGACCAAGGATGAGTCACCATGTACCCGGAGATTTGTGATCCCCAGATTGGCGGCAGCTTGTAGCCCGTAAATGCATGCTTCGTATTCTGCTGCATTATTGGTAACATCGAAGTCTAGTTGGATGGAGACGGGAGTATGCTCCCCTCTTGGTGAGATTAGGAGGATCCCGACTCCGAATCCTCGAAAATTGGATGCTCCATCGAAGTATAAATCCCATGTTTCGGCATCGGTATGGAAAATATCTTCGTCTGGGAAGGACCAGGTGTCGGTGTGTCCTTCTTCGGCTACCGGGCTGTCAGCGAGGAATTCAGCTACCACCCGTCCCTTAATGGCCTTTAATGGCACAAATTTTAGGTCGAACTCTGCCAACATTAGAGTCCACCTAGAAATTCGGCCATTGAGGATGGGTTTTTCGAAGAGGTATTTGATTGGATCCATCCTTGATAGAACATGGACCTCGTAGCTGAGCATATAGTGCCGGAGCTTCTTGGTGACCCAGACTAAAGCCAAACACGTCTTTTCGAGCATGGTATATTTGCACTCATACTCTAAAAACTTCTTGCTGATGTAATAGATGGCTCTTTCTTCGGAGTCAACCGTCTGGACCAGCATAGCCCCCATGGCTGTCTCGGTCGTTGTTAGGTATAACGACAGAGGCAAACCGGGCTGAGGCGGCATTAAAACTGGCGGAGCAGACAGAATTTCCTTGATTTTGTCGAAAGCAGCTTGGCATTTGTCATCCCATAGTAACCGTTCCCCTATTTTCAATTTCTTGAAAATTGGTTCACACACCATGGTTAGTTTGGAAATGAATCGACTAATGTACTGGACTTTCCCGAGAAATCCCCTTATTTCTTTTTCGGTTTTAGGAGCTTTCATCTCGGTGATGGCTTTGATTTTAGCTGGGTCGACCTCGATACCTCGTTGGCTAACGATATGACCCAGTAATTTGCCTGACGTTACCCCGAAACTGCACTTTTGAGGGTTTAGCCTCATGTTGTATTTGCGCAATCGGGTGAAGAATTTTCTTAGGGCGGTAATGTGACCGTCCCGCTCTTTGGATTTGACGATCATGTCGTCCACATAAACTTCTACCTCTTTATGCATCATGTCGTGTAATAAAGTGGTAGCGGTCCTTTGGTATGTGGCCCCGGCGTTAATGAGACCGAATGGCATGACGGTATAGCAGTAAGTACCCCAAGGTGTGGTGAAGGTGGTCTTACTCATATCTTCTTCTGCCATCTTAATTTGATTATACCCGGCATACCCGTCCATGAATGATAGAAGGGCATGATCGGCCGTGTTATCCACCAGTATATCGATGTGTGGTAACGGAAAATCATCCTTCGGGCTTGCTTTGTTAAGATCCCGAAAATCTACGCATACCCGCACCTTACCGTCCTTTTTAGGAACCGGTACGATGTTTGCCACCCAGTCCGGGTACTCGGACACTTGTATGAAGCCGGCTTTGAACTGTTTATCGACTTCTTCTTTTACCTTGAGAGACCACTCGGGCCTCATTCGACGAAGCTTCTGCTTGACCGGTTTGCACCCGTCTTTGATTGGTATGTGGTGCTCGGCTATTTCCCGGTCTATCCCCGGCATGTCCTTGTAGGACCATGCGAAAACATCCTTGAATTCTTGGAGGAGGTTTATGAATTGTTGTTTCTCCTCGGGATCTAAGGATAACCCTATCTTAAGCATCTGAGGCTCTAAGGTTGTTCCCACGTTTACGGACTCGGTTTCTTCGATTACCGGATTCCGGGATTCCCTTTGCTCTAGTTGCTCGATCAGATGTGGAGGTAAGGGTACCTGTTCGTCGGATTTCTCAATGCCATAGCACAAAACATTTTTGAAAGCAGAATTTAAAAGAGACAAGTTGTAAGCAGAACGGTTGTTATTATTGATTGAAAATTTGGAAAACAGCTCAAAGAGAGCAGCCATCAGCAGGAATGATAGAAGGGAGAGGGGTTACAGGAGTGGCTCTAGCACCGACTTCCCTAGACTCGACCTCAGACTCAGACTCAGACCCCGACTCAGACTCGGACTCAGACTCAGGCATGTCTCCCTCTCCGGTGACCAGCTTGTAGATCTTTCCTTGACTGTCAGTCCATTTGACAGTCTTCCTCCAGGCCCTGTTTCCTGTCTCGGAACCGACATCCGAGATTAGCTTGGTCGGGTCAAACCTGTTGCTGCGGAGAATCAGGTTGACCAGGTCTTCTTTTGGGGTCGGGGCTATGGTGTCTTCCCCGAAGAGCAGCCCCAGCGTGGGCTCAGCATCATTAGCTTCATCAGATTGGATGAGGGCGAACACATCATCCGGGATGTAGTTGCAGTCCCGGGCCGATTGGGTCCCAAGGTGCGCAGCATTGGGTTGGTACAGTCCAACCTGGATAGCCCCAAACACGGGTGTGACAAAGTAGTCGGCCAACCGTGGGCTGTAAGGGCTCAAGTGGATACCCTTCATGATGTTGCAGGCTTTTTCGATTCCTGCTCGGACAACGTTGCCCGGAGTGGCGGCATAGCCAAGGCCGAAGTGAGAGTCTTCGTCCTTAAGGACCTCGATGATCTTCCCAGCTGGAAGGTCGGGTCGAGAGGTAGCCCCCGGAAGGTACCCTAGGTTTTGAAGCATTGTGTCAATGCTTGTGGTGAAGTAAGGCCTAAAGAGGTACTCTTCCTCGATCATCCCCACAAAGTCGAACCCCCAGAGGTCCGTGCGGCCCGTGGCGTTACAGCTAGCCACGATCATTGGGGTTGCCTCCAAAGTAATAACATTGTCGAGCAAAGACATCTTGATCTTACGGTGGAGGGTGGAGGACACGGCTTTCACCGCGTGAATCCATGGCCTTCCTAGGAGCAAGTTGAAGGATGAGGTGACATCAATCACCTGGAATTCAAGCTCCTTTTCTATCGGGCCCGTTATGATGGTCAGTTTTATGGCCCCAGATACCGTCTTTGGGCTCCCATCGAAGGCTTGGCTGGTCTGAGTAGTCGGGATATAGTCAGCCTCGGTAATGCCGAGGGCTTTGGCGGTCCTCAGAGGAAGGACATTTACAGCGGACCCGTCATCAACCAAGGTCATAGGGAGGTATTTTCCTCGGCAAATCACCGTGATGTAGAGGGCCAGGTTGTGGGAGGCCCCAAATGGCGGCAGGTCGGCTTCAGAAAAGGTGATCATTGGGCCTCCTTCTTTGGCCTTACCCTTTAGGTGGGGTAGGACCGTGGTTACCATTTCAGCAGGGGTAGCCAAAGAGTCGATCTTGACTTGATCGAGAGCCTTTGTAAGTGCTTCTCGATGTTCTTGTGAGCTGACTAAGAGTTGCCATATAGTGAGGTCAACTCGGGTCTTCTTCAGTTGCTTCACAATAGCCGTTTCAGCGGTAGGCTCCTCAGGGGCGACTTCCATCCCGAGTGGATCGGTGATGGTTGTCGGGATGGGGATGTCCCTAGTGCTTGTGGCTAGATAGGGGCGACCAAAGTGGTTGCTGGCTAGGACTCGGGTTTTGGCCTCGCGAATCTGTTCAGGGGTGATGGGAACGGTTTCCCCTTTAGCGAGGTAGACATCATCCTCGTCATCAAACCAGATCCCGTTCACTTGCGGGATAAATGGAGAGATAAGGTGAGAGCAATCAATCACCTCCCCGGTAAAGATGGCATGGGAGCTAAAAGGGTTCTCCTTGTTGCTTGGCTTGTCTCCGGGTAGCGGGATTTTACCACTTTCGATCAGGTCCTGAATCAAGTGTTTCAGCTTCCAACACTTTTCGGTATCATGCCCATTGCCCCGGTGGTATTGGCAATAGGCCTGAGCATTCTAGTTCTTGGAGCGTTGCTCGACCGAAACTTCAGGAGGTGGGCCTATCGGTTGGATTAGGCCTTTGGAGGACAGCCTTTGTAAGGCATAGGTATAGGTGGTACCTATATTAGTGAAAACCCGAGGTGGGGTGCTTTTCTTGGACGGGGCATCTAGTAGATTAACCGCGTCAAAAATGCTGCGAGTTGCAGCCTGGGGCTTAGTGGTGGAGGAAGAAGCCCCTTGGTACCCTTTGCTAGCGGCCTTAGTGAGGCCTTCCAGTCTCAGATCGTCTTCGATCCTCATTCCCATTTCAGTAAGGGTGGTGAAATTGGGTATGACAGCGTACCGGAGGTGAACCCGGTAGGAAGGGAGGAGGTTCTTGACAAAAGACTTCACCAAAGTCTTCTCATTGGGTTTATCGACCAGTTTCACGCTCTCGGCCCTCCAGCGTTGAAGGTATTTAGTAAAACCTTCCTTCGGTTCTTGGGCCATAACCTCTAGAGATCGCATTGTGGTTTGGATCTCGGTGTTGTCAGCATAGTTCCGAGCGAACTCGGTGGCCACGTCATCCCAGGTAGGGAACTTCTTCGGGTCTAGCCTGTAGTACCAGGCCCGTGGGTGTTTCTCGAGAGATGCATCAAAGAGGTTCTTGAATATGGACGAATCAACTCTCTTGATGGCCATGAATTCCTTGAAGGCCCGTACATGTAGTAACGGGTCTTCGGTTCCCTCAAACATGGGCAAGCCTGTAAGGTTCAGGTTTGCGGGTAGTTTGTCACTCACCGTGGAGTACTCTCGGCTATTCTCCCGGTGGATATTGTTACTCCCAGTCAAATGGACTTGTTCTTCTAGTCGGCGCACTGCGCTGACCAGTTCAGCTAGAGGCCCAGTGGTCTCGACATTAGGAGTCCTTTGCTCCACTGTAGCTAGGCGAGCAACGATGGCCACTTGGCCAGCCCTCATTTCAGTCAGTTGGGCTTCGATGTCGGTTTGCTTCGCGACCATGGCGTCCAAAGAGGTTTGCAGACTGTTCAAAGTAGCCATCCTGCGGGCGTGTCTGGTTGCCGGTGGCCTGTCTGTAAGAACACCGTGTAATCAGTAATCGGACCCAGATCTTGGAATCATAAAAAAAGTACATCCCGAGCGACACTAGGAAAGAAGACTAAAGACTCGAGAAAGACACCTAGACGGATGACTCGTAGGTGGGACGACTTCCTTAGGATTTTGGCTTTGTGGGCCTAATCCCGTTCGAAGGAAGGTCCGCTTGAGACTTTTCCCCAGACTTTTGACTCGAGTGTATGGACGGACTTTCCTTTGTAGGGGTATGCCCTACGCGGGTTGGTCGTGCCTTGACAGATAAGGCGGACTCGGGAAAGGGGGGAAACTCGTGATATAGGATCAGCGGAGTTTCGACGCTATAGACCTTCGACAAACTATGCAAAGACCCGACACACGGTTAGACGGTAGGTCCTATAATAACGGAAGGTTCACTAGGAATGTTGGATGCTTGAAATTTGAATATAAGATGGGCGAATTTCCGAGAGTTCGAAAATTGAAAAAGGAGTTTCGAAAACCGAGATTAGAATTTTGAAGAATTCAGAAAATCAAGGTGACTTTGGAAATTCGAGAGTTAAAACGGACGGCATGCCGACTAAAGAAAAGGATATTTTGAGTCAAATCGTTGATCCTAAATTTCGGCGGCATTCCGAGTTTTTGAAAATTGGATATTTTGAAAAGACGGGTCCCGAAACGGACATTATTTCGGGTTTTTTCAGGATTTGGTATTTTGGAAAGATGCATTTTTGAAACGACGGTTTTTTGAAAAAAGAATGACACGGAAACCAAGTAGCACGTAGTCAAACAAGCATTATAACGACGCTTATGTATGCTTTACACTAAGTCTCGGTCGGTCAAAATAGGGTCTATACCAACGACGATAGTATTCTCGTATACAGGACGGACTCCCTAAACCGAGTTGGCCTTAGGACATGCCGCGAAACCCTTACGAGTTCCACCATCGAAGTCTTTAGCGCACCCATGTAGGAATGCACCGTGGTATAGTGGGACGTCGGTCACAAGTAACCGGCCCGGGCAAAATTTGGGTTATGCATGAATCATTAAACTAATGCGCACACACTAATATTCGAACGATTTCTTTTCGAGTCTCACCCTAGGAACCCCGATGACATGTGGTACATCAGGTATCCCCAGCGGAGTCGCCAAATTGTGGACATGACGTAGGTCCACCCCGACGAGGCCACGCGCGGGTTTGGGTAGGCGAATGAATCTCGTGGTGAGATTGTTCTCGGGTTCGAAATTTAAGTCAAAATGGAGTCGCCACCGAATTTTGTGGTTATTCGGAACCATACGAGCCCACTCTATGTCGCATGGGCTATACACAAAGTAAGCCCACTTCGATTTCAGAGTCCATGGGGCTCGTCCCTTTGCATTATTATACCGATACCGTTTACACCGGCTTTCGTATATAAAATGACTCTCGTGCGCCAACGGTTTCGGGCACCGGAAACCGAGGTTCTGAGTAAGGGGTGAGGGTACGTGTTGGGAAGCCCACTAAGGACACCCAACCCCGCCCGCACATGGCGGCCTCTACTAAGACACCGTTCGTGTTCGTGTACGAGCGTTAGTAAAATGATAAAATGATGTGCAAACAGCGTTTTCGGGCTAGGCATGTGAATTATATATGAATTACGTCATTTAATGCATCTAATTATGGTCGAAGTGATTTAGCATGCGAGGTTCATTTATAAAGCGATAAGCAAGTAAATAAACGAAACTCGAAAATAAGTAACGTACAAGTTACACGGGCGGAAATACAACTCGGAATTCACAATACAACGATTATTATAACGATTAAATGAAATAATAAACTAAATAAGGAAAATGAAGAATAAAACACACGACTCGATAAAGACCCGTGTGTAATAAATGTTCACTAGATCGTGAATTAGCTAGACGGACGAACCTTAATTAATAACGCATTATATTGCATATTAATCAAAGGACGGAGGTTCGAGACCTAGGCGTGAATCTAACCCGATCTCGAACCTCGATGTCTTGTCCCGACTTATCACCTCGAAAAATGGAGTCTAAATTAATTATGTGTCGGATACGACTAAAGAGTCGTCAACATAAAATTAATAGTGCTAGACCGTCGATCAAAATCGTTTTGAGTGTCGTGATGTGCATGAGTTTTAGAAAAATGGGTTCACGTGATGGCCTTTACACGCGCTGACTAAAAAGTCGTGAAGAAAAGACGAGTCTCAAAATATGGACATATGTCGCGAAGGTCGCGTATTAATGTAAGGACCGAAAAGGGTAGAAAGTCGAGAAAACGAAAAAAAGTGGGCTCGGCCAAACAGGCATGCCCGCGAGTCGCCTGGCCGGTCGCACGACTCGCGTGTGGGTCTGGTCGGGCATTTTTTATTTGTCGAAAAGATCGTCCGTTTTTATAATTACGTGCCAATGTGGGTTTATTTACTCGATTTACGTTTTTTATAGATTAAGAATTTTGAATAAGTGACGAAATTGTATCCCTCTACGTCACGACATCGAAACTAATCCTTCCGGATTATGTGATGTCGGTTTTCGTGTCAACGGGTTTCGCACTAATTGAAATGGGATCGAATGCGTTCAACTACGACCGATTGCAATCACATCACGCCCTTGAGAACATTGGGGCGGGGCTCCTCGAAAGGGCTCCACCTCCGTCGTTACTCGTAAAGGGATTAGACGGACTTTAGGCGATCGTCGTAGTCAAACGTATTTGAAACCGAATACTAGTATTAATATATATATATATATATACGCGGTATTATAGTGTTAATAACGAGAAAATAAAGTTAGTATACGAGAAATAAAAATGTTAGCGTTATGTTAGTGTTAGTATTACGATACTAGTATAATTATAATATAAATAACGCGAAAATGTAAATATAAACAAAGTAGTAAAGGATCGAAATGGGGTTTAGGACACCCTCAACATACATGCTTGGTATAGGCCTCGGAAATAGACTCGTAAATAGCGACGGAACGCCGGAGTATCGAGGATGAATGTGAGTTATGGTGTGTATATGTGTGTGTGTGTGTGCCGGTTTGTTTGAGAGCAAAATGGCTCGGTTTTTTGTATGGTTTTTGCTTAGGGTTGTAGTGTGGGATGTTTATGTGGATTAGGGTAGAAGATGTAGGATGATTGAGGGTTGTAAAGGCTCTTTTTTCAGCTTTTTAAAGGCTTAAAAAAATCTGGAAAATGTGAAGGGTTAGGGGAGTATTTATAGAGTGAGTGAGTGAGTTTTGTGATTAGGGTTGACTCTTGATTTGATTTGTTTTTTGAATTCTGGTTTGGACGCCAACTTCTAGAAGCTGAATTGGGCTGATTTGTGTGACGGGTTCGTCCTTGACCGGGTTTTGACCCGGTCGCTAAAAGACGGGATTTATTTTTGGTGTCGGTTTTGGCCCAAATTGGTCTTATTTTGCTCGGAACGACTCACTGGGCCTGGATTTGAGGTCTGTTTTGTGAGATTATTACTCCGCTAAAAGTCCATGTCGGATATTATTGATTCCGAGCCCAAGTCCGAGTATACCAAGTCACGTTTGCGTCCGATCATCATCGGGTGTTTGTCGGAGACTACCATAGACACCTGGCAGTCAAAATGCGGGTGTCTACAGTCATCGTCGCGTCTTTTTTTTATTTCTTTTCTCATCTCTATTATCGATATTATTGTTACAATCTCATTTTATACAAAACAATCGTTCTTAAAAATATGATATCGACTCTATAGTCGAATATCGTATCTAGAAGAACTAAATCAATCTCGTTGATGCTAAGATAATCGTCACATAGTCCTTAAAAATATACGACGATTTCAACGCGGAGAGAATTTATTTTAATTCAATTTTCAAACTATTCATAATCACCTTTTCTAAAAATCAGTCCGAATATTCGATATTGATTCCATAATCAAGTGTCGAATATGACGAATATCGAAAATTTGAGTCGAGTATAAATCATCAATATTTATACGCGATTTAGCAAAATTATCGATCTTTTCAAAAAAGGCAATTTCGAAATCAAAAACCAAACGAACCATAGTTCGTACAAGGGGCACTCGATCGAGTGCCTAGCCCACTCGATCGAGTGGCACCCCATAATTCGGACAAAATCTTTTTTTTTCGAGACCACTCGGTCGAGTGCCTCAGTGACTCGATCGAGTGGCTTCTGGTTCATCAAAACCGTGAGTTTTTTTAGCATCTTTCGAGTCTCGATCAAATATTTTTATGACTTCGGTCAACACGTGTCAAGTCAATCACGTGTCAAATCCTTTCAAAACCATGCATTGCATTATATTCATGTCGATTATTCGATTTACAAACCGTTACTAACTTGTTTGTTCATGTTTTCAGCGATTTATTTTATTGTTTGTTTTATTATACTAAAACGAACCTCGCATGCTAAAACAACTTTGACGTTAAATTTAGATGCATTAAAACGACATAGCAACCCATTCAAATTCTCGCATGTTTAGGGAAAACAATGTTTGCATATCATTCATCGTATTACTAACGCGCGTATTTCAAAATCAAACGATATCTTAGTAGAGGTCGCTAATGTGCGGGCGGGGTTGGGTGTTATTTGTGAACTTCCCAACACGTACCTTCACTCCTTACTCAGAACCATGGTTTCCGGATGTCCGAATCCATTGGCACACGAGAGTCATTCAATACAGGGTATCCGATAATGTCGGTATCGGTATCAAATGCTAAGGGACAAACCCAATAAACTCTGACATCCGAATGGGCCATACTTTGTGCATGGCCCACTAAGATATAGAGTGGGTTCGAACGGGCCCGAACTCCCACAAAGTTCGGTGGCAACTCCACTTCGTTTTAAATTTCAATTCGACCCATCTCATGTGAAGATTCATTCGCCTCCCCAAACCCGCGTGTGGCCGCGTTGGGGTGGACCTATGTCATGTCCACAATATGGTATCTCAAATTATGTCAAATTGACGGCTACAATCTATCAAGTTAGATGAAATCGATTCTCTTCAAAACTTTGGAAGATCCGAAGACCCTCTTGATTGTGAAAAGCTGTATCATTAAGCAGTGATATGTTGAAAGGGGATGTGCAGATGCGGAGATCAAAATCATAGTGAGAGATCTTTGTTTTAATAAGAATTTATTTTTACTCAAATTTTATAGTATTGTATCCGTTCAATTTCGATATAAATTCTAGATGTCGTATGACTTCTTATTAATGAAATGATCTATTCGCTAAAAAAAAAATTACATGAAAAACTGTACATATAATTTTTATAGATTCATTTTGATAGATAATTGGAGTGCTAAAGTTGACAACAATAAGATAATATAAACATAAGTCTTTTCCTACGCGTGAATCAAATATACTAAATTAAGACATAAATTATTTAACTAATATCCCTATAGAAAATGACACCTCAAGCGTATAAATTTAGCAAATCAACAACTCTTGGGGAACAAATTCTCACTAAATCACACGTAGTACACTAATCATTAAAACTAAAATCAGTTATTCCTTGTGTCTTATAAGCTTCAAATTTACCATCCCCTTGTTTTCCTCAATCCCATACACATTTCCCACTCTATCTTCATTCTCTCCTATTCATTGAGAAAATAGAGGAACGTTTTAAAAAACAGAAGTATTCCGACAATTCCATCAAAAAAAACTGCAAATCTAACGCAGTGGAAATCTCACCACCATTCCCCCGCACACCATCACCAAAACCATCAACAAACTGAATATTTTTTATCTCGTCAATGAACAACATTATTAACGCCAATACAATAAGTAATACTAACACCAACGCCAATACCAATACCAAATCAAACAACAACAACAACAACAACAGTGCGAATAACAATCAGCATAGGATAAGCAACGGTACCCAAGCGTGCGCGGCGTGCAAGTATCAACGTAAAAAATGCGCCCCAGATTGCGTGCTAGCACCTTATTTTCCTCATGACCGCCAACTACAATTCTTAAATGCGCACAAATTATTTGGCGTAAGCAACATTACTAAGATCATTCGCAACCTTAGTGTTCCTGAAAAGGACATAGCCATGCATACTATAATGTTTCAGTCAGATGCACGAGCCAAGGACCCCGTCGGAGGGTGTTATAGGATCATTAGGGACTTACATCAACAAATCGAGTTTTGCAAAGCGGAGTTAGACCTTGTCCTCCAACAATTGGCTATTTTCAAAGCGCAGGCGTATCAACAACACCAAAGTCATTTGTTACAAATTAATCCATCGGTCGTAGTTCCTCCTATGCCACACCCCACACAGCAAGGCGTTGTGACAGAGGAAGATGATAACAACAACAACAAAGATGATGACGACGATAATGATAATGACAATATTAACAACATTGATGAGGATCATTACCGTCATTATCATCAAACGCTAATGAAGTGTTATTATGAGAGTTTCGACCAAGGAGGGGTACAATATGTGGATGGGACCAACGATAACGATCAGTTCTCATGGACCCCACAGGACGACAACAATAGCAACAACCACGATGAATGCTTAATTGTTAAGAATGATATAGGAAATGAATGTGATGGATTGCCGATGAAACTCATGAGGCTTGATTCTAATGACCCTCCCCCTCCATATGATATTCCGAATAATGTTGATGTTACTTGCAGTGCAATTCAGAATGAAGGCCTCAAGTTTGTTTCTCAGCAAACAACACAACTCAGGTTTGTAAAATAACTAAAATTTTACAAAGGATTTGGGTGCCGTTGCATGCGTACATCTACAGAGTATTATTACGATTTTGAAAGTCTTTATCATTGCGTCATTGCGTGTCTTACTCTCGAGTAGTATAAAGGAGAACGTCACCAAGTATTATGTATAAATTTGTGTATTTGTGTTTTTATAGGAAGGAGGTTGTGCTAAGGGATAACAATATCATAGTAGGATATTAGGATGATTAGTTGATGATCTTTAGGATACTCATAACTTCCTCTACTTCATAAATCAAGCATAAAAAATTAGCAGAGTATTTCTCTCAGTTTTTCACTTTTTTTAGTGGTACATCATTTAAGTGTAATTTAGGGAGCATTGACAACAAAGAGTATTTGAATTCGATACATTTGTAAAATTTGGCTACAAAATATGTAACTCGGCTCAATATTCCCATTTGTATCAAGATGGTGATGCATTATAATTTATGACTTACAACAGGTTACAATCATAAACTATAAAATTCAAGCTTCTCCGAGTTTATATAGTCCATAGTATGACGTGCTAAAAGTTAGATCCGTTGAATAACAATTTATAATCACTTAAACTCTAATATTCCCTCCGTTCATTCAATTGTTTATCTTTTATATTTATTGTGAGAAATATTTTAATGGGCAATCAATTGAATAAAATGGAGAGAGTACTAAATAAACTGTAAAATGCGAATAATGGTTGAACCCGCAAGGAATCAGATTAATCATAATCGTGAAATCTGTGTAGAAAGACATGATCTTTTATAAAGCAAAGATCAAGTGACCAGTTTGGGGGAATTGTAATGTTGAATTAACAAATAACTAACTAACAACAAATAAAAAAAAACGTTCGGAATGTATTAGTGGCCTGTTCGGCAAAGCTAATTTCATTTGCAAATCACAATTTGGGCTCAATCCCTTGTTTGGACTTCTAATAGAATTTGGATTTTGATTTTCATGAAATCCCCTTGGATTTGAAGCCTACCACAAAAGTAGTCATTTCAAATACCTTCTTAGACCCATGCATTCACAACTCTCGCCATAACAATGATCAAGCTTGGTTCTAGGGTTTGGTTTTAGGTTTTGTGCTATAAATCGATGGCCAATTTCAGCGATTCAGGCAAGTTTTCCGATCAATTTTATTATTAGCACATTTCTGATCAATTTCATATCCGAATTGTTGAGATTCATTCGTCATTCTTCGACTCTTATGATAAATCAATGGCATCCTTCATCATTCGGATCATGTTTTGTTGTTCTTTTTCTCAATTTCAATCAATTTCGTTCTATTTCAACATCAATCATCGTAATCAATCTAGGTATATTGTTTACTTTGAGCAAATTAGGTTTCAGATTCCGTCGCCAATCTTCTACTCTTCTGGTAGTCAATCAATCAGATAATGTTTTGTTGCTCTCTTTCCTGATTTCAATTTCAATGTTAATCCTCATAATCAATCCTCATAATGTAGCTGCTGTCGGGAAGTTGGTCAATTGGATTTATGAAAAAGAGAGATAGCCTATAGATCAAATGGGTGTCTACTCTTTATCTAAAATCGACTGAATGACATGATTACAACCCTCCAAAGGATGCCCCCTGGGCTTGGAAGGCAGTATGTAAGGTTAAGGACAGATTCAAAGCAGGTTATGTTAATAATAAGTGGGTGCAAGACCCTAAAGGCTACACTATTCGAGGTGCTTATGACTGGTTGAGCGGCCCTCAGTCAACTGCTTCTCCTTGGACGTCTTTCGTATGGAATAAATGGAATGTGCAGAAGCATGGACTGATTGTGTGGTTAATTATGCTAGAAGGGATAAACACAAAAGCGAAATTGCGTAGAATTGGGTGCTGCAATGACGCTTCCTGCTGCTTGTGTGACGTTGAAGAGGAAACAATATCACACCTGTTTTTCAATTGTTCATACAGTACCAGAATTCTGATGTATGTTGAACAACTTGGTGGATTGAAACCTAGGGCTCGCTTGGGATGGGGTTAATTATTAAGGGGGTAATAGAGCAAAAATGAACTAGAAATGGATGAACTTGTTGTTTGATTGTAACATTTTATAGTGTAAAAGAGATACGAGGGGGGAATAATTACCCCCATTGGGGGGTAATGCATTACTTGGGGGGAGAGGGGAGTAATAATTCCCCCCTAAATAAGCTATACTTCCTTAATTTTCTCCATTCCCGCTTAATATCATCACTACTTTCCATCATTTTCTAGTTCATTTTTGCTCTATTACCCCCTTAATAATTAACCCCATCCCAAGCGAGCCCCTAGTTTGAACTATGTGCTTGACAATGAAGATGGAACCATAAGATGGAAACTGTTCGCGAGTGTGTTGGCAGCTACATACTATCATGTCTGGATGCAACAAAACAGGGTGAGAATGGAAGACAGTATCCTCAAACCTGATATTGTGGCGAAAAAAATAATGATGGAAGGAAGGAGTAAGATCAAAATAAGCTCGAAGGATGATCTCATGAATGAAGATATAGCCTGCCTTCGAAAAATGGCTATAGTTGCTAATACAGTAATAGTTATTTGGCTTCTACTTGTGTATTAAATCGTATGTACAAAATATGGTCTTCATTGTAATTGTTTTGAGAAATGTAATACTTACATTTCGCCAAAAAAAAATCTACGTATATTGTTAATTTTTAAGCAAATTAGGTTTATTGCACTACTCTTTTCTGTACATCGAGGAAATTAACGACGAATTGCTTCAATTGCTAACGTTGTTGATGTACGTTATTGTCGTTGTTGGTTCGTACGTGTTTACTGTTATCGGGTTGCTCGTACCTACTGTCATCGCTGCTGTACTGTTGTTTCATTTTTTTTTTGCTGATGAGTGTTCGTCTCCCTCGGTTCACGTTCCTTTATTTTTCGGCTACTGTCGTGCATCCGTTGTACTCATATTTGTGCCTGTTTCTGATCAGTTTTGATTTAATGATGTAGTAATTATGCATCATCTTAAATTTGTATTCTAATCACCTCAACTTCAAGAGATCGTCGTAATTTGGTTTTTTGTTTAATTGTTTGGCCTCAATTTGTTTGTAACATCGATGTGTTTGTAGAGTATTATGGCTGACGAAACTAGTTCAAGGAAACGTCAAAGAGTTGAAGAAGATGACAATATGGAGTTTATAATCCTAGTTGTGAGTTTTATTATTTTTATAGTTGGGGCATTGAGTCATCATAGGTATAAGGTATGAGAGTTAGTTTGGAATGAACGTGAACGTGCCGATAAGAGAGCAATGTGGATAGGTACGTTAAACCCAGATGATTAGTTCAGGTGCGCTTTGGGGAATTGGTGATATTGCTGCTCAAACCATTACTTTCTCTACTTCCCATAAACCTCTTCATCTTTCTGTGAGCCCTCTTTTCTTTTCTTTTGTAATTTTATTTATTTTTTGGATTGAATTTATGTGTATATATGGGTTTTCTATGGAGTCTGTATTTCAGTTAGTGTTAGAATTGAAATTTGTTTCTAAGTGGCATTCTATTGTCACTAACAATTTTATGTTTCTTTGTTCATGTAATTATCTTAGGTAAACACAGGTGCGGCATCTTATGCCAATAAGTTCATCGAGCATTGGGATGATATCTCTGTTTTACTTGGACCGGATCGGGCTCTCGGTGAAGGAGGAAAGCATCATGAAGAAGGAGTTCCTTTGATGGACGAAGAGGCATGTGATGATGGTACAAGTTCAAGCATTGATACCACTTCTAACTCCAAAAAGAAGAGTAAAAAGGATACTGTAACGCCCGTAAAAATTTACAACTTTGCTATCTGTTCCGTTGCTATTAAATCGACACTATTCTAGTTTCGTTATTCTATCTATCTTGGATCTGACCTTCGTAAAAAGGTTTTAATAATTTTATTTTCGTTCAAAAATCCATTTTTTAATTACCTCGTTCGCAAAATTTTAAATATCTCGAGAAATCGCTATTTAATCTTTTTTTACGCGATTTCGTATATAATTATTTTTGAAACGTGATTTTAATACTTCATTTCATAAACACGTTCTTATACGATTTCCGTCTTCTTATTTTTTTTAAGTGATCCATTACCGATTTTAAGCGCGAATCGGGCTCAGATTGTAGCAGACCCGACCGTTTCCCTCTTCGGACTGAGATATTTTTGTAGTTTGGTCGAGAAAGTCAAACCGACTCCTCGATTCTCTCCTATTCCTACTGCTTGATCTCTTTATTAGTTTATACTCCCTCAACTTCTCAAAAATCTCATCATACGTACTCTCCCTCATCTTTTCTTCTCTCCAAAAGAAAAAGAAAAAAAAAGAACGTAACATAACAACAACAGTCAGTACACTGTTCTTCAATTTTTTTTTTTCCGTTTTCGATCATTCTCTTCATCCCGTGTTCATCTTGATTCAAGGGTAATCATCGAAACCCATATTCTTCCTTCCTAGTTCTCGATTTATGATACTAATAAGGGTTTTGTACCTTTTTATATTTTTTTTATAGGTTTTCGAGACAACCCCGAGGAGGACGAGTACGTTATTGACTCAGATCTCAATTAAGGTAACATCGACGATCTCGGTATTGCTTGATATTTTTGTCGTATTTATATGTTTAGAATTTATATTTTTGTTTGGCTATTTGTATGTCAATTTTTCTTATAAAAGTTTTAGAATCGTTAATTTTCAATTATTTCGTTGTTGCCTTCGTTTTTACGAGATTATTGAATAAATCGTTATATTAGTTATTAAATCGTAATATTTGGCCGATACACTAATATAATCATAAAGTTACTGTTAGAACATAAATTTTACAGATTTTTAATTTTTAAAGTCGTTTAATGAATTTTTAACAGATTTCTTACAAAAACGAGTTAAAACCGATTTTAATGTTTATATGTCTAATTTACGTATTTAAATCTGAAATTTTTTGTGTAAGTACATTCTGACAAAATTTAATTTTCTGGAATATTTCGTAATTTTTCAAATTTTGTAGGTGGGTGAAATAATTAATAGTCCTAAAACACCGTTTTATCGTAAAACCGAATATCCCTTTTAATTTCTGATTTTTATTTTTAATTCTCGATTCGAAATAAAATTTCTGATATTTTCTAACAAAATACTTATTTTTGTGACATTCGGGATTTAATAAAATAAAAAGAGCGATAAATCGTTATTTAACCTTTTAAAACGAAACCGATGATTAAAAGACGGTTTTTACTATTTTTTTTAAATTCTGGAATTTTCATTTTTTTTAAAATTGAAAAGTTTCTGGAGAATTTTGATTTCCTTGATAAGTTATGATTTTTGGACATCCGCGCACAAATCGTTTTGTATTTAGCTATTATTTTAATTGTTAACGTTTAATTAGCGCGTTTTCCGTAAAAGCCTTTAAAACCGGTTTCCAGATTTTGAAAAAAATTATTTTCTGGACAGATTTTCTAAATATTAGTTTTAATTATTTATCGTAAATTTTACACTATTTTTCGAAGCTTTTAAATGGTAGAATCGATTTTAAGCAAAATCGTGAATTATCGTTAAAATGCGATTTTACAGCAATTTATTTATTTTTCCAGCAACTTCGACCATTCTGAAAATTTAACCGTTTCATCTTAAGTCACCACTTATGTTATTCGAAAATGATTTAAATGTTTAATAAAATAAAGAAGGTTAAGTAAATTACTTTTATAAAGATATGATTGTCGTAAAACATTATTTTATGCTCATTCCATTGACTAATAATAATTAGGGAATTTTTTTTTTTTTTGAAACACCCTAATTCATAATAATAATAATACGTTTGTGAAATATTTCGATAATTCTTATAAATAATTTATACTCGATTTAGAACATAATAATTGTTAAGGCCGAAAGTAGTAGTTTGCGAAATTAATACTCCCTCCGATTTTTATCTATCTTCCCTGTTTCCTTATTTGGCTGAAACATCCCTTCTTCCATATTTCTATTTTGGGTCATCAACATGTGGTCTAGAATCACCTTAGATTTCTCTCTCTTCCTTCTTTTATTTTGAACCACACATTCCTACACCCTTATTTTCTTCCCCAAAACCAAAGGGGAAGATAATAAAAAATCGAAGGGAGTAATATTTACTCTATAGTTAGAGTAAATTACTATTCTCGATATTTTTCTATAACACTATTTTCATCATATTGTTTTTCCGAGAAAGTTTCCTAAAATAGAAAGTTTCCTAAAATAGAAAGTTTCCTAAAGTAGAAAGTTTCCCAAATTAGAAAGTTTCCTTTTTAGAACGTTTTGATAATCCTATCCAATTACGACAACGACTTTGTTTTGGAGTTATGGAATAAGGACAAGTGTACGGGTAGAGTAATACAGTCTAGGGTATAGGTTTTGCCATCAACTATAAAGCTGGTGTGTCTATGTTGAGACACATTGGTCGTTGAATTGAGCATGGTTTGTGTTCAGGAGTGTGTATATTTTGACCTTAAACTTAGATATCGCATCGTGTAAGTCGCCGTCGGGTTGAACTGGATTACGGTTGGTGTCCAGGAGGGGTGTACATTACTTAAGCCAGGACCTCGCTGCATGCAGTCCTGTTATAGGTTAGTTGCCTAGTTAGAGACTGAAGTCTAATTTGTTTTGACTGAATTCTCGAACCTAGTTTAGTATGATCCTAGTGAAAGTCTATTCCGTTACACTGATTGATTTCCGTAACGCCGTTATTATTATTGATTAACATTGATCTGTAGGTTAGCAATCATTTTGAATTATTTTACCGTATCATTTTAAATATTTTCCATTTTCAATTATTTTGATATAATAGTAATTACGCTTTAATATCATGTAATATGGCTGGGAGAACGTCATCGTTACTCCCCACTGAATTGTGGCTGTTATGTTTATAACATGACAGGTATTATATGTTCGGGTTTGTGTGGGCTAGCGAGCGGCATTTGGTCTTACGCCGTGAATTTATTTTCATATTTTTGGTTTGAATGTTAAATATTTTTAAGGATTTTAATTTTTGTCCTTTTTATATAAAGTGGCAGTTGTATTGACTTACCTTTAGTTAATAAAGTTTAGTTTTCGATGTGTTAATCCCAACTCGACAGTGATTCCGCCACTGTTTCGCATTAGAATTTATAGGGGATTACAGATACTTTAGTTGAAGCCGTGTCATGTATTACACAATCATTCGAAAGTTTTGTCGAGACTAGAAGTGCTCCAACTTTGAGCGGAAAAAGGTGTACGCTGAAGTTTCTAAAGTCGATGACATCCTTCATTCTCAAGTTCTAGATCCCGTGTGTATGTTTGTGGAGGATCTGGTAATGTTTGAAGTGTTGATGGCCCTTCCGGATGACCAAAGGTTGGATTGGGTCTTACATTGCCTTCACCGTGATAACGCTTTTTAGTTGAAAACTATGAGTTGTGGTCAACCAAAACTCTAACCTTTTAGTTTTGTTTAAATACATTGTTGAACTTTGAGATGTATGTCCAATATTTTTTTGGGTTAACTACGATGTTTTTTTTGCTAGAAGCCAAAGAAAGTGCATTGTAAGTCTTTTAAGACTTAAGTTAATTACAATTTGGATTTTGAAATTATTTGTGCTCCCAAACAAGAAATTGGATTTCAAATTCCATAATTTGAAATTCTGGATTTCCCAAACATATACAATTTGGATTTGAGATTTCATATTTCCAATTTCAAATTTGAAATTGATGATTCGAAATGAAATCCATGTTTTCAAACGCTACCTATGAGAATTCAAATGGAGGAGAATGAATGAACCTGAACTTGTATCAACTACTAATAATTATTCGATCACAAAAATCGATCAATCAATCCAACAATTCAAAGCATTCCGTGACATTCAATACGAATCCAATTATATCGGATATGGATCTCTCTTCATTGTTAGTGAAGAAAAGGGTCAAATCATTTTCTCCAATTCATTATTTCTATTAGGAACCTAAATCACGCCATTCAGATCAGATAATAAGAAGCAATCAAACAATCGAGAGTAGAACAATAGAAATAATTAACATCAACCATGCAGTACACGTTCAAATTATATATTTAATCCTCTTATGATTAAGTTAGGACAAAATGAAAACGATAACAAAATCACAATTCCTATGATGATCTGATTAAATTATGCAAACTGAGCCGTTAATCTATTCTAGCATATAAATTAAATAAACCCTAATTAGTTTTACTGGTAATTAAGATAAATATCAAAACACATATAAAAGCAAGGATTAAACAATACTTAGAATTAAAAAGAGGGATTAAAAATCTCAGAAATAATCTCACAAAGATTAGATGTTTATTACCTTGGTACACAAATTAAATGAAGGGTCATCCTCCTCCTGATTTTTCTTTAAACTGCACAAATCATCGACTATCGGACTTTATCGATCTTTACAATAGGGTTCACTTATAGCCTCCGAGGGTTCAGTTGGCTATGAGATTAATGACCTTAAATAAGGAAAATGGTTTAGGGTTGGATTAGGCGGAACCGTGAAACGGGGACGCCTAATACAACCCTAAACTCTTTTCCGTTCCGTCTTATGCCATTACCCCCATCTTTGAACCATGTCCACAAAAGGGTTCATTTATACCCTCCCAGGGTACGGTTCAATTAGTTGTCGAATTAGTGCCCTTGAATAAGGAAAAGGGTTTAGGGTTGGGTTAGGCGGAACTGCGAAGTGGGGACGCCTAATATAATCGTAAACCCTCTTCCGTCCCATCTTATGCCATTACCCCCATCTTTGAATCATGTCCATGACAGGGTTCAGTTACCTATAGGATTAGTGACATTGAAGAAGGAAAAGGGTTTAGGGTTGGATTATGCGGAACCTCGAAGTGGGGATGCCTAACCCACCATAAACACTTTTCTGTCCCGTTTCATAAATAAGGAAGAAGGTTTATGGTTGAATTAGGCGGAACCGCAAAGCAAGGACGCCTAATCCAAACCTAAACCCTTTTTCATCGTAAGGAAAAGAGTTTAGGGTTAGATTAGGCGGAACCGCGAAGCGGGGACGCCTAGTAAAACCGTAAACCTTTTTTCGTCCCGTCTTATGCCATTACATCATCTTTGAACCATGTCCACGACAGGGTTCAGTTTGCTATGGGATAAGTGACCTTGAATAAAGAAAAGAATTTAGGTTGGATTAGGTGAAACCACGAAGCGCTTTTCCGTCCTGTTTCATAAATAGGGAAAAGGGTTTAGAGATGGATTAGGTTGAATCGTGAAGCTGGGACGCCTGATCCTACTCTAATAAACCCTTTTCCGTCTCGTCTTACGCCATTACCCCCATCTTTCAACCATGTCCACGACAGAGTTCACTTATACTCTCCAATGGTTCAGTTAGCTGTGGCATTAGTGACCTTGAGTTAGAAAAAATGTTTAAGGTTGGATTAGGTGAAACTACGAAGCGGGGACGCCTATTACAACCCTAAACCCTTTTCTGTCCCGTCTTATTCCATTACCTCTATCTTTGAACCATGTCCGCGACATGATTCACTTATACCCTCCTAGGATTCAGTTAGCTGTGGGATTAGTGACCTTGAATAAGGAAAAGAGTTTAGGGATGGATTAGGCGGAACCGCAAAACTGGGACGCCTAATCCAACCCTAATAATAAACCCTTTTTCGATCCGTTTTATGCCATTACCCTATACTTGAACCATGTCCACGACGAGGTTCACTTATACCTTCCTAGGGTCTAGTTAGCTGTGTGATTAGTGACCTTGAGTAAGGAAAATGGTTGTGGGTTGGATTAGGCAGAACTGCGAAGCTGGTAAGCCTAATCCAACCCTAATAAACAATTTTCCGTCCTATCTTATGCCATTACCTCAATCTTTGAACCATGTCCACGACAGGATTCACTTATACCCTCTTAGGGTTCAGTTAGCTATGGAATTAGTGACCTTGAATAAGTGACCTTGGGTTTAGGTTGGATTAGGTGAAATCACGAAGCGAGGACGCCTAATCCAACCGGTAGACACCGAGATTTGGACTTGGTGGCTGCAGAAGTGCAACAAACACCCGATGACGATAGAACTGCAATGCGACGCGGGTTCGCGATCTGGGTTCGCGATGTTTTAGGTAGTTTTTCTATTGAACGGATCAAATAAATTACTCGGAAAAATTAAACTAACATGATGGCAGCCTTAGTCGAGTCGTTACGGTCGCATAGACACTAATTAAAGTCAATTCTGACACCGGGACCCCTAGTCAGTCCCGAAACTCAAACCAAGTCAGCGCCGCGCCATGTGAACCTCGGGATGCACACCCGAGGCTCATCAAGCTCACTGCGCTAGGTTAAACCCGGGGAAACCTTAGTCCTCAAGATACGTATTATACTCCTCCCTCTCGGTTTTGGAAAGTATCAAAATCGTATCTTCAAAACTCCAACCGCCTTACCCCACGCGTCTGAGACTCCCCACGCCTAAACCCAGGCGCTTGAGTCTTGGTGCGCCTCAACTCAAGCGTCCATATGGGCGACGAGGGCCGAAAACACCTATAAATACCCCCCCTTCACCTCATTCATTCGACACAATTCTAAATTCTCTTCTCCCTCCACATTCTCGCTAAGGGCTCGCACTCCGACACCCCAGGCAAACGATCCACTCGATTGTAGTTCCGATAAAAGCGACATCGACGCTACTCCTCACTTTCGAGCACCCCACTCGATACCGAGGTGCCTGTCTTCGACTAGCTCAAGTCTAGTAATGAAGTTCTGCCGGATTAGCTGCAGGATTAGTCCATAGTAACGAAGCTCTGCCGGTGTAGCCGCAAGAAGGGTCAACGGTAACGGAGCTCTGCCGAAATCACTAGGACAACTAGAAGGATCCGCCTTTGAAGCCGAGTCGTTACTAGATTGTCATCTAAACAAAACTTTACATTCTCGAACTTTCTTTTATTATGCAATACGACAACACTGGATGTAGGCACTTGGTCCACAAACATCTACTAAGATACGTAACATCCCAACTTCAACCACAAACACTAAAATACACTAAATAGACCCGAGTAATTCCGAGATCCGTTCTCAACTATCTATGCATCGTGTCCCATTTAGTGCATACTCCGAGGGTGCAACTCCTCACAATGTGGTTTACTTACATTCGCATTTATAGTTTTTTCGTATGATTTATTGCTTTTATGACCTTATAATCGCCTGCTAAATCACCTAACACGGAATTCAAATTGTAAAATAACTAAAACTGAACATAGTGATGGTCGGGTTCCGTATTAGCCTAGGTGCTCGGCTTACTAGGTTCGACGCATCTCTATTAATACCGAACCGACGCATCTTAAGCAGAATACCAGGTAAGGTATACCACGAGAACGACTAATATCCGTATTATCGCGTTAAAATTGATTTGTTAATACGTATGATACTAGTACTCTCTACCCTCCTACGTGCATCTTTTCATGGCTTGCTTGTCACGTGAAATTGCATGCAAAGAATATAAACACAACTACTTTGACGACAATACTTACTTGTCCTTAAACAACCGACGTAGCAAAAGGTATAGGGTGAAAACAACAGATGTTACAATATTTCTGCCAAAACAAAAGAACTAGGTTATCAGCCCACCGATTGATTAGTAGAGGCCGCTATAGTGCGAGCGGGATTGGGTGTTGAAATCTATCTGATGTTGGCTTCCCAATACGTACCCTTACCCTTTACTCAGAATCGACGGTTTCCGGATGTCCGAAACCATTGACAATGAGAGTCATTCCAGGCATGGAGTGCTTAAGGGTACAAGTATTTTTCTTTAGGTCCCGTGCCCCTCAGCTTTAAGCCGGTTAAGGATCAAAGTTGACTTGAACGGTTTCCGAGTCCCCGTAATTGACTCGGTGGCGACTCCACAAATCGGCAACGAATTCAGTTCACTAAAAAGGTCGCCTTACCAAACGAATCGGCCTTTAAACATTTACAACTACGACTCGATCGATTCCAAACGGAAACACGGGTGCCCCCACCCGTCTAGTACAAGTCCGGATCGTCATCCGAATTGAGGTCCTAAACATCTCCCCGTACGCGAGATCGGACCGGCCCCTGACCGGGAGAGGGCCGCGTGGGTGGCCGCCGCCACACATTGAAAAACCGGGTCAGTCCCGCGCGGGCGCGTGCGGGGCACCAGGTGGTGTGGACGGACGTCCACAGTTTGGCGACTTCTCTAAGGATTTGGAAACAAATTTCCAGTGGTGGTGTAACTTGAACGAGGTCGGTGAAGCTCATTTCCTAGTTCGTAGTTGTGGTCACTACAGGTTTTGGCCCAAAAAGCCCACCCTAACCGATATCAGGACCAATCGACCTCTTCGCGGTAAGATCCTTAGGGACACGCGGAGAGATCCTCGATTCACGCTCCGGTCGCCTAACGCGTACCCTGCCGGAATAATAAGTGGATAGTTCCGAACATACGGTATGACACTCGTCTCCGTAGATGATTCATCAATCCCTAAGTGAAGACTATTCGTGGTCGGTAGCCTACCCTAACCTACCCGTATCTGCATTCTGCCTGAGTGTATGCATTCCAAGTTATGTGTAGCGTGTTTGGAACAACCCAAATAAACACTAAAGATCTGGATTCAACCACGCCAACATATTCAACCGCACCCAACTCCGTTTTTGAAAAATACCTCATCTTTTCAAAACGACCTTGTAAATGCTGACACTCCGGTCAAATCGTGATTTCCAAAAAAAACATTTTTAGATGTCGTTATCATGGCAAATTTTATACTTAGCACTTTAAAAAAAATATATATATATTTTTAATGCCATCACCTTGGCCAAAGCAAAACCCGTCAACAACGATTATCGTTAATACCACCCAAACTCCCGATCAATGGGATCAAGGTACACTAAACGGTTACATTTTATTTCAAAAAAAAGTTTTTACACATGTACCGTTAACACAACCAAAACTTCAATTAATGAAGTCAAGGAACCCGAAACCCGAAACGGTCACATTCACCAAACATCATTTTAAAAAAAAAAACCATTCATCACCAAAATTCCTTGATACAGATTTAGTCGCACCTTTAAAACACCATCATCAGACACCACGCTCTACCGCGAGCACCACATCCACCACAAGTATCGAACTAGCTAATTAATAGCAGTCTCGATAAAAGCATCACGTCATCATTTTCAAAACTGGTTCCCTTAAGAACCATGCTTCTTTCAAAGAAAGAACATTTACACTTTTGCTATTGCCGGATTCCCGACGCACACATATAGCAACACGCTTTCACGTAACAAACGATGTCATCACGCCATCGTTGCATTGTTTTTACAAATCATCCTTTTCAAAAAAAAAATTCTTTTGTGCAAAGAATTGGTCGTTTTTTAAAAACAACATATATCAAATTCTTTGATCCTGAATTGGGATTGCGATCAACTTCTTATGTCGTACAACCGTGTGATTAACTGTCTGTGTTAGTTACTAGGATCACCTCTACTCGAGGTCTCACATTTTGGGTCGTCTCATTTCGAGGAGTCCTCTTTAAACCTCACCTCCGAGGTTTGCGTCAAATCGTCTCGTTACAGAGACCTAAAGCTCAATAGGTGTTTCGCCGAATACACCGAGAGTCTAAAGCACCTGAGTTCCTAAGCCAAATGACCGCACAAACACGCGAATCAAGGGTCTCATTCTCGTGTCGCTCAGTCGCGAGAATCCTTCGAGTCTCTAAGACGTCCTACGAAACTCTCCTGATTCCCGATATTATCTTGCAGAGATCATCCTCCACCATGGCTACCCTCCCAAATTTCAGTGTCAAAGATCTAACTCATATGGTTTACAACCTCGTCACTTCCGTAACCTCCATCGAGACCTCTATTCGTAACCTCAACGAGCGGATGGACTCCCTCGCAGTCAAAACCCAAAACCACACGCCAATCCAAGTAAACAAGAGTGGTGCTCCCCAAAAGAAGAAAACCCCTAGAAAGTTCGCCGACTTAGACATCCCCTATGACGAAGCTTTAGCCATCACCATCCAACATGGTCTACTATCCCCTCTAGAACCCGTACTCGAGATCCCTCTAGGACAAAAAAGGAAATCATGGGATCCCAAAGCCTTCTGCTCCTTTCACCAGGGGTCGGGACATGAAACCGAATCCTGCACCAAACTAAGACATGCCATCCAAAACCTAATTGAAGAAAGAGCCTTTCCCCCTCCCAAAAAACCATCATACATTCAATTTGGCACGATCAATTATGAACAATACCAACGCGATCACGTCATCCATGGGGTATGGGTGGATGATGATGACAATGTCTATATCCACGATCCAATAGTCACGTTTCCCTTAACAACCACTCAAACCAAGGACATAAGCCACGTCACTAGATCTGGGCGACCCTACCAAAACGTCACAGTCGACATACCAAACACCAATCACGCTCCTAAAAACACCCCAACCACCGATAAAATCCTAATTACCACCCCTGAGGTACAAATAGTCAAACAGCTACAGAAAGCCAAAACCGACCTTTCCATATGGCAACTCATAGCCAGCTCCTACAATCACCGCATGGCCCTAGTCCAAGCCTTAGGAAGAATGAACATATCCTCAACCGTTACACCTGAAGACATGATAGGACATGTTCTTCAAGAGGCCAAGGGATTAAAGGATCCTATAACCTTCTTTGACGAGGACCTCCCACCCTTTGGACCAAAACACAATCTAGCCCTTTACGTCACAGTAACCTTTTTGGGCAAGAAGGTACCCACGACCCTTGTGGATGACGGTTCCGTTGTAAACGTAATCCCTCTCAAAACCGCCCGCGCCCTAGGAATGCCAGACACCGACTTCATACCCACCGAATCCAGAGTGCACGCCTATAATGGCACTAGGCGTCCGGTTGCGGGGGTCGCAACCATTAGCACCATTGTGGAGCCCATAGAGAGGAAAATGGACTTTCAGGTCTTAGATGTCAAAACCTGATCCTACAATATGATCCTAGGACGCCCTTGGATCCATGCCCTTAAAGCCATACCATCTACCTTACACCAAAAGGTGAAGGTTCCCTTCAACGGCGAAATAGTCAGCATCCATGCCTCCCCCATAAGAGCCTTCCTAGAAAAAGCCACCACCTCGCAAGTTACGGAGGATGCCGATACCGAGTTAATGGGATTTCATGTAGTAAACCTATTAGAACAAGACCTAGCCCCATTCGACTTCGATTAGTACTCCAACCTAGCCATTAACTTCATAATGAGGCAGCAAGGGCACTTCCCGGGTTTATCACTAGGAAAAAAAAACCAAGACCGCGAGCAAATTCCGAGACCCCATCGGACAGACCCACACGATAGGCTTCGGGTACCCCACAACCGAGGACGAAATCCGCGAGCGCGTGATTATCATGCGCGCACATAAGACTAAGGGTATCCAAATCCCGCCATATGACCCTACCCTAAATGGATGTTTTGTAAAGGAAGGTGACAACGAACCTTATATGGGATTTTCTGAACCAAGCTACATCAAAGGCATTCGACATCCTGGAATAGAATTATTCCAAGACTGCTACTTCATCCCTGAAACCACATCAAACACCCCAAAACCCGAACACACATCTTGTATGGATGGCCTGGCCAACAATCTCTTGTTTGGGGAGGAGCGTTTCGTCCCCATAAATCGCAGTAAGTTAGTTAACGTGATCATGACTGACAAGCAATTTGACTCTATCTCCCTTATTGTCAACACCGACAAAAACCAAGAAGGTAGAGGGTGGAGGAAGTCCGTCACATGGGTCAACGAGAATGGTAGGAGGTTCAAGCTAACCACATGAGAGGGGAGGATGTTCGAGGAGTCAGAGTCCGAATCCGAAATAGAGTCCGAGTCTGAGTCTGAAACGGGCCAAGAGTCTTGTATTATTTGTCTTCCATCTACATCCGTGTCTGTTCAGGATGAACCGGGGCCTGTCCCGGAAATCCCAGTAATGTTATCTCTATCAAACGAACAGAGCGTCTCCTTATCCAAAGTCCTCGATATGCTCGATTTAACTAATAATAAAAATACTTTCGCTTATGACTCGTTGCACTTAACATGCAATGCCATTATCAATAGCGAACAAAACAAGAATGACCAAAACGACTCTTACGACGCTTATCTCCCACCCGAAACCTTGAGAGAGTTAGCCAGACAAGAGTTAGGCGCCCCGGTGATCAAAGATACCGAATCCCTAAACATTGAAACCCCCTTGGAAGCCCAAATCCTAAAAATAGGAACCTCCTTAGATCCCACTGAAAGGGAATAACTTATGAACCTACTCACACAATACAAAGACGTCTTCACTTGGTCCTACAAAAACATGCCAGGCATAAACAGAGACATCGCTGAACACTGAATCCCAATCAAACCCGGGTTTAAACCAATAAAACAAAAGCTACGCCGCATGCGACCCGAGTGGGCCCTCAAGGTCAAAGAAGAGGTAGATAAACAATTTAAAGCCGGATTCATACACGTCTCCGAATATTTCGACTGGGTAGCCAACATAGTCTCCGTCCCCAAAAAGGACGAGAGAATCCGGGTCTATGTAGGTTTCCGAGACATTAACAAAGCCAACCCAAAGGACGACTTTCCTTTACCTCACTTAGATATCCTGGTAGATAATACTGACGATCACGCCCTACTCTCTTTCATGGACGGGTACGCCGGGTATAATCAAATAAAAATGGCAAAAGAGGACATGTCTAAAACAGCCTTCACCACGCCTTGGGGAACCTATTGTTACTCGGTGATGCCTTTCGGACTTAAGAATGCCGGGGCAACTTACCAAAGAACCGCAACCACCCTTTTACACGATATGATGCACAAAGAAGTCGAGGTGTATGTAGATGACATGATAGTCAAATCCCGAAACCGAGAAGGGCATGTCCCGGCCCTCTAAAAATTCTTCAAACGCCTACGACAGTATAATATGAGGCTTAACCCACAAAAATGTGCCTTTGGGGTTACATCTGGGAAACTTTTAGGTCACGTAGTGAGCCAGCGGGGAATCGAAATGGACCCATCAAAGATAAAAGCCTTGTTAGACATGCCCGCACCCTCGAACGAAAAGGAGATTAGAGGATTTCTGGGAAAGGTCCAATACATCAGCCGCTTCATTGCCAAACTGACCATGGTCTGTGAACCCATTTTCAAAAAACTAAAAATAACCGAACCTACCATCTGGGACGATAAATGCCAAAGAGCCTTTGACAAGGTAAAAGAAATACTAGCACAACCCCCAGTGTTAATGCCTCCCAAAAAGGGACTACAACTTTCTCTCTACCTTACTGTAACCAAAACCGCAATGGGAGTCATGCTAGCGCAAACCGTTGACAAAGAAGAGATCTATTTACTACATTAGCAAAAAAATTCCTCGAGTACGAAACAAAATACACACTCCTACAGAAGACCTGCCTTGCCCTAGTATGGTCAACCAAGAAACTTCGACACTACATGCTTAGCCATACCGTGCACGTATACTCAAAAATGGACCCCATCAAATACATCTTCGTGAAACCTGTCCTCAACGGACGATTGGCCCGGTGGACACTTAGAATTTGACTTAACATATGTACCCCCTATGGTCATTAAAGGAAGGGCCGTGTCCGACTTCCTAGCCGAAAACCCAGTAGAGGAAACATCAACAACTGACACCCGGTCCTTCCCTGACGAGGATATTTTGTTCGCCGAGAGCGAATCATGGGACCTATACTTCGATGATGCCTCGAGCATGAGGGGGTACGGCGTAAGAATCCTCCTGATATCCCCGATAGGAGACCATATACCCATATCAGTCAAACTAGACTTCCCCGTTACCAACAACGCAGCTGAATACGAAGCCTGCCTAATAGGTCTAAAAGCAGCAATATCTCTAGGAGTTAAAAACCTTAGAGTACACGAGGATTCATACTTAGTAGTCAACGAAGCCACGGGTACCTGGAAGGTTAATAGCGAAAGCCTAACCCCATACCAAACCAAAGTGGAAACAATATCCCGGAAATTCACCGAAATCGACTTCATACACATACCCCGCGAAGATAACCAATTCGCAGACGCGCTATCCAAACTAGCCTCACTAATAAACATGCCCGATCACCTTTTGTCTATGCCTATCTATGTAGAGAGAAGCGAACAACCAGCCCACATCTATAACCTCGAGACCGACGATACCCCCGAGAAACCCTGGTACAAAGCAATCCTAGACTTTAAAACCCACGGGTCATACCCACCCAACACCAACACCAACACCAACAACAAAAGAGCCCTACGAATACAAGCCAACCATTACGTCCTGAGTCAAGGGCTATTATACAAACGAACCCCACAAGGAGTCCTCCTTAGGTGCATAAACAAAAACCAATCTGAGAGAGTCATGGAAGAGGTACATGACGGAGAGTGCGGACCCCACATGAGTGCACACCTACTAGCCCGAAAAGTAATGAGACTGGGCTATTACTGGATTACCTTAGAGGCAGACTGTTGGCGTCACGTTCGTCACTGCCACAATTGCCAAATATTTGCCAAACATCCAACACCTACTTCCATATCCTCTCCATACTATAGCCACACCATGACCCTTCTCTACTTGGGGAATTGACATAATAGGAAAGGTACACCCAGCCAGGACCGGCGGACACTGTTTCATACTGGTGGCCGTCGATTACTTCACCAAGTGGGTAGAAGCCGCCTCTTACACCGTACTAACCTCAAAACAAGTAGTCAAATTCTTACAAAATAACATCATCTGCTGCTACGGTATAACTCACGAAATCATCAGTGATCAGGGGGCTCACTTCAGGGCCGACACCCAAAAACTCCTCGACAGATACAAAATCCAAAAACACAAGTCCTCACCCTATAGAGCACAAACGAACGGAGCCGTAGAAGCAGCCAACAAAACCATAACCACAATCCTTAAGAAAATGATAGACAACTATCGGGATTGGCCAAACAAAATCCCCTTCGCCTTATGGGGGTACCGAACATCCTATCGAACACCCACCGGAGACACACCATATTACCTAACCTACGGTTCCGAAGCCGTACAACCCGTAGAGCTAGAGATACCGTCACAAAGGATATTAGCCGAAAGCGGTAATTTTGAAGAAGAATGGAACCAAAAACGATATGACGAGCTAGTACTCTTAGACGAGCGTAGGATACATGCTTTATCCAACGTGCAAGCTTACCAGCAACGCATCCAACGAGCCTTTAATAAACGAGTAAAATCTCGAAACATACACGAGGGAGATTTAGTAATCAAATCCATTAGAGCACCTCTTCCCGTCGACCCTAGTGGGAAATTCAAACCAAAATGGGTAGGCCCTTACCTCGTTAAGAAAATACTCTCGGGGGGCGCTGTGATCCTCACCGACCTAGACGGTCAAGAGTTCTCAACTCCCACCAACATGGATCAACTTAAGCGATACTACCCCTAGACACCCTGACAACCACATCCTGACCTCCGACTTAGGGGGAAGCCATGCGAAACAAAAAAAACACGACGATAAAAAAAAATCAAGTTCGCATAGATAATTGGCATAAACGAGTCTAAAGCAAAATCACTCACATTTTGAAAAGTACTACGAACATGGTTTGATTCCGTTTAAAAGCGGATACGTAGGCAACCCTCCTCCGGGTACAAACAAACAAATAAATAAGAAAAATCGATTACTCGATTCATGCACAAACCGGGACTCCTTCCACGTTCCGGCCAACGAGTGATTTAAAGTGACGAAGCACAAACGACGAGCCGAGGACGGGGTGAAAACCCGAAAGGACGACCCGGGCAAAATGAAGAAACGAGTTGCAAGCCGTCGTCAAAAAAAAAAAGACGAGCCGAGGACGGGGTGAAAACCCGAAAGGGCGCCCTGGGCAAAATGAAGAAACGAGTTGCGAGCCGTCGTCAAAAAAAAAAAGGTGAGCCGAGGACGGGGTGAAAACCCGAAAGGGCGCCCCGGGCAAAATGAAGAATCGAGTTGCGAGCCACCACAAAAAAAAGAAAAAAATAATAACAATTTGCTTCTCATTACTAATAAAATTTGGTTAAATCGAGCCTTTGTTGAGGCATTTACATCAAGCATTTGAAACCCGGATATCCCAGAAAGCAACAATGTGTCAAACTCCACAAAAAACTAGTACTAATACGCCACATAATATCAACTAATAAGACATAATACAAAACGGTTGAGCTCTACCGGTCCAACCTTGTATTTCCCCTTGCCATTCGGGTGCACCCGCTTGTGTTTCTCATCATTGATCTTCTGAATACAAGCTTCTACCGCCCTAGCCAAAGGTGTGCCCAGCCAATCCCACTTTCCTTCCTCTATCACATTTTCAATATGGGTCTCGTTAGTCTTAGCTCGCTTAGATGAACTGACGAAACTAGGATCGATAACACTGTCTTCGGTTAGGCACTTAGTGACAGTCCTTCGAGTCACCTCCTCGCCCTTTAGCGGGGCTGTCTTCCTAACTTTTGAGCTGCTCTGTCCTGATGGGTGTTCACAAACCCTCCACCGGATGGGAGCATTGTCGGTCGGTCGAACACCCTCAATAACAACGGGACAAAAGAACCTCTGTTCCCAAGACGACCTGAATTTCCTGAGCGAATCCTCTGTCCATGGGTCAAAACTAGGAGTAACTTTAGCATTCTTCGAAGTGAGGGGTTTTACACCCATTTGATTCGACAACATGCCCGGATAAATATAAACTTGATCACTCATGGATAGTATCAACAA